>CM038669.1:51137738-51737738 GCA_021605145.1 Aegilops bicornis
TGTTTTGACGGTTCTGCCGGCTATCCGTGGATGGTATCACGGAGTCTCAAAGTTGCCACATTATGGCGCGATGGATGACTTTGAAGGTCAAGGCGGCTGTTGGCCAAGTTTATCCTAGTGGACCCGCACGACTTATCACCGGCAGCCGATTCGAGAAGGATATGCTAAGGTGATGGTGGATGAAATGCGGAGGGATTTGAGGACCTCCGCTTGACCACCCTACCGGTGAAGGGGAGACTAGGCTGGGTTACGCTCTGAAGACTCCATGCCTATGGCGGAAGGAGCTCATCAACCTTCAGGCTGGGCGCTTCCGCCTCCTCCTCCTCCTCCCGTGAGTCAGGCACTCCGCCTCCTCCACCGCCTCCTCCTCCGGCGAGTGACGATCAGGGCACGTGTGGCGGCACTCCGCCTCCTTCTCCGCCTGCGCCGGCGCGCCCGAGCAGCCAACCTCCTCCTTCTCCGCCTCGTCAGCAAGGGCGGAAGAGACCCGCCGCCGCTCCGGCTGCTCCGGCGCGTCGTAGTCCTTCTCCTCCGCCTCGTAAGCAAGCAAAAAAGAAGACATCCGCTCCGTCTGCTCCCGCGGCGTCTAGCAGTACAGCCAAAGGCGGGAGGAAATCTGAATCTGATCCTTCTCTGAAGACTCCAGAGAAGTTACTGTACGAGAGGACCGAGGAGGAAAACGCGAAGATCGCGCAGACCGAAGTGGATGACTGGTTTGCAGGGTCGAAAGCAGAGAGACGTCCACCTCCGGAGGAGAAGGTAGATCCGGTGAAAGTGAAGCGCACTCTGGCTGCCCTGAGGAAACCGGCAAAGTCTCCGCCGAGAACCAACTATGAGCGCATTACTGAACAGACATATCTCCAAGCGGAGCGGTCGGGAAATCTTGTCGGACATCAAAGAGGAAAAGAACGAGCAGCTAAGAAAAAATTGACCAGCTCGTGAACAAGCAAACCAATCGTGCCCCCGCTCAATGTGTCTAAGCGGCAACATCGTCGCTAATGTTCCGGGATGGTGGCGGTTATGGCAATCACAAAGATTACACGCTCGACGATGCACTTCCTGAATACATGAAGGTGGAAGAACACAGATCTGAGCAGGAAGCCTCTCGTCAAAGATGAAAAATCTCTAACAACGATGATGCGAAGATTCCATACTTGGTACATGAAAACCTGCAGAGTGCAGGGGGACGAATTGTTTGTATCTGAACATTAAAGAGGAGCACGACCTCGTTGGAACTGATACATTGTGTGTTCCATTTGAGGAGTTCTTCACGTTCTTCAATCAAAAGGCCATCGATAAATTAACGGTCTTTTGCTACTGCCTGTAAGTACTATTTCTGTCATTAAGTCTCTATATATAGCTCGGCTCTTTCATTGCATGTATTTATAATTAATTATCCTCAATATATTATGCAGATTGAAGATCGTCGAGTGCAAAAAATGAAATCTATGATATTGGGTTCATTAACACAAATATCATAGAAGTATTTCTGGTTGAAAAGCACGTCAAAGAGGCCGAGGACAACTTGCTACAATCGTTGATGAAAAATCAAAACAAAGATACCATACTCTTTCCTTATAATGGCAAGTGAGTGTTACTGATCATTTGCATATTCGGTTTCCCTTATTACTCGAGCGAGGTTATAGTAATGTAATTGATGAGTTATGCATGCGGGCGCAGGTTCCACTATATTCTTACGGAGATTAAGCTTGAGCGTGGACTAGTAACCGTCTTAGACTCGAGATGAAAGATCCCAGCACCTATGCAGACATGACTGAAATGCTCAGCAAGTAAGTTCAATTAACCGATCATTATCGCACCATAGCGGCAACTTTTTGTTCATTTCCTGATATCTCAAGTAATAATAATTATTCTTTGTCTTGCAGGGTTTGGAAACAGTTCACCGCAAAAGCTCCGGGACTGCCGAAGGAGCTGCGATATATATACCCGAAAGTAAGTACTCTTGGCTAGCTAGTTGTGCGCATCTCCCGTTGATTCTATAGCTATACTTTCATCAATGCCATTTATAATGCTTCATTATCAGTTTGATTGACCTCTATTTCTCGTAAAGTGCTTGTGGCAGGAACAAGGGAAGAATTTCTGTGGATACTACGTGTGCGAGTTCATCTACAATGCGACTTTGAAAAACAAGCGGGGCTACTCTCCAAGACAATATGAAGTGCGTAAGAAATTAATAATATTCACAATTTCATTTTATTACACCATCATTTCTGTTGAGTTTCATTCATATATATGTATTAATTAACCCCCTTCTTCAAATTAGACGTGGCAGATGCGGAATGAACTCCTAGAACCAGATCGCATTAAAGAAATTCAAGAGGAATTGGCGGGATTCTTTCTTGACCACGTCATCAATAAAGCCGGAGAATACCATGTGGAAATTGATCTCAAATGCTAGGGGATTGTAATTAAGAGATCTTATATATTGTACATGTATGTAGCCAGTAGCGTCGGACGTACATGATACGAAAACTTGTTTTACATTGTTCGACCAATCTCTCGGAGAACGAGAGGTCGATCGATCATTTCTCTCAGTATGCATGACGAACTTCTGTACTCGATGGTTCCCTTCATTTTCTTACTAGCTAGCGTGTTGAGGGCTATATGTATATAGTACGTAGCGTCGACCAAGAATGGACATAAGAGAGGACACTTCTCTCTATTAATTAGCTAGCTAACACAATATATGAAACACCTAAATTAACCCCCAAAACCCCCAACCCCCCCCCCCTTTAAAAAAACAAAAACCCCAGCCCTTTGGAATCTTGTGGCGTGGATGCCTTTTGGTCCCGGTTGGTGCCACCAACGGGACCAAAGGCCTACTGGGCTCGGCGCTACAAGACCGCCACGTGGGCGACCATCTGTCCCGGTTCGTGTTAGAAAGCGGGACTAAAGGGGAGGTATTAGTAACGACCCATTAGTCCCGGTTCACGAACCAGGACTAAAGGCCCTTACGAACCGGGACTAATAGGTGTTTTTCTACTAGTGAGAGGTGGGGGCGCCACCCCTAGGGCAGCCGCCCCTCTCGGCTTGGGGGGCAAGTTTCCTAGGGGGTGGGGGCGCCAAAACCCATCTAGGGTTTCCCCTATGGCCGCCGCCTTTCCCCTAGGGAACCCTAGGGCGCCTCCCCCTCCTCCCTTCCCCCTATATATAGTGAGAGAGAGAGAGGCAGCCGCACCTTCCCTGGCGCAGCCCTCTCCCTCCTCCAACACCTCCTCCTCCTCTGTAGTGCTTGGCGAAGCCTGCTTGGGAGAACCACGAGCTCCATCACCACCATGCCGTCGTGCTGTCGGAGTTCTCCCTCAACTTCTCCTCTCCCCTTGCTGGATCAAGAAGGAGGAGACGTCCACGGGCTGTACGTGTGTTGAAAACGGAGGCACCATTGTTCGGTGCTTAGATCGGAATCAACCGCGATCTGAATCGCTGCGAGGACGACTCCTTCATCCGCGTTCCTGTAGCGCTTCCACTTAGCGATCTACAAGGGTATGTAGATGCACTCCCCTTTCCCTCGTTGCTAGATTACTCCATAGATTGATCTTGGTGATGCGTAGAAAATTTTGAATTTCTGCTACGTTCCCCAACAGTGGCATCAGAGCTAGGTCCACTACTAGAAAAAGGCCTACTAATGGCGCACCGGTTTTGCCTACTAATGGCGCACTACCGGTGCGCCATTACTAGAACGCCATTAGTATTTTTTACTAACGGCGCATACTAATGACGCACCACATAGAAGTGCGCCATTAGTAATATTTTTTTTTCAAATTTTTTTTTCAAATATTTTTCAGAATTTTTTTTTAAATTTTTTTTCAATTTTTTCTTAATCTCAGTTCACTATGGCTTAATCTCGGGTCAATATGCTTAATCTCAGGTCAAATCGCACTCCGTGGTCAAACTTCCCGAAAGGTCACCCATCCTCACACTACTCCAGCCCAAGCACGCTTAACTTCAGAGTTCTATCCAACCCCAGCAACAGCTCACTTCACACGCACTTGTTGATATATCTAGCATATCAATCCTGTTATACCTTGTTGATGTCTAGGACTTTGTTCATGTTCATGACTATGATGAAATTTTGAAAAATATTTCAAACTTCCCGGTCATATTACGTATCATTTTTTGAAAAAAAATTCAAAAAAAAATTCAAAACCAATTTTTTTTGTTACTATTGGCGCACCACATCCACGGTGCGCCACTTGTAAGTTTGAAATTTTTTGAATTTTTTTGCCGCTAGATCTTGAAAGCCCCGTAACTTTTTTTCTGTTAGGTTTTTGGGGATTTTGAAAATGTTTAACGGGGTTCCCCTCGGTTAAATTTTGATGTAACTTTTTGAGTAGATGATTTTTCATATAAAAAACTTTTTCATCCGAGTTCGTATGCAAAAGTTATGCCCATTTTACAAATTTCGGAGAGATTTTGCAAATAAAGTTGAAATTCATATTTGTAAATTTTCCCAAAAACTAGAGCACATATCACATGGGAAACATATTTTCTTTTATTTTTTGACATTTCCATCATTTTCTTTTATTTTTTAAAACTAAAAGGCGATCCACAAGGGGAGTGCATTCGGTGTTGGGGCAAGTTAGTAATGGCGCACTATTACCTGACGGTGCGCCATTACTAGTTTAACTAGTAATGGCGAACCACCTGCAGTGCGCCATTACTAGTTTTGAAAAAAAATAAAAAATATTGATATTTTTTTTGATTTTTGTTTGAAAAAAACTTAGTAATGGCGCACGAGTGGAAAGTGCGCCATTACTAGTTAAAACTAGTAATGGCGCACGAGACATCGTGCGCCATTAGTAACAAATTTTTTATTTTTACTTTTTTCAAAACTACTAATGGCGCCTGACGGATGTGGTGCGCCATTACTATGTCAATTAGTAATGGCGCACTATGCAACGGTGCGCCATTAGTAACAAATTTTTTAATGTTTTTTCAGAACTACTAATGGCGCACATTATTAGGTGCGCCATTAGTAATATATTACTAATGGCGCACCGAGACATGGTGCGCCATTAGAATATAGTAATGGCGCACCACATCACAGGTGAATTAGTAATGGCGCACTATGCAACGGTGCGCCATTAGTAACAAATTTTTTTTTATGTTTTTTTTCAAAACTACTAATGGCGCACCACACACCAGGTGCGCCATTAGTAATATATTACTAATGGCGCACCGAGACATGGTGCGCCATTAGAATATAGTAATGGCGCACCACATCACAGGTGCACCATTAGTGGCCATTCCATCTATAGCCCTTTTTGTAGTAGTGGTCTATTGCGTAGATTCTATGCACGAGTAGAACACAAGTTGTTGTGGGCGTTGATTTTGTTCAATATGCTTACCGTTACTAGTCCAATCTTGTTTCGACGGTATTGTGGGATGAAGCGGCCCGGACCGACCTTACTGTTACGTGAGATAGGTTCCACCGACTGACATGCACTTGTTGCATAAGGTGGCTAGCGGGTGCCAGTCTCTCCCACTTTAGTCGGATCGGTTCGATGAAAAGGGTCCTTATGAAGGGTAAATAGCAATTGACATATCACGTTGTGTTTTTTGCGTAGGTAAGAAACGTTCTTGCTAGAAACCCATAGCAACCACTAAAACATGCAAACAACAATTAGAGGACGTCTAACATGTTTTTGCAGGGTATGCTATGTGATGTGGTATGGCCAAAAGAATGTGATGAATGATATGTGATGTATGAGATTGATCATGTTCTTGTAATAGGAATCACGACTTGCATGTCGATGAGTATGACAACCGGCAGGAGCCATAGGAGTTATCTTAATTTATTGTATGACCTGCGTGTCAATGAACAACGCCATGTAATTACTTTACTTTATTGCTAAATCGTTAGCCATAATAGTAGAAGTAATAGTTGGCGAGACAACTTCATGGAGACACGATGATGGAGATCATGGTGTCATACCGGTGACAATGATGATCATGGAGCCCCGAAGATGGAGACCAAAAGGAGCAAAATGATATTGGCCATATCATGTCATTTTTTGATTGCATGTGATGTTTATCATGTTTATGCATCTTATTTGCTTAGAACGATGGTAATAAATAAGACGATCCCTCATTAAAATTTCAAGAAAGTGTTCCCCCTAACTGTGCACCGTTGCGATAGTTCGTTGTTGCGAATCACCACCTGATGATCGGGTGTGATAGATTCTAACATTCACATACAACGGGTGTAAGACTGATTTACACACGCGAAACATTTAGGTTGCCTTGACGATCCTAGCATGTACAGACATGGCCTCGGAACACAAGAGACCGAAAGGTCGAGCATGAGTCATATGGTAGATACGATCAACATGAAGATGTTCACCGATGATGACTAGTCCGTCTCACATGATGATCGGACACGGCCTAGTTTACTCGGATCATGTAATCACTTAGATGACTAAGAGGGATGTCTATCTGAGTGGGAGTTCATAAGATGAACTTAATTATCCTGAACATAGTCAAAAGGTCTTTGCTAATTATGTCGTAAGCTCGCGCTTTAGTCCTACTGTTTAGATATGTTCCTAGAGAAAATTCAATTGAAAGATGATAGTAGCGATTATGCGGACTAAGTCCGTAAACTAAGGATTGTCCTTGTTGCTTGGAAGAAGGCTTATGTCCTTAATGCACCGCTCAGTGTGCTAAACCTCGAACGTCGTCTGTTTCTTTTAGTACTGATGACAGTGGGGGAAGTCCCCACTGACTTTGTATTAAGGTGTTAAAGGGTTAGTACAGTCCCAACATTCCAGTCAGCCTACAACCCTACTTCACAAGTCACTACTACATGAAAAAGGAGGGGGGGTGAGAAGAAGACAGAAGGTGATATCCCCCTAATTACAAGGAAGCTACTAGTGACAGAATATAAGGAGCATGCTCCTGCTTGGCCCTATGGACCAAAAGAGCAAAATCATACTTGAATCTGTTCTTCCAGGATGTAAAGGACGGCTGGATACCTCTGAAGTGTTTATCATTCCTTTCCTTCTAGATCCCCCAGGCTGCCACCGTGAACACCTCCATGAACATGTGTCCATTCCAAGAGTTTTTACCAGCATGCAATAGCGTGAGCCTACAGTCCCCAATCGGCCAATGAATCCCAATGTTGTCCCAACATCTTTTACTGAAAGGACAATTAAAGAAGAGGTGAGCAACGTCCTCTTCAGGTGGGTTTTGACAGAGCAAGCAGGTATAATCATCGTTCTGGATTTTATAGTGTCTCCTTCTCAGCATATTTCTGGTGTTCAAACGATCAACAAGCAGCAGCCACGCGAACATATTCCATTCCATGGTACATTTGGTCTTCCAAATCCAGCAAAAGGCCTCGTCCCTGAAGCAAAATTCATAAAATTTTGTGGCTTTAAAATCACTTCCTCCCCACACACATTTCCATGTATCATCCCTGACAGTCAGAGACACATCCGACGTGGCCAGTTGCAAATTGGTCACCTCAAGCCGAGCTTCTATCGAGAGGGGGAGGTGAAACACATCTCCTAACCTCACCGAGGAAAGTAAGGACTGGACTGACATGTCTGGATCCCTGGCAAAGGAAAAAGCTCTCGGGAATGTATCCTGGAAAAGTCCATCTTTCCACTCATCCTTCCAGAAGAGGATCGAGCCACCCGACCCAACAGACGCCCTGGTAACCCCTCTGTAGATGTTAGGCAACTGCATGAGATCCTTCCATCAGAACGAGCCACAAGGGTCCATTGCATGTGGGGTTTGATGGTTGTAATATGAATTCCAGACAAGCTGAACCCATGGAACATCTTGCTTGTTGTAGAATTTATGAAGTTGTTTCAATAACAAACCCTGATTCTGAATTTTGAGGTTTATGATTCCCAAGCCTCCCTTGTTTTTTGGCCTGCAAACCATGTCCCAAGCTGCGAGGGAGTTGCCTTTGGTGCCATCCTCTGATTTCCTCAGCCACAGACAGGATCTTCGGAGTTTGTCTAGGTGTTCAACGATCCTGGGGTTTAACTTGATGGAACACATTGCGTATATCGCGAGCGAGGTTACAACTGAGTTCAGAAGAGTCAGCTTGGAGCCATAATCAAGCAAGGAAACAGCTGCTGGAATTTTTCTCTGCACTGCGGTGACCATGGGCAAAAAATCCGTAACTGTGGGACGGGTTGTCCCCATAGGCAACCCAAGATACGTGAATGGCATTTGTCCAACGACGCACCCAAAAATCTCTGCCAACTTAGTCGTGGTCGCTGACTCTAGGTTGATTGGGACAATAGTTGATTTGTGGTAGTTGATTTTCAGACCAACCGACGTTGCGTAGTCCAACCGAATTTTTTTGAGGACTCGGGCTTGATTCGGGCAGGCTGGGAACACGAGGATCGTGTCGTCGGCATACTGAATAACGGGGTAGTTGCTATCGTGTGATGGAATCGGCAGGTGTAGTTGCCCAGCTCTGCAGGCCTCGTTGATCACCACTTGCAAGAGGTCTGCAGCGAGAACGAAAATTAGAGGCGAGAGCGGGTCTCCTTGTCTCACTCCACACAGACAGGCAAATTGCTTCCCCGGGGTACCATTGAGCAATACGGAGGAAGTACTCGTGGAGAAAATACTTCTGATCCATCAATCCATCTCTCATCGAAGCCCATATGTCTCATGATCTCAATCATAGGTTCATGCTGAATTGTGTCAAAAGCTTTGGCAAAGTCTAACTTGAGCAGACAGCAAGCACGGCCCGAAGCTTGCCACTGGTGAATGTATTCGAAAGCCCAGGCTAGGCAATCCTGTATCGACCTCCCTTTAAGAAAACCATACTGGTTTTTATGGATGATTTTGAGAATTATTTTCTGCAACCGATTAGCCAGGAGTTTAGTTATCAGCTTCAAACAACAGTTCAGGAGGGTGATGGGCGTGTAATCATTTGCACTCTCAGGTGAATAGGACTTCGGGATCAAGGTGATAAACCCCGAGTTTAGGCTCTGCAGATCCAGCTTTGCATCATAGAAATCGCCACAAAGGGTGTAAAAGTCATGCTTTATGATGTGCCAGCATGATTTTAAGAAACACCCATTAAAACCATCCGGCCCAGGCGCACGGTCTGGTGGCATTTCTTGGACTACTTTATCGATCTCATCATGAGTAAAGGGTTTTGTCAGCTCATCGAGCCCCTCCACTTTTTTAATTAGCCGAGTCAGATCAAACTTCATGTCATGTGGCTCCGCCCTGCCCAACCGGTTTTTGTATGTCTGATAAAGCTCAAGCGCTTTCCCTGCATGATCAGAAACAATTGATCCATCAAATAGCTTCAGGGAGGCGATCGAGTTTCTTCTGAAACGCTCACTCGCTGCAGAGTGAAAGAACTTAGTGTTGTCCCCCCCCCCCACACTGGAACCATCTAACCGTGTACCTCTTCCTCCAGTATTCTCATTTATAACCAAGGAGAACAACCAAATGTTCCTTAAGGATAACACGAAAGTTCTTCTCTGGGATTGTGAGAGGTCTCAAATCCTCAATGCCATCCAATTCAAGAAGAGCCCAATTGGAGTTATCAATACACAGATTCAGTCTGGAGATGTTCTTGCTCCACTTCTTAAGAGCATATCTCAGATGCTTAAATTTTTTGCACAACAAGGCAGCCGAGTTATGTGCAAAACAACTTTTGTCCCAAGTGGACTGCACAACTTCAAAGAACCCAGGATGTGATATCCAGAAATTTTCAAAACGAAAGATTTTAGACTTAGGGACAGAAGTCTCAATTGAGATCACACACGGCACATGATCCGAGACCGGTTTTGGGAGAGGCGCGACAGTCGTGTTGGGGTAACTAGAGGTCCAATTGGCCGAGGTGAAGAACCAATCGAGCTGCTCTAGGAGAGGATCTGTCTGCATGTTACTCCACGTAAACCTCCTCCCTTTAATCGGCAATTCTACTAGGGCTTGTGATTGGATGAAATCATTGAAAGTTAACATGTCATTAGCAGTCCCGCCGGGCTTGTTGCGATTATCCGGGGCCCTGAGATAGTTGAAATCTCCACATAATAACCAGTCCTCATTGTCTGGAATATCAAGATCAAACAGCCAGGAGGTAAAAGTTGTCCTAACAGGACCATCACATGGGCCATATATATTAAACAAGTCCCACGATTTGGCAGTTTGCAACAAAGTAAACTTAATGCCCAAAGCAAAAGATTCAGAGAAGATAAGATCTCCAATAAAGATCGAACTATCCCATAAAGTGATCAGGCCCCCAGAGGCACCTTGAGAGGGCACAACCTCAAATTTATCGAACCATTTTGGACAGAAAGTTCTTACAAAGGCTTATCAAAACAGGCATGCTTAGTTTCTTGAAGACAGATAACTGAACAACCAGTACTATCAATTGCATTGCGCAACGCCAAAAGCTTCTGGTCGGAGTTAATCCCCCGCATGTTCCAGCACAACACCTTCCACGCCTTATGCATCAGATTTGGGATCGTCACTCTCCTGCGCCTCCAGGGACGCGAGCAGTTTCTGCTTGCTTAACTGATTTGGGCGCAAGCCACACATATTAGTACCAATAGATTGTATGGTAGAAATAGGTGTGGGAGGGGGATCTCACTATGTACCTTGCCATTCATGTCTGAAGCACATGGTACGGTAGCAGAAGAAGAGCATTGCACTTGAGGAACTTTGCGTGGCTTCACTTTGGACTGCATCAGTTTCCTGTCAGACATCAGCGACACTTTAAACCCATCATACTTGTTAGAGAGCGCACTCCGGCGCAGCAGAACGGTGTCCACATGTGAAGGACCATTAGATAGCAAAGAGCTAATGTGATCAGCAACAGAACAAGAACCCTGCATGTTCTGCTCATCAGCAGAAGAGGTTTCAACATAAACAGAAACTTCCACAATGTCGCTGTAGCAATTATCAATGATTATACCTTGAAAGGAAGAACTAAAAATGCGGCCAAGCACATCAACTTCAGGAGATATGGAGTCCATCAAAGCAGTGGCAATCCCATGTAGATGCTGCTGTAGAAAAGTAAAAGGATTGAGTGGCAGATAAGCTCCTTCAGGGTGGACAGCAGGAGGTAGCGTCTTTGTATAAATCCTTTTGAGCATGCCTCCAATCCACCTCAGCAGTTCAACGTCTGCAGTTATCAGGAAGGAGACAGACTGACCTCCCGCCCGGACAAACGCAAACTGAGCCGAATGGACCCCACTAATAAAATTGTCAGCCAATTCTTCAACCTGGGAGAATTCAGACCAGACATCAGACAGATTGTCCACAATGTTATGCTCTTGGTGCACTCCATCCATGAGGGAGGGTCCATCATACTCAAAGAACGTCCTAAAACTGAACCCAGTGTAAGGAGGTGGGACTACCGGCCAAGCAGCCCAACCATTTTCCTGAACAACTTCTTGCACGTGTCCAGCAGCATTCCACATCTGTTCATTGGCCGCCTGCTGGGCCTCCATATCATTTATCCTGGCTTGCTGCATCAGAGTATAATAAGGGAGTTGATAGGGGTGGGGGATGCATTGAGGAGGGGTGGAACATCCTCGTTGTCAACCAACCCAGGCACGGTATCTCTGCCATTCATAACATAAACTGGAACTGACCAAGAACGGCCCAATCCTGGGAGCATGCCAACTCTAGACACCACCAAACTGTGTGGTACCTACGCTATATCCTTAATGTGGCACTTAACTAAGACCCTGGCTTTGTTCTCATTGGGCCTCGACCAAACTATTAACTTCCCAAAGTTAGATACACCCTTATGCACATAGTGCTCTGTCAGGTAATCCATCGGAAAAGCTAACATCATGACCCAAACTTCATACTGAAAAGCGGGCATCCTCATATTGATGCCTTCATCATGGGGAGTGAGGGTGAAACAAGAGTCCTCATCTATAGCATGAGGGCCTTCTCTAATGGCCTCATCTCTGCTTTGCATATCTTCAAAAGCAACGCAACAAATGCCAAACGGATAGATAAAATCATCTGAAATCTGATACTCCAAATCCTCCCTAATGATGCGACAAATCTCTTCCAAACAAAATCGCTTCTGATGATCGGGAGGAGGAGGCTGAATCGAGATGATAGCGTACCTGTCATGGTTTAATGGCGGGTCATCCACCACCATGACACTCCTCTGCAGCCGATGATCTGGCCCCCTCTCAATGTTGGCACCGAGCGGAGCGAACGCGAACGGCCTGACCGGAAAGTCCGCCATCTTGTTACCGGAGTTGGTCGTCGGCGTAGCAAAGTTCTTGGATGGCGAAGGCGGAGCGAGTTTGGAAGAGGCAGAGGTGGTTTTGGAAATAGAGGAGACTGGACGTGATTGGGTCCCCCGGGCGGTGGAGTTGATAGCTGAAGCAGGGGGGAGGCGTATCGGCATGCAATGAGAAGTTGCCACATCAACTCGTGGTGGGATTTTCCGTTTCACTTGCCAAACTGAGCTCCGATTATATTCCAGAGCGTTATGATTTCCATGATTTTGTTTTTGGGCACAAGTCGGAAAACTCCCCTCGAAATCAATAAACCCAAAATTACCCGAGGCGGGTATGGGCTGCCATTTGAACTTGGGCCAATGTTGCTATAGCTGCTGCCCATGGGCTTTGTGACCCAAAGAGCCACACGAATCACATCGAATAAGGCCAGGACATTGATTAACTTGATGGTAATTTCTACAGCATGCAGTGCACGCAGAGTTACGGCCCATCATGCATGCAGCCTCCAACGAACGTGTCACATGGCAGGTGCACTCATGTAACAGTCAGATGCATCTTTGACAAAATTTACCTGGGCAATCTGCAACCAAATGACCATGTCGAAAGCAGTTCAAACATTTCAGCAACCTGGCATCAATATAGTCCTGAGTAGGCACATCTTTTATTTGGACCATAGCTTTAACCTCATTATCCGAATACCCAGCTTGCCAACCATCCATAATATGAAATAACTTTTCATCCGGGAGAGACTGCCAATATGATTCCTTGAATTGGGGGCCATGAGAAGAAGTGCGAGCACTATGTAGGAAATCCTTCTGATTGAGAACAAAATCCCCCAAACGAATATGCCTATCATGATCCGAAAAAATCGGGAAATTGAACTTGCCAAACGGGATATTCGCCCCGGCCGGTGAGGTAGACACACTCGTCGCCGGCAACATCATGGATTGAGAGTTAACCATTTGCTGTTGTTCTCGAAGCCAATTAGATCGTATAGCAATCGGCCTTACCTCAGGAAGATGATCGTCTACATGCCAGCTCATATGCGAATAATTCCCAACAGAAAGATCACAAAGATCACCACGGTAGAGGTGGAAGTGACAGATAAAATCAGGCCAGATGCGGTCCTTAAGACCATAGATGAAATGACAAACTCGATTTGATGCCACAGAGAACCGAAAGCGACGATCACTTAACCTGAAAACCCTAAACCCCGAACTGATTCCTCCAATACAAGATTGCAGGGCAAGGGCCACTGATTCCTTTGTAAGAGGGTGGATGTTGCGAACATCTGACATACACGTTTAGATAACTACATGATAGTTCTATAATGTTAAATGGTTTAGAGTTAAGGCACCGAAGACGATTTCGAAATGTCGCGGAACATCTGAGATGTTTCGAGGGCTGAAATTGGGATTTCAGGCTCGTGCCCACGTCAAGAGGTATAAGACCTCCGATGAGCTTCTTGGCCTACGAACTAAGGGAGAAAAGCTCAATCGTTGAGCTTGTACTCAGATTGTCTGGGTACAACAATCACTTGAATCGAGTGGGAGTTAATCTTCCAGATGAGATAGTGATGTTTCTCCAAAGTCATTGCCACCAAGCTACTAGAGCTTCGTGATGAACTATAACATATCAGGGATAGATATGATGATCCTTGAAGTATTCACGATGTTTGACGCTGCGAAAGTAGAAGTCAAGTAGGAGCATCAATTGTTAATGGTTAGTAAAACCACTAGTTTCAAGAAGGGAAAGGGAAAGAAGGGATACTTCATGAAACGGCAAAACAGTTGCTGCTCCAGGGAAAACCCAAGGTTGAACCCAAACCCGAGACTAAGTGCTTCTGTAATGAGAGGAACGGGCACTAAAGCCGAACCACCCTAGATACTTGGTAGATAAGAAGGCAGGCAAGGTGGAAGGAAGTATATTGGATATACATTATGTTAGTGTGTACTTTACTAGTACTCCTAGTAGCACCAGGGTATTAGATACCGGTTCGGTTGCTAAGTGCTAGTAACTCGAAATAAAAGCTACGGAATAAAAGGAGACTAGCTAAAGGTGAGCTGACGATATGTGTTGGAAGTGTTTCCAAGGTTGATATGATCAAGCATCACACGCTCCCTCTACCTTCGAGATTGGTGTTAAACCTAAATAATTGTTATTTGGTGTTTGCGTTGAGCATAGACATGATTGGATTATGTCTATCGCAATACGGTTATTCATTTAAGGAGAATAACGGTTACTCTGTTTATCTGAATAATACCTTCAATGGTCTTGCACCTAAAATGAATGGTTTATTAAATCTCGATCGTAGTGATACACATGTTCATGCCAAAAGATATAAGATAGTAATGATAGTACCACCTACTTGTGGCACTTCCATGTAAGTCATATTGGTATAAAACGTATGAAGAAGCTCCATGTTGATGGAACTTTGGACTCACTCATTTTTGAAAAGTTTGAGACATGCGAACCATGTCTATTGGTGTATATGCATGAAGAAACTCCATGCAGATGGACCGTTTGGACTCACTTGATTTTGAATCACTTGAGACATGCAAATCATACCATATGGGCAAGATGACTGAAAGCCTCGTTTTCAGTAAAATGGAACAGGAAAGCAACTTGTTGGAAGTAATACATTTTGATGTGTGCAGTCCAATGAGTGCTGAGGCACGCAGTGGATATCGTTATGTTCTTACTTCATAGATGATTTGAGTACATACTGAGTATATTTACTTGATGAAACACAAGTATGAATTATTGAATGGTTCAAGTAATTTCAGAGTGAAGTTGAAGATCTTCGTGACAAGATGATAAAATGTCTATGATATGATCATAGAGATGAATATCTGAGTTACGAGTTTTGGCACGCAATTAAGACATTGTGGAAATTGTTTCACAATTAATACCGCTGGAACACCATAGTGTGATGGTGTGTCCGAACATCATAGTTGCACCCTATTGGATATGGTGCGTACCATGATGTCTCTTATCGAATTACCACTATCGCTCATGGGTTAGGCATTAGAGACAACCACACTCACTTTAAATAGGGCACCACGTAATTCTACCGAGATGACACCGTATGAAATATGGTTTAGAGAAACCTAAGCTGTCGTTTCTTGAAAGCTTGGGGCTGCGACGCTTATGTGAAAAAGTTTCAGGTTGATAAGCTCGAACCCAAAGCGGATAAATGCATCTTCATAGGACATCCAAAAACAGTTGGGTATACCTCCTATTTCAGACACGAAAGCAAAAGTGATTGTTTCTACAAACGGATCCTTTCTCGAGAAAAAGTTTCTCTCGAAAGAATTGAGTGGGAGGATGGTGGAGACTTGATAAGGTTATTGAACCATCGCCGCAACCAGTATGTAGCAGGGCACAGGAAGTTGTTCCTGTGGCACCTACATCAATTGAAGTGGAAGTTGATAATGGTGATCATGAAACTTCGGATCAAGTCACTACCGAACCTCGTAGGGTGACAAGGATGCGTACTACTTCAGAGTGGTACAGTAATCATGTCTTGAAGGTCATCATGTTGCTAGACAACAATGAACCTACGAGCTATGGAGAAGCGATGGTGGGCCCGGATTCCGGCAAATGGCTCGAGGCCATAAAATCCGAGAGAGGATCCATGTATGAAAACAAAGTGTAGACTTTGGAAGAACTACTTGATGGTCGTAAGGCTATTGGGTACAGATGGATTTTAAAAGGAAGACGGACAATGATGGTATGTATCACCATTAAGAAAGCTCGACTTGTCGTTAAGATGATTTCTGACAAGTTCAAGGAGTTGACTACGGTGAGGCTTTCTCACTCGTAGCGATGCTAAGAGTCTATTGGAATTGTATTAGCAGTTACTGCATCATTTATGAAATCTTGCAGATAGGATGTCAAAAACCATTGTTTCCTCGACAATTTTCTTGAGGAAAGGTTGTATGTGATACAACCATAAGGTTTTGACAATCCTGAGAGACGCTAACAAGTATGCAAAGCTCCAGCAATCCTTCTAAGGACTGGAGTAAGCATCTCGGAGTTGGAATGTACGCTTTGATGAGATGATCAAAGATTTTGGGTTTATACAAAGTTTATGAGAAACTTGTATTTCCAAAGAAGTGAGTGGGAGCACTATAGAGTTTCTTATGAGTATATGTTGTTGACATATTGTTGATAAAAAATGATGTAGAATGTCTGGAAAGCATAAAGGGTTGTTTGAAAGGAGTTTTTCAAGGGAAAACCTGAATTAAGCTACTTGAACATTCAGCATCAAGATCTATAAGGATAGATCAAAACGCTTAATGGTACTTTCAAATGAGCACATACCTTGACATGATCTTGAAGGTGTTCAAGATGGATCAGTCAAAGAAGGAGTTCTTGCCTGAGTTGTAAGGTATGAAGTTAAGAGTTAAAACGCGACCACGGCAGAAGAGTGAGAAAGGACGAAGGTCGTCCCCTATGCTTCAGACGTAGGCTCTATACTATGCTATGCTGTGTACCGCACCGGAAGTGTGCCTTTCCATGAGTCAGTCAAGGGGTACAAGAATGATCCATGAACGGATCATTGGACAGCGGTTAAAATTATCCTTAGAGGAATAAGGAAATGTTTCTCAATTATGGAGGTGATAAAGAGTTCGGCGTAAAGGGTTATGTCGATGCAAGCTTTAACACCTATCCGAATGACTCTGAGTAGCAAACCGGATAGGTATAGTGGAGCAACCATTTGGAATAGCTCCAAGTGGAGCGTGGAAGCAGCATTTACAATATGACCTAGAGATTTGCGAAGTACATACGGATCTGAATGTTGGAGACCCGTTGACTAAAACCTCTCTCACTAGCAGAACTCATTGAGTCTTAATGACATGATGGTGTGAACTAGTTTAGTGACACTAGTAAACTCTTTGGATGTTGGTCACATGGCGATGTGACTTGTGAGTGTTAATCACATGGCGATGTGAACTAGATTATTGACTCTAGTGCAAGTCGGAGACTGTTGGAAATATGCCCTAGAGGCAATAATAAATTAGTTATTATTATTATATTTCCGTGTTCATGATAATCGTTTATTATCCATGCTATAATTGTATTGATAGGAAACTCAGATACATGTGTGGGTAGATAGACAAACACCATGTCCCTAGTAAGCCTCTAATTGACTAGCTCGTTGATCAACAGATGGTTACAGTTTCCTGAGCATGGACATTGGATGTTGTTGATACCGGGATCACATCATTAGGAGAATGATGTGATGGACAAGACCCAATCCTAAGCCTAGCACAAAGATCGTGTACTTCGTATGCTAAAGCTTTTCTAATGTCAAGTATCATTTTCTTAGACCATGAGATTGTGCAACTCCCGGATACCGTAGGAATGCTTTGGGTGTACCAAACGTCACAACGTAACTGGGTGGCTATAAAGGTGCACTACGGGTATCTCCGAAAGTGTCAGTTGGGTTGGCACGGATCGAGGGGTTGATCACGGGATGATGTGTTACGGAACGAGTAAAGAGACTTGCCGATAACGAGATTGAACAAGGTATCGGCATAACGACGATCAAATCTCGGGCAAGTACAATACCGCTAGACAAAGGGAATTGCATACGGGATTGCTTGAATCCTTGACATCGTGGTTCATCCGATGAGATCATCGTGGAACATGTGGGAGCCCACATGGGTATCCAGATCCCGCTGTTGGTTATTGACCGGAGAATGTCTCGGTCATGTCTGCATGGTTCCCGAACCCGTAGGGTCTACACACTTAAGGTTCGGTGACGCTAGAGTTGTTAGGGGAAATAGTATGTGGTTACCGAAGGTTGTTTGGAGTCCCGGATGAGATCCCGGACATCACGAGGAGCTCGGAATGGTCCGGAGGTGAAGATCGGTATATTGGATGAAGGGTATTGGAGTCCGGAATTGTTCATTGGGTACTGTGTGATGACCAGCGTGTCCGAAAGGGGTTTCGGAGGCCCCGCTGCTTTGGGGGGCCTTATGGGCCAAGGGAGAGGGCACATCAGCCCACTAAGGGGTGAGCGCCCTCCCACCCCATCTCATGTAACTGGAGAGGTGGGGCGCCACCCCTAGGGAAGCCGCCTCCCGGCTTGGGGGGCAAGTTTCCTAGGGGATGGGGCGCCAAAACCCATCTAGGGTTTCCCTATGGCCGCCGCCTCCCCTAGGGAACCCTAGGCGCCCCTCCTCCCTTCCCCCTATATATAGTGAGAGAGAGAGAGCAGCCGCACCCTTCCCCGGGCGCAGCCCTCTCCCTCCTCCAACACCTCCTCCTCCTCCGTAGTGCTTGGCGAAGCCCTGCTGGAGAACCACGAGCTCCACCACCACCATGCCGTCGTGCTGTCGGAGTTCTCCTCAACTTCTCCTCTCCCTTGCTGGATCAAGAAGGAGGAGACGCCCCGGCTGTACATGTGTTGAACGCGGAGGCACCGTTGTTCGGTGCTTAGATCGGAATCAACCGCGATCTGAATCGCTACGAGTACGACTCCTTCATCCGCGTTCTTGTAACGCTTCCGCTTAGCAATCTACAAGGGTATGTAGATGCACTCCCCTTTCCCTCATTGCTAGATTACTCCATAGATTGATCTTGGTGATGCGTAGAAAATTTTGAATTTCTGCTACGTTCCCCAACAGTTATTTAGTTGTCTAAAAACTAATTTTCAAAAATATATTCAATATTAGTCTTGTTTTAAAGATCTTGTCGAAAAAAACAATTATACAAACAGAATGTAAATCAAACTTTCACTTCGAAAAAAACAATTGTAGTTACTTTTTTATTTCAGCCAGAAAGTTTTATATTTGGGTGTTTGCCTTTCTTGTCGAACTAAAACAATTATACAACACACTTGGGTGCATGTTGCTTTATACATGGTGTTAGTTTTATATTTGCATTAGTGTTATTTTTGCATTTTTGTTTGTTGCTGCCAGAAAGTTTTATATTTTTGCATGTCTATTGTTATTTTTGCATTTGTGTTGGCAAATATAACGAAGTTTTATATTTTCTTTCTATAGGATGGACGAGCTGAATGGAGAAATAGTGTGCGCCATTGAAAAATGGTGCAAGCTTGTTGCCGCTCTATCGAGCGGTCAACGCGCTAGAGTGGCTGATACAACATTGCGCAGCATGCTGCAGATACCCTTCTGATTAGGTATATTATTGAGAATTTTGATGCCAGCAAGTCCAGATTCATTATACAAGAGCAGGTTGGGAGGTGACTCTCGGTGCGGTCGACGTCCAGTGCATCTTTAACCTCGAGAACCAAGGACTCTCCGCTTCGGACATTCTGCGGGTGCCGCCATAATTTCTCAGTAAGACATCAGAAAACATAGTGATAGATAATCTCATTGAGGACATAATTAAAAGTAAAGCCACCGACGACGATTTTCTTCAGAAATTAGTGCTTGTCCTGTTAGGAACAATTATTGCTCCCATGTCGAAAGAAGATTGTGCCAAAGCACTACTACGCTTTGGTCCATGATGTGAAACGTATTTCAAAGATTAAATGAAATGCCTTCACCCTGCGTGTTCTACTCGATTGCCTCCGCATAGTCAAGAAAGGCAAACACCTACGCCATTGGCCGAAAGGCAATTTGGCTCTGTTGCAGGTACACAAATGAGGCCTGTTGCATAATGTCAATTATTATATCATTGCAATTATATGTGATGTATTGAACTAACTCTAAATCCTTATATTTTTTTGTAGTACTTGTACTGGGAGAAGGTGCAACCTGTCGAAGGCGATTGTGCCTATAATCCCAACTTGTCCATACAACCTGAGGAACTGGACCGAAGGTGCAGCCACTAGGAGAGATCGGTTCGACTATGACAATGGGAGCGGCCGTGGTAACGTCAAGGTAAGTCATTGTGTTCTGTCTTTCTTAAATGTTTTGTAACTAAATAATATTTATTTTTAATTCATCACATGTACTCCAATATCGCATGCAGATCGAAAATAATATCACCCAAGAGTATAGGGCGCAGGAGCCCAAAATCCCATGTTATGTGCCTGCCATGAAGCCAAAAACCAAACCTGCAAATGGAAACGCAAAGAAGTCCATTTACAGCCCCAATGTCGGAAGATTTGATGGAGCTTCTAATGAAGCGGTGCATCGACTTCATACACACCCAGATGAGGCAAATCCCTGATCAAGTTGCTGAGGTGTCACACCATAACATAATAGTTTACAGTTTGTTCCCTGTTTTAAACGATGCAGGCATTCTTAAATTTATATATCTATTGCAGAGGTTGTTGGAGAAGAGGAACAAATCAGATGTCATGTACAAGCCGGCTGCTACCGTGCCGTCCGTGGACAATGATGTGGATCAAGAAGTGGATTCGTTCGAGAACGGTCCATATGAAAAGAAGGAATTCGTGTACAAGGATGACATAGACTCACACGGAGAGCTTGTTTTTAACATGACGCAGCCTGATGAAGTGGTTCCCAACCATAAAACCGTACCTGAGGTACTATGTATATATATATTTCTGTCTATAATTTTCTCCTTCAATTTTTTTACGGACTGAAATGTTCACACCGTTTTTTTTGCCAAACAGAAAACCCCAACAAAGACGAATGGACACAAGGAAGCTTCACCTATTAAGCGTAATGATGAATATGGCGCTACACCCAAAAACCCTTGGGTCGTTGGTAATTCTACACAAGCACCTTCATCGGACATAGACATTTGTCCATCTTCTGTCAAAAAGTTAATGCCTAAGGCGAATGGTAAAAAGGGTGCAACAGTCGATAAGGATGAGGAAGTTATGTCCGGTAAGCGGAAGCGGACCGTTCCGAAGAAATTTGAATCCCCCTACGCACTTGACAAGCCCAGCAAGCGTACCAACCGTGGTCAGAAACCCTCCAATACCCGTTCTGCTAGTAGAGGTATCGTTACTAACTTTCTTGGTTTGTTGTATACTACGAATGCATATGATCACCATTGTTGATGTTCATATTATTTCATGCAGCTCTCTTTTCTGAAATTGATGAGCCGGAGGGTGTGGCAGATGAGTTGACGCCGAAAATAATTGATGCAGCTGTTTCATTTGTCGAGTTAGCTGCTAGCACCGACAAGAGTAAGGGATGAAAGTTTACTATAGTGAAGGGCGTGGCATATCTCTGACTTCCGAAAGGATTCGACCGGTACTAACTCATAGATGGCTCTCGGACGATGTAAGTACTAATTGTATGTTTTGTTATTTAAATTGTCAATAATCTATGTCTCAACTTTCAACATGTAATGCCCTGATATTCTATGAAGGTTATTGATGCTTATATGGGACATTTGAGCTGCGTTGGTCATGATCGTTACCTCTGTCCAGCGTGGAGGTCCAGATTCTTGTAGATCGTGCTATCGCACGAGACGATCCATTGCCGCCGAGCTGCAACATGGACAGTGCTCATCCAAAGCTGGAGCAGTTAATAGAGTCACAAAAGAGTATACTGTGCGTGATAAGGTATGTTATGTTTGTAATTCTCCACTTAAGGACATTTCATCTAGTATTACATTTGATCCATAATTGATTTTTGCACTATAGACGTATATCGTGTTGAATATCGAAAATGCCCACTGGATGACCGTGGTCATGCACTTGATCAAGCAAGAATTCTAAGTTCTCGATTCACTCTATCCTCCGAGCTGATGTAAAAGACTGTGAAAGCACTGGTAATATAACCAACTTTTGTACCATTGGTCTTACATGTTGTTTATGATTCTTCTTTAACAGTATCCTCTTTATAGCGAATGGCTATAGCAAACGGTATGCGCCAAGCAAATCTTATTACACCAGGGAAATATCCGGACGTAAGTAAGTGGCCTATCAATGAGTATGACATGCCCCAGCAAGAGGATGGGTGAGTTAGTAGGACATCATGCACATTCAAACAACAATACACATGTTCATATTGCCCACCGCTAATGTTTGCATATATACCAGGAACTCTTGTGGCCTTTTTGTCCTAGAATGTCTAGAGCATTGGGACGGGGACCGAATGACTGGCCATTTTTCACAGGTATGCTATTATTTACATTTGTAGAGTAGCTACTATGGCCATGTACAAAATTCGGGTCATGTAACCTGTATGTCATTTTTTGCAGGCCACCGTTGACGCAAGGAGAAGACGTTTCGTCGCCGAGTTGATTATGTCACCTTCGAACACGATGGAGTGTGTGAAGAACAAAATTCGCGAAATCACAAGGAAAAGGCGCGCCTGAAGAATTCATGCGGCATGCAAGAGTCAAGTTTTAGTGCTTTGGATTTAGTCCGGTCGAAGGTTTCGACGGCATGATTATCTTAAGGTTTCTATCATTTTTATGTAATAAACAGGGCATCTCGAATATTGTGACACATACATGTGTATGTGTCTGTCAAACAATAGGCTCGTACCAGACAATTCGGTCATACAATTCGCTCGGAGAAGAAAATTTGGTCGTACCAATAAAGTTTTGGCTTCAACTATCATTTGTTCTTGCTTAATATTTTTCTCGTTCTCCAATTTTTTTATAACTGTAATTATCACATTCATAGTATTCGCATTCTATTTTTCTCTTCAACTGCTCTCCGAAGTTTCATATTCAAATTTTCACATTATTTGCATTTTTAAAAACTCTATCAAACTTTTGCCTTCTGCCTTAGCTATCTGCATGTCATCATCTTGCATAATCTCCTGGTAATTCCCCCTCATCACATGATTATGAAAAGTAGTCATGTTAGCTATGTAAATATATCGAGGCAGAATGTATTACACAGATGAAAATTAGTCATGTCAGCTGGTTGGCTCTATCGCGTGTTATCCGGCATCATGTTTTTCTATTTTATGTCACAAGCCCATCGTATTTTTATTGTACGTATAATTAACTTTTGGGACGTTATTAATTGAGGGATGGAACGATGAGTGAGCCCAGCCGGAATTTCAGGTGCGGTTGTAAATTACACGCGCATGCATGGTTGGGTTAGTTGCATTATCAAAGGACTAGTGGGGCCATCATTTGAATACATGGAAACAACGACTGTGGTTGATTTGGGCAACGAGTGGTTCCCCTTTTCTCGTTTCCCTTCCAAATCCCTTGCGCTCTCTCTCCATTTGCGCCTCAAAATCTCCACGGCGAAAGCATGACAGCGAGCTGGGCATCGGGCGGCGGCCGCTGCGGCGAGAAGAGCGGTGGCGCCCGCAAGTTAGGTCGAACCCTGGGTCCTGGAAGCAGGTGGGGCGGATTTAGTGGAACAGGAGGCAGCGGAGGCGGATCAAGTGGAATAGGGGAGTGGGGTTTCGTGGGCGGCGGAGGGCCGGGAGAACCGACGGCTAGGGTATCTTCAGTGCTACACTTTGGTGGCAAAAAGGTAAGTTCTTTACCGTTGTTCTTTACATCCCAGCATTGTCGCCCACAAATCATGACCTGTGGCCCTTACAAGCTCCATCTATTTGGTCATCAGGGAACTCCGGGTGGCCGTGTGTGCATAAATGCAGACAATTTTGACAGCGCATTAGTGGGTTGTGTGTTTGAGGTTAGTGTACTGAGCATGATCTTCAAACTAGTACTACTACTGCGGTCAAGCTGCAAAAAAGTTCGGTGTTTAACGCTTTCAGTGACAAGTTCAATTATAAATTGACTTGAATTGCTCATGATTTATTTAGGATGATGTCACTTCTGAGTATGTTGAATGGGTTGAAGGGGAGTGGGATAGCAAAGAAAAGTCAGTCATTAAGTATCTTGCCATGAAGAACAAGAAACTGGAGACTAAGATTACAGAATGTGAAGCTGAAATTAAAAGGAATGAGAAAGAAAAGAGGGCAATGGTTAAGATGCACAAGGAAATATTGCTCTATAGGGATAGGATTTTAGGATTTGGAGGTCTTCTGTATCTTGGCCTGCTTGCCACTATAACTGCTGTCATAGTTACAAAGTAGATTGTTCATAAAGTTATTGACATCATCATAGTTGACATGATGAAATCCTGATGAATTATTTGCTATTCAGTTTATGGGAAAAGTGTAATAGACATTGCAGAAGAAATAACATGGGGCCATCATGATTGGTAGACAGTGCACTTTTGTCATGTTCTACATTTGGCAGACACTGCACATTTGTGATGTTCTATATTTGGTAAGTGATGCACATGGGCACATCACATAGCAACACTACTGATTTGTGCAGCAGCCCACTTCATTGTCTTGTTGCAACATAGGAGCAACATCTAGCAGCACCTACACCTTTGATTCAACATCAAGCAAAACAACAGTACATATTCAATATTCTGAAATTTAACTGAACTTCACAGTTAGGGTAGGCTGTAGATATTCAGTTCTTTAGCCACAAAGAACCCGACCAAACCGTACCGATTCCATAACTTATATACTTACCTGGAGAAAAGCACACCTAACCAACATCAAGACTAAATTTTTTTTATCAAAGAAGGGCTTTCCCTTCCGATTTTCATTACTGAAAACCACCAAAGTTCACAACCAAGTTTATTCTAAAAAGAGAAGGCCAACACAGGCCAGCCAAACCGCACAATGACCCAAACAAGTTCACAAGTTTACTTACACAATCCACCCTACATCGATCATTATTACATCAAAAGCAAGCATGGAGCTGAAGGAGCCCAAGAGCAACTAGGAGAACAACAAACTTATATGCTGAAACATATAACAAAGATACCTAAGATAACCAGCAGCTTTCTCCTCCTTCAGCAACTGTGCCCATCTTCACTTCTTCAGAAATTTGAGGCGGCGTGAGCGGCGCACCACACACGGAGAAGCCTTCTTCTTGACCGCCGTCCCGTTCGACAGCTACGCCACCGGATCCTGAGACACCTGATCCTGAGCCACCTCCTCTTCTTCCACCTTTACTATGTCAGGGTGCAGGGGAAGGAGCTCGACGTCGAGGGGCATTGTTTTGCCACCCTTGACGGGCGCATCGGCGCTACCATCTGCACGGGCGCCCTCCTCACCCTCCTCGTGGTCATCGTGGATGAGCAATACCGCCCACGCCGCCCTCCACGACGCCGTGAGCCCCACGGCAGACTGGCTTCGCACGTATGGACTCGTAGTCTGGGTTCACAGGCGCAGGGAGAGCGAGCTCGACGTCGACGCGCTCCGCCCTCGACGCGACGCCTGCTGGATATGGCCGCAGCGTCATGGTGGTGGAGCGGTACATCCACCACCTTGCGCGCTGAACAGGGGAGTCGTTCATCGTGGCCTCTCGCATTGCCCAGACGAGGAAGAGAGCTGGCGGGACGCCGCAGCCATAGGGGAAGGCGCGCTTCTTCTCGGCATTGGTGAGGACTTTGAGAAGGCCACGCGCAGGGTTGACCAGCATCTCCGTGCTGGGGAACCAGCGGCACACCTCCGCCAACTGGGCGCGCCACCCCTCGTCATCGCCGGCGAGCTTCATCATCGCTCTCTGCCAGCCGAGGCTTTTCTCCATGGAGGCGGCTGCAGCAGTCGCCAAGCGGGGTTTTCTCGATCATCGTAGGTGGGGATAAGGGGAGTTCGAACCGGCACGCGAGGTAGGTGGGTGAATGTGTGGTGGGGAGTGGTAAGTTAGGTGATTTAATGGCAGTTAGGACGTGGGGAGGGGAAATGTACAATATTCTTTCTAATTTATAAATAATTTATTTAGGTCGGATTTTGTTGTTTATTTAGAGATGTAAAAATTTGACACTCCCACTAAATAAAGTGCCGATCGAGTTGCGATAACTAGATGATGCCCCGTATGCTGTCAAGGAACCGTGTTAAAACCAATCCATAAATTAGTACTTCAAACCAATGAAAACAAATGTAAGAGTTTTACATGTTAAAAATGATAAAACTTAAAAGAAGTGTGTGTGACAAAATGATGTATAAAAGAGAGAAAAAATCCCCACAAATAGAAGACATAATGTGAAAAGGATATACTGCCCTGTTCACTCGATTCATCCATAAAAAATTGAAGCAAGTGTTCTACACTTCTTCCTTCTCCACTGTTCTGCACATCATAGAAGATAAGATAAGTTAATGAACGATAAATTTTTCAATAATCCAGAATGCATACAAACACTTACTTCTGATTTAGTTTGCATTTCTTGCCACGCTTAGTGTGTCCTAGCAATTTGCAAGCGCAAGACGGGTTTTCAACTCATCAAAAGAGAGTGGTCTACCATTTTTCGAGACAGGAGGTTCTCATCTACGCTTTGTTGCACCTTTGCTTGACACTTTCATAGGATCTTTAATCATGCGACCATGTTGCCTTCACCATCGTCTAGATATTCAACTGCACACTTCATCAAGTCATTTATATTCTTGCTCAAATTTCCCTGTAGCAGATCATACTCATGACTCTTAGCTATCACAGCCTTCAAACTATCCTATAACTGATCCCACAAAGCTGGGTGTTTGCATGCCGCATGCATAGCTTCTGACGCTAACACACTGACCTGGCTATATTTCATTCTTTCCTCTGCCCCAGTCCAACCATATCCCAACAGATTGCTTGTGCGCCTCGCGGGCAGTCCCAACCATGCTTGTTTCGTGAACCGAAGAAGAACTAAACACTTTGGTATTTCAGATATGTTCAAGTACTTCAGTACGCGGAATATGTGTTTACAAGGTAGACCCTTTCGAATCATTCTTCTGCAGCTGCACCGTATAGGTTCTCATGGAATTTACTGCTGTATACTCCACCCAAAAACGGCTATTCCGGTTATTCTTCCAGGCCACGATGTACTGTTGTGATCCGTCTCCCAGCTTAATTTCTACAATCTCCATGCCGTCAATTTTTCTAAGATCATCTTGCAACACATAGAAGTTTGCTGGAGTGAAGACGTGAGAAGCAGCTATCTCAAGTTCCCTCGAGCTAGTAACTAGCACCGGTAAACTCTGTGTGGCCGTGCCGTCATCTCGCGCCTCGTTTTCACGGATACGTACAACGGCGTTCTCATAATGCAAAATCATATCCACCAGGGTCATTTCACCGTCTAGGTGGAGGTGAAGACATGAGTTTAGGCTTTCACTCCGCTGGTTGCTTTTCATGCCAAGCCAAAACCCCTCTGTCAGATAAGCCGCGGTCCACATTCTCCTCTTCTTATACATCAATCTCAACCATGTTACTGTTTTTTCCGACTGCCATCTTTTGGTAAACGCGTGCCATCTCTCCTCAGACGTGGCCGTGGACGTCCGTAATCTGAAGGGTTCGGAACTCCTT
Source organism: Aegilops bicornis (assembly GCA_021605145.1). Taxonomy (NCBI): domain Eukaryota; kingdom Viridiplantae; phylum Streptophyta; class Magnoliopsida; order Poales; family Poaceae; genus Aegilops; species Aegilops bicornis. The sequence continues at coordinate 51,165,140 of CM038669.1, forward strand.
CAAGGACATGGGACTGAGGTGAATCTTCATATTTTTTTTCTATATGCCACGTACATATACGGTGCCACACGTCTGGCAAGACTTCGCGAACTGGCTTGATCATCGCAGCATCAGCGTCTGCGATTAGACTCTTCGGCATCTTTTGACACATGGACCTCAAAAAAGTCTGCAGCAGCCACACGTATGTCTGTTCAGTCTCGTCCGAAACTATGGCACAAGCAAAAATAGTGGTCTTCCGGTGATTGTTAAGACCAACAAAAGGTATGAATGGCATACCATAGCGGTTCATCTTTATGCGTCTGTCAAATACAAGCACGTCACCAAAGTCCTCATAGTCATGACGAGACTAGGAGTCACACCGAACATCCTATTCAAGTGTCCTTCCTTATCTAGCATGTACTCAAAAAGAAGCTAGGATCCTCTCTGCTTCCCATCGCCATGATGCCTATGGCTGTGGCAGCATCACCTTTTGAAAGCAGCTTCCTCTTCTCCCTGGCACAAAGGTTGTATATTTCACGCCTGGTGAATCCAGCACCGCCATACCATACATGTTTGCTGATGACGGAATCCATCATGTCGTGAATTCTAATCCCTGTAGCTCCCATGGACATTATCTCATGCTTCTGAAACTCTTTGATTTTTCTGTGGGACCAAAGAAAAGGTACCTCGTCCGGTCCTGCCAACATATGGCTATGCTTGTCCTCAAAACTTGCAACATACCAAACCCCATGCTTTTGGTCAAGCTTGATACCGTGTGTGCTTCAAAAGCAGCGTGTCTCGGCTCGAGCCGACGGCTGTGCCCTTCCTCGGTTAGCAACTTGCTGTCACGCTTCCTTTGTCCGGAACAAACAAACTTCCTATAACGCATAAGATGTGCCTCGGTTTTGGTATACCTGACCTTATTCTTCCTAATGCTGAAACCATTAGCTCTAGCATAGCTGTCGTAGAAATCATAAGCATCATCATGAGTCATAGAAGTCGTGTCCATTAACTGCATGAACATATCCCTCTTATCATCTGCACTGGCAGTATCTTGGACATTCATTACACCACCATCATCTGTCACCTACACAATCAAAACATAGCCATGAAAAATGTTTTGTATGGTTTAACATTACTTTCATAGAACATTGATTACACAAATACCTCACTCATGGTGACCTACGACTTTGAATCCCCAGAATCAGGTGCATCTGATGATTTGTCGTTAAGGCATGTCTCCGCGTCGGATTCACCGTAATAGTCGTACGCATTATGACATTCAGAAATGAACTGAAAAATACAACACAAATACATAATTGCTTATCATATAATATTCCAGAATGAATTCAATTTGCATGCCAATAAATTTTTTCACTTACGTAACTGACTAATGTAATCTTCATTTGAGAGCTCCGAATTGTTTTCCTGACCATCATCATGCTCATCCATCTACAAATTTTCAACACAAAAATATAATGTTGTAGGATGGCACCAAAAAATTACAACATGGTAATGCCACTCACATTAAAATCTTCCCATTCGTTCCCATTCCCTGACTGATTTCCAAGACCTGAATTGTCATCATCTGACCAATCTTCTATCTAGTCTTTCATCAGTTCTCCAAACTCCATGTCTACCATCATATCAGTTAACTCCTCGTCCGCCATTTCCTACAACAAATGATGAAAACATTATCAATGATGAAATATCAACACATAGCTCACGATCACGGATGTTATGTAAACAACCCCAACCGAGGCCGTTCAGATATGCCAAACCAAGTTAGGAAGATGGCCACGTCACCCGTCGTGATCACTTTCAATCGCGAAGAGCAGCACTACAAAACCTAGCTAGATCTGTGATTACCTCTGCCGCCGGATACCTAGGTTAGCCGCCGCATCAAATAATGATAGTCCTGGTGGACACAGCCGACGGCAACTGACGCTACGTGAAACCTACACTGAAGAAACCCAGATCACGAGGAGCAGCACTACTTGAACAAGATCCACGATTGCATGCGCCGCCGGGTAGGTAGGTTACCCTCCCCGCTAGGCTAACCACTATCTCTGACGGCGGCAGTTCGTTCGATGTTTCCACGAGCGAGACTAGAGGGGTAAGGGGGAATGCAGGATGCGACTGTGAGCGCTGGAGATTCACGATGTTGCCGCGCTGTCCGACGAGATCGCCGGCGACGAGATAGCCATGCGCCGCTGGAGATCTACCGCGTGAATTATGGAGTTGTGTGAATGCTCGCGAGATTGATGGAGCTGCGTGAATGATTGGATCCGGCAGGTCCTACGTGGTTGTGGGGTCGCGTGATGTCTTTTTTCGGACCAGGACGTGACACGTTCTGGGCTATACAGGGTGTGGCAGGGCTAGACAGGGCTTGGATCTGGGCTACGGCGGGCCAGGAAAAAAACAAACTCGCGGGGACAAAAGTACCCCTCCGAAAATAGGTTAGGGGGGAGCACTGGAGCAGGCGCCCTCTGCAGCTCTAGGCAGTCGCGCTCGAAGTGGCCGCGCTCGCCGCACTTGTAGCAGCGGCCCTTCTTGTTGCCGTCGTCCCGTGTCGCCACGCTGCGCGCGTCATCATCGTCGTCCCGAGCTCTGCCCTGACACCGCACCCGCGCCCGCCATTGCGCCGCAGTGTACAGAAGTTGGCCGTCCGAAAGGCCGCTGCTTTCTGCTGGCGATGCACGCTTCATTAAATGCGCCAGAGCCGCCGAGCATCTCGTCAGACGTGAGCTCCTCCAAAGATGCGTAACTGCTCAATCCCAGCGAGTACAGGGAAGAGACGGTCTGGCACCGTGTCCATGAGCTTCTTCACCAGCTCGGTGTTGCTCGGCGCCCCCAGGCTCGCGAACCTCGCCGTCATCCCCGCCAACCTGCCGGCGTAGACGTCCAGGGACTCGCCGTCCTCCATCTTCAGCCGGTCTAGCTCGCCGCGCAACGTCGCCCTCCTCGCCGCGCGCACCCGTTCGGCGCCAAGGAAACGCACTTTGAGTGAGTCCCATTCCTCCTTCGCCGTGAGCTTCGCCGCAACCTACAGCAAGACATCCTCCGGCAGCCCCTCTAGGATCATGGCATTCGTCTTCCCGTTGACCGCCGCGTCGTTCGCCGGCACCACCGCCTCCCACAGCGTGTGGGCATCAAGGATTGCCTGCGCCTTGATCGCCCACACGGTGTAGTTCTCCGGCGAGAGCATCGGCATGTTCATGGACACCGATCTGCCCAAGCCGCCGCCACCGTGTGGAACCAACACCATGGACTCCGGCGAGCTCCTCCGAACCCGACGCTCTGATACCAATTGTTGGTGCGGTGGACTTCTCCCTCACTAGCCCTAGCTTGCTCTCCCTTGCTGCTGCGCTCGAACGACACAAGGAAGAAGAAGAAGGATCAGAGGAGACAGTGGACACAGGGGGTTTGCCGGTGCACGAATGCCTTTTGCTTTCCTCGAGCACGAACTCGACCGTGTCGACAAGTTACAGGGAGGATCCAGGGCTTTATACCCGCGAGCACCAGCCTGCCAGTCCACGCCTCGCACTTACTCGCACACCCACTCCCCACGTCCCGCGCTGCGCGCCGCCACAGATCGCGCCTGAACGAGATCGCCACGGCCACCCCACGCGCCCGACGCGGTCTCCTCCCCGCGCTACTCGCCTACACGCAACGGACACACACGCACACACACCTGGTCATGCACGCACGCGACCCAGGCCGCTTACAGCTCGAGCCCGACGCTGCCATCAGACGCACACACGCGCATGCCACGCTCCGAGCTCGCCACGGCTTATTGCCCAACAACCTATTCGTGAGAGTATTCTTTTTTACCCGGACATATAGACGTACACTGTACACACCAATCAATAGGGGAAGCAGGTCGTGTTTAATTCCAACAATTACCCCCTAAACACAACGTCGTCATGTAGCAGCTCGGGCGCAGATCCTTCTTCGCATCTCAAATAATTTCTCTCGATTCAATGCTTTGGTTAGGATGTCCGCTAGTGCTGATCATCGGTGCAGACAAGGTTGACCTTTATCTTACCTTCTATGCAATCCTTTATATAGCCATCGTATCAATGTGCTGCCTCCTTTCATGCCGCACGGGATCCTCGCGTAAAAGTTGTAAACTCATTGTCAATGTTGAGCACCAGTTGTTCCGGATCTCAATTCATGAGATCACCATGTAGTCTCCTACATGTCACGGCAGCGGCAGGAATACTCCACTTCATCTGAAGTCAAGGTCACAACTTGTTGTTTTTTATGTTAGCCAACTTACTATGCTTCCATCGAGGAATTATGCCATGCTCGAGGTACTTTTATCATCATCAACAACTCATGTTGTGTTTCTATCATTGTAGCCGAGCAGCTTCACCATCTCCTTCTCCTTTGCCGCATAGGCACATCCAAAGTTTGTCGTCTCTTTGAGATATCCGAGTATATTCTCCATATTTGTCCAACGTTTCATAGTGGGTATTTCCATAAAGCGACTCACAATCCCAACATAATAGGTTAAGCCCGGTCATGTGTTCAAGAGACACCTCAAATTTCTGACCACACTTCTATATTATGTCGCATCAACAACTGGTGCTTTGCTCTTCTTGCTCATTTCAATATGAGGGTCCTTTGGAACATTAATTGGATTGTAATGTTTCATGCCACAGTTTTCAAGTACCTTCCTTGCGTATGTCTTCTGACATAGCGTGACTCCCTCCTGCTTTTGTTCTACCTTGATCCCAAGGTAGTAACTCAATAGCCAGAGATCATCCATCTTTAAAAGCTCCTTCATTTGCAGTTTGAACTTGCAATCACATCTTCATTTGCTCAAGTAATCAATAGGTTATCGACGTAAATGTCAACTAGTAGATGATCCCTTCCTTTACATCTCTTGTATTACAATACATGTCCTAGTGGGTCTTTCTTAAATTTAAGATAAATCAATGCCCGATCAAGTTATGTTCCACATTGGAGAGCATTGTCGTAGCCCATACAAGACTTTATGTAGCTTTAGTACCTTGTGTTCTTCTCCCTCTTTGATGAATCCCGGTGGTTGATTCACCTAAACATCTCCTTCTAACTCTCTATTATGAAATGTTTGGAATGGCAAGGCGGAGGGTGAGATGGCAATGAGAAGCATCACTAAATGGGCAAGTCGTTGAAATGAAAAGTTTGAAAGGTGAATGGTGAGATAGCGACGAGAAGCGTCGCTAGATGGGCAAGTCGGAGAAATAAAATGTTTGGATTGGCAAGGTGAAGGTTGATATGGCGACAAGAAGCGGCACTAGAGGCGCAATGAGGCATGATTGACGATGGCCCGTCAGGTGGTGTGAGTCGTGCACTCTCATTTGTGCGATAGCTTTATATTTTGGCAGTCCAACCAGTCACATTTGTGCAATTGATTCATATTTTTGACAATTAAAAGTCCGGCCACTCACACTTGGTAGATTGATTTGTATTTTTGACGATTACAAGTGTGAGTGTCTGACCCACCTTCATTTATCATTAGTAGACAACAAATAACCAACTTGCTAGGCACCCAAATTACAGGCCTATCTGGTAGGAGTCGGACACTTGTTCAACCAGCCCTTTGTGTTATCTATATATGTGGCATGCAGCCCGGAAACTCGCAGGGGCACGCAGGTGGGGCAGGGGGAGGGGCACGTAACTCAGAAGTATCTGCTAAGTTGGGCCACTCGGTTCACGAAGTAATTAGATTCCCCTAGAGGTTCACTAAGTATTAAGTTTTACGTGTTCAAACTTGCCATTTTGTACAAATATTCAAGAGATGAAACTTAACATATTTTTTCAAAAATCATCAGAACATATTTTAAATGGATCTTATTTGAAAGCACTTATCACGAGAAACACAAAATATAAAAACATAACTTAATTTAAATTTGTTATTCAAAAGATATGAATGTTTGAAAACCAATTAACCAAAGGAAAAGAGCGCATGAGAGGGACTCAGTGCCCCGAACATGCGTGCCATAATTCCTCTCCTGCGTGCAGCACGCCAACTATGAGTTGTTTTGAGCTTGCATTCAATAGTCGAGTGGTTTAGAAAGGATGAGACGTTTAGTCCCACACTGCTTGTGATAAAAGAAGAGGAGCAACATATAATGTCAACTCTAACCGATCCCCAACAATGTGTTACTCTTCCAACCGGTACCTAGCTGTTCCTCAATAGGGGCATTAGAGGAGTAGAAAATGTCCTCAGCCGCCTCTGATTCCCCTATTTTTACTCCACCGCTCCGCGGCCAAGTAAAAATGCGCGCCTCACCTCTTCTCCTCTCCGCCTCTTCTCTTCCCCCACCCCGCTGCCGATGCACCCTCCATTCCACTTGCTGCTGGCGGCGCCTCATCTTCGACTTCCTGGACCGCCTCCATCGCACGAGCCACAGAGGAAATACCTCGGCATCCGCCAGCATACATGGTGGACTTGGGTTTCAGAGATCACCGATCGGGAGACCAACAAGAAGAAGTGGATCGGTTCATTCCACATGGTGGAGCTCGCCGCCCTGGAATATGAGCGGTGGAAGGTCTGGTTCCACTGCGCGGTGGCAAGGCTCAAGTTTTCGTTGAGACAACTGTCGGTGTCAAAACCGGCGGATCTCGGGTAGGGGGTCTTGAACTGTGCGTCTAGGCGGATGGTAACAGGAGACAAGGGACACGACGTTTTTACCCAGGTTCGGGCCCTCTCGATGGAGGTAAAACCCTACTCCTGCTTGATTAATATTGATGATATGGGTATTACAAGAGTAGATCTACCACGAGATCGAGAGAGGCTAAACCTAAAATCTAGCCTATGGTATGATTGTTGTTCGTCCTAGGGACTAAAACCCTCCGGTTTATATAGACAACGGACAGGGCTAGGGTTACACAGAGTCGGTTAGAATGGGAGGAGATCTACATATCCGTCTCACCAAGCTTGCCTTCCACGCCAAGGAAAGTTCCATCCGGACACGGGACAAAGTCTTCAATCTTGTATCTTCATAGTCCAGGAGTCCGGCCGAAGGTTATAGTCTGGCTATCCGGACACCCCTTAATCCAGGACTCCCTTAGTAGCCCCCGAAGCAGGCTTCAATGACGATGAGTCCGGCGCGCAGATTGTCTTCGGCATTGCAAGGCGGTTTCTTCTCCAAATTCCGTGTACCTGTTGAATAGTGTCCGGCTTCTCATCAATATTGCGCTCCTTGCACTAGTAGAAAAAGGGTCAAATGTGAAGCACATTAGTGCCGGTTTGTAAAAAAACCGGCACTAATGTGATCAATAGTGCCGGTACGTGGCTGCGATCAATAGTACCGGTTCAGGTTGAGTTTTTAGTACCGGTTCGTGCCACGAACCGTACTAAAGGGGTAGTGGCAGGCTGGCGCCAGCCGGGTCCTCACGAAGCCCTTTAGTACCAGCTTGTGTTACCAACCGGTACTAAAGGTCTAACCTATAGTACCGGTTCGTGCCACGAACCGGTACTAAAGGGGACGAGCGTTTAGTACCGGTTCGTGCCCCGAACCGGTACGAAAGGGGCCAATTTTCCAACTCTACCCCGTATCGCCATTTCAGTTTTGAAAAATCAAAAGAAAATGATAAAAACTTCAAAAAATAAAATCCTTCGAGAGGTAGTTATATTACTATATCTACTAGTTAGGAAAATTTGAAAACTTAAATTTGGACATGTTTTGCAAAAAGTGTAGGAAAAATGTAAAACGGCTATAACTTTTGCATACGATGTCGGAATAAAACGTATAATATATCAAAATATTCAGCACGAAAATCCGCATCCGATGGAGACGGCCTACGGCCTGTTTGGAACTTTTTAGAATCCTCAAATTCGAAAAGGAAAAAAACATATGGACAAATTTCAGTTTTTTTAAAAAATTTGGTTAAATTTGGTCAAACAACTTATTCAAGAAGTATTAATGTTACTACATAATTATTGAAGAATATTAGTGTTACTAAATAATTATTTCAATTTTTTGAATTTTGGTCAAACTATGGTCAAACTATGGTCAAACTATGGTCAAACAACTTATTCAAGAAGTATTAACGTTACTACATAATTATTCAAGAATATTAGTGTTACTAAATAATTATTTCAATTTTTTGAATTTTGGTCAAACTATGGTCAAACTATGGTCAAACTTATTCAAGAAATATTAGCGTTACTAAATAATTACTGTTTTTTTAGAATAATAGTTTCAAACTCAAACGGTGAAATCTGTGACTTCATGCTCAAGCTAAACTCCTGAGGGTTAATAGGATTGGCATCTTACTATTGTCCTGAAAACAACAAGTGCAGACTCGGAAACGAAGGAGAATAGAACCCGAAAGTTAAGCATGGTCGGGCTGGAGTAGTGAGAGGGATGGGTGACCGGTCGGGAAGTTAGATGATTTGGAATGAGTGATCCACACTTGAGCAGTTAAGAGAGGTGATTAGAGACTAAATCATCAAATAATTCAGAAAAATTAAAAATCAAAAAAAAATCAAATTTTTTTCCAACATTTTCAAAAAAAAAATTCAAAAAAAAAACCTTGAGTACCGGTTGGTAACACCAACCGGTACTAAAGGTCCCCCATACTAGGGCGCGAGCTCACGCCACGTGGTGGCACTTTAGCGCCGGTTCGTGGCGAACCGGTACTAAAGGGGGGGGGGCTTTAGTGCCCACACTTTAGTGCCGGTTCCATAACCGACACTAAAGGCCCTTACAAACCGGTTTTAAAGCTCCGTTTTCTACTAGTATTGGCCTCCACGCCCAATAATGGCCATCTTCCACGTGTCAGACGAATGCGAAAAGCCAGGGTGTTTTACATTTATCCCCCTAGCTTTGTAAATGAGCTGCCTTTTAAAGAGACGAGGATTTAGATCCAAATCACACCATCTTCCCTTCGCGAGCATTCATCGGAGCGCATCCGACAGAGATCCATTCCATCATTGCCAGTCGACGCAGCTCCTCCTAGTTTCGCCTCCCAGCCCTCAGCCGAGAGATTGGGAGAGATGCTCCGTCCCGCACGGCGAGCTAGTGACGCTCCAAGCCAAGGGGTTTCTCCCCCCAGCCTACATGGTCCCGGTTCGAGCCGGGCTTGCCACCTATAATGGTGGAGAGCAAGCGAAGAGCGTCCCCAACCCCTCCAAAGGAGAGCGGGTATGCCTTGTCACTTATTTGATAAGAGGGCTCGGATTTCCAATTCATCCGTTTCTCCGGGGGCTCCTGGAGTTCTACGGCCTCCAGCTGCACAACCTTACGCCTGCCTCCATATTGCATATTGCGGGCTTCGTAGCCCTTTGCGAGCTGTTTTTGGGCATCGAGGCTCATTTCGCGCTGTGGAAGAAGCTGTTCTGCCTTGTGCCCCGTTCTCAGAAGGGGTCAATATTTCAAGTGGGCGGAGCCGAAGTATGGCACATCGTCGGGATCGGATATCTATCCGGAACCCCAAAGAAGGCGTCCGAAGACTGGCCTTCAGAATGATTTTATATAGAAGACGTCCCCTGCCGGATCCTGTTCGGATGGGCCTCCCTGAGTTTGATATTGCTCCCTTGAAGAAGCGCCTGAGCTGGCGTCCACGGAGCCTTCAGAAGGAAAATTACAGGGACGTTCTTTATCTGATGATCCGGATAACGTTGTTAGCTCATTCCGGACTGACCATGATCGAGGTCATGGCCACATGCATTATGCGGGGTGCAGCCGCTTCAAAGATAGATGCCACCCCATGTGGGATTTCAACGGGAGGATGATGCCACCCGCCGCGGCCGTAAGTGGCCGGAATCGGAAGCCGCTTCGAGGAAGATCTTGTCCGTGATTGTAAAGGGAGAAGAGGAGGAATTCCTCCACGTCAATTCTCAGGACGGATTTCCTATGTACAATCCTCCAAGTTGGGTAAGCGGACACTTCTTTTTGCCCATCCGTTACATATTCCCATAGTCAAGTACCTTATCTTGTGATTTCGACGCAGGAATTGCGCCGGACGTAAAGCGATATAAATAGCCCTCCTCCACAACCCGAGGATCCGAACGGTCCTCGATCCAGCCTCCCAAGAGGATCCGGACATATCCGTGGAGCTAATCGATGGGGTATTTTACCAACTGAGCATCGACAATGCCTTGGTGGCTATTACATCCGATTATCCTGGACTGCTCCCCGCCTCACAAGTAATCGAGACAGAAGACCTAATACTTCGAAGATGATCCATCCGTGCTTATTTTTGGTCGCCGTATACCAATGGTGTTTCGAAGGGGAGGATCTCGAGGCGGAATGCCGAGCTCATGCGACTAGCCAACAAGGGACAGCGAGGGCGTGTAGGCTAAAGAGACACGCAGTCCGGGTCGAGGCACCGGCGCAGCAGTAAGGCGCGCTGCCTTATTCCAAGGTATTATTCTTACGATGCATACCAACGCCCGTGCTCTCCTTTTTTTTAGGGAAAAGAGGGCTCGCCGGACTATATCCGGAGAGATTGCCAATCACACCTCTACCAGCCAGGCTCCAAAGCCAGGTCCAGAAGCAGAGGCGAACAGGAGGCGTGCGTCGGACTCCCCACCGACAGAGGATGCGGACATACTGTCCGCCACCAATTCCGAGGTGGAGAGTGCCATGAATCATAGGCGCCGCCGGACAGTTCTTTGCAACGCTTGTTTCTCCCAAGAGCCATTGGACGCCTTCAATTCGGGAGATGCATATCTCCGTGCCGCTCAAAATGGTCTAGCCAGAGCCACGAAGCAGTATGTGAAAGACATACGGGTAACAAAATTTGATGGTGATATATGCCAGTAGCCCACGAGACTTGAAAAAGTTAGAATAACTGATTTAAGGATCATTTGTTATGCAGGATCTTACCGAAAAGAATACCCAACTGTCCCAGGAGCTGGAAGAGTGCAAAGCCCAACTTGAGGCTGTACTAGCCGCAACAGGGGAGGCCAAAGAGACCCCCTCTGGTAATATATGCTTCAAAAGATAGGTATGTTGCAAACTGCGGCGTGTGTGCAAATCTGACAATAACATTGCAGATAGCGCCGAAGTAGATCCAGACAAGCAACAACTCTTGCGCCGGTTAAAGGCCGGCGAGAGCGTGCTTATGAAGGTGAGGCAGGAGAAGAATAATCTCCAAGATGCCAACACCCAGTTGGGCAAGGAACTAAAGGATGTTCGTTCTCAGCTGTCGGACTCCGTGAAGGAGAATTGGCGGCTTCGGCGCGGCATGTTTAGTAAGTGCTTGAATGAACTTTGAAAAAGAGTTCGGCGAGGAAGTCGGCTAACAGAGTTATGTATGTAGGTATGCTCACAGGTCGTCCTGCAGAGGAAATGCCCGGTTCTACGGGTGACCTTCTTCCCGAGCTCTTACGACTGCACGAACAAGTTCGGCAGGTGATGAAAGGCGTCGCCCAAGCCCTGTGGCCATCTGTCTCCATGCCCGAAGGCCTTGGAGGGCTTGCAGAGAGGCTTAAGGGAGCGTGGCGGCACTTCCGATTATGGAAGATATCGGCCTGCCGTCAAGGCGCCAGGGAGGCCTGGGCCATGGTGAAGACGCGATACACGAAGGCTGACCCAAACCACATGGCCGAGGTCGGACCTGTGGGGCCTGATGGGAAGGAGATCCCTGTGAGCTTAGTGTACGGCCAAGTAGAGTTGGCCGCCAAATATTCCCAACAGGATTGTAAACTAGACAGCCTTTTGGATGGTATTGAAGAGGAATATGCCCAGTCAAATTGACTATGTAATTTAAGATGACATGTAAAATGCCTTCTAGCCGGATTGTAGATCGTTTGTCATGGCAGACATTTTCGCTTCAACCTCGGGACCCGATAGTCCGGAGTGTGTCTTAATACCCTCTCGGTAATGTAAGAACCGGGGCATGCATGGAGACCAGGCGTAGGGGTCATTAGTGCTTGGAAATGCATAAGTGCCCAACTAGTTATGTTATATTACATGGTTAGTAAGAAACATCTTCCAGGGAGAATAGTTCCGTTAGGGGTTCTTTTCCCTGCGAGGCATGCCCTAAAGTGCATGTTCGGACTGCGAAAAAAGCAGAAAAGCATCTGGGGGCAGATAAATAAACAAGTGAGAAATCATCTTTAGTTCACCGACCGAATATTCCCTTAAGAACGCTAGCTTCCGGCTTCACCCAGTCTGAGGTACACATCCGGCTGACCCGGTAGTAATAATCGCAGAGGTGCTCCCTTTACTGCCTAGCCGAACAATCGGGAACGTAGGGGTAAGCACAGGAGCCATGCACCCCAGCTTGGCCAAAACTTAAGTCATATCGATGCATATAATGGTGAATAAAAGGTACATGCGGAAGTGTGACACATGTGTTGGGCATGAAGCCCGTATAAATAAGCTTCTGTTAAAGAAGCCCCTAGGAATAATGAGCGCGGATAGCGCGTCAGTTGTGTGCGAAAAAGGCGTGAACGAGCCCTTAAGGATGTAAGGGAAAGGGAGGGAGAACGAGATAAATATAAGACATCTAATGTGTAAAAAATAGACAGAGGAAGGAGACGAACACAGAGTCCGCCGCTAGGCGTAGAATCTTCGGAGACGGGCTGCGTTCCATGGGTTCGGCTCGAGTCGGTTATCCGATGCATCTCGCAGACGGTACTCTCCACCAGTCAGGACTTGGTCAATAATAAAGGGACCTTCCCATTTGGGCTTGAGATTGTCCTTTTTCTTGTCCGGTAGGCGTATAACTAACTCGCCAACATTGCAAGTTTTGGCCCGTACTTCTCTGGTTTGATATCTTCGGGCCTGCTGTTGATAGAATGCGGAGCGGGCTTTTGCCACGTCACGCTCCTCCTTCAAGGCGTCCAAACTGTCCTGCCGATCAAGTTCGGCTTCTCTTTCTTCGTACATGCGCACGCGAGGTGAGTCATGAATTATGTCGCAGGGCAGAACTGCCTCTGCGCCGTATACCATAAAGAATGGTGTGTATCTTGTGGTGCGATTCGGCGTGGTCCGCAGCCCCCAGAGTACGGAGTCGACCTCCTCTACCCAGTGCGTGTTGGATTCTTTGAGGGAACACACTAATCTGGGTTTGATGCCGCTCATGATTAGACCATTTGCTTGCTCGACCTGACCGTTAGTTTGTGGGTGATAGACTGAAGCATAGTCGAGCTTGATGCCCATGTGTTTGCACCAGAGTTTGACCTCGTCGGCATGTCTTCGCGTCGGATTCACCGTAATAGTCGTATGCATTATGACATTCGGAAATGAACTGAAAAATACAACACAAATACATAATTGCTTATCATATAATATTCCAGAATGAATTCAATTTGCATGCCAATAAATTTTTTCACTTACGTAACTGACTAATGTAATCTTCAATTGAGAGCTCATAATTGTTTTCCTGACAATAATCATGATCATCCATCTAAAAAATATCAACACAAAAATATAATTTTGTAGGATGTCACCAAAAATTACAACATGGTAATGCCACTCACATTAAAATCTTCCCATTCGCTCCCATTCCCCGACTGATTTCCAAGATCTGGATTGTCATCATCGACCAATCTTCTATCCAGTCTTTCACCGATTCTCCAAACTCCATGTCTACCATCATATCGCTTAACTCCTCGTCCGCCATTTCCTACAACAAATGATGAAAACATTATCAATGATGAAATATCAACACATAGCTCACGATCACGGATGTTATGTAAACAACCCCAACCGAGGCCGTTCAGATCTGCCAACCCAAGTTAGGAAGATGGCCACGTCACCCGTCGTGATCACTTTCAATCGCAAAGAGCAGCACTACAAAACCTAGCTAGATCTTTGATTACCTCTGCCGCCGGATACCTAGGTTAGCCGCCGCATCAAATAATGATAGTCCTGGTGGACACAGCCGACGGCAACTGACGCTACGTGAAACCTACACTGAAGAAACCCAGATCACGAGGAGCAGCACTACTGGAACAAGATCCACGATTGCATGCGCCGCCGGGTAGGTAGGTTACCCTCCCCGCTAGGCTAACCACTATCTCTGACGGCGGCAGTTTGTTCGATGTTGCCACGAGCGATACTAGAGGGGTAAGGGGGAATGCAGGATGCAGTACCTGTGAGCGCTGGAGATTCACGATGTTGCCGCGCCCGCTGTCCGACGAGATCGCCGGCGACGAGATAGCCATGCGCCGCTGGAGATCTACCGCGTGAATTATGGAGCTGCGTGAATGCTTGCGAGATTGATGGAGCTGCGTGAATGATTGGATCCGGCAGGTCCTACATGGTCGTGGGGTCGCGTGATGTCTTTTTTCGGACCAGGTACTGTACGTATACGTTCTGGGCTATACAGGGTGTGGCAGGGCTAGACAGGGCTTGGATCTGGGCTACGGCGGGCCAGGAAAAAAACAAACTCGCGGGGACAAAAGTACCCCTCCGAAAATAGGTTAGGGCGGAGCACTGGAGCAGGCGCCCTCTGCAGCTCTGGGCAGTCGCGCTCGAAGTGGCCGCGCTCACTGCACTTGTAGCAGCGGCCCTTCTTGTTGCCGCCGTCCCGCGTCGCCACGCTGCGCGCGTCATCGTCGTCGTCCCGAGCTCTGCCCTGACACCGCTCCCGCGCCCGCCATTGCGCCGCAGTGTACAGAAGTTGGCCGTCCGAGCGCTCGCCGCTGCTCTGCCCGCGGCGATGCACGCGCTCGTCAAATGCGCGCAGCCGCCCGAGCATCTCGTCGTACGTGAGCTCCTCCAGCATGCAGAACTGCTCAATCCCAGCGAGTACAGGGAAGAGACGGTCTGGCACCGTGTCCATGAGCTTCTTCACCAGCTCGGTGTCGCTCAGCGTCTCCCCCAGGCTCGCGAACCTCGCCGTTATCCCCGCCAACCTGCCGGCGTAGACGTCCAGGGACTCGCCATCCTCCATCTTCAGCCGGTCTAGCTCGCCGCGCAACGTCGCCCTCCTCGCCGCGCGCACCCGTTCGGCGCCAACAAAACGCACTTTGAGTGAGTCCCATACCTCCTTCGCCGTGAGCTTCGCCGCCACCTACAGCAAGACATCCTCCGGCAGCCCCTCTAGGATCATGGCCCTCGTCGTCTTGCACTTCTTCCCGTTGACCGCCGCGTCGTTCGCCGGCACCACCGCCTCCCACAGCGTGTGGGCATCAAGGATTGCCTGCGCCTTGATCGCCCACACGGTGTAGTTCTCCGGCGAGAGCATCGGCATGTTCATGGACACCGATCCGCCCAAGCCGCCACCACCGTGTGGAACCAACACCATGGACTCGGGCGAGCTCCTCCGAACCCGACGCTCTGATACCAATTGTCGGTGCGGTGCACTTCTCCCTCACTAGCCCTAGCTTGCTCTCCCTTGCTGCTGCGCTCGAACGACACAAGGAAGAAGAAGAAGGATCAGAGGAGACAGTGGACACAGGGGTTTTGCCGGCGCACGAATGCCTTTTGCTTTCCTCGAGCACGAACTCGACCGTGTCGACAAGTTACAGGGAGGATCCAGGGCTTTATACCCGCGAGCACCGGCCTGCCAGGCCACGCCTCGCACCTACTCGCACACCCACTCCCCACGTCTCGCGCGCTCTGGCCGCGCCCGCGCATCGCGCCTGAACGCGATCGCCACGGCCACCCCACGCGCCCGACGCGGTCTCCTCCCCGCGCTACTCGCCTACACGCAACGGACACACACGCACACACACCTGGTCATGCACGCACGCGACCCAGGCCGCCCTGGCTCGAGCCCGACGCGGCCACTGTACGCACACACGCGCATGCCACGCTCCGAGCTCGCCACGGCTTATTGCCCAAGAACCTATTCGTGAGAGTATTCTTTTTTACCCGGACATATAGACGTACAGTGTACACACCAATCAATAGGGGAATCAGGTCGTGTTTAATTCCAACAATTACCCCCTAAACACAACGTCGTCATGTTGCAGCTCGGGCGCAGATCCTTCTTCGTATCTCAAAGAATTTCTCTCGATTCAATGCTTTGGTTAGGATGTCCGCTAGTGCTGATCATCGGTGCAGACAAGGTTGACCTTTATCTTACCTTCTATGCAATCCTTTATATAGCCATCGTATCAATGTGCTGCCTCCTTTCATGCCGCACTGGATCCTCGCGTAAAAAGTTGTAAACTCATTGTCAATGTTGAGCACCAGTTGTTCCGGATATCAATTCATGAGATCACCATGTAGTCTCCTACATGTCACGGCAGCGGCAGGAATACTCCACTTCATCTGAAGTCAAGGTCACAACTTGCTGTTTTTTATGTTAGCCAACTTACTATGCTTCCATCGAGGAATTATGCCATGCTCGAGGTACTTTTATCATCATCAACAACTCATGTTGTGTTTCTATCATTGTAGCCGAGCAGCTTCACCATCTCCTTCTCCTTTGCCGCATAGGCACATCCAAAGTTTGTCGTCTCTTTGAGATATCCGAGTATATTCTCCATATTTGTCCAACGTTTCATAGTGGGTATTTCCATAAAGCGACTCACTCCCAAAATAATAGGCTAAGCCCGGTCACGTGTTCAAGAGACACCTCAAATTTCTGACCACACTTCTATATTATGTCGCATCAACAACTGGTGCTTTGCTCTTCTTGCTCATTTCAATATGAGGGTCCTTTGGAACATTAATTGGATTGTAATGTTTCATGCCACAGTTTTCAAGTACCTTCCTTGCGTATGTCTTCTGACATAGCGTGACTCCCTCCTGCTTTTGTTCTACCTTGATCCCAAGGTAGTAACTCAATAGCCAGAGATCATCCATCTTTAAAAGCTCCTTCATTTGCAGTTTGAACTTGCAATCACATCTTCATTTGCTCAAGTAATCAATAGGTTATCGGCGTAAATGTCAACTAGTAGATGATCCCTTCCTTTACATCTCTTGTATTACAATACATGTCCTAGTGGGTCTTTCTTAAATTTAAGATAAATCAATGCCCGATCAAGTTATGTTCCACATTGGAGAGCATTGTCGTAGCCCATACAAGACTTTATGTAGCTTTAGTACCTTGTGTTCTTCTCCCTCTTTGATGAATCCCGGTGGTTGATTCACCTAAACATCTCCTTCTAACTCTCTATTATGAAATGTTTGGAATGGCAAGGCGGAGGGTGAGATGGCAATGAGAAGCATCACTAAATGGGCAAGTCGTTGAAATGAAAAGTTTGAAAGGTGAATGGTGAGATAGCGACGAGAAGCGTCGCTAGATGGGCAAGTCGGAGAAATAAAATGTTTGGATTGGCAAGGTGAAGGTTGATATGGCGACAAGAAGCGGCACTAGAGGCGCAATGAGGCATGATTGACGATGGCCCGTCAGGTGGTGTGAGCCGTGCACTCTCATTTGTGCGATAGCTTTATATTTTGGCAGTCCAACCAGTCACATTTGTGCAATTGATTCATATTTTTGACAATTAAAAGTCCGGCCACTCACATTTGGTAGATTGATTTGTATTTTTGAAGATTACAAGTGTGAGTGTCTGACCGACCTTCATTTATCATTAGTAGACTAACAAATAACCAACTTGCTAGGCACCCAAATTACAGGCCTATCTGGTAGGAGTCGGACACTTGTTCAACCAGCCCTTTGTGTTATCTATATATGTGGCATGCAGCCCGGAAACTCGCAGGGGCACGCAGGTGGGGCAGGGGGAGGGGCACGTAACTCGTAAGTATCTGCTAAGTTGGGCCACTCGGTTCACGAAGTAATTAGATTCCCCTAGAGGTTCACTAAGTTTTAAGTTTTACGCGTTGAAACTTGCCATTTTGTACAAAGATTCAAGAGATGAAACTTAACATATTTTTTCAAAAATCATCAAAACATATTTAAAATGGATCTTATTTGAAAGCACTTATCACGAGAAACACAAAATATAAAAACATAACTTAATTTAAATTTGTTATTCAAAAGATATGAATGTTTGAAAACCAAATAACCAAAGGAAAAGAACGCATGAAAGGGACTCAGTGCCCCGAACATGCGTGCCATAATTCCTCTCCTGCGTGCAGCACGCCAACTATGAGTTGTTTTGAGCTTGCGTGCAACAGTCGAGTGGTTTAGAAAGGATGAGACGTTTAGTCCCACACTGCTTGTGATAAAAGAAGATGAGCAACATATAATGTCAACTCTAACCGATCCCCAACAATGTTTTACTCTTCCAACCGGTACCTAGCTGTTCCTCAATAGGGGCATTAGAGTAGTAGAAAATGTCCTCAGCCGCCTCTGATTCCCCTATTTTTACTCCACCGCTCCACGGCCAAGTAAAAATGCGCGCCTCACCTCTTCTCCTCTCTGCCTCTTCTCTTCCCCCACCCCGCTGCCGACGCACCCCCTCCATTCCACTTGCCGCTGCGGCGCCCCTCATCTTCGACTTCCTGGACCGCCCTCCATCGCACGAGCCACAGAGGAAATACCTCGGCATCCGCCAGCATACATGGTGGACTTGGGTTTCGTAGATCACCGATCGGGAGACCAACAAGAAGAAGTGGATCGGTTCATTCCACATGGTGGAGCTCGCCGCCCTGGAATATGAGCGGTGGAAGGTCTGGTTCCACTGCGTGGTGGCAAGGCTCAAGTTTTCGTTGAGACGACTGTCGGTGTCAAAACCGGCGGATCTCGGGTAGGGGGTCTTGAACTGTGCGTCTAGGCGGATGGTAACAGGAGACAAGGGACACGACGTTTTTACCCAGGTTCGGGCCCTCTCGATGGAGGTAAAACCCTACTCCTGCTTGATTAATATTGATGATATGGGTAGTATAAGAGTAGATCTACCACGAGATCAGAGAGGCTAAACCCTAAAATCTAGCCTATGGTATGATTGTTGTTCGTCCTAGGGACTAAAACCCTCCGGTTTATATAGACAACGGACAGGGCTAGGTTACACAGAGTCGGTTACAATGGGAGGAGATCTACATATCCGTATCACCAAGCTTGCCTTCCACGCCAAGGATAGTTCCATCCGGACACGGGACAAAGTCTTCAATCTTGTATCTTCATAGTCCAGGAGTTCGGCCGAAGGTTATAGTCTGGCTATCCGGACACCCCTTAATCCAGGACTCCCTCAGTAGCCCCCGAAGCAGGCTTCAATGACGATGAGTCCGGCACGCATATTGTCTTCGGCATTGCAAGGCGGTTTCTTCTCCAGATTCCGTGTACCTGTTGAATAGTGTACGGCTTCTCATCAATATTGCGCTCCTTGCACTCGTAAAAAAGGGTCAAATGTGAAGCACATTAGTGCCGGTTTGTAAAAAAACCGGCACTAATGTGATCAATAGTACCGGTTCGTGTTGAGCCTTTAGTACCGGTTCGTGCCACGAACCGGTACTAAAGGGATAGTGGCAGGCTGGCGTCAGGCCGGGTCCCCACGAGCCCCTTTAGTACCGGTTTGTGTTACCAACCGGTACTAAAGGTCTAACCTATAGTACCGGTTCGTGCCACGAACCGGTACTAAAGGGGCCAATTTTCAAACTCTACCCCCCCCCCCCTATCGCCATTTCAGTTTTGAAAAAATCAAAAGAAAATGATAAAAACTTCAAAAATTAAAATCCTTCGAGAGGTAGTTATATTACTATATCTACTAGTTAGGAAAATTTGAAAACTTAAATTTGGACATGTTTTGCAAAAAGTGTAGGGGAAATGTAAAACGGCTATAACTTTTGCATACGATGTCGGAAAAAAACGTATAATATATCAAAAAATTCAGCAAAAAAATCCGCATCCGATGGAGACGGCCTATGGCCTGTTTGGAACTTTTTAGAATCCTCAAATTCGAAAAGGAAAAAAAGATATGGACAAATTTCAGTTTTTTTAAAAAAAATTGGTTAAATTTGGTCAAACAACTTATTCAAGAAGTATTAATGTTACTACATAATTATTGAAGAATATTAGTGTTACTAAATAATTATTTCAATTTTTTGAATTTTGGTCAAACTATGGTCAAACTATGGTCAAACAACTTATTCAAGAAGTATTAATGTTACTACATAATTATTCAAGAATATTAGTGTTACTAAATAATTATTTCAATTTTTTGAATTTGGTCAAACAATGGTCAAACTATGGTCAAACTATGGTCAAACTTATTCAAGAAATATTAGCGTTACTAAATAATTACTGTTTTTTTAGAATAATAGTTTCAAACTCTAACGGTGAAATGTGTGACTTCATGCTCAAGCTAAACTCCTGAGGGTTAATAGGATTGACATCTTACTATTGTCATGCAAACAACAAGTGCAGACTCGGAAACGAAGGAGAATAGAACCCGAAAGTTAAACGTGCTCGGGCTGGAGTAGTGAGAGGGATGTGTGACCGGTCGGGAAGTTAGATGATTTGGAATGAGTGATCCACACTTGACCAGTTAAGAGAGGTGATTAGAGACTAAATCATCAAATAATTCGGAAAAATTAAAAATCGAAAAAAAAATCAATTTTTTTTCCAAAAATTTCAAAAAAAAACCTTTAGTACCGGTTGGTAACACCAACCGGTACTAAAGGTCCCCCATACTAGGGCGCGAGCTCACGCCACGTGGTGGCACTTTAGCGTCGGTTCGTGCCGAACCGGTACTAAAGGGGGGGGCCTTTAGTGCCCACACTTTAGTGCCGGTTCCATAACCGGCACTAAAGGCCCTTACAAACCGGTTTTAAAGCTCCGTTTTCTACTAGTGTTGGCCTCCACGCCCAATAATGGCCATCTTCCACATGTCAGACGAATGCGAAAAGCCAGGGTGTTTTTACATTTACCCCCCTAGCTGTGTAAATGAGCTGCCTTTTAAAGAGACGAGGATTTAGCTCCAAATCACACCATCTTCCCTTCGCGAGCATTCATCGGAGCCCATCCGACAGAGATCCATTCCATCATTGCCAGTCGACGCAGCTCCTCCTAGCTTGCCCTCCCAGCCCTCAGCCTGGAGATTGGGAGAGATGATCCGTCCCGCACAGCGAGCTAGTGACGCTCCAAGCCAAGGGGTTTCTCCCCCCAGCCTACATGGTTCCGGTTCGAGCCGGGCTTGCCACCTATAATGGTGGAGAGCAAGCGAAGAGCGTCCCCAATCCCTCCAAATGAGAGCGGGTATGCCTTGTCACTTATTTGATAAGAGGGCTCGGATTTCCAATTCATCCGTTTCTCCGGTTGCTCCTGGAGTTCTACGGCCTCCAGCTGCACAACCTTACGCCTACCTCCATATTGCATATTGCGGGCTTCGTAGCCCTTTGCGAGCTGTTTTTGGGCATCGAGGATCATTTCGCGCTGTGGAAGAAGCTTTTCTGCCTTGTGCCCCGTTCTCAGAAGTAGTCAATATTTCAAGTGGGCGGAGCCGAGTATGGCGCATCGCCGGGACCGGATATCTATCCGGAACCCCAAAGAAGGCGTCCGAAGACTGGCCTTCAGAATGGTTTTATATAGAAGACGTCCCCTGCCGGATCCTGTTCGGATCGGCCTCCCTGAGTTTGATAATGCTCCCTTGAAGAAGCGCCTGAGCTGGCGTCCACGGAGCCTTCACAAGGAAAATTACAGGGACGTTCTTTATCTGATGATCCGGATAACGTTGTTAGCTCATTCCGGACTGACCATGATCGAGGTCATGGCCACATGCATTATGCGGGGGGTGCAGCCGCTTCAGTATAGAGGCCACCCCATGTGGGATTTCAACAGGGAGGATGATGCCACCCGCTGCGGCCGTAAGGGGCCGGAATCGGATGCCGCTCTGAGGAAGATCTTGTCCGCATTGTACAAGGGAGAAGAGGAGGAATTCCTCCGCGTCAATTCTCAGGACGGATTTCCTATGTACAATCCTCCAAGTTGGGTAAGCGGACACTTCTTTTTGCCCACCCGTTACATATTCCCATAGTCAAGTACCTTATCTTGTGATTTCGACGCAGGAATTGTGCCGGGACGTAAAGGATATAAACAGCCCTCCTCCACAACCCGAGGATCCGGAACGGTCCCTCGATCAAGCCTCCCAAGAGGATCCGGACATATCCGTGGAGCTGATCGATGGGGTATTTTACCAACTGAGCATCGACAATGCCTTGGTGGCTATTACAGCCGATTATCCTGGACTGCTCCCCGCCTCACAAGTAATCGAGACAGAAGACCTAATACTTCGAAGATGATCCATCCGTGCTTATTTTTGGTCACCGTATACCAATGGTGTTTCGCAGGGGAGGATCTCGAGGCGGAATGCCGAGCCTACGGCGACTAGCCAACAAGGGACAGCGAGGGCGGGTAGGCTAAAGAGACACGCAGTCCGGGTCGAGGCACCGGACAGCAGTAAGGCGCGCTGCCTTATTCCAAGGTATTATTCTTACGATGCATACCAACGCTCGTGCTCTCCTTTTTTTTAGGGAAAAGAGGGCTCGCCGGACTATATCCGGAGAGATTGCCAATCACGCCTCCACCAGCCAGGCTCCAAAGCCAGGTCCAGAAGCAGAGGCGAACACGAGGCGTGCGTCGGACGCCCCACCGACAGAGGATGCGGACAGACTGTCCGCCACCAATTCCGAGGTGGAGAGTGCCATGAATCATAGGCGCCGCCGGACTGTTCTTCGCAACGCTTGTTTCTCCCAAGAGCCATTGGACGCCTTCAATTCGGGAGATGCGTATCTCCGTGCCGCTCAAAATGGTCTAGCCATTGCAACGGAGCAGTATGTGAAAGACATACGGGTAAGAAAATTTGATGGTTATATATGTCAATAGCCCACGAGACTTGAAACAGTTAGAATAACTGATTTAAGGATCATTTGTTATGCAGGATCTTACCGAAAAGAATACCCAACTGTCCCAGGAGCTGGAAGAGTGCAAAGCCCAACTTGAGGCCGTACTAGCCGCAACAGGGTAGGCCAAAGAGACCCCCTCTGGTAATATATGCTTTGAAAGATAAGTATGTTGTGAAGTGCGGCGTGTGTGCAAATCTGACAATAACATTGCAGATGGCGCCGGAGTAGATCCAGACAAGCAACAACTCTTGCGCCGGTTAAAGGCCGGCGAGAGCGTGCTTACGAAGGTGAGGCAGGAGAAGAATAATCTCCAAGATGCCAACACCCGACTGGGCAAGGAACTAAAGGATGTTCGTTCTCAGCTGTCGGACTCCGTGAAGGAGAATCGGCGGCTTCGGCGCGGCATGTTTAGTAAGTGCTTGAATGAACTTTGAAAAAGAGTTCGGCGAGGAAGTCGGCTAACATAGTTATGTATGTAGGTATGCTCACAGGTCGTCCTGCAGAGGAAATGCCCGGTTCTACGGGTGACCTTCTTCCCGAGCTCTTACGACTACACGAACGAGTTCGGCAGGTGATGAAAGGCGTCGCCCAAGCCCTGTGGCCATCTGTCTCCATGCCCGAAGGCCTTGGAGAGCTTGCAGAGAGGCTTAAGGGAGCGTGGCGGCACTTCCGATTATGGAAGATATCGGCCTGCCTGGGCCATGGTGAAGACGCGATACATGAAGGCTGACCCAAACCACATGGCCGAGGTCGGACCTGTGGGGGCCGATGGGAAGGAGATCCCTGTGAGCTTAGTGTACGGCCAAGTATAGTTGGCCGCCAAATATTCCCAACAGGACTGTAAACTAGACAGCCTTTTGGATGGTATTGAAGAGAAATATGCCCAGTCAAATTGACTATGTAATTTAAGATGACATGTAAAATGCCTTCTAGCCGGATTGTAGATCGTTTGTCATGGTGGACATTTTCGCTTCAACCTCGGGACCCGATAGTCCAGAGTGTGTCTGAATACCCTCTCGGTAATGTAAGAACCGGGGCATGCATGGAGACCAGGCGTAGGGGTCATTAGTGCTTGAACAGACAAGTGCCCAACTAGTTATGTTATATTACATGGTTAGTAAGAAACATCTTCCAGGGAGAATAGTTCCGTTAGGGGTTCCTTTCCCTGCGAGGCATGCCCTAAAGTGCATGTCCGGACTGCGAAAAAAGCAGAAAAGCATCTGGGGGCAGATAAATAAACAAGTGAGAAATCATCTTTAGTTCACCGATCGAATATTCCCTTAAGAACGCTAGCTTCCGGCTTCACCCAGTCTGAGGTACACATCCGGCTGGCCCGGTAGTAACAATCGCAGAGGTGCTGTAGCGACCCGACCCGAATGGATCAAGTCTCTGTGCTTTCGTGTCATCCCTGGATCGGTATGCTGACACACACAGTACTCGAAGGATTTATAACAGAGGTAAATCACATGTATAAAGTAACGTAAATACTATTACCTCGATCCAAATATATAGCGGAAGCAACAAGGTTGTGGATTCCCATCAACACCAACGGCAGAGTTGAGTATAGGAAACCGTAACCCTAACGTATCACTTACTCGTCGTCTGAAAATTCTGCAACATGAAAAGTTGCAGCCCGAAAACGGGTCAGCACATGGAATATGCTAGCAATGTAACATATAGAGAATAATGAAATGAATAAGCCTATACTACATGCATATATGGCTGGTGGAAAGCTCTATGGTTACAGTTTTTGCAAAAAGCCAATTTTTCCCTACTGCAAAGGAATACATTTATTTAACTATCATGGTGGTTGTTGAACATTGAGAATGGTTGACAGCATCCTCAATCCCAATTAAAAGTACTCATTAAACCCAAACAAATTATATTAAGTAACGTGATGAGATCAACAGGATATCCGGTACTAGATACTCAAAATTGTCCATAACCGGGGACACGGCTAATCATGATTAGTTTATACACTCTGCAGAGGTTTGCACTTTTCCCCACAAGACTCGATCGCCTCCGCTTGGTTCTCGCACTACATGGTGTTTGAGAAACGGATGACCGAGACATAGTCTTTCGTAAGCGCTAGCACCTTACATGTGGGTAGACCGTACCAACCTACAACCCCTACATCAGCTAGCCTACCCGTAAGAGTTCGCACAACTTAGTCAGCTACGCCAGAGCCCATAATTGGCTTGTGGCTGCACACGGAAGTTTCCAGTTTGAATAATCTTATGATCCCTTAGAGCCTGGGTGGCGGTCCGAAGAAATACTGAGCAAGTCCTGATGGAAACCAGGTGCCTCAATCCACCCAGATGTGTGTTTAGGTTGCCACCTTAGATAAACCATTAATTAACAATCTCAAATCTGTCATGGATATTCACTCACCCAATCCACGTCTACTAGCATAGCATGGCATAATAAGCAAACGTAGAAGTAACTCCCAAAGGTTCATAAGTAAAACAGGTAATAGGTACTACCTCAATCTACTTCCCAACCCACAATTTATTTAGATCCTAATCATGCAAGTGTTTGAGGGCTTGCTCTAATGCAATAAAACTGGGTAGTAGAAAAGGTATGATCAAGTGTTACTTGCCTGCAAAGTTGATGAAGATGATTCGCACTCAAAACTCTTGATAGGTCTAATCGTCACACTCCGGTCAATCTATCGTAATCAAGCAATAGTAACCACACATAAGCAATCACTCAAAAGATCGGAAAGAACGAAGAAACAATTCGGAAAACGTCAAAACCAAATCTAATAACTCTTGCATCATAAAACAATTTCTAACAGTACCAAAACTATGTGTATTTGGCCTTATCAGAAAGTTTAGGTCAAGAGCTTCGATTTGCAAAAAGAATCAACTAAATCGGAGTTACTGAAACTCAAGTTATGATCAAACGAAGTTCAAATACAAATCTGTTTGAAATCAAATTTTAAAACTTTTAAAAACATGTTTGAGTTGTATTACTGGATAGAGGAGATCATAACGAAGAAGTGGGCGTTGGTTTCGTTGGATTCCGACTTACGAGTAAAAAGTTATGATCGTTTGAAGATTAGGGACTACGGATAGGTCCATGACGGAAATTAAAAATAAAAGAAAAATCTATCGAGCGAACGCTCGCTAAACAAAACTGGAAAAAAAAACCGGCGAGAAAACCGATCTAGGGTTTCGGAAAGGAAACCGAAACGAAAAACCGATCTAGAAAACGGAACGGAAACCGATCTAGAAAACCGATCTAGAAAACCGATCTAGAAAACGGACGTGGCCTTGGGCTAGTACCTCAAGAGGCGAGGCTCGGCGGTGGCGAAGGGCGGCGGGCGGCAAGTGGCGGCTATGTGAAGCGGCGGCGGCCAAGGCGGTGGCACTGCTGCTGCTGGGGCGGAGAGAAGAGGAGAGGAGAGTTGATTTGATGTGTTGGAGGGGGGGGGGGTGCTTGGGTATTTATATTGGGGAGGGGAGGGGTTTTGCTTGGGGTAGGGGACAAGAAATAGATTAGGATTAGGAATCCTAGGAAATAGATCTAGGAATAGATACGGAATAAACGAAGTAGGAAAGGAGTCCTACTAGGACTTGGGAAAAGGAGAGGCTCCCTGGCTTGTGCGTGCGCACGTGGCCTTGTGCCTTGGCCGGCCGGCGGCTAGCGGCTTGGGCCCAAGGCGCTGCATTTTTTTTTTAAATTTTAATTTTTTTTTACAGAGACAATTAAAAATAATAAAACCAAATAAATAAATATATTATATAGGCATATAATACATCAAAATTTTCAGAAAAGAATTTCCTACAACATGAACATTATTCTAGCTTCAAATAAAATACACACAAATTCAAATAAAGCAAAGAGTGTTTCAGCTCTAATAAAATCCAATAAAAATCATTTTTAAAATACCAAAAGGACTTCAAATTAATTTCTCTCCAATTTTCTGATGTAGGGAATCATGTTACCCTATTTCCATATATTTTATTTTGGAGAAAAATAATTTGAATAAAACTCAAATAACTCCAATTGAAAATAAATTCAGAAGAACTTTGAATTTATTTCTTTGAAACTCCCAACTCATATTTCATATGTTTTGAAGAAGTCATTTTATCTTCGCTCGTGAAAATCATTGAGTTGCATAAAGTTTCAGAATTGGAAAATATTTTCCAAATGAAATTCAAATATTTTCAACACCCCTTGTCATTTAAATAAATGGAAGAAGTCATTTTATCTTCTCTCCAGGGTTTTGTGATGAAAAGAATTTGAATTCCCGAAGATCATAAAAGCAAATGAAAGTTTGGGAAAGTCCTTTTATTCCCTCTCATTTAACTTTCAAAAGTTTCGAATTCACTCACTTTCAGTCAATCAATCAAGCAATCAATAAAATCTATCTATTTGTTTATAACATTCCAAAATTTAGAATTTTGGGATGTTACAGGTGCTCCCTTTACCGCCTAGCCGAACAATCGGGAACGTAGGGGTAAGCACAGGAGCCACGCAACCCAGCTTGGCCAAAACTTAAGTCATATCGATGCATATAATGGTGAATAAAAGGTACATGCGGAAGTGTGACACATGTGTTGGGCATGAAGCCCGTATAAATAAGCACGCTAAAGAAGCCCCAGTATAATAATGGCGGATAGCACGTCAGTTGTGTGCGAAAAAGGCGCGAACGAGCCCTTAAGGATGTAAGGGAAAGGGAGGGAGAACGAGAGAAATATAAGACATCTAATGTGTAAAAAATAGACAGAGGAAGGAGACGAACACAGAGTCCGGCGCTAGGCGTAGAATATTCGGAGATGGGCTGCGTTCCATGGGTTCGGCTCGAGTCGGTTATCCGATGCATCTCGCAGACGGTACTCTCCACCAGTCAGGACTTGGTCAATAATAAAGGGACCTTCCCATTTGGGCTTGAGTTTGTCCTTTTTCTTGTCCGGCAGGCGTATAACTAACTCGCCAACATTGCAAGTTTTGGCCCGTACTTCTCTGCTTTGATAGCTTCGGGCCTGCTGTTGATAGAATGCGGAGCGGGCTTTTGCCATGTCACGCTCCTCCTCCAAGGCGTCCAAACTGTCCTGCCGATCAAGTTCGGCTGCTCTTTCTTCGTACATGCACACGCGAGGTGAGTCATGAATTATGTCGCAGGGCAGAACTGCCTCTGCGCCGTATACCATAAAGAATGGTGTGTATCTGGTGGTGCGATTCGGCGTGGTCCGCAGCCCCCAGAGTACGGAGTCGACCTCCTCTATCCAGTGCGTGTTGGATTCTTTGAGGGAACACACTAATCTGGGTTTGATGCCGCTCATGATTAGACCATTTGCTTGCTCGACCTGACCGTTAGTTTGTGGGTGATAGACTGAAGCATAGTCGAGCTTGATGCCCATGTGTTTGCACCAGAGTTTGACCTCGTCGGCCGTAAAGTTTGTGCCGTTATCAGTGATGATGCTGTGGGGGACGCCGTAACGGTGTACGACCCCTGATATGAAGTCTATCACCGGTCCGGATTCGGCCGTCTTAACAGGCTTGGCCTCTATCCATTCGGTGAATTTATCCACCATGACTAGTAGGTATTCTTGCTTGTGGATTCCTCCTTTAAGGGGTCCAATCATGTCAAGCCCCCAGACCGCGAAGGGCCAGGTGATGGGTATAGTTTGGAGGGCGGTGGGTGGCATATGGCTTTGGTTAGCAAAGAGTTGGCAACCGACGCATCGTTGGACTAAGTCCTAATCACCTGCCCGGGCCGTCGGCCAATAAAATCCTGTACGGAAGCCCTTGCTTACAAGGGCCCGGGCTATGGCGTGGTGCCCGCCGAGTCCGGCATGAATTTCACCCAAAAGATTCCGCCCTTCCTCTTCGGAGACACACCTTTGAAGGACACTGGTGGTGCTTTTCTTATAAAGCTCTCCCTCATGGACTTTATATGCTTTAGATCGCCGCACTATGCAGCGTGCCTCGTTTTGGTCCTCGGGAAGTTCCTGCCTGGTTAGGTAGGATAGGAATGGTTACATCCGCACGGGCAATGACCGCCATTATTACGTGAAATTTGAAGATGTTACTTCGTTGGCAGAGCCTCCCGTTGTGTCAGACTGTTCGGTGTCGGGCAGTGCGGTTGGGTCCGGGCTGTTATTTCCGAACTCCCCTTCCCATAATACGGATGGCTTGAATAGCCTCTCCAAGAAGATATTGGGGGGGGGGGGGACGGCATCGCGCTTTGCGCCAATGCGTGCCAAGACGTCTGCTGCCTTATTGTTTTCCCGAGCTATATGGTGAAATTCGAGCCCTTCGAACCGAGCTGACATTTTTAGGACAGCGTTGCGATAAGATGCCATTTTCGGATCCTTGGCATCAAAGTCCCTGTTTATTTGGGATATCGCGAGGTTCGAATCCCCGCGCACCTCTAGGCGTTGAATGCCCATGGAGACTGCCATCCGGAGACCATGTAGAAGGGCCTCGTATTCGCCTGCGTTGCTGGAGTCTGTATACATTATCTGGAGTACGTATTGAACTTTATCTCCTGTTGGGGACGTCAGAACGAAACCAGCCCCCAGACCGGCCAACATTTTGGAGCCGTCAAAGTGCATGATCCAGTTGGAATATGTGACGTACTCTTTAGGGAGTTCGGCTTCAGTCCATTCGGCGACGAAGTCGGCCAAAACTTGCGACTTAATAGCTCGCCGTGGCTTATAGGTTATGTTGAACGGGAGGAGCTCAATGGCCCATTTGGCAATCCAGCCCGTCGCGTCGCGGTTGTTTATAATATCGTTAAGAGGTACTTCAGAGGCTACT
The DNA here is from genome assembly GCA_021605145.1 of Aegilops bicornis. Taxonomy (NCBI): domain Eukaryota; kingdom Viridiplantae; phylum Streptophyta; class Magnoliopsida; order Poales; family Poaceae; genus Aegilops; species Aegilops bicornis. The sequence continues at coordinate 51,194,545 of CM038669.1, forward strand.
GTTATCGAACACTCTTGAAAGTAGTGTCGCAGCTTCCGAGATGCCATAAATACCGCGTACGCTATCTTTTCATAATGCGGGTACCGTGACTTGCATGGAGTGAGAACAGTGGACACGTAGTAAACTGGCTTTTGAAGGGGGAATTTGTGTCCGTCCGTTTCTCGTTCGACGACGAGCACTGCGCTTACAACTTGATGAGTTGCCGCGATGTATAATAGCATTGGTTCGCCCATGTTAGGCGCGGCCAGGACCGGGTTTGTTGCCAATATGGCTTTTATTTCTTCGAGTCTGGCTGTGGCGGCATCCATCCACTCGAAGTGTTCGGTGCGCCGGAGGAGGCGATAAAGGGGTAATGCCTTTTCCTCCCAAGCGGGAGATAAAGCGGCTTAGAGCCGCCACGCATCTGGTCAATTTTTGTATTTGCATGAGGTCCTTTGGGATATCCAATTATGACAGAGCTCGGATCTTGGCTGGGTTTGCTTCAATTCCTCTACCGGATTCAATTTAGCCCAAGAGCTTTCCGGCTGGTACGCCGAAAACGCATTTTTCCGGGTTAAGCTTGATGTCATATGTTCGGAGGTTGTCGAATGTGAGCCTCAAGTCGTCTACTAGAGTTTCGACATGCTTGGTTTTGACGACCACGTCATCTACGTATGCCTCCACTGTTTTGCTGATCTGGTTGGGCAGACATGTCTGAATCATGCGCTAATATGTTGCGCCGGCGTTTTTGAGCCCAAAGGGCATTGTGTTGAAGCAGAATGGGCCGTATGGGGTGATGAATGCCGTTGCAGCTTGGTCTGGCTCTGCCATCTTAATTTGATGGTAGCCGGAGTATGCGTCGAGGAAACACAAAGAATCGTGTCCTGCGGTAGCGTCAATAATTTGATCGATGCGGGGAGGAAGGGATCCTTGGGCAAGCCTTGTTGAGGTCCTTGAAATCGACGCATAGGCACCAGGATTTGTCCTTCTTTGCTACCATCACCAGGTTTGCTAGCCAGTCCGGATGTTTTATATCTCTGATGAATCTGGCCTCCAGTAGTTTGGCTAGCTCCTCTCCCATGGCTTGTCTCTTAGGTTCAGAGAAACACCGAAGGGCCGGCTTGACTGGCTTGAATCCTTTTACGATGTTTAGGCTGTGCTCGGCCAACCGGCGTGGGATTCCTGGCATGTCTGAAGGGTGCCAGGCAAAAATGTCCCAGTTTTCGCGTAGGAATTCTCGTAGTGCGGCGTCTACATCATAGTTTAATTGCGCCCCAATGGAGGCCGTTTTTGTAGGGTCCGTTGGATGGACTTGGAATTTGACAATTTCGTCCGCCGGTTTAAAGGAGGTGGACTTGGATCTTTTATCGAGTATCACGTCGTCCCTGTTCACCGTGGAGCGCAGCGCAGTCAGTTCCTCGGCCGCTAGGGCTTCGGATAGTGCATCAAGGGCCAGTGCGGCTGAATTATTTTCAGCGCGGAGTGCTATGTCCGGGTCACTAGCAAGAGTGATGATACCGTTGGGCCCGGGCATTTTGAGCTTCATGTACCCGTAATGGGGTATAGCTTGAAAATTTGTGAATGCCTCTCGCCCTAATAGAGCGTGATATCCACTACTGAACGGGGCCACTTGGAACGTGACCTCCTCGGACCTGTAATTGTCCGGCGTGCCGAACACCACATCCAGTGTGATTTTTCCTGTACAGCACGCTTCCCGACTGGGGATTATTCCTCTAAAGGTTGTGCTGCTTCGCTCAATGCGGCTCCAGTCTATTTCCATTTTTCGAAGGGTTTCCTCGTAAATGAGGTTCAATCCGCTGCCGCCGTCCATGAGTACCTTGGTAAGGCGAAAGCCGTCCTCTATTGGGTTGAGGACCAATGCGGCTGGTGCTCGGGCTGTTCGGAATTTAGGTTCGTCACTGGCATTAAAGGTAATAGCCGTGTAACTCCATGGGTTTATTGTTGCTACTTGTTAGACTTCGGTAAGGATGCGGAGTGTTTGTTTCCGCATATTATTTGATGCGAACGTCTCGAAGACTGTTAATATCATACTGGTATCCCTGGGCTGGTGCTCGGTGGATTCTGGAGTTAGAAGCTCTTCGCCACTTCTGGCCACCTGCCGGAGTATCCAACATGCTCTAAGGCTATGAGTTGGTGTGGCGCCCTCTGTACTATGAATTTTACAGGGTCCATTGATCCATCCCTCTAGTACTGTTCCATGCCCTATAAAGGGTTTTTGCTTTTTGGTGTTTATGATAATGCACCCTTTTATTTCGGACTGGGGTTGTATTCAGGGCCGGATTGTCCCAAAATTTTATTTCGGTTTTCCAGGCGCTTTCCATCGCACAGTACTTTCGTACTATGGATGCCAAGTCAGCGAAGCGTGTAATTTCACGGCGACTTATGGCGTTGAGGATTCCGTTGTCCGTGCAATTATTGCAGAAGAATGAAATCGCATCCTCCTCGCGGCAGTCCTTTATCCTGTTCATGACCAGGAGGAATCTGGCCCAGTAATGGTGTACTGTTTCTGCGGGCTCTTGCCGAATTTGGGATAGAACTCTTATATTTGGGTGGGCGGGTGGAACTAAATCTGGAACCTCGCTCAATCTGAGACTCAGGGGCCAAGGGGTTTCCGAACTCAGAAGCTCGGGTTCTTGGATGTTGTCCAATGAATCTAGCCCGCTGACTGACTTTAGGTTAAGGGCTTGAGTGACGTCCTCCCTTCCGCTCCGGCTTGGAGGGATCGGGAATCCAGACATAACTAGTCCTTAAGATTGATGATGGCTTGCCGCATTGTTCCTCCACCAGTTCAACATGATGGGTGACCTGGAGAGAGGTAATCTCTCTCGGATCGGGTTTAGTCCCAATCTGATCATAGTCCGTAGCGACTCCCAGGGCGGCGATGCGACCCAAGAGCTCGTTTAAGGAAGAGAGCTCCATCGGATCCAACTGCTCCGCGAATTCCGTGTTGACGTGAAGATTGCTTTCAATGACCCGAGAAGTCATCGTCGGCGCGGCGGCCGAATAGGCGGTCAGAAGAAGACTGCCTAGCCGGAGAGTTTGGCCGACAGCCAAAGCTCCTTTTAGCAACAGTGTCGTCTTTAAAGACGGGATGAGGCATCCTTCCTGATGGAGACGGCACAAAGGAACTCTCAATGAAAGCACCAATGTAGGTGTCAAAATCGGCGGATCTCGGGTAGGGGGTCCTGAACTGTGCGTCTAGACAGATGGTAACAGGAGACAAGGGACAGGGTGTTTTTACCCAGGTTCGGGCCCTCTCGATGGAGGTAAAACCCTAGTCCTGCTTGATTAATATTGATGGTATGGGTAGTACAAGAGTAGATCTACCACGAGATCAGAGAGGCTAAACCCTAAAAGCTAGCCTATGGTATGATTGTTGTTCGTCCTACGGACTAAAACCCTCCGGTTTATATAGACACCGGAGAGGGCTAGGGTTACACAGAGTCGGTTACAATGGGAGGAGATCTACATATCCGTATCACCAAGCTTGCCTTCCACGCCAAGAAAAGTCCCATCCGGACACGGGACGAAGTCTTCAATCTTGTATCTTCATAGTCCAGGAGTCCGGCCGAAGGTTATAGTCCGGCTTTCCGGACACCCCCTAATCCAGGACCCCGTCAACGACGTTGTGGCGGGGTGTGGTGGATGAGGCGATGGCTCGAGAGGACCGGGAGGCGAGGGAGGGCCTCACGGCATTGGCCTCCGACGAGGAATACATGATGGACCACCGCCGTGAGAACAATGAGCTCGTGGAGGCGGAGCAAGCCATCTTCGCGAAGCGGGGGGTCAATGGCAAGGTCATCATCATCTCCGATGACGAGTAGCAAGGTAGCGGCGTTGACGGCAGCACGGAGAAGGAGTTCGACACCGAGGAGTGGTGGCGCATCTTCCCTGACTCCGATGACGACGGCACCGGCGCGGACCCAATGGGCGGGGGCATCTCAAGGCAAGATTGACTCGATATCTACTATTGAAAGGATGAGAGTGAAGATTAATTTAAGTTTATATTTAGTTCTCGTTTTAAGTTTAAGTTGTTAAAGTTCGGTTGTCAAGACAGTGTGGCAATTTCGGTTGTTTAAATCGAAACTAGTTTGAACTATTATGCTGATTTCAATTTTACTTCGTTATATATTGGAGATCGGCTAGGTCCGGACAAATATTTTTGCTCTGGCGGATTTTTCTCAATTTATTAAGGATCAGTTAAAGTTGCCCTAAGTGGGAGATTCATTACTTAAAAATACTAGAATCAAAAAAGACATAGAGACCATTGCATTACATGTATAGCCTGTGTGCTTCCATGAATTTATGCGCCGCCTTCCAAAATTGTCTTTTGTTACATTTGTGCTGCAGATCATAATGCTCCTACAAAGGAATATTTCGAATATAAAGGATGTTAACAAGCCACGAGAATATCATACCCTACTATGAACCATACGATCACATCCTCTGGCATCCCCACCGCGCTTACGACTCTATACCCCAACCCAACCTTCTCTGGCCCTGGGTTCTCCCACATATCTTCCTTGATAAGCGGACCAAGGAAGTTGGGGAGTATGTGCTTGGGACTGATGGAAAACAACATATATTTTCCCTCCCAACCCGTATAAAAATCTAGTGGAAGTCCGGTCGCATCGGAGACATCTTTATATAATTTTGAGGCTTCGTCATCCGGATCCTCCAAAATTATTTTAGGATCGGTGTGGCACCCGGTTCAGGGAGACCTGAACACCCCGTATTCCAGCCCAGAAATCAAGTCTTCTGGAATACGACACTGCTTGGCATAGAACAAATCAGCTATGTATTACAAATGATATGGGTACAAAGGTTCTGAAGACCCAAGGATTACATCGGCATAGTGACACTATGCCTGCTAAGGTAGCTCTATGCTAGCAGCGGAACAACTCGTAGCAGTGCAATATCTTCTAGCAGCGGAACAACAACGACATCGATGAACTCCACTCCGCATGGACTCTAGCTGGGACGTGATCCTAGCTCGCAAACTTGGAATCCTCGACAAACAAGCAATCACGGCATGACCTGGAAACTTCCATGACATGCTAGGTGAGTACTTTGAATGTACTCGCAAGCTCATAGCAACCAAAGCAATCAAGACAAAGAACAACATGATACTTATATGTTAACAAGGATGAGCATGATGCCACTAGAACAATACGAGATGAGCATGGCATGAACATTTTTTCTCACGATGTGAACAATGATAATACTAGCACTAGTATGCAAGGGGAGGGGGGGTCAATGTTTAAGGTTTCGTGGACCAACTTACTCTGCTCGGAGATTATCTCATAACCACCACAAAAATCCATATTACTTACACTCGCAATCATGACAAGATCACCTCATCATCATCAAAAATACCATCGTGATCATGACCCAATCACATTATCATTATCAACAATACCATCATGATCATCACAAGATCACATCAAGAATACCAACTTCTGTCTTCATCGAACCAGGGTTGTTTATTGGTCATGTTATTATACCTGTTGACCCATAGTGTGCCCTACTACGAACTGGGCCCATATCCGCGGGTGCGGCTATCGATAGATTATACACTCTGCAGAGGTTAGTACACTGTACACACACTACGGAATTCATGGCCTCATGCTTGTGACGCCCTCGATTCAATTGTACACTAATCATACACGCAAATGTGTACGATCAAGATCAAGGACTCACGGGAAGATATCACAACACAAGTCTAGACACAAAATAAAATAATACAAGCTTTATGTTACAAGCCAGGGGCCTCGAGGGCTCGAATACATAAGCTCGAAAACACAAGAGTCAGCGGAAGCAACAATATCTGAGTACAGACATGAGTTAGACAAGTTTGCCTTAAGAAGGCTAGCACAAAAGCAACATCGATCGAAAAGGAAAGGCCTCCTGCCTGGGAGCCTCCTAACTACTCCTGGTCGTCGGCGGCCTCCACGTAGTAGTAAGCATCAGCGGTGGCATCTGGCTCCTGGGCTCCGACATCTGGTTGCATCAACCGGAAAGAAGAAGAAAGGGGGAAAAGGGGGAGCAAAGCAACCGTGAGTACTCATCCAAAGTACTCGCAAGCAAGGATCTACACTACATATGCAACATTATCAAAGGAAGGCTGTATATGTGGACTGGGCTGCAGAAATGCCAGAATAGAGAGAAGGCCTAGTCCTATCGAAGACTAGCATCTTCTGGAAACCACCATCTTGCAGCAACCGGAGGGAGTAGAGTAGCATAAAGTAAAGTAGTAGAAGTGTTATCAACCTCGGCCAGATCCTTTCTCGACTCCCTGCGAGAAAGGCATCCCCGCAGCCATACTATCCGATTATCATCACAATCAAATCCTCATCACCATCCAGTTCTCATCACAAGTATCCAGTTCTAGTTGTACCGATCGGGATACAATTCCAAGTGTCCGTTACCGTAGGACAGGCTATCGATAGATGTTTTCTTCCCTGCAGGGGTGCACCAACTTACCCACCACGCTTGATTGACTCCGGCCGGACACACTTTCCTGGGTCATGCCCGGCCTCGGCCAAACAATACGCCGCAACCCGACCTAGGCTTAATAGAGAGGCCAGCACGCCGAACTAAACCTATGCCCCCAGGGGTCATGGGCCATCTCCCCGGGACCTCCTGCACGTTGCGTGGGCGGCCGGTGAGCAGACCTGGCTACCTCCTTCAACAAGGCAGGCACTTACGCAGTCCAACCCGGCGCGCGCCGCTCAGTCGCCGACGTCTATTAAGCTTCGGCTGATGTATACGACGCAAAACGCCCATACTATGCCCACGTGATGGTTAGTGCTATCAGGCCAGAGGCCCCTCGGATCAAATATCCAAATCGTAGTGGATTAGGAACGCGCGGTAGCAAGCAAAGACTCACGAAAGATGTGACCCCGTTGCCCCGTCTCGAGGACTTGCGGCAAGGGCTAGGAATGCCCGGCCACGCCTCGTAATTATCTCGCGGGCACCCTCCAGGTCAACCCGACTCCACATCACTCGCAATTAAGCTCGCGCGGGTACCCCTCAGGGTCGACCCGTCTTTAGTAACATGGCTCAGTGTAAAGTCATAGTAACCATAGTAACTGTGTGTCTAAACATCAAGGGGAAAGCCCGAGGAATCACCCCCGGTGAATTCCACTTGATGTAATCATCAAGGTGAACGTAAGAGGATTCACCCTCGAGGTCCACACTTGAGGGGTTGCACGACACAGTCGTATCAGAAGTGGTTAAAGTGGAAATCACCCTCGATGACCACGACCGAATAACTACACTACAGGGTTAACGTCAGAAGTGCTGATGAGGTCTCACCCTCGGTACTCGATAGTAACCCAGTAGTGTCGAGCAACTAAGGGGAAGTGATGTGCGGTGTCGGGGCCTGGTCTTCGATCCCGTTGATCGGGTCTTCTGATTATCCAGCGAGGCAGTCGGGACAAAGTGGGGGTCACTGATGGATCTCTAAGCAACCTATACTAAGCAGTTTAGGATAAGCCGGTAAGGTACAACAACAGGTTACAAAAGCAGGTTGTGCATCAAAATAGGAGCAATCAATAACAGTAGCAAAATCTAATGCAAGCATGAGAGAATGTAATGGGCGATATCGGGATGATCAAAAGGGGGGCTTGCCTGGTTGCTCTGGCAAGGAGGGGTCGTCGGTGACGTAGTCGATCACAGGGGCAGCATCGGTCTCGGGGTCTACCAGAGAGAAGAGGGGGAAGAAACAGTAAATATAAAGCAAACATAGCATCACAAAGCAGAACGTGGCAATATGTTGTTCCGGGAGTGACCTATCGTATGGCTACACGATAAAGGTGAAGGGGGGAAAACAACCGGGAATGTTTTCTCGGTTCCGGACCTGTGTTAGACAGATGACCGGCGGAGAAATGTTCCATGTTCAACACGCTAGAGGCATGTGACAGATGAACGGACCGCGTATTCGAATTCGTTGGATTTTTCTGAGCAACTTTCATATAGAAAACATTTTGATCCGAGCTACGGTTTAATTCCTATGAATTTCTAAAGATTAAACCATTTTCAGAATTTGTTACAATTAACAGAAAAGGGAATTATGACGTCAGCAGAGTGTCAGCATGACATCAGCAGGTCAACAGACCCGCTGACTGGTCAAACTGACCATTCGGTCCCACATGTCATATAGAGAGGGCTAACAGTGGGTTATTTTAAAAGAATAGGGGGGGTTAATTTGCAGTTGGGCCCCACATGTCAGTGACTAATTAGTCTAACAAGTTAATTTTATTTATAGAAACATTTAGTTAGCCTAAGTAATAGACGGGGCCCACATGTCATGAACAGTAACTGCGTTGACCAGAGTCAACGTGGTCAACTGGGACGCCGGGGCCCTCTGGCAGCCTCACTGGTGTGGCCCCCATAGGGCCACGTCGGCGCCAGGTCAGCCTCGCCGGCGTCGGCGCCGGAAGTGCTCCGGCGAGCCTCCCGCGGCGGCGCACGTCGGGAGAGGGGTCGGGTTTCACGCACAGGGGGTTTCCGGGGTCGTAGCTAGGTGTGTTCGACGCGGTTCGACGTCGCACGCAAGATGGAGGCGACGGCCGGGGCCAGGAACGACCGGAACGGCGCGGCGGCAGTAGAAAGCGCCGAGTACGGGCGCGAGCGGGTTCAGCGTTAGAGCGCGCGAGCAGCCAAACTAACCAACTAGGCGGGGTCTACGGCGCTCCAGGAGCTCGTCGAAGCTACTAGCTCGAGCGGAGGAGCTCGGTGGCGAGCCCTACGACGGCAATGGCGGACGGCGGAGCTCGGCTTGCGGGCGCGCTAGCTACGGCGAAAGGCACGACACGAGGAGAGGAAAGGAGGAAGGGAGGAGCTCACCGGGCGGCCAAGAAAGGCCCGTGCGAGCTTATGAGCAGCGGCATTGGACGGAGACGACGGCGGGCGCCGGCAACCGAGAAGGAGAGGTGAGGTCGATCCCGAGCGTGCGGTCGTTCCCGAGCTCGATGACAAGGTGTAGTCGAGGAAGCCGAGCGAGGCGGAGCGGTAGGGCGCGTCGGCGAGGCGATCGGGAGGCGGTGGCCGCGGGATCGACGACGGCGCGTCGACGACCGCGCACGGGCGAACGAGACAGAGAAGAAGAGGGGTGAACGAGGGAGAGCGAGGGGGGCGAATGGATGAGGAGGCCAGGGGAGGAGAGGTGGATCTTTATCCACCCATGGCGCCTCAGCGGCGTGGTCGGCGAGGTGGGTTCGGCGGCGACGACGGGCGTGCCTCAGTCGCTTGAACAGAGAACAGGGGGCAGGCGGAGGAGGCCGTGGTGGGCTGGGCTCTAGGCACTGTGCACTTAGGCCAGTGCACAGTGGCCTTTTTTTATTTCTTTTTTATAGAAAGGGGGTTTTATAAGATTTTGCAAGAATGTGAAACTTGGTCAGATAATTACTTTGCAATATCCAGCACTGCCACAAAAAGTTTGGGCATTTCAAGAGTTGTCCAAGCATTTTTAGAAAATGAAAAGGACATCTTAAATACTGCTGGACCAGATAATAAATTCCCAGGTGTAATTTGGGAATTCCAAAAATGTTGGCTTCAATATGACAAATATCTAGGGATTATTTGCCATAGGATGAACTATTTTATTTGCATGAAAGAAGAAGCAAATATTTGACATGCAATTTGAATTTGAATTTGAAGCAGATTTTGGACAAGTGGCATTTTGGCATGATGATCATGATGACATGACCTTCATTAGGGGAGATTACTGTAGTGTGATCTTTGGGGATGTTACAAATCTCCTCCACTACAAGAAATCTCGTCCGAGATTTAAGCGGGAAGTAAAGAGTAACTTCAGGTGAACTGACCCTTATAGGGTGAATTGTCTGGTGAACAATGCAGGGTATGTGACAGAAGTATCTCTCGAGTTGAAATTTAAGAAAACGCCGAGAGCAAAATATGAAGGTATAATAAGAAGTTTCAAGCGAATGGACAAACGATCGATACCTGAACTGAGTGTGAGAAGGGTTCAGAGCATCGGGAATAGATCATCTCTCGGAGGGTGGCTCGCGATAACACACAAAGCCAAGAGCATAATATACTTCGGCACCAAGGTTGTACAGGAGAGTCAGGCTTCAATCCTGTGGAACTGTGGGTTATGGGCCCACCATGTGGGTTAAAAGTAGAAAGGGGGCCGATAGCAAGGCATGTTAGATGATAGACTATCAATTATGTTGTCAACAATGTTGGTACCAAGGGCGAGGGACGGAGGGAACTATTTTCCAGCTCGTTGAACGAGGCGGACCAATAGGCAAAGTTCTCGTCCATCGGTGATACCGAAATGTCAGCAACATTAGTATCAGGGTCTTACTGACAAGGTTGAACATCGGGGTGTTCTATAAGCAGGGATTTGTTTCTGATTATATCATATAGATCACAAGAAAGTTAAACAACCCAATGGAAAGGAAAATGAAATTATTAGATTAATCAGACCAATGGAAAGGAAAATGTGTTTACACACAAAGAATTTGGAGTATATCCTTCCCAAGGGGAAGCGGAGCAGGATATACATGATATGACAGCAAGTTCAAAAGCATTTAAATAAAGGGGGCGAGGGAAGAATCATGATATTACCCATACAATAGGGTAAGGATAATAGATCTAGAAACATTCGACAATGTGCTTCCAATGTTCTTGTTGATATTCGGAATACCTGAGTCATGCTTCGAGGTAGCATTAACATGGTGTTACAAGTAAGGGTTGGAGTTGAAGATCACAAGAGATACTCAAGGAACAATTGCAGCAATAACAAGGAGTCCAAGGTATAACCAAGACATGATCAATCATGTGTTGGAAAGAAGACAAGGGGGTTAGTCGATGATAACACAAATCATCGTAGGTCAAGGAGGGTATTTCTCACCATGAATTGAATTGTCATTTCAACAGAAGTCAAAATGTTGATGCTGCTCACGACGCCTTTGTCGAGAGGCTCTATGAAGATGCCATCGAGGAGCGATGCCATCAAGCAACAAGAAGGAAGAAGCGAAAGGCTATTGGAACCATGAGTATGACACAAAGTCGAAATCAAACTTGCTGGTCAAGGTGAAATGACATGACGAGAAAGATCGATGTAAGCTTATCTTATCATCGAAAATTATGCTCGGGAAGAAGGACCAGGTAGCACAGTTAAAATTTAGCATGATAATGACATAGTTGATCAGGCTAGGAATGATGTGATGGAGAATCATTCCAATGAGAATTCACAAGAGGTATTGCAATGACACAATATGCTTGAGATAACAGGGGGCAATACTCGAGGTAGATCAGGTTTGACACGTGAAACGATCTGCAGAAGACAAGTATTTTAACTTGTCCGGGAAATGGAATCAAGGACAAAATATGGTCGGAACCACGATTGCAAAGAATCAATTTACAGATGCAAGATGAGCTTATACCAAGGGAACATTTGATTATAAGAGAAGCTTCCATGATAAGATCTACATCATGTCTATGGGCATGAACACAAAGTTCAAGGTCGACTTCCACTTCTTCAATGCATATCATTTCATTTACTTCTCGCTTTTCGAAGAAATGGTAGGGAAGAGGATTTAGCTGGCGAAGTACCAGAAGAGTAAGACTCGTGAGAACTCTCGGGTTCACACGGATTGTGGAAGGCATAAGTTCAATCCATCGGGGCATCTTAGAACATATACCATGAACTTTAGTGCCAATTAACACATGTTCGAAGCAGAGCAATGGTTGACAAAAGCAGAGGATACAAATTGTCAAAGACATTATGTATCATGGGAATAACTCTCAAGAATTTTGAATGTGAAGGATACTATCGGATAATAACCCGGCAATGGGCCTGCCAGTCCAAAATGGAGCTGATGTGAGTATCGGTACTCAATCAAAGGAAGAAAGAATGCAAAGGAATCGGATTATAGAACATCTGAATAATTCGACGCTTAGATGATAAAGGAATTATGATTTCCAAAATGAAGGATCAGAAGCAAACGCTCTGATCAAGGATGGATAAGTAGAATAGACCTAGGGGCACAATCGACGACAAATAGATTGGTCGAGAACCAGCTCATGTTCGAAATGACGTCTGAGCCGGAAAGATAATTCAGAAGGATCAACTAATGATTGCGTGCTTTCACACACATGTTGGATGGTGTCAAAGGATACTAATGAGTATTGCTACACATATGGAAAGCATCCATAATGCAAGCAGACAAGTATTTGCAGAGCAATAGTTTGAAGAGGATTCTCGGAAGATCGGATAGTATATACAAGTATTTTGAAAAGCATATGAACAACTGGGGATGAGTGGACCCCAGTTAATGAATTATCCTTAGTGCAAAAAGAAGCTGCAAAGAAGAAGGCACAAAGGATTCTCGAAACAACGGAGAGTTCTAGTGGTATATAGTAATAATATGAGCAACTGGGGATGAAGGTAAAAGCGGCAAGGATGTTATTCATGGGGACTTATCGGTGGTAGGGAATTGCAAACGCGATGAGCACAAGTTATCGGGATAACATCGGAGAGTATCTTCGGAATCTTCTGGTGCAGCAGGCGATCATCTGAATAAGGGGCTCTCCGTGAGGAAGTAGTTATGAGATCCTAATTTTAGAATTAGCAAAATCGTTTAACCCGAATGGAAGAGAGATCAGAGTCCCAGAGTATAGACGAGGAATAGATCCTAATACCACCCAATTGGCGACGTGGGCCCGTAAGCCATACAGCCAAGTTAGTAAAACGGTTTTCGGTTTCTAGACTCAACTTCGGCCAAGGAGTTGGAAAGGGGGATCCTACAGGCAGTCGGCTCTGATACCAACTTGTGGCGCCCTCGATTCAATCGTACACTAATCATACACGCAAATGTGTACGATCAAGATCAAGGACTCACGGGAAGATATCACAACACAACTCTAGACACAAAATAAAATAATACAAGCTTTATGTTACAAGCCAGGGGCCTCGAGGGCTCGAATACATAAGCTCGAAAACACAAGAGTCAGCGGAAGCAACAATATCTGAGTACAGACATGAGTTAGACAAGTTTGCCTTAAGAAGGCTATCACAAAAGCAACATCGATCGAAAAGGCAAGGCCTCCTGCCTAGGAGCCTCCTAACTACTCCTGGTCATTGGCGGCCTCCACGTAGTAGTAAGCATCGGCGGTGGCATCTGGCTCCTGGGCTCCGTCATCTGGTTGCATCAACCGGAAAGAAGAAGAAAGGGGGAAAAGGGGGAGCAAAGCAACCGTGAGTACTCATCCAAAGTACTCGCAAGCAAGGATCTACACTACATATGCAACATTATCAAAGGAAGGCTGTATATGTGGATGGGCTGTAGAAATGCCAGAATAGAGAGAAGGCCTAGTCCTATCGAAGACTAGCATCTTCTGGAAACCACCATCTTGCAGCAACCGGAGGGAGTAGAGTAGCATAAAGTAAAGTAGTAGAAGTGTTATCAACCTCGGCCAGAGATCCTTTCTCGACTCCCTGCGAGAAAGGCATCCCAGAGCCATACTATCCAGTTATCATCACAATCAAATCCTCATCACCATCCAGTTCTCATCACAAGTATCCAGTTCTAGTTGTATCGATCGGGATACAATTCCAAGTGTCCGTTACCGTAGGACAGGCTATCGATAGATGTTTTCTTCCCTGCAGGGGTGCACCAACTTACCCACCACGCTCGATTGACTCCGGCCGGACACACTTTCCTGGGTCATGCCCGGCCTCGGCCAAACAATACGCCGCAACCCGACCAAGGCTTAATAGAGAGGCCAGCACGCCGGACTAAACCTATGCCCCCAGGGGTCATGGACCATCTCCCCGGGAACTCCTGCATGTTACGTGGGCGGCCGGTGAGCAGACCTAGCTACCTCCTTCAACAAGGCGAAGCGCCACGCAGTCCAACCCGCGCGCGCCGCTTCGCCGCATTGTCGTCTATTAAGCTTGGCTGATGTATACGACGCAGAACGCCCATACTATGCCCACGTGATGGTTAGTGCTATCAGGCGAGGCCCTCGGATCAAATATCCAAATCGCAGTGGATTAGGAACGCAGCGGTAACAAGCAGAGACTCACGAAAGATGTGACCCGTTGCCCGTCTCGAGGACTTGCGGCAAGGGCTAGGAATGCCCGCCACGCCTCGTAATTATCTCGCGGGCACCCTCCAGGTCAACCCGACTCCACATCACTGCGAATTAAGCTTATGGGGGGTACCCTCAGTCGACCGTCTTGATAACATGGCTAAGTGTAAAGTCATAGTAACCATAGTAACTGTGTGTCTAAACATCAATGGGGAAAGCCCGAGGAATCACCCCCGGTGAATTCCACTTGATGTAATCATCAAGGTGAACGTAAGAGGATTCACCCTCGAGGTCCACACTTGAGGGGTTGCAATGACAGTCGTATCAGAAGTGGTTAAAGAGGAAATCACCCTCGATGACCACGACCGAATAACTACACTACAGGGTTAACGTCAGAAGTGCTGATGAGGTCTCACCCTCGGTACTCGATAGTAACCCAGTAGTGTCGAGCAACTAAGGGGAAGTGATGTGCGGTGTCGGGGCCTGGTCTTCGATCCCGTTGATCGGGTCTTCTGATTATCCAGCGGGGCAGTCGGGACAAAGTGGGGGTCACTGATGGATCTCTAAGCAACCTATACTAAGCAGTTTAGGATAAGCAGGTAAGGTACAACAACAGGTTACAAAAGCAGGCTATGCATCAGAATAGGAGCAATCAATAACAGTAGCAAAATCTAATGCAAGCATGAGAGAATGTAATGGGCGATATCGGGATGATCAAAAGGGGGGCTTGCCTGGTTGCTCTGGCAAGGAGGGGTCGTCGGTGACGTAGTCGATCACAGGGGCAGCATCGGTCTCGGGGTCTACCGGAGAGAAGAGGGGGAAGAAACAGTAAATATAAAGCAAACATAGCATCACAAAGCAGAACGTGGCAATATGTTGTGCCGGGAGTGACCTAACGTATGGCTACACGATAAAGGTGAAGGGGGGAAAACAACCGGGAATGTTTTCCCGGTTCCCGGACCTGTGTCAGACAGATGACCGGCGGAGAAATGTTCCATGTTCAACACGCTAAAGGCATGTGACAGATTAACGGACCGCGTATTCGAATTCGTTGGATTTTTCTGAGCAACTTTCATATAGAAAACATTTTCATCCGAGCTACGGTTTAATTCCTATGAATTTCTAAAGATTAAACCATTTTCAGAATTTGTTAAAATTAACAGAAAAGGGAATTATGACGTCGTGAGTGTCAGCATGACATCAGCAGGTCAACATACCCGCTGACTGGTCAAACTGACCATTCGGTCCCACATGTCATAGAGAGAGGGCTAACAGTGGGTTATTTTAAAAGAACAGGGGGGGTTAATTTGCAGTTGGGCCCCACATGTCAGTGACTAATTAGTCTAACAAGTTAATTTTATTTATAAAAACGTTTAGTTAGCCTAAGTAACAGACGGGGCCCACATGTCATGAACAGTAACTGCGTTGACCAGAGTCAACGTGGTCAATCGGGGACGCCGGGCCCTCGGCAGCCTCACCGGTGTGGCCCCATAGGGCCACGCCGGCGCCAGTCAGGCCTTGCCGGCGGCCGGGCGCCGAAGTGCTCGGCGAGCCTCCAAGGGCGGGCGCACGTCGGGAGAGGGGTCGGGTTTCACGCACAGGGGGTTTCCGGGGTCGTAGCTAGGTGTGTTCGACGCGGTTCGACGTCGCACGCAAGATGGAGGCGACGGCCGGGGCCAGGAACGACCGGAACGGCGCCGGCGACAAGTAGAAACGGCGCCGGAGTACGGGCGTGAGCGGGTTCAGCGTTAGAGCGCGCGAGCAGCCAAACCAACTAGGCGGGGTCTACGGCGCTCTAGGAGCTCGTCGGACCTACTAGCTCGAGCGGAGGAGCTCGATGGCGAGCCCTACGACGGCAATGGCGGACGGCGGAGCTCGGCTTGCGGGCGAGCTAGCTACGGCGAAAGGCACGGCGCGAGGAGAGGAAAGGAGGAAGGGAGGAGCTCACCGGGCGGCCAAGAAAGGCCCGTGCGAGCTTAGGAGCAGCGGCATTGGACGGAGACGACGGAGGGCGCCGGCAACCGAGAAGAAGAGGTGAGGTCGATCCCGAGCGTGCGGTCGTTCCCGAGCTCGATGACGAGGTGTAGTCGAGGCAGCCGAGCGAGGCGGAGCGGTAGGGCGGCCGGGCGAGGCGATCGGGAGGCGGTGGTCATGGGATCGACGACGGCAATGGCGTTTCACAAGACGGGCGAAACGAGACAGAGAAGAAGAGGGGTGAACGAGGGAGAGCGAGGGGGGGCGAATGGATGAGGAGGCCAGGGGGAGGAGAGGTGGTGGGTTCGGCGGCGACGGCGGGCGTGCCTCGGTCGCTTGAACAAAGAACAGGGGGCAGGCAGAGGAGGCCGTGGTGGGCTGGGCTCTAGGCACTGTGCACTTAGGCCAGTGCGCAGTGGCCTTTTTTTTATTTCTTTTTTACAGAAAGGGGGTTTTGTAATATTTTGAGCTTCCATAAGATTTTGCAAAAATGTGAAACTTGGTCAGATAATTACTTTGCAATATCCAGCACTGCCACAAAAAGTTTGGGCATTTCAAGAGTTGTCCAAGCATTTTTAGAAAATGAAAAGGACATCTTAAATACTGCTGGACCAGATAATAAATTCCCAGGTGTAATTTGGGAATTCCAAAAATGTTGGCTTCAACATGACAAATATCTAGGGATTATTTGCCATAGGATGAACTATTTTATTTGCATGAAAGAAGAAGCAAATATTTGACATGCAATTTGAATTTGAATTTGAAGCAGATTTTGGACAAGTGGGTTTTTGGCATGATGATCATGATGACATGACCTTCATTAGGGGGAGATTACTGTAGTGTGATGCTGGGGACGTTACAATGCTCCCATTAGGATGGACCAATGACATTCCAACAAAACCAATCTATTGCATGACACTCTCCCAGCCACTCCAAGAAACTCCCCTTTGGGCTAAGTCATGGGTGGCCCCGGATGCCACTCTGGACATCTGCCACCTTCGTGGTCGGGCACCGTCGTGGCAAAACAAAAATGGTCCCAAACGGGGACAAAAGCGTGCAAACAACTCGGGCATACAAGGGTTATGGCCGCCTACCTGATCAGGGTAGCGCACGCACATAACCGTCCCTAGTTGGAGGCACCAGCGAGAGGCATCGTAACTCACCTGCGTAGGATGCACTGATAATGATGATGGAGATGCTATGCAGAAGCCATATTGGATTCCCCTCATGCTCCTAATCAAAATAAAGCTTTTTACTAATTGATGCTATGATGAAATTCTTTGAAGAAAAACTTGAGTTGGAAGTTTCTATCCCTAGAAAGCTTTATGATGAGTGGGAACCTACCATTAAGATTAGAACTAAAGATTATGAGTGTTATGGTTTTGTGTGATTTGGGTGCTACGTTTCCACGATTCCGAAAATTTATGAGATGTGCTAGGTTTCCGTGAATTTTATGATTGTTCTTTAAATTTGTATCTTCCGGGTTCCACTATAAACAAACCTATGGGCAGGATTAATGATGTTTTTATTGTTGCAAATAGGAATTTTGTGTCTGTAGATTTCATTGTTCTTGATATAGATTGCAATCATACATGTCCTATTATTCTTGGTAGACGTTTCCTTAAAACGATTGATGCAATTATTGGTATGAAAGAAGGAAACATTAGATTTCAATTTCCGTTAACACTACTAGGAAAACGCTTAAAGACAGACACTTACTAGTAGCTTGCTATATTGCGCAGCGCTACTGCTACTTACTGATAGTGTGTGGCCAAACAAAACACGCTACTAGTAAATATTTCCAATCATTCACCGTGTACAGACCATAATAATAGCGCGGGTTATAAAACCAACGCTATTACTATGTGGATAGTTGTAGCGTAGGTGAAGCGCCCGCGCTACTAGTATACTCCCACCCCACCAACCATCGATCCCACTCCACCGCCCACCCGACCCCATTTCTCTAAAAAAACACCCAACCCCCGATCCAGATCCCTCCACCGCAGGCCTCCCTCCACCTCCTCTCCCACGCCACTCACCCACCCCCGCGCCGCCGCCGGTTCCTCCGCCGCCTCCCTCCCGGCTCCAAGCACACACCAGCACGCCCAGGAACGAGAGACCACCCTACTTCCCGATCGCCGGCAGGAAAGGCCAAGCCCCGTGCGCCTCGCGCGAACCCGACTGGGGCCCGGCACCACCGGCCGTGTTGGCTTTTGATCGTTGCTAGATCAAAAATCACCCAGGAGCTCACACGTACATGCAAAGCTAGCTAGCTAGCAACCAAGCCAGGCAAGCTGTTGGATCGTGTCTAGCCGGCGACTTGCGTATCTCCGTATGCCTTGCCGTAGCTTCCGTACGTGAGCGAGCACTTCGGTGCCTTCGGCGGAACTCGTGCGTAACGTGATGATGGGAAAACACAGATCGATATGATGGCCAAAGGCTCTTGTCGAGCCTTGTATACTTTTTATTGCTTCTGATTTTCTTCGTTGTGTTACAAAGGTGCAGGGTAGATACATATATATACTAGGCTATACCTAGCAATACTAGTCCTACGGTAACTATCTCCAAGCCCGTATCGGACAAGGAGTACTATGTCATGTTTAATTCTAACATTCACCCCTTAAACATGACATACTCTTTTTCTGCGACACGGATCCCAAACACGATTGCTCGTATGCTTTACCTTTGGCATTGCCTTCGCCGTTTCTCGTAGCATCTGAGGGATCGTCTTTGTTGTCGTCGGCTCGTCCGTAGCTTGACGCCAACGCTCCTCCTTGATCGCGTCTTTAACCTTCACCAGTTCTTCGGTGCTTGATAAACTGTCATTTGGACCATCGAGGGGTCTTTTGAACCCGAGCGAGACCAATCTTTTGTCTAACTTTGAGTTCCAAGCTCGTGGCGCTTGCTTCCCGTAAAGTGCCTTCTTGAGCTTGTACACTTTTCCTTCTTCTCCTTTCTTCTCGTAGCCGCGGGGTTGTTCCACGTACACTTCTTCTTTGAGGTCTCCGTTGAGGAAAGCGGATTTGACATCCATATGATGATCCTTCCAATCCTCTTGTGCTGCCAAAGCTAGGAGCACTCTCACCGTCTCGATTCGAGCAACGGTGCAAACACCTCCTCATAGTCAACTCCTTGACGTTGTCGTAGCCCTTTGCAACGAGTCTTTCCTTGTGCTTCACAATGGCACCCTTCGTGTCCTTCTTCAACTTGTAAACCCACTTCAAACCTATGGCCTTTTGGTTGGAGGTCGGGTTACCAAAGTCCACGTGCCATTGCTCTCAATCGCCTTCATCTCCTCATCCATGGCGTGCATCCAACTTGAACTTTTGCTCGCCTCTCTGAAGTTCGCGGCTCCTCAACTCCGAGTAAGCACAAATCGGAGTACTCGAGTGTAACTGGCTTTGCGTGCTTGTAGACTTTCTTGAGGGGCTTATGGCGGCGAGTCCGGAAGAATCCGTCGTGGCTTGCGAAGGCGACACAAATTGCGTCGGTGTCGATGCACTTGAGGAAGATGGCCGAGTCTCGGGCGTGGTAGATGCCGGGTCGTTGGCATCCGCATCGTTGACATCCACGTCCTTGGCGTAGTCGTCGTGACCGTGACCATCATCTTGATTGTTGTCGTCACTATGCGCCTCATTGTCGATGTCGTCGCCGAGATCTCCGCTTTCGTGTAAATGCGGCGTCGTTGTCGCTATCACCTTGCGACCCATGCGCTTCGTCGTCGGTGTCGGCACCATGGTGATCACTACCATTGCGGTCACCTTGGTTGTGCGTCTTGCCAACCACCTAGACGTCTTCCCTTGCATCATCATCAGCTGGAAATTCAACTGTGAATATGTTACCATTTGGAGCATCATCGGCTGCTGTGCTCCAATTCCACGCTTGGTTTTCTTCAAACACAACGTCGCGTGAAATCCGTAGACGCTTGGTTTGTGGATCGTAGAAGCGGTATACCTTGGTGCCGGAACTCCTCTCGTATCCGATGAACACCATCTTGGTGCTTCGATCAGCAAGCTTTGAGAGATGCGGCTCCGCCGTCTTCACATGCGCCACGCACCCAAACGTCCGTAGATGAGACACATTGGCTTCCGTCCGTAAATTGCTTCATCACGGAGTCTTGCCGATCACCGCCTTCGTTGGAGCCCGATTGAGAAGATAGACCGCCGTCGAGACAGCTTCTCCCCAAAATGTCCCCGGCAAGTTCTTGCTCTTGAGTAAACTTCTCGCCATGTCAACGACGGTTCGATTGCGCCTTTCAACAACCCCGTTCTGCTGTGGCGTATAAGGTGTCGTGAGGAACCTTTTTATGCCAATCTTCTCGCAGTAGTCGTTGAACTCGTTTGACGTAAACTCTCCGCCGCGATCTGTCCGTAGAGCACGAACCTTCAGCTTGTGTTCCATCTCCGTTGCAGCCTTTAGCTTCTTGAACGCTTCAAACGCCTCATCTTTAGATCGTAGGAGAACGACCCACATGTATCTCGGTAGTCATCTACCACAAGGAAGAAGTACTTCTTTCCTCCGTGAGTTGCTGGGGTGATAGGGCCACATAGATCACCATGGAGCAGCTCGAGTGCATCACTTGCACGATAGGTAGACTGAGCAGGGAATGGCCTGCGGTGCTGTTTTCCAACCAAGCACCCGTCACATACTCGATCAACATGGTCGATAAACGGCATCCCAGATACCATCTCCATCTTCACATCTTCTTCAAGGCGTAGAAGTTAACGTGTCCAAATCTAGCATGCCATAACCACGAATCATCATCACTCTTGGCGAGCCAACACTCCGGTTGAGATTGATCAAGGTTGAGAATATAGAGCCTGTTCGGCGTGCGATTCACATGCGCTTACGCGTTTGGAGGTTGTCGAAGATCGTCATCACTCCGTTCTCGATATTCACCTTGCATCCATTCTCATCAAGTTTCCGACAGAGATGATGTTGTTGCGAAGCCGTGGGATGTAGTACACTCCGGTGAGTATGCGATGTTCTCCTGTGAGACCCTCGAAGAGGACAGAACCTTGCCCGCAAATCTCCACATTTGAACCATCACCGAACTTGACCGAGCCTTGAACATCATATTCTAGCTCGAGGAACTTCTCCTTGCACCCGTCATGTGGTTACTGGCACCCGTGTCAAGATACCACGACACGTTCAGCTTCCGGATAACTTTGGTGTTACTTTTTCTCATGAAGTAGCACCTTCCGGTTTGGTTTTGCAACCATCGTTTGGACGAGATCACAAACTTCGCCATCGAAGACCTGACGTTCGTCTTCCTGCTTCGCCAAATTTGCCTTGATCTCCCGCTTGTTAGGCTCCACGAGATCACAAACTTCGGCCATCAGAAGACCTGGACGTTCGTCTTCCTGCTTCGCCAAATTTGCCTTGATCTCCCTCTTGTTAGGCTCGGACAATCCTTCGCAAAGTGACCCATCTCGTTGCAGTTATAGCACTTGATCTCGGACATATCCAAGTTCCGTGGCTTCCGCTCTTTAGATCGGTCCGCCTTACCACGACCTTGTGGCTTGCCTTTTCCTTTGCCTTCTTTGGTTTGTCCGCAAGGCGCTCTTGCGTTGCTTGAGCCTTCGCCAACGCTATGCGCCTTCCTTTGCTACTTGGGGACTCCCAATCTGCGCGCGAGTACATGAGTTGGTCATCACCTCCTCCTTTGCCTTTCCGACAACCACGAGCATTCTCTTCCCATGTCCGCAAGCGTCCGATCGCCTCCGTTATGGTCATGTCGTCGATGTCGTAAAGCTGCTCGAGCGTGCCGATGATGTACGTGAATTTATCAGTCACCGAACTGAAAAACTTCTCCACAATCTCGGTCTCCTCGAGCTTTGCACCAAGCGCGCGGATCTCTCCCACCAATGTAGTCAGACGCATGGCATAGTCGTTCACCGATTCAGTTTCCTCGATCTGCAACTTGTGAAATTGACGCTTCAGCACTTGTGCCCGAGCCTTGGTGACGCGATCTTCTCCGATCCTCATCTCTTTGAGTGCGTTCCATGCCTCTCTTGCTGTCTCGAACTCCGCCAATGTCATCAGCACGGAATCCGCACATCGGGCTATGGCGGCCATGGCACCTTCGTCGCACTCCTCGTCGACGTCGTCGTCCGTGATGGCCTCCCACACTCGAAGGGTTCGGAGAATGATCTTCATCTTCACCGCCCACACACCGTAGTTGGCTTCGGTGAGCATCGGGTACTGGATGGGGATGTTGCGATGCGCCTGTACGTTGGTGCCGCCTGTTCCGCCATCACTTGTTGCTGACTTGCCGCCCTTCTTCACCTTGTCGCCGTTCTTGTTCGCCTTGGAACCGTCGTTGCCGGACTTGACCGACTCAGCGTCGCTGTCCGTCATCGTAGATCGTAGATCGTCGAGGCTCTGATACCAAATGTTGGCTTTTGATCGTTGCTAGATCAAAAATCACCCAGGAGCTCACACGTACATGCAAAGCTAGCTAGCTAGCAACCAAGCCAGGCAAGCTGCTGGATCATGTCTAGCCGGCGACTTGCGTATCTACGTATGCCTTGCCGTAGCTTCCGTACGTGAGCGAAACGCCGGTGCCTTCGGCGGAACTTCGTGCGTAACGTGATGATGGGAAAACACAGATCGATATGATGGCCAAAGGCTCTTGTCGAGCCTTGTATACTTTTATTGCTTCTGATTTTCTTCGTTGTGTTACAAAGGTGCAGGGTAGATACATATATATACTAGGCTATACCTAGCAATACTAGTCCTACACGGTAACTATCTCCAAGCCCGTATCGGACAAGGAGTACTATGTCATGTTTAATTCTAACAGGCCGCCGCCGTGGCCAACGGGAAAGGCTCCACGCCGTCACCGTCGTCTCCGCCGCCGAGGCCCTATCGCGCCACCGCCATCGTCGCGACGGCCGCGTATGTCCTCACGCTCGCCGTGGTACTCCTCCTCGGGGCCAGCTTCCCATGCGCATCTTTTTCAACCCCATTGGTAAGCCACTCCCCTTCTGCCCCTCTCTCTCTCATAATGTGTGCAGCCATATTTAACGAGCCATGCTTAATCTTGTGCCATATCTCTCGTTCTAGACGATTGGTGTTGCCATAATCCTGCGGATTTGTGGTGTGGAATCAGCAGCACACATGTCGTTTAGATTTGACTTTGAGAACCTACTGTACTGAATTCTAGTGTTGAAGCGGTGATTTCATTAGTGCTAGGCAGGGAGTCGATTACTACTTCAGCAATCATCTTAGCTTTTCCTTGCCCCCTCACCAAATTCATGGATTAGAAAGTAGAAGCAGAAACCCTGTTTTCTCATAAAGAGAGTAGATGCTCATTAGTTGCATTACACAGAGTTAGAAAGTAGAAGCAGCAACCACCTTCAGCAATCATGAGTATGTATGTTCTTTCACCTATAGAGCATATTTTCACACACAGGAACAGATTGTAAAGCTTCATTTTTTTCCACATATATATTCAGTTAAAACAGAGTGTGACCACATATATATTCAGACGGAGGCCGCCAACATTGTCTCTCTCAGTCCATTTTCTCCTCTGTCTTATGCATTTCTCCTCTGTCTTCTGCATTTCTCCTCTGTCTTACTCAGTAAAAATAGAGTGTGACTACATATATATTCAGTCGGAGGCCGCCAACATTTTCTCTCAGTCGGAGGCCGCATATTTTCATCGATGCAATTGGCTTATGCATTTCTCCTCTGTCTTCTGCAGGGCCAGAAGGGTCACTAAAATGTCCAACAGAATAGCAAACTCAATCCTCTCAGGTTTTTTCGAGGTCTGGGGATTTATTACAAGCACTGTGGTCAACTCCAAACCTGCCCAGAAGTTCTTCAAGTTAATGCCTGGTGAAGTTATTCTTGCTTCACTAGACGGATTTGGTAAGCTTTCGCCACTAGTTGTGCATGTTACATTCGCTTGACCAAATATGAAGTTTAACCCTTTTAATCTGTATTCTTGCATATAAAGGCAGCTAGCAGAATGCTCTGGTTATTCTCTATTTTCTTAACTTTTAAGTCAGAAGTCTAGGTTGTCAGTGATTCTGTTCCAAATAAAAATGGAATTTGTTGATCTAAAGATGGATTGGTCACATCACCCAAGCACCAGATAGGATGAAATCATACTTTGATTTGGAATTTTTTATACTAAGTGGTTCAATTTGTTAGTAATTGAAGGGTAGTAACCCAACAATTATTCTTTTATAGGAAACGATAATCTTCCTCTGGTTCTTCTTATTCTTTCCCGGATCTGATGCGTGTGTGTGTTCGCGTGGTTGTGGCCTGGCAGTTGAAGGAAGGGGGCGAGCCATGGAGAAGCTGCAAGGTGCGGCCTCCAACCCTGATGTCATGGATGGAAGGTACCTCGACGGCCACCTCGACCCCAGTGCACTTGCGCTGCAATCTGAATCTCGACCGTGACATGCCAGCGCTGCAGCCTGCACATCGGCAGTCGCCTCAACCTCTGCGACCTCGAGTTGCAGCCTGCACATCGGCAGTCGCCTCAACCTCGGCGACCTCGAGTTGCAGCCAGCACATCGGCAGTCGCCTCAACCTCGGCAACCACGAGTTGCAGCCTACACATTAATTGTTGCCATTATATGCTATTGTTAATCCATATCCAGTTCGTCATTACTATTGGATGCAATTTATTAATCTTTATTTTGGTTTACAAACTTTTTATGCAGTGCCACCTTGAATACAATCCATTCATTCGTATCTCTTATACGATCTTGTTGAATTTATAATTTGTTATGCCTTACATCGAACAATATATAGGCATGGTATTTACATAATAGAAAAGTGAAATATACTAGGAGATGAGATATTTTTTGTAGGGGAATGATAAATTTAATTAATCATCAGAAAAATTACATTCTGCAACACCAATTGTTTCAAGATCCGCTGGGTTGGAAATAGGAACCCAACCAGACAAGGGTTCTATCCTGAGGCCTACCAAAAGACATTTTCAGCACAAAATTGATATTGTTTTGACTAGCATGATCTGAAAGTGAGGACATTGTGTTTGACTGCTGATTATTTTTAACTTGTACAGGATTGATAATTTTTTCTTGTGAACTGAAAAAAGAGTTAACGAGTTTGATTTCTTGTAAATGAGAAGTTGACTTTTTGTAAATGTGAATTTGCTGTACAGGATGTGACAACAAAAAATAATGTTATATGATGAATGAATGATATTTTTAATAACCAAAGTGATGTCTGACATTGAGCTTTCTTATTCTTGCAGCACACTGTTAATAGTACTATTTCGTTGAACTGATGCAATTTGCGTACTAACAAGTTTTCACTTTCCTGACGTGGGCGCAGAGGTGATTGACGCTGACAAGCGCGGCCTAGTGGCGTTGTGCTCTTCAACCACACAGAGGTGGACTACGCCATGAAGCCCGGTTGCCACGTCGCATAGATATGATCGTCCAGGTGATTTCGACGCCGGAGGTCGCCGATGTGGAGGACCTCGACGCCACCGTCCGCGAGAGGGAGGATTCTTGTCCAGCGGTGTGTGAACTCCTAGCCTTGTAGATACATCTAGAGAGGTGGTCTGTTTAGGTTGGTCACCACTAGGGAATGTACCCACCTTACAATGATGGTTGTGTGTGTCTGATGTTAAATGGAATCTTGAGATGGTTCTGTGAGTTGGTTTGGTTTGCACTGGACGTATTACCATTCATGAGTACTACATCTAATTTTTATTTTTTTTAATTCCTAAATTTTTAGTAGTAGCGTGGGTCAAAAGTGAGGGCTACTAGTAGTTAGGTTAGTAGTAGCGTGGGTTTTAGGTTAGTAGTAGCGCGGGTGCACATGCGCTACTACTAACTTTTTAGCTGTAGCGTGGGGGTAAAAACGCGCTACTGCTAAAAATTAGTTGTAGCGTCGTAGCAGTAGCGCGGGAACCCACGCTAATGGTATGCAAAAAAACCCACGCTACTGGTAGTGTTTTTCCTAGTAGTGTAAGGAAGCATGGAACACTTTCCAAGAAAGAAAAGTTAGTTGCCATATGAATCTATTATGAGAGCTACTTATGGGTTGCATACTAAAGATGACAATACCTAGATCTATTGCAATATGGATAGCTAGGGGTGTTAAACAATAGCGCTTGTTGGGAGGCAACCCAATTTTATTTTTGTGTTTTTCTTTTTGCTACTGTTTTTGAATAAAATAAACATTATTACCTCTGTAGTAATTGAGTTTTGGTGTTTTAATTAGTGTTTGGGCCAAGTAAGACCTTTGGGATAGCTAACGGTGATAGTTGATTTAATCTTGCTGAAAAACAGAAACTTTTGCACACAGTCACAGAATTGTTAAAAATCATAGAAGCGCGATAAAATACTGATTCTTTTTGCACAAGATTGATATACAAATTGCCTCTGTTGTCCTAATTTTTTAGAATTTTTGGAGTTACAGAAGTATTCAAAGTTTACCGATTGCTACAGACTGTTCTGTTTTCTATGTGTTGTTTGCTTATTTTGATGAATCTATGGGTAGTATCTGGGGGAACCATGGAGAAGTTGGAATATAGTAGATATTACACCAATGTAAATAAAGAATGAGTTCAAAACAGTACCAAAAGTGGTGATTTTATTTTCTTATACTAGCGGATCTCATGAGTTTTCTGTTGGGTTTTGTGTTGTGAAATTTTCAAGTTTTGGGTAAAGATTTGATGGACTATGGAATAAGGAGTGGCAGGAGCCTAAGATTGGGGATGCCCAAGGCATCCCAAGATAATATTCAAGGACAACCAAGAGCCTAAGCTTGGGGATGCCCTGGAAGGCATCCCCTCTTTCGTCTTCAATCCATCGGTAAATTTACTTGATGCTATATTTTTATTCACCACATGATATGTGTTTTGCTTGGAGCGTCTTGTATAATATTAGTCTTTACTTTTTAGTTTGCCACAATCATCCTTGCTGTACACACTTTTGAGAGGACACACATGAATAGTGATTTATTAGAATATTGTATGTGCTTCACTTATATCTTTTGAACTAGGCAATATGCTCTAGTGCTTCACTTCTATCATTTTAGACCACGGTTGTGGCTTTATTTTATAGAAATTGTTGAACTCTCTTGCTTCACTTATATTATTTTGAGAGTCTCTAAACAGCATGGTAATTCGCTTAGGTTATGAATTTAGTCCTAATATGTTGAGCATCCAAGAGGGATATAATAAAAACTTTCATATTAAATGCATTGAACACTATGAGAAGTTTGATTCCTTATGATTGTTTTGAAATATAAAGATGGTGATATTAGAGTCGTGCTAGTGAGTAATTGTGGATTGGTATAAATACTTATGTTAAAATTTGTGGCTCCCGTAGCATGCACGTATGGTGAACCGTTATGTGATGAAGTCAGAGCATGATTTATTTATTTATTGTCTTCCTTATGAGTGGAGGTCGGGGACGAGCGATGGTCTTTTTCTACCAATCTATCCCGCTAGGAGCATGCGTCTAATATTTTGTTTCGATAGCTAATAGACTTTTGCAATAAGTATGTGTGTTCTTTATGACTAACGTTGAGTCCATGAATTATACGCACTCTCACCCTTCCACCATTGCTCGCCTCTCTAGTACTGCGCAATTTTCGCCGGTGCATTACACCCAACATACGCCTTCCTAAAAACAACCACCATACCTAACTATTATGTCATTTCCATAGTCATTCCGAAATATATTGCCGTGCAACTTCCACCGTTCCGTTTATTATGAAACACGCTTCATCATTGTCATATTGCTTTGCATGATCATGTAGTTAACATCGTATTTGTGTCAAAGCCACCATGCATGATCATGTAGTTGACAATGTATTTGTGACATATGAAGGGGACCAATAAGCCATGAGGGAGGTAGTAGTATGAGTAGCGCAATATACGGTATTGAGGACTAGTACAAATTTAGAAATGTAGTACGAAGTTACAAGGATGTGTGACAGACTTTGTAGGGTACATGAGTAATACAAAATATAATTCTCATTGGACAACCCTTTCACCAACAAGTACGCACCGGGTGTAGGTACTAATGTTTCCTACTACCGGGTGTAGGTACTTCCACTTTTGTTTCGTACATTCTAGTTAGTATCTATCATATGGAGAGTATGTACGCGTAGTATGTAGTATATAATAATATTTAGGTAGTATATATACTACTTTTTTGGTAGTATGTGCCATATTTTGTGCATTCTTTATTTTAGTATAAATATGTACGTATTTCACAAATACAATAAAACTATGGGCTCACTTGAATTTTTTTATATAACTCATTTTCGAGTATCTTAGATATAGTATATGAACATATTAAAAATAATAAAGTGGAGTATATACTACCATATGATAGTATATGAGAAATGGGTGTAACTACACCCGGTAGTTGGATGCATTTTCCCTATATATATATATATATATATATATATATATATATATATATATATATATAAAAGACAAATGTTTCCTACAAGCAGTGGTAGTAACCACCACTTGCGTTTTGTATGTTGTATGTAGTATCTCTCAAAATTGAAAGTATGTACATGTAGTATGTAGTATATAACAATGATTAGGTAGTATATATACTAATTTTTTGGTAGTATATATCATGTTTTGAGTATGCTCTTTTTTACGTACAAATATCTACATATTTCACAAATATAACAAAAACTATGGGTTCATATGTAATATTTTCATGTAACTTGCTTTAAAATATCTTAGATATAGTATATGAATATATTTAAAATGATAAAATAGTATATATAGTACCACATGGTAGTATACGAGACATATGGGGTAACTACCACCGGGTGGTAGGATGGATTTTCCATATATATATATATATATATATATATATATATATAACATATGTTTCCTACAAGCAGTGGTAGTTACCCACACTTGTGTTTTGTATGTTGTATGTAGTATCTATCGAAAACGAGAGTATGTACGTGTAGTATGTAGTATATAATAATGATTAGGTAGTATATATACTAATTTTTAGGTAGTATGTACCATGTTTTAAGTATGCTCTTTTTTACGTACAAATATATACGTATTTCATAAATATAACAAAAACTATGGGCTCATATGCAATTTTTTTATGTAACTTGATTTGAAATATCTTAAATATAGTATATGAACATATTTAAAATAAAAAAAATAGTATATATATAGTACCACATGGTAGTATATTAGATATGTGACGTAACTACCACCGGGTGGTAGGATGGATTTGCCCTATATATATAATATCCTCATCATCATTATTAGTACATCCTACGCAGGTGAGTTAGGATGCACTTGATCCCAGAAAGGCATCTATCCTTCAAACTAACTACAGCGGCATGATACATGGCTCAGTCGAGATATCACTATGAATCAAGTTGTGCATATTTGCTGTTGGCATGAACCATATCGCTGCATGTCGGATTTGCAAAAGCCATTCATCACTTGGAAGCTTGATGCCTTTCACACACTGAGGATTATCTGGCAACAAGTTGTGTCGATGAATCTCTGGAATGATCGGATAATTGAGCTCGAGGAACATGGAGTGGTTGCCCAGGCTGTAAACCGCCTCCAGTTGAATACGCCCGGCCCAACGGAGCTGGGATCTTTCTTGAACATGAAGCAGCCATCGCCATCACAGTCACGAACGCCTCAGGCATTGTACTACATGTGGTTTGATGAAATGGTTTGGTCAATTTGGTACGTGCGAATGAGCATCAAATGACCGCCATCAGTTGAACGAGCGATAAAACACCACCAATTGACATGTATGTATCCAGGTCCTAGAATTATGCAGGCTAGCGCATTTGCGTCTGCTGTAACAAATCGATTTGGAGACTAAAAGGACAAAAATATACAATCATGTTCACAGTATGTGCGGAATTAAGATTATTATAACTGCGACACAAATCATAGACAAAGAATTGCAATGTCGTGGTCATAATCATACCCCAAGTTAAAAAATAAGCCAATGGCTTTCATATTCTAGCAATATGTCATGGTTAAAATATCATTTAAAAATGAGAGGAAAACAGCTATGACAGGGCCTACTCATATTCTACAATAACAGTTACTACTGTTCTCATATCAACTCTAGTAATAACATGCGTTGTTATAAAAAACATGGAAATGAGAGTAAAATATAGCAATGATGAGGTTATATTCGTAATATCTATTCGAACAATCATTAGATGTCAATTGTTCTCATATCAACTCTAACAATAACATGTGTGGTCATAAAAATCTAGAAAATGAGAGGAACATATAGCAATGATGTGGTTATAGACATACTATCTATTCTAAATTTCTAACAATCAGCAGGCAGTCGTATTTATAAGGTAAAGTTGAGATAAGATAAAACAATTACACGACGATAGATCCTACCAGTATATGCAGCCAATCTGTGTGCCGACCGCGTAAACGATGTCGTTGTGCACTATAGCATCAGACAGAAATGGAGGGTCAAGAGGTTGATGATGAGCCGTAACCATGTATGGCGACCAAATTCTAGATAGACTAATCCCATGTCGAACAAGGCAATGAGCTTGTAATCCATGTAGTCTTCTGATGATGTGGGAACTTCACAGATTACAACCTTCAGCAAACGGAGGTCGCACCAAAAGCTCGACGCGTCTCCTGCGTAGTAGGCCGGTGTGTCCGGCGGGCCGCGAGGCTCGATGCCGGCGGTATCCAACGATGGAATGGTGATCTCTCGCTGGGTTTAGATATCCAGGAGACAACCATGGACTACCGGATTGGTGTATGCGGACGATCCAGTTGGCCTTCATGCCCGCCCAGTAGTGGTCACGCATGAAGGACAGGTGGACGGGTAGTGGTAGCATGTCGAGGGGCACTACGGCAACCTCCGTAGGATCTTCAAGTCTGTGTCTGGGCCACCTGCGAGGATGAGGAATTAGCAAGCTGTGACGCCCCCGATTCAATCGTACAGTAATCATACACGCAATCGTGTATGATCAAGATCAGGAACTCACGGGAAGATATCACAACACAACTCTAAAATAAAATAAGTCATACAAGCATCATAATACAAGCCAGGGCCTCGAGGGCTCGAATACGAGTGCTCGATCATAGACGAGTCAGCGGAAGCAACAACATCTGAGTACAGACATAAGTTAAACAAGTTGCCATAAGATGGCTAGCACAAACTGTGATACAGATCGATAGACGCAGGCCTCCTGCCTGGGATCCTCCTAAACTACTCATGGTCGTCGTCAGCGGCCTCCATGTAGTAGTACACACCTCCGGTGTAGTAGGAGTCGTCATCGATGGTGGCGTCTGGCTCCTGGGCTCCAGCATCTAGTTGCGACAACCAAGTAGATGGGAAAGGGGAAAAGAGGGAGAAAAACAACCGTGAGTACTCATCCAAAGTACTCGCAAGCAAGGAGCTACACTACATATGCATGGGTATCTGTGTAAAGGGGCAATGTCGATGGACTGAACTGCAGAATGCCAGAATAAGAGGGGGATAGCTAGTCCTGTCGAAGACTACGCTTCAGGCCACCTCCATCTTGCAGCATGTAGAAGAGGGTAGATGGTAAGTTCACCAAGTATCATCGTATTGCATAATCCTACCCGGCAATCCTCCCCTCGTCGCTCTGTGTGAGAACGATCACCGGGTTATATCTGGCACTTGGAAGGGTGCGTTTTATTAAGTATCCGGTTCTAGTTGTCATAAGGTCAAGGTACAACTCCAAGTCGTCCTATTACAAAAGATCATGGCTATTCGAATAGATAAACTTCCCTGCAGGGGTGCACCACATAACCCAACACGCTCGATCCCATTTGACCGGACACACTTTTCTGGGTCATGCCCGCCCAAGGAAGATCAACACGTTGCAGCCCCACCTAGGCACTGTGAGAGGTCGGGGCGCGGTCTAAATCCTATGCACGCAGGGTGCAGGCCCATCATGGTTGCACACTGCACGTTGCGTCTGTGACGAAGCAGACCTAGCCTAACAGCGTTCCAGTCCAATCCGACGCGCGCCGCTCGATCGGCCCGACGTCACGAAGGCTTCGGCTGATACCACGACATCGAGTGTCCATAACTATTCCCGCGTAGTTGGTTAGTGCGTATAGACCAAATGGCCAGACTCAGATCAAATACCAAGATCTCGTTAAGCGGGTTAAGTATCCGCGAATGCCGACCAGGGCCAGTCCCACCTCTCTCCTAGGTGGTCTCAACCTGCCCTGTCGCTCCGCCACAAAGTAATAGTCGGGGGCCGTCGGGAACCCAGGCCCACCTCTCCGAACAGTATCATAAGTAATGTAACAGTATACAGCATATAGCATATGCCCGTGATCACCTCATGATACGTCTCCAACATATCTATCATTTTTGATTGCTCCATGCTATATTATCTATTGTTTTGGACTATATTGGGCTTTATTTTCCACTTTTATATTAATTTCGGGACTAACCTATTAACCGGAGGCCCAGCCCAGAATTGCTGTTTTTTTGCCTATTTCAGTGTTTCGAAGAAACGGAATATCAAACGGAGTCCAAACGGAATGAAATATTCGGGAACGTGATTTTCTCATCAGATAAGACCCAGGAGACTTGGACCCTCCATCAAGAAAGCTCTAAGACGGCCACGAGGGTGGAGGGCACGCCTCCCTACCTCGTGGGCCCCTCGAGGCTCCACCGACGTACTTCTTCCTCCTATATATACTTACATACCCCCGTCAGATAATATATGGAGCCAAAAACCTAATTCCACCGCCGCAACTTTTTGTATCCACGAGATACCATCTTGGGGCCTATTCCGGAGCTCCGCCGGAAGGGGATTCCACCACGGAGGGCTTCTACATCAACATCATAGCCTCTCCGATGAAGTGTGAGTAGTTTACCTCAGACCTTCGGGTCCATAGTTAGTAGCTAGATGGCTTCTTCTCTCTTTTTGGATCTCAATACAATGTTCTCCCCCTCTCTCGTGGAGATCTATTCGATGTAATCTTCTTCTTGCGATGTGTTTGTTGAGACCGATGAATTGTGGGTTTAAGATCAAGATTATCTATGAGCAATATTTGAATCTTCTCCGAATTCTTTTATATATGATTGAGTTATCTTTACAAGTCTCTTCGAATTACCCATTTGGTTTTGCCAACTAGATTGGTAGTTCTTGCAATGGGACAAGTGTTTAGCTTTGGGTTCAATCTTGCGGTGTCCTTTCCCAGTGACAGTAGGGGAAGCAAGGCACGTATCGTATTGTTGCCATCGAGGATAACAAGATGGGGTATTTATCATATTGCATGGATTTATTCCTCTACATCATGTCATCTTGCTTAAGGCGTTACTCTGTTTTCATTAACTTAATACCCTAGATGCATGCTGGATAGCGGTCGATGAGTGGAGTAATAGTAGTAGATGCAGGCAGGAGTCGGTCTACTTCTCTCGGACGTGATGCCTATATACATGATCATACCTAGATATTCTCATAACTATGCTCAATTCTGTCAATTTCTCAACAGTAATTCATTCACCCGCCGTAAAATACCTATGCTCTTGAGAGAAGCCACTAGTGAAATCTATGGCCCCCGGGTCTATTTTCATCATATTAATCTTCCTACGTTTTATTATTGCTTTGCTCTTTAATTTTCCTTTCATTTTTACTTTGCATCTTTATACCAAAAATACCAAAAATATTATCTATCATCTCTATCAGATCTCACTCTCGTGAGTGACCGTGAAGGGATTGACAACCCCTATTCGCGTTGGTTGCGAGGAGCTATTTGCTTTGTGTAGGTACGAGGGACTCGCGCGTGGCCTCCTACTGGATTGATACCTTGGTTCTCAAAAACTGAGGGAAATACTTACACTACTCTGCTGCATCATCATCTCCTCTTCGGGGAAAACCAATGCAAGCTCAAGACGTAGAACCTCCCGAGCGATCACGGCCCAGTAGTATAGCATGGCAGACGAACAAGAGTGTAGGGCCACTGATGAAACACTAGCATCCTATACTAAGTAGTAGGATAGCAGGTAAGGGTAACAACTGTAGCAACAATGACAGGCTATGCATCAGAATAGGATTAACCAATAGCAGTATCATGCTACACTACTCTAATGCAAGCAGTAGAGAGAAGGAATAGGTGATATCTGATGATCAAGGGGGGGGGGGCTTGCCTGCAAGCTCAGCCGAGGAGGGGTCGTCAACAACGCAGTCGATCGGGGCACCAGCAGCAGCGTCAGTTTCGCAGTCTACTGGAGAGAAGAGGGGGAAGAAACAATGAATATAATGCCAACAGATGCATAACGATGCAGACAAGACAATGAGCGTTGCTAGGTGTGCCCTAACGCGGTAGTAGGTGATACAGCGAAGGGGGAAAACATCCGGGAAAGTATCCCCGCTGTTTCGCGTTTTCGGACAGATGAACCAGAGGGGGAAAGTTGTGTGTTCACTATGCTAGGGATGTGTGGTGGACGAACGGGGTACGTATTCGGATTCATCTCGTCGTTCTGAGCAACTTTCATGTACAAAGTTTTTCCATCCGAGCTACAGTTTATTTTTTTATTAATTTTTAAAGATTTTATTCAATTTATAAATTATTATTATTAATTTAACTCGAAAATGGTATTACTGCATCAACATGACATCAGCATGACATCATCAGTCAACAGAGGTGTTGACTTGGTCAAGCTGACGCGTGGGCCCCATATGTCATTGACTTAGATTAACTAGACATGTTAATTAGCTTAATTACATTGATTAGGTTAACTAATTTTAATTAGCTTAGCTAAACAGAGTTAATTAACTTAATTAACCAACTAATTAATTAATAATTATTTATATATTTATTTTATTAACTTCTCTTAAAAAATCGTTCCAGGGGCGTGGGCCCCTTGTGTCATTGGCCCATGCCCAAAGTGGGTTCGGGCTCTGCGGGCGAAGCCCCAACCCGATTGGGAACTGGCCCAGGCGAATGGCGGGGGGGGGGGGGGCGACGGGCGCATGCCGGCGCGAGGTTGCGGCTGCAGGGCGGTGCGTGGCAGAGTGAGAGCAGGGGGAACGATGGCGCGGCAGTGGGGGCTACGGCCATGGCCGGGCGCCAACGGCAGGTGG
Source organism: Aegilops bicornis (assembly GCA_021605145.1). Lineage (NCBI taxonomy): Eukaryota > Viridiplantae > Streptophyta > Magnoliopsida > Poales > Poaceae > Aegilops > Aegilops bicornis. The sequence goes on from CM038669.1 coordinate 51,229,663, forward strand.
AGCCGGCGAGGTCAGAAGTGGAGCGGGCACGGCGCGGGTGTGAGGATAGGGTGGCCGACGCGGGCGAGCGCGCGCAGTGGAGGCTGCGGCCGGCAACAGTTACAGTAGTACACGGGGTAGCGAGCACGGCGTTGACGCGACGAGCACGACGAGGCATGTGAGCTGCACCAGGGAGACCGAGAGGAGATGGGGGAGGCGCTCACTGGGGCCCTAGGGTTCGGGCAGCATGCGCGGGGTGGTCCGACTAGGAGGAGACGAGGAGGAGGACGGTGAGGCGGCGACGAGGTTCGGCGACGGCGTGGCAGCTCCGGGGCGACGGCGGTGAGGTGACGGCGTCGGGGATGGGCGCCATCGACGGGGTCGGCGACGAGCGACGAGGTGTGGCCGCGTCTTCAGGAGGGCGTCGCGCGAGGGAGAGGAGGGGCGAGGAGGCAACGGCGACGTGGTCCAGCGGTGGTGGCGGGACGGCGCCGGAGGTAGCGAACAGCGATGGGGTCGCAGCCCCCGATCCAGATCGGGGGGGAAGTGGAGCGAGTGGGGAGTGGGGGTGGGGGAGCGGTTAGGGTTTCGAGGGGGGGTGGGGAATAAGGGGAGTGGGGGGCGGGCGGCCGGTTGGGCCAGTGGGTCGGCCTGGTTGGCCCGATGGTCAGCTGGACCGAGGCCTGGTGGGGAGGGGGTCCTCTTTTTTTATTTATTTTTGCTTTGTTTTATTTCTTTTCTTTATTTTTCTTTTATGTTTTAATTCATTTTAATTATTTAGACATTTTATAAAAATGTGTTTACTTCACCATAATTACTTATGCAATAATTGGCACAGCCCGAACATTTTAGTTTTAATATTTGAAAACTTTATTGTTTGCTTGATTTTGAATTTGAATTCGAACCGGTTTCGAACTAACGCGAGATTAGCAACAGTAATCGAGTTGACGTGGCATCATTAGCATAGGTTCACTGTAGCTTAAATATACGGGCGTCACAATTCTCCTCCACTACAAGAAATCTCGTCCCGAGATTTAAGAGGAGGTCTGAAGGGGAAGGTTCTGGCTACAAAATTCTAGCGAGTGTTCCCGGTCTTGGTTGCTCTTCTTAAAGGGGTCGGTCCATTATGTTGATGTCTTCATTTCTTTTCTTCAGGTTCATGATGAAGTTGAAGGAAATATGCCCTAGAGGCAATAATAAAGTTATTATTTATTTCCTTACATCATGATAAATGTTTATTATTCATGCTAGAATTGTATTAACCGGAAACATAATACATGTGTGAATATATAGACAAACAGAGTGTCACTAGTATGCCTCTACTTGACTAGCTTGTTAATCGAAGATGGTTATGTTTGCTAACCATAGACATGAGTTGTCATTTGATTAACGGGATCACATCATTAGGAGAATGATCTGATTGACATGACCCATTCCGTTAGCCTAGCACTTGATCGTTTAGTATGTTGCTATTGCTTTCTTCATGACTTATACATGTTCCTGTAACTATGAGATTATGCAACTCCGTTTACGGAGGAACACTTTGGGTGCTACCAAGCGTCACAACGTAAGCTGGGTGATTATAAAGGAGTACTACACGTGTTTCCAAAGGTACATGTTGGGTTGGCGTATTTCGAGATTAGGTTTTGTCACTCCGATTGTCGGAGAGGTATCTCTGGCCTTCTCGGTAATACACATCACATAAGCCTTGCAAGCATTACAACTAATGAGTTAGTTGTGAGATGATGTATTAAGGAGCGAGTAAAGAGACTTACGAACGTGATTGAACTAGGTATTGGATACCGACGATCGAATCTCGGGTAAGTAACATACCGATGACAAAGGGAACAACGTATGTTGTTATGCGTTCTGACCGATAAAGATCTTCGTAGAAAATGTAGGAACCAATATGGGCATCCAGGTCCCACTATTGGTTATTGACCGGAGACATGTCTCGGTCATGTCTACATTATTCTCGAACCGTAGGGTCCGCACGCTTAAGGTTTCGATAGCAGTTATATTATGAGTTTATGTATTTTGATGTACGAAGGTTGTTGAGTCCCGGATATGATCACGGACATGACGAGGAGTCTCGAAATGGTCGAGACATAAAGATTAATATATTGGACGGATATATTTGGACACGGAAAGGTTCCGGAGAAGTTTGGAGCTCCGGGAGGTTACCGGAACCCCCCGGGAGGTATATGGGCCTTATTGGGCCCATGTAGGAGGAAGAGAGAAGGAACAAGGGAGGCGCGCCCCAAGCCCAATCCGAATGGGGAGGGGCCGGCCCCCCTTCCTTTCTCCTTCCCCTCTTCCTATTCCTACTACTAGTACTACTTCCTAATACTAGTACTCCTTCCTTCCCCTCCAAATAAGATAAGGAAAGAGAGGGAAACCTACTTGGATTAGGTTTCCCCTCCTATGGCGCAGCTCCCCTTGAGGCCGGCCACCTCCTCCCTCCCTCCTTTATATACGGGGTAGGGGGCACCCTAGAACACACAAGTTGATCCTTGAGATCGTTCCTTAGCCGTGTGCGGTGCCCCCTCCACCATATTCCACCTCGGTCATATCATAGCAGTGCTTAGGCGAAGCCTGCGTCGGTAGAACATCAAGATCGTCACCACGCCCGTCGTCTTGTGGAACCCCTCTCCCGGAGCTTTGCTGGATCGGAGCCGAGGAGGCGTCATCGAGCTGAGCGTGTGCCAAGAACTCGGAGGCGCCGGAGTAACGGCGCTGGGATCGGCTGGATCGCGAGGAGAACGTACGACTACTTCCTCTACGTTGTGATCGCTTCCGCTTTGGTCTATGAGGGTACGTAGACAATACTCTCCCCTCTCGTTGCTATGCATCACCATGATCTTGCGTGTGCGTAGGAATTTTTTTGAAATTACCACGTTCCCCCAACAGTCGCATCCGAGCCTGGTTTTATGCGTTGATGTTATATGCACGAGTAGAACACAAGTGAGTTGTGGGCGATACAAGTCATACTGCCTACCAGCATGTCATACTTTGGTTCAGCGGTATTGTGAGATGAAGCGGCCCGGACCGACATTACGCCAGACGCTTACGCGAGACTGGTTTCACCGTTCACGAGCACTCGTGCTTAAAGGTGGCTGGCGGGTGTCTGTCTCTCTCACTTTAGTTGAACCGAGTGTGGCTACGCCCGGTCCTTGAGAAGGTTAAACGGAGTCTATTTGGCGAAGTATCGTTGTGGTCTTGATGCGTAGGTGAGATTGGTTCTTGCTTAAGCCCGTAGCAGGCACGTAAAATTTGCAACAACAAAGTAGAGGACGTCTAACTTGTTTTTGCAGGGCATGTTGTGATGTGATATGGTCAAGACGTGATGCTATATTTTATTGTATGAGATGATCATGTTTTGTAACCGAAGTTATCGGCAACTATTAGGAGCCATATGGTTGTCGCTTTATTGTATGAAATGCAAGCATACTGTAATTGCTTTACTTTATCTCTAAGCGGTAGCGATAGTCGTAGAAGCAATAGATGGCGTAAACGACAACGATGCTACGATGGAGATCAAGGTGTCGGCGGTGGCGATGGTGATCACGACGGTGCTGGAGATGGAGATCACAAGCACGAGATGATGATGGCCATATCATATCACTTATATTGATTGCATGTGATGTTTATCCTTTATGCATCTTATTTTGCTTTGATTGACGGTAGCATTATAAGATGATCTCTCACTAAAATTATCAAGAAGTGTTCTCCCCGAGTATGCATCGCTATGCGAAAGTTCTTCGTCTTTGAGAAACCACGTGATGATCGGGTGTGATAGGCTCTACGTTCAAATATAACGGGTGCAAAACAGTTGCGCACGCAGAATACTCAGTTAAACTTGACGAGCCTAGCATATAACAGATATGGCCTCGGAACACGGAGACCGAAAGGTCGAACGTGAATCATATAGTAGATATGATCAACATAGTGATGTTCACCATTGAAAACTACTCCATATCACGTGATGATCGGTTATGGTTTAGTTGATTTGGATCATGTGATCACTTAGATGACTAGAGAGATGTCTGTCTAAGTGGGAGTTCTTAAGTAATATGATTAATTGAACTTAAATTTATCATGAACTTAGTCCTGGTAGTATTTTGCAAATTATGTTGTAGAACAATAGCTCGCGTTGTTGCTTTCATATGTTTATTTTCATATGTTCCTAGAGAAAATTGTGTTGAAAAATGTTAGTAGCAATGATGCGGATTGGATCCGCGATCCGAGGTTTATCCTCAATGCTGCACAGAAGAATTATGTCCTTAATGCACCGCTAGGTGACAGACCTATTGCAGGAGCAGATGCAGACGTTATGAGCGTTTGGCTAGCTCAATATGATGACTACTTGATAGTTTAGTGCACCATACTTAACGGCTTAGAATCGGGACTTCAAAGACGTTTTGAACGTCATGGACCATATGAGATGTTCCAGGAATTGAAGTTAATATTTCGAGCAAATACCCGAGTTGAGAGATATAAAGTCTCCAACAAGTTCTATAGCTAAAAGATGGAGGAGAATCGCTCAACTAGTGAGCATGTGGTCAGATTGTCTGAATACTTCAATCGCTTGAATCAAGTGGGAGTTAATCTTCCAGATAAGATAGTGATTGACAGAATTCTCTAGTCACCATCACTAAGTTACTAGAACTTCGTGATGAACTATAGTATGCAGGGGATGACGAAAACGATTCGAGCTCTTCGTGATGTTGAAATCAACGAAGGTAGAAATCAAGAAAGAACATCAAGTGTTGATGATTGACAAGACCACTAGTCTCAAGGAAAAGGGCAAAGGGAAGAAGGGGAACTTCAAAAGGAACGGCAAGCAAGTTGCTGCTCGAGTGAAGAAGCCCAAGTCTGGACCTAAGCACGAGACTAAGTACTTTTGCTGCAATGGAACTGGTCCTTTGAAGCGGAACTACCCCTAAATATTTGGTGGATAAGAAGGATGGCAAAAGTGAACAAAGGTATATTTGATATACAGATTATTGATGTGTATTTTACTAGTGATCATAGCAACCCCTCGGTATTTGATAAAGGTATAGTTGCTAAGAGTAGTAACTTGAAACGGGAGTTACAGAATGAGCAGAAACTAGTTGATGTGGAAGTGACGATGAGTGTTGGAAGTATTTCCAAGATTGATATGATCATCATCGCACACTCACTATACTTTCGGGATTAGTGTGGAACCTAAATACGTGTTATTTGGTGTTGAGCATAAATATGATTTGATCATGTTTATTGCAATCTGATTATTCATTTAAGTAAGAGAATAAATTGTTGTTCTGTTTACATGAATAAAACCTTATATGGTTACACACCCAATGATAATGGTTCATTGGATCTCGATCATAGTGATACACATATTCATAATATTGAAACCAAAAGATGCAAAGTTAATAATGATAGTGCAACTTATTTTTGGCACTGTCGTTTAGGTCATATTGGTGTAAAGCGCTTGAAGAAAACTCCATGCTGATGGACTTTTGGAATCACTTGACTATGAATCATTTGATGCTTGCGAACCGTGCCTTTTGGGCAAGATGACTAAAACTCCGTTCTCCGGAACAATGGAACAAGCTCTTGACTTATTGGAAATAATACATACCGATGTATGCGATTCAATGAGTGTTGATGCTCGTGGCAAGTATCGTTATTTTCTGACCTTCACAAAATGATTTGAGCAGATATGGGTATATCTACTTGATGAAACATAAGTCTGAAATAATTGAAAAGTTCAAAGAATTTCAGAGTGAAGTGGAAAATCATCTTAACAAGAAAATAAAGTTTCTGCGATCTGATCGTGGAGATAAATATTTGAGATTCTGAGTTTGGTCTTCATTTGAAACAATGTGAAATAGTTTACGCAACTCACGCCATATGGAACACCACAACATAATGGTGTGTCCGAAAGTCGTAACCGCACTTTATTGGATATGGTGCGATCTATGATGTCTCTTATCAATTTACCACTATCGTTTTGGGGTTATGCATTAGAGACAGCTGCATTCACGTTTAATAGGGCACCGTCTAAATCCGTTGAGGCGACACCGTATGAACTATGGTTTAACAGTAAACCTAAGCTGTCATTTCTTAAAGTTTGGAAGTTGTGATGCTTATGTGAAAAAGTTTCATCTTGATAAGATCAAACCCAAATCGGAGAAGTGCGACTTCATAGAATACCCAAAGGAAATTGTTGGGTATACCTTCTATCACAGATCCGAAGGCAAAAACATTCGTTGCTTATAAATGGATCCTTTCTAGAGAAGGAGTTTCTCTCGAAAGAAGTGAGTGGGAGGAAAGTGGAGCTTGATAAGGTAATTTGTACCTTCTCCCGAATTGGAAAGTATTTCATCACGGAAATCAGTTCCGATGATTCCTACACCAATTAGTGAGGAAGCTAATGATGATGATCATGTAACTTCAGATCAAGTCACTACCGAATCCCGTAGGTAAACCAGAGTGAGATCCGCACCAAAGTGGTACGGCAATCCTGTTACGGAAGTCATGCTACTAGATCATGACGAACCTACAAACTATGAAGAAGCGATGGTGAGCCCAGATTCGCTAAATGGCTAGAAGCCATGAAATCTGAGATGGGATCCATGTATGAAAACAAAGTGTGGACTTTGGTTGACTTGCCCGAGGGTCGGCAAGCAATAGAAAATAAATGGATCTTCAAGAGGAAGGCGGACGTTGATAGTAGTGTTACTATCTACAAAGCTCGACTTGTCGCAAAAGGTTTTTGACAAGTTCAAGGTGTTAACTACAATGAGATTTTCTCAACTGTAGCGATGCTTAAGTCTGTCCGAATCATGTTAGCAATTGCCACAATTTATGAAATTTGGCAAATGGATGTAAAACTGCATTCTGAATGGGTTTACGGAGGAAGAGTTGTATATGATGCAACGAGAAGGTTTTATCGATCCAAAGGGAGCTAACAAAGTGTGCAAGCTCCAGCGATCCATCTATGGACTGGTGCAAGCATCTCGGAGTTGGAATATACGCTTTGATAAGTTGATCAAAGCATATAGTTTATATAGACTTACAGTGAAGCCTGTATTTACTAGAAAGTGAGTGGGAGCACTACAGCATTTCTGATAAGTATATGTGAATGACATATTGTAGATCGGAAATAATGTAGAATTATTCTACAAAGCATAAAGGAGTGTTTGAAAGGAGTTTTTCAAACAAAGACCTCGGTGAAGCTGCTTACATATTGAGCATCAAGATCTATAGAGATAGATCAAGACGCTTGATAAGGTTTTTCAATGAGTACCTACCTTGACAAGATTTTGAAGTAGTTCAAAATGGAACAGTCAAAGAAAGAGTTCTTGCCTGTGTTACAAGGTGTCAAATTGAGTAAGACTCAAAACCCGACCACGGCAGAAGATAGAAAGAGAATGAAAGTCATTCCCTATGCCTTGGCCATAGGTTCTATAAAGTATGCCATGCTGTGTACCAGATCTATTGTATACCCTATACTGAGTTTGGCAAGGGAGTACAATAGTGATCTAGAAGTAGATCACTGGACAGCAGTCAAAATTATCCTTAGTGGAATAAGGATATGTTTCTCGATTATGGAAGTGACAAAAGGTTCGTCGTAAAGGGTTACGTCGATGCAAGTTTTGACACCGATCTGGATGACTCTAAGTCTCGATCTAGATACATATTGAAAGTGGGAGCAATTAGCTAGAATAGCTCCTTGCGGAGCATTGTTGACATAGAAATTCGCAAAATACTTACGGATCTGAATGTGACAGACCCGTTAACCAAAAATATCTCACAAGCAAAACATGATCACACCTTAGTACTCTTTGGGTGTTAATCACATAGCGATGTGAACTAGATTCTTGACTCTAGTAAACCCTTTGGGTGTTGATCACATATCGATGTGAACTATGGGTGTTAATCACATAGTGATGTGAACTATTGTTAAAATCACATGGCGATGTGAACTAGATTATTGACTCTAGTGCAAGTGGGAGACTGAAGGAAATATGCCCTAGAGGCAATAATAAAGTTATTATTTATTTCCTTACATCATGATAAATGTTTATTATTCATGCTAGAATTGTATTAACCGGAAACATAATACATGTGTGAATATATAGACAAGCAGAGTGTCACTAGTATGCCTCTACTTGACTAGCTCGTTAATCGAAGATGGTTATGTTTCCTAACCATAGACATGAGTTGTCATTTGATTAACGGGATCACATCATTAGGAGAATGATCTGATTGACATGACCCATTCCGTTAGCCTAGCACTTGATCGCTTTAGTATGTTGCTATTGCTTTCTTCATGACTTATACATGTTCACGTAACTATGAGATTATGCAACTCCGTTTACGGAGGAACACTTTGGTGCTACCAAGCGTCACAACGTAATCGGGTGATTATAAAGGAGTACTACAGGTGTTTCCAAAGGTACATGTTGGGTTGGCGTATTTCGAGATTAGGTTTTGTCACTCCGATTGTCGGAGAGGTATCTCTGGGCCTTCTCGGTAATACACATCACATAAGCCTTGCAAGCATTACAACTAATGAGTTAGTTGTGAGATGATGTATTACGGAACGAGTAAAGAGACTTACCAAGAATCTAGATTGAACTAGGTATTGGATACCGACGATCGAATCTCGGGTAAGTAACGCATCGATGACAAAGGGAACAACGTATGTTGTTATGCGGTTCCGACCGATAAAGATCTTCGTGAGAAATGTAGGAACCAATATGGGCATCCAGGTCCCGCTATTGGTTATTGACCGGAGACATGTCTCGGTCATGTCTACATTATTCTCGAACCGTAGGGTCCGCACGCTTAAGGTTTCGATGACACTTATATTATGAGTTTATGTATTTTGATGTACCGAAGGTTGTTCGGAGTCCCGGATATGATCATGGACATGACGAGGAGTCTCGAAATGGTCGAGACATAAAGATTAATATATTGGACGGATATATTTGGACACGGAAAGGTTCGGAGAAGTTTGGAGCTCCGGGAGGTTACGGAACCCCAGGAGGTATATGGGCCTTATTGGGCCCATGTAGGAGGAAGGGAGAAGGAACAAGGAGGGGCGCCCCAAGCCCAATCCGAATTGGGAGGGGGCCGCCCCTTTCCTTTCTCCTTCCCCTCTTCCTATTCCTACTACTAGTACTACTTCCTAATACTAGTACTCCTTCCTTCCCCTCCAAATAAGATAAGGAAAGAGAGGGAAACCTACTTGGATTAGGTTTCCCTCCCTATGGCGCGCCCCCTTGAGGCCGGCCACCTCCTCCCTCCCTCCTTTATATACGGGGTAGGGGGCACCCTAGAACACACAAGTTGATCCTTGAGATCGTTCCTTAGCCGTGTGCGGTGCCCCCTCCACCATATTCCACCTCGGTCATATCATAGCAGTGCTTAGGCGAAGCCTGCGTCGGTAGAACATCAAGATCGTCACCACGCCGTCGTCTTGTGGAACTCCCTCTCCCCGGAGCTTTGCTGTATCGGAGCCCGAGGAGCGTCATCGAGCTGAACGTGTGCCAAGAACTCGGAGGCGCCGGAGTAACGGCGCTGGGATCGGCTGGATCGCGAGGAGAACGTACGACTACTTCCTCTACGTTGTGATCGCTTCCGCTTTGGTCTACGAGGGTACGTAGACAATACTCTCCCCTCTCGTTGCTATGCATAACCATGATCTTGCGTGTGCGTAGGAAATTTTTTGAAATTACTACGTTCCCTCAACAGAAGTAGTCATCCTTTCTTCGGAGTCTTCATTATACATATTAAGGACAAGGGGTAGCTCGAAAGAACGGAACTCTGCACGGTTGCTTATCCGGTAGAGAACATTAGGGAAGGCGGCGAAAAGTAACAGTCGAATTGCAACTTAAGAAATTACCGAGAGCAAAGTAAGAAGGTACAAAGTAGAAGTTTCGAACGGGTAGGCAATCGTTCGATGCCTAATCAAAAGGTGAAAGGGTTTCAGAGCATCGGAATAAGTATTGCGGCTAAAACTAGAATAGATCGTCTCAAGGAAGGTGGCTCGTGAATTACCTACGAAGCCAAGTGCGAGGAATAATTTCGGTAACCGGGATGTACAGAAGAGTCAGGTTACGATCCTGTGAAACTGTGGGTTATGGGCCCACCATGTGGGTTAAAGGTAGAAACGGCGTTGACATCTTGCACGATCATGTAAGCAAGGCAAGTCAGAGGATAGCCTGTCGGTTATGTCGGCAACAACATCGGTACCAAGGGCGAGGGACGAAGAGAACCATTTCCTGCTCGTTGAAACGAGGCGGACCAATAGGCAAAGTTCTCGTCCATCGGTGGTTACCGGAATGTCATCATCAATAGTAACAGGGTCTTACTGACAGAATTATACACCGAGATGTTTACATAAGCAGGAGAATATTACTGCTTAGATCATATAGATCACAAGCAACGTTAAACCAAACAATGGAAAGGAAAATATGATTATCTGATTAAACAGAACAGTGGAAAGGAAAATGTGTTTAAACACATATTTCAAGGTTATATCCTTCCCAAGGACAAGCAGAGCAGGATATCCATGACAGGATATAATGTAGAAAACTCTTTATGTAGGGGAGAGAAATTTCATGACATTACCCATACAACGGCGTTTGAATAATTGAGCAGGAAACATTTAGCGTTGGGCTTCAAATGTTCTTGTTGAAAATCGGAGTACCATAGACATGCTTCGAGATAGCACTGACATGGTATTCAAGCAAAGGTCAGACTTTGGACACACAAAGGATACATCAGGAACAACTTATAGAATAAGTCTTACAATTTCCTCATGGAAGAATGGCTAACCTTGCTAAAAGGAAACTATAACAATAGGTCCCCCGTACAGGTGTGTTAAGCATGGCATCACCTTACCGCGTCTTATAAAGACCAATGTTATAACTCTTGGAAATATGTTCCAACCATCATATCTGATCGAGATTCATATCTGATTGGTGTCAGGATAACTCAGACTCACGATGACTGAGAAGAAAGGTGCAACACAAATTGTCGAGATGACATTGTAAGATTCTCGGGAATTGTACTATGGAAGCGAGTTCCGAAACAAGAGTTCTTCATTAAACCATGGAGAGGAAGAGGAGGTGGCTGATGGTCTCAGCGACAATTCATCCAGAATTCCAAACATGTGGATTTCCATAATTATGGAGATAACATTTGTCAGATCAAATGGTATAATGTGTATGCTCAAGCAAAACATACATAATTAAACATTGGTTGAAAGGTACACCCGAAGTATGGGCTTAGGTAGCATGACTGATGTTAGAATGGTGATTCGTTAACCAATGGTCTAGGAATGAAATGTTGCCCATTAACTTCAAAGCAATAGGGTTGCTAGAAGGGAAGAATCCAAACAGCACCATTCACTTGTTGGTACCCCGGTTGGAATCAACATGAGGACTAAGAAAGAATGGTGATGGTGATAAGTATCACTTGTATCAAGAATTCTCCAGAGGTGGTGAAATTCTCATGACAATCCTGACATAAAAGATGGTAATACCCCAAGGTAAAGAAGAACAAAGGCTGGATAGCAAGGATCTCAAGGTATAACAGAAAACACGAGCAAGTTTGTGTTAGAGGGAAGACAATAAAGTGGTCGATGATAACACAAATCATCGAGGCAAGGATGGTATTTGTCATCATGAATTCAATTGATATCATTGAAAAGCTCGGAATACTGATGATGATCACGACACATTTGTCGAGAGATTTCATGAAGATGTAATCGATCGACGATGACATCAAGTCAAACGAATGATGAAGCGAAAGGTTATTGGAACCACGGTTAGGGCACAAACTCAAAATCAAGTTTGTTGTTCAAGGAGAAATGATATGATGACAAAAATCGACGCAAGCTTAGCTCATCGTTGAAAGTTGTGCTCCGGGAAGAAGGACCAGGTAGCAGAATTAAAATCATCATGATAATGATATAGCCAAATAGGCTAGGATTGACGTGATCGGGTACAAACTCATAAGTAAGGAAGATTACTAAGAGTTGTTGAACCGTAGTGCGGACTCGATTCAGTTATCGGGGTACTCGAGTGACTAACCACTCAAAACCCTGGAAAATTTGGAATTGATGAGAATGTAGTACTTGGCGAAGAACTCATAAGAAGTTATGCGGTTCTGTGATAATCTCGAGATACCAGGGGGTAATACTCGACGAGAAATCAAAGTAGAGGTTGGACTGGGATATTTGCTCTGTAAAAGGAAAATATTTAAACTTCCCCGAGAAATGGGATCAAAGAAGAACAATATGGTCAGAACCATAGCTGCAAGGGATCCAATCTAATGACATCAAAAGAATTACCCAAATGATTAAGTATTTTGCAAGAAGCTTCCATGATAAGTTCCACATCGGGTCCATGGGCATGAACGCAAAGTTCAAGGTCGACTCCCACTTCTTTAATGCATAACCTTCCATTCACTTCTCGTCTTCGAAGAAGTTGCAGTGTTGAAATTTTATCTGGCGAAGCACCAGAAGAGTATGACCGGGTTCACACGGTTTTACAGCACGTATAGGTTCGACCCATCGGGGCATCTTAGAAACATATACCACAAGCTTCAAGAGTAAATATTACCAGCTCAAAATGAGGGCATGGTTGGCCAATTCAAAGAATAGGATTTACCAATGGCATTATGTAACAGGGAAAGAACTTCTCAAGGTTTTTGTATATGAAGGACACTCTCAGATGATAATTCAATAAAGGATCTGACGGTCCATAACGGAGCTGATGTGAGCATCAACACAAAACCAGAGGAAGAAAATGATGCAAAGACATTTTATTATAGAAACAACTGACTAATTCAAAGCTCACATGTAAAGGAATTATGATTTCCAAATCAAAGGATCAGAAGCAAACGCTCTGATTAAGGATGGATAAGTTCAATAGACCTAAGGGTATAATTGACGGCAAATAGATTGGTCGAGCACAGGCTCATGTTCAAAATGATGTCTGAGCCAGAAAGATAATTTAAAAGGATCAACTGATGATTGTGTGCATTCGAACTCATGTTGAATCAATAGGATCAAAATGACGGTGTCTAAGGATACTAACGAATATTGCCAAACATATGGAAAGCATCCATAATACAAGCAGACAAGTATTGCAGAGCAATAAGCTACTGAGGATTTTTTTGGAGGATCGAATAGTATTTCGAAGACCATTGTGAAACACATGAACAAATGGGGATGAGCGAATACTCGATAAGGGCGAGAAATTATCCGTAGGGGCATTCAGGTGGCAAGGAATTGCAAGGCAGTAGGCACGAAATATTCTCGGAACAATAGAGAGGATTTCAGGGTATCTTGTAATAACAAGATCAACTTGGAATAAAAGTAAGAACGGCAAGTGTATGTATTTATCCATAGGGATATTTCGGTGGTAAGGAAATGCAAAAGCAACGGACACAAAGTCTCGAGAGAACATTGGAGAGTATCTTCGGAATCCTTCGGTGCAGCAGGCGATCATTTGTGCTAAGGGCTCTCCGAAAGGAAGTAGATATAGATCCCGTCTTTTTTTCCTTAGTAGCAACGATACATATGTGTCGTTTCCCCTTCTTTCACTGGGATCGAGCACCGTAAGATCGAACCCACTACCGGGCACGTCTTCCCACTGCAAGACAAATTGATCAAGTTGGCCAAACAAAACCCAAATATCGGAGAAGAAATACGAGGCTATAATAGATCATGCACATAAGAGATCAAAGAAACTCAAATAACTTTCATGGATATAAAAAGATATGACTGATCATAATCTCAAAGTTCATCAGATCCCAACAAACACACCGCAAAAGAGTTACATCATATGGATCTCCAAGAGACCATTGTATTGAGAATTCAGTGTGAGAGAGAGAAAGCCATCTAGCTACTAACTACGGACCCGAAGGTCTACAAAGAACTACTGACGCATCCTTGGAGAGGCACCAATGGAAGTGGTGAACCCCTCCGTGATGGTGTCTAGATTGGATTTGGTCGTTCTGGACTCTACGGAGGCTGGATGAATATTTCGACGCTTCTTCTAAGGTTTCTGGAATATTGTGGTATTTATTGAGCAAACAGGCGGTCCGGGGGGCACCCGAGGTGGGCACAACACACTAGGGTGCACCTGGCCTCCTGGCGCGCCCTGGTGGGTTGTGCTCCCTCGGGGCACCCCCAGGTGCAACCAGGACCCATTGCCTTCCTTCTGGCCCATAAAAAAATCATCATGGAGTTTCGTGGCATTTGGACCCCGTTTGATATTGATTTCCTGCTATTTAAAAAACATGGAAAAACAGCAACTGGCACTTGGCACTATGTCAATAGGTTAGTCCCAAAAAATGATATAAAATTAGTATAAAATGATTATAAAACATCCAAGATTGATAATGAAACAACATGGAACAATCAAAAATTATAGATACGTTGGAGATGTATCACATATCACACAACTCAACGAAATTATTCTGATGGGATGCGGCATCTTCACTAGGAAGGCCGGAAAATTGATCTTTCATAACAAGATTAAGCAAAGCGGCATTAATTACATAAGATTCCGCACTAGTGGCAGGAGCAATCAGAGTACTAATAAAATCATTATTATTACTATTGGAAAAGTCTAACAATTTGGTATTCTTTTGAGCCATCTTGACAAAGCAATCTAACACACAAGCAAACAGAAAGGCAGACGAAAAGACGAACGGAAGAAGGGCGAAAGAAAAGGCATATCTTTTCGAAAATCATTTTAGAAGTGGGGGAGAGGAAAACGAGAGGCAAATGGCGAATAATGTAATGCAAGAGATAAGAATCTATGATGGGTTCTTGGTAGGCTTGATGTAGATCTTGACTTGGCGTAGATCTCCCCGGCAACTGCGCCAGAAATTCTTCCTGCTACTTCTTGAGCTTGCATTGGTTTTTCCCTTTAAGAGGAAAGGGTGATGCAGCAAAGTAGAGATAAGTATTTCCCTCAGTTAAGAACCAAGGTATCAATCCAGTAGGAGAAGAACGCGCAAATCACCAATACCTGCACAAACAATCAAGCACTAGCACCCAATGCGATAAAGGGGTTGTCAATCCCTTCAGGGTCTCACTTGCAAAGGTGATATCTGATAGAGATAGGTAAATAAAACTAAAGAAAGATAAAATATTTTTTGGTTTTTTGGTTTATAGATCTAAAAATAAAATATTGCAAAATGGTAGATTGGAAACTAATATGATGGAAAATAGACCCGGGGGCCATTTGTTTCACTAGAGGCTTCTCTCATGATAGCAAATAATACAGTGGGTGAACAAATTACTGTCGAGCAATTGTTAGAAAAGTGCAAAGTTATGCGATATCCAAAGAAATCATTATGTAATATAGGCATCACTTCCGTGTCAATTAGATCGACTCCTGCCTGCATCTACTACTATTACTCCACACATCGACTGACTCCTGCCTGCATCTAGTGTATTAAATTCATAAAGAACAGAGTAACGCTTTAAGTAAGATGACATGATGTAGAGGAATAAACTCAAGCAATATGATGTAAACCCCATCTTTTTATCCTCGATGGCAACAATACAATACGTGCCTCGCTACCCCAACCTTGTCATTGGGTGAGGACACCACAAGATTGAACCCAAAGCTAAGCACTTCCCCCATTGCAAGAAAAACTAATCTAGTTGGCCAAACAAACCGATAGTTCGAAGAGAATTGCAAAGATATCAAATCATGCATATAAGAATTCAGAGAAGATTCAAATAATATTCATACATAAGCTAATCATAAATCCACAATTCATCGGATCTCGACAAACACACCGCAAAATAAGATTGCATCGGATAGATCACCAAGAACATCGAGGAGAACATGGTATTGAGAATCAAAGAGAGAGAAGAAGCCATCTAGTTACTAGCTGTGGGCCCGTAGGTCTGTGGTAAACTACTCACGCTTGATCGGAAGGGCAATAGAGTTGATGTAGATGCCCTCCGTGATCGAACCCCCCTTCAGCAGGATGCCGAAAAAGGCCCCAAGATGGGATCTCACGGGAACAGAAGGTGGCGGTGATGGAAAAGTGTTTTCATGCATGCTTCTGGTGGACCAGAAATATATGTGAATATATAGGAGGCAAAACTAGGTCAGGGGAGTCAAGAGGTGCCCATAAGGCAGGGGGCGCGCCCTCCCCCCTTGTCGCCGCCCCGTGGTTCTTCTGACTTGAACTCCAAGTCTCCTGGGTGTCTTCTGGTCCAAGAAGAATCATCGTCAAAGTTTTATTCGGTTTGCACTCCGTTTGATATTCCTTTTTTGTGAAACTCAAAAACAAGGAAAAAACTGAAACTGTCACTGGGCTCTTGGTTAATAAGTTAGTCCCAAAAACAATATAAAATAACATATTAATGCATGTAAAACATCCAAAACAGATAATACAATAGCTTTGAACAATAAAAAATTATAGATACGTTGGAGACGTATCACCGCGCTTCTCCAAGCTCAAGTTTGCCACCTACAACGACACCGTGGATCCCCCAAATTGGCTCAATTAGTGCGACCAATTTTTTAGGGGGCAGCGCACACTCGCGTCCGACCGCACCTGGATCGCCTATTATCACTTTCGAGGCGCAACACAGACATGGTATTACGCCCTCGAATAGGACGAGGGCGGCATGCCCCCATTGGAGAGCTTCTGCGAGCTATGCCTCTGACGCTTCGGCCCGCCGATACGCGTGTGCCGGCTGGCGGAGCTTGGGCGCCTACGTTTCACCTCCACGGTGCAGGACTTAACCGACCGCTTCCAGGCTAACTTGCCATGCGCCCGGTGTCACGGCTCGCCAGCGGGCCAAGCTCTTTGTTGGCGGTCTATCGGATCATATCTACGTGGATGTGGAGATGCGCGGGCCACATGACCTCCAGACGGCCATGTACTATGCCCGCGCCTCGAGCGCTGCGTGGTGGCCATGCAGCAGGCGCCACCGCCTCGGCGCCGACAGCCCCGCCGACACCGACAACACCAGCGCCGGGGCGTCTTGCCCCGGCTCCCATAGCGTGCAACGCCCCGGCCCCCGCGGCACCCAACGCCCTGGCCGTACGCGCCCGTTCCGTCGGCTCACCCTGGTCGAGCAGCTCCAGCGCCGTCGTCAGGGGATGTGCTACCACTACGACGATCCCTATGACGTTTGCCGACGCCTCTTCTACTTGCAGGCCGCAGACTATATCGAGGAGGACACCGCTGCCGCCGGGCTAGGTGACCCGGCCACCCCGTTGGCCGATGAGGTTCCCCCGGGGCCTGCCCAGGTGAACGCCCTCGTGATCTCCCTCCATGCACTCGTGGATACGGACGGAGAAGACTATGCTGCTGCCGGTGACGATCAACGAAGAGCGGTTCCTCGCCCTGCTAGATACAGGCTCCACCCACAACTACTTGCCCTGGGCCACCATGCACCATTTGGCGCTGCAACCGACTGGCGGGGAGCAGCTACGAGTTACCGTGGCCAACAGTGATCATCTACACTGCCAGGGTATTGCTCGGCATGTCCCCATCCTCATAGGCGACGAGCACTTCACCATCACCTACGTCAGCATCGACTTGGGCTTCCTCGACTTCATCCTCAATGTTGAATTTTTGCGTACTCTGGGTCCCATCCTCTGGGACTTCGACGCCATGACGATGATCTTCTGGCGCCTGGGTCGCCGCGTCCGGTGGGAGGGCGTGGGTGGCGCCGCCTCGGCAGCGCCCCAGCCCCTGCTAACAGTGGCCGCTGTCGACGCCGAGCATCCCCTGTTGGCGAGCCTGTTGCAGCAGCACATCAACCTTTTCGACGAGGCACGGGGCCTTCCACCAGTCCGGCCCTACAACCACCACATCCACCTGCTGCCAGACACAGCCCCTGTCGCCGTGTGGCCGTACCGCTACCCCCAGCCATAGAAGGATGAGCTGGAGCGGCAGTGTGCGGTCATGACCGCCAGTGTACCGTTATCCGCGCCAATGCTCCTCATGCGCAAGGCCGATGGTTCATGGCGTTTCTGCATCGACTACTGTGCTCGCAACGCGAAGACGTCCAAGGACAAATTTCCTATCCCCGTCATGGATGAACTCCTGGACGAGCTATACGGGGCACGCTTCTTCACCAAGCTCGACCTCGGTTTAGGATATCACCAGGTGCAGATGCACCCGAACGATGTCGCGAAGATGACCTTTCGCACTCATCATGACCACTTCGAGTTCTTGGTGATGCCCTTTGGCCTCTCCAATGCCCTGACAACATTTCAGGCCTTGATGAACGACGTCCTCTGCCCCTACTGGCGTCGGTTTGTGCTCGTTTTCTTTGATGACATTTATAGCTCATCATGGGAGGAGCACCTGCAGCACGTGGCCATCGTCTTCAATGAGCTTCGAGCGCACCATATGCACCTCAAGCGCTCGAAGTGCTTGTTCGGCATGACATCCGTCGCCTATCTTGTCCACGTCATCTCGGCTGAGGTGTCGCTATGGATGCCGACAAGGTCGCGGCTTGGCCAACGCTGCACTCTCCGCAGGCCCTCCCTGGCTTCCAGGGCCTCGCGAGCTACTACCAGAAGTTCATCCGGCAATTCGGCCTAATCGCAGCTCCGCTCATGCACCTGTTGCGCCGCGACGCCTTCTCCGGGGATACTGAGGTGACCGAGGCGTTCCAGACCCTCAAGTAGGCTCTCACTACAGGGTCGGTCCTCCAGATGCCTAACTTCGACAAGGTGTTCATGGTGGATTGCGACGCCTCGTGCATGGGGTTTGGCGTCGTCCTTCATCAGGGCGACGTGCCACACACGTTCTTCAGTAGGCACTTTGCAGCGCGCCAACACAAGCTTGCGGCCTACGAGATGGAGCTCATCGGCTTGGTGCAGGTTGTGCGCCACTGGCGGCCGTATCTATGGGGGCGGCCGTTCCGTTTCGCATGGATTATTACAGCCTCATGTGTTCTTGTTGGACCAGCGCCTCTCCACCGTGCCGCAACATCAGTGGGTCAGCAAGTTGTTCGGCTTCGACTTCACCATCGGGTACCGCCCGGGTCGCCTCAACACCATGGCGGACACGCTGTCCTGCCGCGACACGGGCGCCGTCGAGACCGAGGGGGCGGTCCTGTGCACCCGCTCGGAGACCTCCTTCGCCTTCATCGACGACATTCACCGAGATACCGCGGGCGCCATGGATGCGCAACACTTCCATCAGGCCCTATTGTTGGCCCACTCAACCGGCCACGAGGGTGTGCAGAAGACCCTCCACCGCATCCGCGCAGATTTCCACATCCCCGGCGACCGTGCACTAGTACGAGACTGGGTGCGTTCTTGCATGACGTGCCAGCGCAACAAGACGGATACACTGTAGCCGGCGGGGCTGCTACAACACCTTAAGGTGCCCTCTCAAGTATGGGCCGACATCTCCATGGACTTCATCGAGGGCCTCCCCTAGGTGGGCGGCAAGTCCGTCGTCCTTACGGTGGTCGACCGCTTCTCCAAGTCTGCGCACTTCATCACGCTCGTCCATCCCTATACCGCCACCTCCGTCGCGCGTGCCTTCTTCGATAACTTCGTCCACCTCCACGGTTTCCCTCTTCGATCGTCAGTGACCGTGACCCGGTGTTCACTGGCCATGTCTGGCGTGATCTTTTTTGGATGGCGGGCGTGAAACTGCGGGTAAGTACGACATTCCCTCCCCAGATGGACGGCCAATCTGAGGTGGTCAACAAGGTGATTGATATGTACTTACGCTGTGTTACAGTTGATCGTCCACGTGCTTGGGTGGACTGGCTTGCTTGGGCGGAGTACTCCTACAACACCTCCTACGACTCCGCCCTGCATGCCACACCCTTCGAGGTGGTCTACGGCCGTCCTCCTCAACCCATCCCGCCGTTTCAACCCAGGACGGCCTGGACGGAGGCGGCAGGCAACCTTCTCCGCAGCTGGGATGAAATCCTTGCCAAGGTGCACCAGCGTCTTCTCCAGACACATCAGTTGTCCAAGAAATACTATGACGCCCACCACCGCGAGGTGGAGTTTGCGGTGGGTGACTGGGTGTGGCTGCGGCTCCTTCACCGCACCACGCAGTCACTGGACGCGCGCGCTAAGCGCAAGCTGGGCCCTCGGTACGCCGGACCGTGTTTCCAGTGTTGGAACGCGTTGGCAACTTCGCCTATCACCTTCAGCTTCTGCCTGGCACCCGCATCCACGACGTCTTCCATGTGGGCTTGATGAAGCCTTTCTGCAGCGATCCGCCGGCAGCCGCTCCGGCTCTTCCTCCAATCGCTGATGGACGTCTCCTTCCGGATCCAAAGAAGGTTTTGAAGGCCCAACAGAGCCAAGGTGTTTGGAGTTTGTTAATCAGGACGCCACTTGGGATCAGCTCGAGGAGTTCCGCCAACATTTTCCAGACATCTAGCTCGAGGACGAGCTGTTTGCGCATTGGGGGAGAGATGTTATGACTCGCGTTCACTATAGCCGGGGGAGGCCGAATGGCGCGACTAGTTAGGGGCTTGGCCCAACTTATCTTCATTTTTATTTTTATTAGCTTATCGAGGATTTATAAACACTTGTAAGGACTCGTTTTGAAATTAAGCAATCTTATCTTATATTTACTAATTGGAGGCACCATTCATGATCTCTCATTAATCCACATCATCAGAATTAATTAAACCATTAGATTATAAAATTGACAGACAAGATGAACAGAAAACCCGCTTAACGCAGATGATCAAATCCTATAAAAAATGATGTGACACGTTCACCGTTAGGGAAACCCAACGTAAGAAAACAAGGAAATCCTCACGTGAAAGGAAATCACACAAGGAAAGCCTCCACCCATTGATGTAAATTAAGAAGGAAAGCCTACGTGATTGCAAGGAAAAAACGGGAAGCCTCCGCTAAAACGGGAAACCTACATGATTCTGTCGTAACAGATTCTCAGAAAAATAAAAATCTATCTTGATTACAATTTTAAGAAAACCACGCATAGAATTCTGAAAAAAACACATACGTAATTCTGAAAAAAAAAACAAAAGAAGGCCTACACGTACATGATTCAATCTTAACAGATTCTCAGAAAAAGAAACGCAATAAAATATTATAAAAAAAATCTTGATTGCATTTTTTTACCTACAGAGTCTATATCATCTACCTCTTTCCCTTTGAGTTGCTTTCCATCTTCAATCTTCACGTACATAATTACCTAGCAGGAAACGTACAGATTCCTAATTAAAAAAAATAAAGAACCCATATAGAGTTTCTGTGTCTTTCTCTTTCGATCTCCTATGCTGCTGTTCAATCCATCAACCGTCTGATCGATCCAAAGCTAGAACTGGGAACACAGGCATCCTTTTTCTGATGATAACATCTTCCAAGTCCGCTGATGTAGTTCGCATCTGTCCCAGGTAACTGCTCCTCCTCAGTTTGGATCTGCAAATTTCTCTCCCGTAGTGGTCTATGTAGCAAATTTGGGATCAACGTACATGCATGGCGCAACCCTCCTACCCTCGCTTGGTCTCTGCAGCAACATACTCGCCGCTGTCAAGTCAGGCATTGGCATATCTATGTTGGCATCAGCTCATGTCCAGGCCGAGTGTTTCCTTCTGGACCCAGTGATTAACAATGAAACTTTATCTTGGGCTGATAAGCTCCATCACCAAAACGCGTTGTGGTGACCCATGTTGGCACCAGTACAAGGTGGCATGCCGACTCTTCATCTGATTTTTTTTGGTAGTGGTTGCATTAATTTTTCTTGCGTCCTGAGCTTTGATTATGTAATAAGCATAGCCTGTACATCAGGTTATTGTGGTGTCTTAATTGGTTGTGTCATAGATATCTCTATTACTGCATTGGTGGATTTCCATCTTGCATCAGTCAAGCTTTTAGATAATCATGCAGCTTTATATGTTCAATGGATGCCTGATGAAATCCCCGCCCGAGATTTTTCTTACTATGAGAGATACGAGTTAAATTCCAAGGTCATGATCATCAATTCTGTAAGATAACTATATTATGGTATGAGCTGATCTACAAGCCCAATAAAATGCATTGAGTATTTCTATCAAACATGGAAAATACTTGGGAAAGAGTATGATATGTACTTATATTTCTGGGGTTATTGTTGATATTAAGTAACTGTTGTTGTAATAGTGGGGTTGGTGTCAGACCACTATAGGGCAGGGAGAAAAGCATTGGAGGTAATACTTACATTCTTATGTATGCCTTTTGTTTTCACAAGATGGCAATATGTTTGAACCTATGCGTGTTCCAACTACCATTGTTATATTTCATTAATCACAACAACATAAATCAAAACAAGAACTATTACAATATATTTATGGATTTTTGCTATGGCTTCCACATATGTACAAGCCCGTTTTACAGCTATGGAGTACTACCATCATATATCATTTTACCATGTTTTAAAAAGATGTCCTATGTGTCAAAGTATTTGTGATATCATAATGATACTAATCTGTTATTTTCTAGGCTTACAGAATTCGTGAAATTCATCTACCTAAGATTGCAATCTTCTTATTTTACTATCTTTAACCAGGTTTCTTCGGCATACTTTTTGTCAATTTCAGTAAGAATGATTACACAGACGGTGCTCGATGGATAGAGATATCCACTTTGTGCAAATGTGTGCTAATTGTTTTTTTACTTTTTTATGGAATAATTTGGGTTGATGTATTAGTTGTTCGTTCGTCATCTTCCTATTTAATTTTGTATATCATATGATTGTCATGACTATTAGGGATGTTTTTTCACACTAACTTCTGGCTTAAATGTTACATGTAGAACATCTGAACTCTTGCCTGAAAATTTCGTCCTCTAGACTAGAAGGTGCATGATAAATATCCGATTATGAAGGACATTGAAGCTATAACAAAAGGACTTTCTCACGCATCCAGCGATTTTAGGTACTTCTATGATGTTAGGTATTAAAATGAAAAAATGTCATAGTAATTCTATCGCGGGATGTTTTGCTCGAAGGAAGGTTTGGTAGCTGAAACTCCATGTACATGAGAAATTTGGAAATTTTATACATGTCAAATATCCATATTCAAACCTTGATGTCTTATACTTATTGAATGGATTTCATGTAATCTATCTAGATTGGAAATCCAAGTACGGGGCAGTATTCCAACGTAATTGCTCCAATTGTTGTCTTCCAAAGGTGCCATATATACTCCATAGATGAGAGCGCATTGGATACTTGAGGACATTGAGAAATAGTAAATAAATGAATGATCAGTCGGACAATTGAAAAACATACAATGAGTTGACTGGTGTTAGCACGAAAAATATCATATCATGCTTTTAATAGAAATTTGAATGCCAAATCGACCTTGACAAAGTTAAAAATATAATTTTACTTTTTTTCCAGCAAAGTGCTTTTTATAAAAATGTAGAGTAGCCTTTCTAAGATGGACAAATAAATTCTACTAAAAATGCACTTCGTAGTATTTTAAAATAATTAAGTAAATCATGGACTATCCCGCATGCCTATAGTTCTTGACTGTCTTGCATACATCTAGATGTAGGTACAACCCCAGAAATAAATCTGGGTACAGGTACGTTGATTAAAAAATCATTCGGAAAATCATCACACATGCAACCAGAATGAATATATGCATGTACTATATATATCCCGTCCATAAATCACCCTGACCTAATATATACTCTGGAATTTTTATGTGCCAAAGCACATATTATCTCTTAAAAATATAAATAAATTAATGTCGGAAAACTTATAAGTCTGTGTCACAAATATAGTTAATAAATTAATCGTGGGTTATATTTAAATATAAAGAAATGCTAAACGGTGCAAGTGCATCAGAAACCAACTGATTTAGTAGTCGGAGAATTTAGCGTCAGTTAAATTTTTGCAGAAAGGAATATTAACAAAATATTAATTTAGTAGCAGCCAAATTAGATATGAAGAGTGCTTAATTAACAAAAATATTAATTTACTAGCAGCCAAATTAGATATCTAAACATAGATAATTGTGATGTAATGGAATAGATGTCAGCAGTAAAAGCAACATCATTTATTTTTCCAAATAGCTCATCAATTTTCAAATGTGTGCAAACCAACTAATGTTTTATAGGCGGGCATCCATTAATTCAGGATGATTCCGAAAAACAGAAGGGCGTGCTTCTAGAACGTTACATGCCGACCTAGAAAAATTCAAGCCAATTTATAAATGATAATGTTATAATTTCAAAAACATTAATGATGGCTTCTAGAATATTACATTCCAAGTAAAAGAAAGATTCGGTGAGAATACCAAAAATATAGCAAATTATTCAGAAAACAGAGAAGGCTTCCACGTGTTTAAAAACAAACATGAAGAAGTGAAACGGTTTCTAACAATTAAAAAAGATACAAGGACAAGCTTTACCTGAGCTTCCTCGCAAAAATATATTTAACTAAGTTGCATTGCATAGTGTGCCGTGTGGCTCACCGGCATGTTGAAATGGTTGCACTTGACAAAACTGCTCGGGGAATGATTAATGGTCACACGTGTTTATGGTGAAATATTTTAATCATATGTTTGGATGGGAAGCATGGAATTGCCCTGCATATAATAAGCCATAACGAGTAAAATCATAGATTGTGTGTGTATAATAATTTTTAAAAAAACTTCGTATGTATTTAGTCATTGCTATAGTATAGAATATAATATTTCATTTTCTATGAAAATAGACAATAAATACATTTGTAATAATTTTACAGATCTAATTTCTAAAACATTTAAACAAAATAATACCTATAAAAACTTTGGATGTATAATATTATAAACCTCCAAAATATTCTAGCCCGTGCAGAAGCACGGGTTGACGACTAGTAAGTCATAACTATTGCTCGGCTCCCTTCAGGAGCCGGAAACCCTAAACCCTAGCTGCACCCCTGTGCCCACTCTCTCCCTCTCACGCGACCACGGCACCACAGCGCCGCCGCTCGCCTCGACAGCCTCCCTTCCACCTCTACAACCTGAGGGCTAGACCTGGTAGGAATCCAGCTCCTATCAATAGGGTGTTTGAGTGTTCACAGGGGTGAGCGTACGCTCGTGGTTCTCACCAGTATCACATATTTGCATTTAAATTGCTTAACCGTTCCCTAACCACAATCCAACGTGTGTTTCCGCAGTTGGTGAGTATACTTCTGTATTGCGTCTGGTTCGTGCATCCCCGTAGCTGGATGCAGTGGGTTGGCACTGTAAGTCATCACTCTGCCTCATCAATCATCTCATAACATTTCCTGTCTTTTATTATTGGTAGACAGATTGTTGATGCACGAGAGTGATCAGGCTGCCATACTTATTCTGTCGTACGTGTAGCAACGCTCAGGCCGGATTTTTTCCGCCTACAGCGCATGACGTTAGAGCGCGACCCGAACAACGCATCTCCACGTCGATGTCATGGCTGACGGTGAGGCGCATATATACATGCATGAATAGGCCGTAACCATATAGAACGATTCAGAGAGAAGTGAAATTAAGCAGATCGATTGATCCCCTCACATGGTTTCAAAAACTAATTGGAGGCACCATTCATGATCTCTCATTAACCCACATCATCAGAATTAATTAAACCATTAGATTATAAAATTGACGGACAAGATGAACAGAAAACCCGCTTAACGCAGATGACCAAATCCTATAAAAAATGATGTGACACGTTCACCGTTAGGGAAACCCAACGTAAAAAAACAAGGAAATCCTCACGTGAAAGGAAATCACACAAGGAAAGCCTCCACCCATTGATGTAAATTAAGAAGGAAAGCCTACATGATTGCCAGGAAAAAACAGGAAGCCTCTGCTAAAACGGGAAACCTACATGATTCTGTCTTAACAGATTCTCAGAAAAATAAAAATCTATCTTGATTACAATTTTAAGAAAACCACGCATAGAATTCTGAAAAAAAACACATACGTAATTCTGAAAAAAAAAAAACTAAAGAAGGCCTACACGTACATGATTCAATCTTAACAGATTCTCAGAAAAAAAAACGCAATAAAATATTATAAAAAAATCTTGATTGCATTTTTTTACCTACAGAGTGCATATCATCTACCTCTTGGAAAAGGCTCGTTCCTACCTCTTTCCCTTTGAGTTGCTTTCCATCTTCAATCTTCACGTACATAATTACCTAGCAGGAAGCGTACAGATTCCTAATTAAAAAAATAAAGAACCCATATAGAGTTTCTGTGTCTTTCTCTTTCGATCTCCTATGCTGCTGTTCAATCCATCAACCGTCTGATCGATCCAAAGCTAGAACTGGGAACACAGGCATCCTTTTTCTGATGATAACATCTTCCAAGTCCGCTGATGTAGTTCGCATCTGTCCCAGGTAACTGCTCCTCCTCAGTTTGGATCTGCAAATTTCTCTCCCGTAGTGGTCTATGTAGCAAATTTGGGATCAACGTACATGCATGGCGCAACCCTCCTACCCTCGCTTGGTCTCTGCAGCAACATACTCGCCGCTGTCAAGTCAGGCATTGGCATATCTATGTTGGCATCAGCTCATGTCCAGGCCGAGTGTTTCCTTCTGGACCCAGTGATTAACAATGAAACTTTATCTTGGGCTGATAAGCTCCATCACCAAAACGCGTTGTGGTGACCCATGTTGGCACCAGTACAAGGTGGCATGCCGAATCTTCATCTGACTTTTTTTGGTAGTGGTTGCGTTAATTTTTCTTGCGTCCTGAGCTTTGATTATGTAATAAGCATAGCCTGTACATCAGGTTATTGTGGTGTCTTAATTGGTTGTGTCATAGATATCTCTATTACTGCATTGGTGGATTTCCATCTTGCATCAGTCAAGCTTTTAGATAATCATGCAGCTTTATATGTTCAATGGATGACTGATGAAATCCGCGCCCGAGTTTTTTCTTACTATGAGAGATACGAGTTAAAGTCCAAGGTCATGATCATCAAGTCTGTGAGATAGCTATGTATATGGTACGACTGATCTATAAGCACCAACAAAATGCATTGACTATTTCTATCAAACATGGAAAATAGTTGGGAAGGATTATGATATGTACTTATGTTTCTGGGGTTATTGTTGACATTAAGTAACTGTTGTTCTAATAGTGGGATTGGTGTCATACCACTATAGGGCAGGGAGAAAAGCATTGGAGGTAATACTTACATTCTTATGTATGCCTTTTGTTTTCACAAGATGGCAATATGTTTGAACCTATGCGTGTTCCAACTACCATTGTTATATTTCATTAATCACAACAACATAAATCAAAACAAGAACTATCACAATATATTTATGGATTTTTGCTATGGCTTCCACATATGTACAAGCCCGTTTTACAGCTATGGAGTACTACCATCATATATCATTTTACCATGTTTTAAAAAGATGTCCTATGTGTCAAAGTATTTGTGATATCATAATGATACTAATCTGTTATTTTCTAGGCTTACAGAATTCGTGAAATTCATCTACCTAAGATTGCAATCTTCTTATTTTACTATCTTTAACCAGGTTTCTTCGGCATACCTTTTGTCAATTTCAGTAAGAATGATTAAACAGACGGTGCTCGATGGTTAGAGATATCCACTTTGTGCAAATGTGTGCTAATTGTTTTTTTACTTTTCTATGGAATAATTTGGGTTGATGTATTAGTTGTTCGTTCGTCATCTTCCTATTTAATTTTGTATATCATATGATTGTCATGACTATTAGGGATGTTTTTTCACACTAACTTCTGGCTTAAATGTTACATGTAGAACATCTGAACTCTTGCCTGAAAATTTCGTCCTCTAGACAAGAAGGTGCATGATAAATATCCGATAATGAAGGACATTGGAGCTATAACAAAATGACTTTCTCATGCATCCAGCGATTTTAGGTACTTCTATGATGTTAGGTATTAAAATGAAAAAATGTCATAGTAATTCTAAAGTGAGATGTTTTGCTCGAAGGGACGTTTGGTAGCTGAAATTTCATGTACATGGAAAACTGGGAAAAGACATACAAGTCAAATCTCCATATTTAAACCTTGATGTCTTATATTTATGGGATTGATTTCATGTAATCTATCTAGATTGGCAATCCAAGTACGGGGCAGTATTCCAACGTAATTGCTCCAATTGTTGTCTTCCAAAGGTGCCATATATACGCCATAGATGAGAGCGCATTGGATACTTGAGGACATTGAGAAATAGTAAATAAATGAATGATCAGTCGGACAATTGAAAAACATACAATGAGTTGACTGGTGTTAGCACGAAAAATATCATATCATGCTTTTAATAGAAATTTCAATGCCAAATCGACCATGACAAAGTTGAAAAATATAATTTTACTTTTTTCCAGCAAAGTGCTTTTTATAAAAATGTAGAGTAGCCTTTCTAAGATGGACAAATAAATTCTACTAAAAATGCACTTCGTAGTATTTTAAAATAATTAAGTAAATCATGGACTAGCCCGCATGCCTATAGTTCTTGACTGTCTTACCTACATCTAGATGTAGGTACAACCCCAGAAATAAATCTGGGTATAGGTACGTTGATTAAAAAATCATTCGGAAAATCATGACACATGCAATCAGAATGAATATATGCATGTACTATATATATCCCGTCCGTAAATCTCCCTGAACTAAATATATACTCTGGAATTTTTATGTGCCAATGCACATAGTATCTCTTAAAAATATAAATAAATTAATGTCGGAAAACTTATAAGTCTGTGTCACAAATATAGTTAATAAATTAATCGTGGGTTATATTTAAATATAAAGAAATGCTAAACGGTGCAAGTGCATCAGAAACCAACCGATTTAGTAGTCGGAGAATTTAGCGTCAGCTAAACTTTTGCAGAAAGGAATATTAACAAAATATTAATTTAGTAGCAGCCAAATTAGATATGAAGAGTGCTTAATTAACAAAATATATTAATTTACTAGCAGCCAAATTAGATATCTAAATATAGATAATTGTGATGTAATGGAATAGATGTCAGCAGTAAAAGCTACAAATCATGGGCTAGAATACATACTAGCGGTCATCGCCTAAAAATAAGCAACATCATTGATTTTTCCAAATAGCTCATCAATTTTCAAATGTGTGCAAACCAACTAATGTTTTATCGGCGGGCATCCATTAATTTAGGATGATTCCGAAAAACAGAATGGTGTGCTTCTAGAACGTTACATGCCGACCTAGAAAAATTCAAGCCAATTTGTAAATGATAATGTTATAATTTCAAAAACATTAATGATGGCTTCTAGAATATTACATTCCAAGTAAAAGAAAGATTCGGTGAGACTACCAAAAATATAGTAGCAAATTATTCAGAAAACAGAGAAGGCTTCCACGAGTTTAAAAACAAACATGAAGAAGTGAAACGGTTTCTAACAATTAAAAAAGATACAACGACAAGCTTTACCTGAGCTTCCTCGCAAAAATATATTTAACTAAGTTGCATTCCATAGTGTGCCGTGTGGCTCACCGGCATGTTGAAATGGTTGCACTTGACAAAACTGCTCGGGGAATGATTAGTGGTCACACGTGTTTATGGTGAAATATTTTAATCATATGTTTGGATGAGAAGCATGGAATTGCCCTGCATATAATAAGCCATAACGAGTAAAATCATAGATTGTGTGTGTATAATAATTTTTAAAAAACTTCGTATGTATTTAGTCATTGCTATAGTATAGAATATAATATTTCATTTTCTATGAAAATAGACAATAAATACATTTGTAATAATTTTACAGATCTAATTTCTAAAACATTTAAACAAAATAATACCTATAAAAACTTCGGATGTATAATATTATAAACCTCCAAAATATTCTAGCCCGTGCAGAAGCACGGATTGACGACTAGTAAGTAATAACTATTGCCCGGCTCCCTTCAGGAGCCGGAAACCCTAAACCCTAGCTGCACCCCTGCGCCCACTCTCTCCCTCTCACGCGACCATGGCACCACAGCGCCGCCGCTCGCCTCGACAGCCTCCCTTCCACCTCTACAACCTGAGGGCTAGACCTGGTAGCAATCCAGCTCCTATCAATAGGGTGTTTGAGTGTTCACAGGGGTGAGCGTACGCTCGTGGTTCTCACCAGTATCTCATATTTGCATTTAAATTGCTTAACCGTTCCCTAACCACAATCCAACGTGTGTTTCCGCAGTTGGTGAGTATACTTCTGTCCTGCGACTGGTTCGTGCATCCCCGTAGCTGGATGCAGTGGGTTGGCGCTGTAAGTCATCACTCTGCCTCATCAATCATCTCATAACATTTCTTGTCTTTACTATTGGTAGACAGATTGTTGATGCACGAGAGTGATCAGGCTGCCATACTTATTCTGTTGTACGTGTAGCAACGCTCAGGCCGGATTTTTTACGCCTACAGCGCATGACGTTAGAGCGCGACCCAAACACCGCATCTCCACGTTGATGTCATGGCTGAAGGTGAGGCGCATATATACATGCATGAATAGGCCGTAACCATATAGAACGATTCAGAGAGAAGTGAAATTAAGCAGATCGATTGATCC
Source organism: Aegilops bicornis (assembly GCA_021605145.1). NCBI lineage: Eukaryota > Viridiplantae > Streptophyta > Magnoliopsida > Poales > Poaceae > Aegilops > Aegilops bicornis. Next base: position 51,260,174 of record CM038669.1, read on the forward strand.
CCTCACATGGTTTCAAAAAAGTAAAAGAAAAAGCACGTCAAAGTGCACATGCGCCTGGGTACGGTATACCCAGGTTCCTTTTCGATCTGCTGCTAGATGCTTTGGCAGTTGGGAATACAAAAACGGGGCGAGCGGTTGTGATTGAGATACCAATGTCCAAGAGAGGAGAACGAACCAGTTAAAAGAGAGGAATCAATCTGTCGCCACTGACATACATGGAGACGCCCAAGTGCAGTGCCTCGATGGCACGTTCACCGGAGCACCAGAGTACGGGCTACACCTACACCGATCATCAAGGGTTGTGCGTGCCTTGCTTCGATTTCTCATCTGTAGTAAAGCAAATTAAAGACAGAGTACACAAATTTGAAAAAGAGTGCATTCCTATATCTGATATAGGCATAACCTATGGCTCACGAGGAAGTAGAATAACTTCCACGTATAATGCCATTTCCTCCTGTCTAAAATATAGTACTTGATGCTTTAGGACACTGACAAAGTTCTTCTATATGGCACTTTCAACATCACTTTCTGTGCAAATTTTTTTCCCCCTCACATAATCGATTTCCATCTTTTGGTAAAGGTGGTCAAACTTTGAGATATTTGGCGGGTAAATTGCTAACAGGACATACAATTTAGGTTGGCTCATGCTCCTGTTCTGATAGGAGTGTTCATGAGGAAATACTTACCCATACGAAGCCTTAAATGATACTGATACTGTAAAGTAGTGCTGATTACAAAGGAGTGAAGTTTTTCCTCATATAACATTAAAAAGTTATAATTTTATTTTGTCCTTAAATAATTCATTTCTAGACTCAGTTTGCAGCGAGAGAAATAAGAAGAAGATGTTTATTGAAAAATCAGTGATTAATGACAAGAGCGTAATCCACACCAAATTGTCCTGTTTGTTCCTGTTATGTGTGTGTATGTGTGCTGTGTGTATGTGTGCATCACAAGATATATTTTAAACCACATCACTAACCCCCACCTCTCTCTCTCTCTTCCTGTGTGGGCGCGCGCGCGTGTACACGTAGAGATGATCACAAATTGTCGTTTTCCACCGCGATCACAGCGAAGACTTTCTATCGAGATGTGTACCGCTCAAGTTGCCAATCTTTCATATATATTTAAATTTGAGGATAGATCCACTTTCGGTACAATAATAATATGTACAATCTTTCATGTCTTGTACTCTTGTTACACAACTTAAGCAATGAACACCGTATAACGAAAAGTTGGTGACCTTCTGAATGCTGTAACCTATCCTTATGTTTTACTTCGATACGAAGATACAACCTGGGGTATGGCTTGAGACTAGACCTCTGAGCACGGAGCAGTACCTACAAATACTTCCTCGGTCCCAAAACGTAAGACGTTTTTCCACACCATCTCTTACATTTTGAGACAGAGGGAGTATCTTATGTTCTCAGCAGAGCAGATTGGACGAACGAACCTTGAACCACGTGCAGTCATGTCACAGTTTGATCTTGTAACGGCAACGTCACCCACGAGGTGCCACGTTACAAGCAAGGTCACTCTCTTTGCCCCTTTGGCCACCATGGAACGGCGTCGACGGTCATATGCCGAACTAGAACTAGCTAGATCGACCAACACTAGGTGGCCAGTTGTTACTTACTACTCCAAGTGTGTCCATGTACGGAGCATGGCTGCCGTTTATCCAAGTACGGAGGGAGAAACAAATATTAAACTAGTGGGTGATATGCAGCCGTACAGAAGTGGACGCTTCATTATACTCTAAGTGCAAGCGATAGGTGCTCTAAGCCAAGGCCCCAAAACAGGAAAAGAAAGCCAAGTTGCTCCGTACCGAACTTTGGCTCCGTGTATAATATATTCCATGAGCACATGCACCATCTCCGGCGGCACTACCCGGTCCGTCCATGACTACATGAGCCTACGTGTCACTTCCCGATACGTTGCAAATGGCGAGGCGTGAGGCCGAGCTGGGAGCAACTACTACGATATATAGCAGCTGCTACTTGTTTCCCTCCCTCTCTCAGGTACCCCCCTCCCCAGATACAGCCCTCACCCAACGCACACACACTCCGTCTGTCCCCTGTCTTCTCCCTCCCTCCCTCTCCCAGCTGGATACGGGGGGTCTCCGGTTAGCCGCCGGCGTACGTGTGTGCTGCTTAGTTACTTAGTACACGTGATGGTGCTGCGGAAGACGGTGATCGAGAGGATCGAGGACACGACGAGCCGGCAGGTGACCTTCTCCAAGAGGAAGGGCGGGCTGTTCAAGAAGGCCAGGGAGCTGGGCGTCCTCTGCGACGCCCAGCTAGGGATCCTCCTCTTCTCCAACACCGGGCGCCTCTACGAGTACTCAGACTCCAGCTCCGGGTACCGTTTGTTGTATCTATGCTTTTTTTCTTTTCTGCCAGTTGCGTGGATTTCTTCAATTGATCTCGTGCTGGCGCTGATCAGCTAAATATGTGTGACTGTTGTTTGTTGGTCTATAGCCCTTAGCTAGATAGGCAGATACATAGCAAATACGACCGAGGCGCAGTGAAATACTACTAATGAGTCATATTAATTTATGTCCATGCCACCAATAAATGTTTCGAGCTAATTCATTTCTTAGTTGATCCACCCAAGGATGTTAATTTCCAAGAAGCGTACAAAACTAAGAGACCTAATGATCTATTTTATATTGGAGCAATGCTTCGGTACACCCCTCCTCACAAAACGTATAAAGGGTAGTATAGACTTTTCACAAATTATACTCACGTTTCTACATATACACTGTAGGTTCGTATAATGCCCGGCGAAACAGCCCTCACATGAGCTTTCTAGTTTTATAATCATCAAAAAATGAATGTCCTCTTCAGGATTCGAACTATAGCCCTCATGCACCTCATGTGACCGCCCAAACCAACTGGGCTAGCATATCTGATCTTACTTTTTTTTTTAGAGTAGCATATCTGATCTTACTACTACACATGTTTTCTTCTTCTTGTTCTAGAGAGATAACGCCAAGGAAAAAAAAAAGCACCTTCACTCTTTGGTTTATGTTTCTTTTTTTTGCACGGTTTTCGTTAGGGTTTCTAGTTTTCCTGTTTTGTTCATAAAATACTAATATTTATTTTTTAAAAATTGTACATAAATTTAAAAAAAATCATGCGTTTCAAACTTGCTCAGAATGTCAAAACACGAACAGTTTTTTTATAAAAGAATAAAATGTAAACATGAAGATTTTTTTTGAAAAACAGTAACAAATTTGGAATTCCAGAAAAATAGAAAAATATGGACATGGTCTAGTTTTGAATGAATTTCCCACACCATATGCATGTTGTGTCACGTCCGCCATTTATCAGCCAGTTTCTCCGAGAAAACTCTAGAAAATGCAAGAATTATCAAAAAATTAAATAGCTTGACATGGTGCCTTGATTTGATCATAGAAGGAGGTGGGAAAAATTAGGCCATTTGAAGGATGTTGAGAAACACTGTACCCTCAGGTAGAGTGTTCTAGCCAACCCGAACATCCTCCATTAAACATGGTCTACTTTTGGACATTCTTAAAATGACCCCAACCTTTTCAAGCAGGTGGGCATGACCATGGTAGTCATCCATGCCAGGTTTGAACGATTCATGACACTGTATGCAAGTTGTGACACGTCCGCCCATTTATCAGGCTTTTTTTACGGAGAAAACCTTGAAAAATGCAAAACTTGTCGAAAACCAAACCAAGTTGGCATGGTGCCTTGAATTGGTCATACAAGGCATGAAAAAAATAATTGGTGCCATTTCAAGGATGTCGGAAAACGACGTGCTCTTAGACGGAGCCATCTCGCCTACTCGAACACCTTTGTTGATCATGGTCTAAGCTTTTCTTTTACCTTCTTTTGTAGTGCATCAAATATAACGCTAAAAAGAAAGACACTGGTTTTCCTTTTCAACCGGGCTGGTTTTTTCTTTGGTTTTTACATGGGTTTTTATATTAATTTGTTTTTTGTTTCTTTTATTGATTTTGAAAAAAGTTCATCAAAAATTCAAAATAAGTTTATCGATTTCAAAGAAAAGTGCATTGATTTGAAAAATCATTGATTTAGAAACAAAGTTTGTCAACTTAAAAAAAGTTGAACAATTTTCAAAAAGAAATCGCCAATTTATGTAAATAGTTCACGAATTTGTTAAGAAAAATGATCAATTTTGAAAAAAAGTTCTCTGATTTGGAAGAAAAATTCTAGAATTTTAAATTTTGTCTTCATTTTCTAAAAAAATCACGAATTGTATAAGTTCTCGCATTGAAGAAACAAAAAAGAAAAGGAAAATACCAAACAAAAAATGATGCGCTTTCCCAGTGTTCTATTTTAAGCATTAAAAAATTTACTTAACACCCGATGTCAGGTTCGCTAGTTGGTTAGTGCGGCTGTGCTAATCCTTGGAAGACGTAGGTTCGAATCCTGCAGCAAGCACCAATTTTTGCGGTTTAAAAAAAAAGGCTGAATGGGCTAGCCCAGCGCGGCAGGGTGTTGACGTCCGTTCATGTACAGCATATACGTGTTTCTCAAAAAAAAAAAGTTCAGCATATACGTGAAGAGTTTATAAAATATGACTATTATGCCCTTATTTATGAAGAGGTATCGGCTAATCTGAGCCGTCCTTGTGTTTAGGGGGGTGTACCGAAGCAGAAGTGTTTATATTGATCAACATATTTCCTTGGTCTCAACTTAATTACTGCCTTGCTGAACCTGATTGTTTTTTGGTGATATTTTCCGTACATTGTTACTTCTTTCTCTATATTGACGATCGAGAGATGTCACCATAGGAAAAGGATGATGTGGTATTTTGACTCTCGATTATTAGAGATATATATGAGCAGGTCGGTGGTATTTGGTGATACACTTAATAAGCATGTAATTTCACATAGTGATATTTATTCATTTATTTTGCGGGGAACTTGTCTTAGTTGTTGATGCGTTCGTAAGTTACAACCATCTTCTTGCGGGGAGAGTTCTTTGGACTCAAACCATCATGTATTGAATAAATTGGACATGCTTAAACTTCATAGAGAGCATGCACAAATACAGAAATAATGAATTTATATCCCATTGCCACTACTAGAATATGGTTTTGTGCCGAGTTTCAAAACTTCGCCGGGTTTTTTCTATCGGCACCCGGCAAAAATGTGGCTGACGTGTTTGATTCAAGATTTGGCTCGACAGTGATAAGCAACTCGGCAGACTGAATACTTTGCCTAGGCCAACGAGAAACGACTTGGCAAAAAAGAAACTCGGCAGAATCACAATTTTGCTGAGTTCCTAGGAATTTTTTTGGCTAAGACTGGGCCCCACTATCAAGCAGGCGACGGAGTCGTGACGATGGTCTTTCTTTGCCGAGTTTTGGCTAACGGAGACTCAGCAGCCATTTTCTCCTTTTCATTTTTTAAAATGGGAATTCAAGGTGCCATTTCTTTGCCGAGTTGCTTCTGTAAGAGACTCAGCAAACATTTCCTATTTTTCATTTTCTTAAAATGGAATGCTAGGGGTCACGGCGTTACCGAGCTGCGTCCGTAGAAAACTCGGCAAAAACTGACAGGTTGGCTGTCGAGTCACGTGCATTTGACCAGCTGACCGTGCGCATGTGCTGGTCACACGGGTCGTGTACGGCGGCCACCGTGTACAGAGGCTGTGTTTAGTCCCGCCTCACCACGCCAGGCGCGCGCCGACCGGCTTGCCGCTGAGGCGAACGGCGGTAAGCTTATCTGTTGTTGCATTAGGTCCTTCAATTCTCGTTGGGTGAATGATGTAGCTTCACACTAGATTGCATTTCATGAACTAATGATTGTTCATCGAGTGTTAAATTCATCTTTTTCATATACGTTGATAACCCTACTACAATGAAAGAGATTTTAAAATTTTCATTTATTTTAAATAAATTATTTATTTTTTCTATTTTTCTTCAGTTTTGTCGTTACTATATGATTTTTTTTCTAAAAACATCTTAAATTTTAAAAATGATCTTGTTTTTGTATTTCTGTTCACACATTTAGCAAACGGCGGAACCATAACGGCGGTATTTCTTTGCCGAGTTTCGGCTAAGGGCGATTCTAGTAGTATGCATTCTGTTGAAGTATATTTGTAAACTTGATCTGGAAAGGGTAAACAACATATATTCACCCCCTCCCCCCTACAGTTATATTACAAACTGTTGCATCTTTAGATCTCAAGACTATGTAAGGATTATGTGATCACCATATTGGGTTCCCTACTTATGATACGCAGTGTAGAAGAATGAAAAAAAGTAATTGAATTGCAAAGTATGTGTGAGTTTATTTTCTAGTACAACATACATATATGATCATATTATTCCAACGTCCTTTACAATATTTGGAAGTTGTTGAGTGAACAATTTCACAAGACAAAAATATGAGTCAATTTTTTTGTCAATCCAACTTATTTCCACTACTAACATTGTGAAATACCCCTATGGATATTTTACATTTCTCAAACTATTAAGCTCCGAGTTTTCCTTTATGTGTACATCTGACTAATAATAGGTACATATGACTCCTTTTTATGTGTCGCCCTCTATACGAAGAGGATCATTAGCCGAATAAATTTTTCCTTGGGTATCATCTAAGATACTACCAGCCAAGTTCCATACATTATATATACGTTTTTCCCTTTCTATTTGATATTTACAAACACTCTCACGCGCGCGTGCATGCGCGCGCGCTCGTGTGTGTGTGTGTGTGTGTGTGTTACCCATCTGTTTATTATAAAGAAGTAATACTATATATGACCGAACATTCAGTGGACATGCATCGTAACATTTATGAATAATAGGAAGAAACTATATGGCTGTGGAATCATGTCTCCAACTCTGCATGCTCTCGCACCTGTGTACCACTCACTGTCAAAATAATTCACATATTATGTCCAGCTTGCTTGTAAGCTACAAATATAGTTTTTTCTTTTGTGTTTGTAATATGTTGTGCCTTATGTGCAGGGTCAATTCCATAATTGAAAGATACCAGAAGGTTAAGGAGGGCCAACAATTCATGAGTGCGAGCGCTGAGGCTAAGGTATAACTTTCGATCAGCATTTCTCAATAATTTAGCTAGTTATGTGGTTAACGTCTTCTTTTGAGTTCATCAAGCCCGTTATTTGGATAATTCTACTATAGTTGAAACAATGTTCAGGAAATCGGTAATCGGTAACTGCTCGGTCAACTAGGGAGTAGGGATTAATCGTGAATCGGTCAATTAATCGGAATTAATCGGTCGAGCATTAATCGGTCAATTTTTTTATAAATCTTAGAATCCCGGTGTTGAGACCGGATTTTGGCCACGCAAAAATTTATTTAAATGGCCTGGAATGAGTAAGTACCTATTATGAAAACCGAATTATTGTATGAGTGTACGTGTGTATGACAACAATGCTGTAAAATATGATATATTCAACAAGTATGGCAACAATCATTATGTGCTCCATCTGTAAGACTTGTAATAACTTAATAACAAATAATCATAGTTCTTGAATTTGCATAACATAACAAGGTCCACAAGTATGTATCACATGACATAGCAAGGCCCACAAGTACCAGGTATGTATGATATGACAGTATAACATAACAAGGTCCACAAGTATGTATGATAGTATGACATAGCAAGGTCCACAAGTGACAATTCAAAACAGCCATAAAACACAAATCATAGTTCTTGACTTCTTGCATAAGTGTGTAACATAACAAGGTCCTCAACCATAAAACACAAATAAATATAGTTCATGGATTCTTGCAATCTTGCATAGTTGCATTGCATGACAAGTTGAGAACTCAAAGTAGGAAAATACCAAATAGCACACATAGAAAAAGTTCTCCTTCTCCCACAAGGCCATAACCAAAATAAATTACTAGGTAAATACTAAATAGCAAGGCAAAAAGAATTAAGGCTGTGTTGTGTCCTCGTCCTCATCCTCCTCCTCATTTGTTTCAATCATCTCATCATTATCGGACTCAAATTCTATCTCCTCTTCCAAAGCAATCTCATTTTCTGAATCTTCATCGGCAACAAATTCTTCAACTTCATGGAGTTCTCTCACTCAAGCACTCCCACGAGGCTCTATAGCCTCGGTGGCTCCCACTTCGTCATCAATGGTGGTGTCGGGATCAACCTCGTCCTCAACATATGCATCTTCACATATCCAATCTTGTGCCATGGAAGCATCTTCACCAAGGAGAACATCACGAGAGGAGGAACATTTCTTTCTTTTGTCCATCATTCTTCCATTGAATTGGATATAAACTAGATTGTCCCTACGGCTCACATCTAGTTTATTTCTCCTCTTAGCATCCACCTGAAAATTGCAAAGTAAAGAGTCATTCACATTTGTTCATAAATAAAGTAAGGAACTAAAGATCAAATTTGAATAACTACAAGTTGAGATTCAAGAGTTACTTGTTCAAAAACACTCCAATTCCGTTCACATCCGGAAGAACTTGTGGTCAAGTTGAGTATCCTCAAAGCCATGTGCATCAATGTAGGAGTTTGTAGTCCATAAGTTGCCCACCACTCTCCTACATGAGAAAACAAAATACAAAGTATTATGCATCAATCCATAATTTCAGAAAGCAATATGCAAAAAGCCAAAGAGTATATAGGAGAAAAAGCTTACCCGGATTGAAATTTGCATTCGTTATAGCTTTTGTGGCAGCCAACTTCGCAAACATGCCCTCCTTATTTTTAAACCTTGGCAAGTCTACGTTAAGTACTTTATTTTGCTTCTCATCATCATCATGATAAAAGGTCTCAATAACTTCCATCAATCCACTCATGACCTCTACATCAACAAATATGCTTGGGGTAGCATAACTATAATAGGGATTCAATGCATATGCGGCCATGTGCAATGGCGTATCTAACCTCCCATTCATCTTGCTCTCCATGGCTGTTGTGATGATCTTATAGTCCTTCTCTGAATTTTCAACCGCAGGCAATATTGCCTTCTTTGCCTCTATTATTTCTCCATACATAGAGGCCATGGACTGTCCATCACTATCAGCCAATCGAAGCACCTTCACAAGTGGCTCAAAAACCTTGCATTGCAACATACAGTAAGCACAACATTAGTATTTAACAATTAACATATTACATATAACACAGGATGACAAGACACAATTAAAGAACATTATTAATTTTCTTACCTTGATGCAAAGAGACACATCCTTCCAAAATGACCTACTAATTATGGTGGCATGAGCCGACTTTCCTTTCCTTGTACGTGTATGCTTGCATTGTTCCCAAGCATCACTCCAACACATCTCCTTTAGTTGTTTCTTCTTTGCAGCAAGACTTTGCAACGTAAGAAATGCCGAAGCAAATCTTGTAACTCCCGGCCTAACAATGTCTCTTTTTTTGTATGAGACCTCATCAACGCCAATGTTGCATGATGTGCATAAAGAAAAATAGTCATCTCCTTTGCTTTGGTAATTGTAGAACCAAATTGCTTTAATTTACCAACCGCTTCTACCATCAAGTTGAGGGTGTGCGTTGCACATGAGGTCCAAAATATCTTCGGCCTTTTTTCTTTCAACATCCCTTTTGCTCCCATATTGTTTGAAGCATTATCCGTGACTACTTGTACAACATTATCAGCACCTACAAACATCATGGTAAAACACAATAATCAATACATGATGAAAGCTTGAAAAGCAAAGAACGAGAGAAAATAAAAAGTTCAAAATTGATACCAATTTTCTCAATGCATTCATCCACATAATTGAAGATGTAGAGACTTGTGTGTGCATGAGCCGATACCTCCTTTGATTCAAGAAGAACTGTCCCCAACTTACAATGCACACACAAGTTCATGATGCTCCTTCTTTTTTTGTCTATCCAAGCATCAGTCATGACAGAGCACCCGGTGATCTCCCTTTCAGCCTCATGTGGCTTCAACAAATCCCTAGTCCTTTCCACCTCCTGCAACATCTTTTCTCGGATATGATGTTGTGAAGGTTGCCTCCAATCAGGACCATAGCGACCAAGGGCTTCACAGAATTGTTTGAAGTCATCATCATTGATAGCATTGAAGGGTATGTTTTTCTTGTACATCCATCTAGCCAAATATTGCCCCACTTTGTAGCTTCTCTCCTTGTCAATACTATCATTTATGTTGCGTTGGAATTTTTTCAATGGCACACTAGGATCAACCGGTGCAACAAATTGATCCATAGGCCCAACATTTTTGGGATCACCTTTACCAACTGCACTAAGCTCTTCATCATCCTCAACTTCTATGTTAACCGAGGCCCTTAATTCTTGTGCTTGCTTTTCCTTTTCCACCTTCTTCTTCTTTGCGGCATGAAAAGCCTCCTTGCACCGAGCTTGTTGTTCTGGGGTGGCTACCATACAACTTGTCACCGAGCCTCTGATTTGTGCTATGTGTTGCTTCATCCTATTGACTCCTCCAGACATTTCTTTTCCACATAGCTTGCACTTCACTCTTTGCAAATCATTTGGATCACACAACATGGAAAATTCCCACGCCATGTCATCTGAATTCCTTTTTAGCGACTGAGAACTCGCCACCTCGAAAGCGGCACTAGAAGTAGCCATCTCCTATATACAAAAAACAAAATACAAATCAAGTAGGGCAGCAAGTTAGCAATAATTGAAGTTAAAGTGTTAAACAACAAAAGTCAATTACCAATTAGGCAATTACTAATAAATTTCCTACATACAATTCTATATGCAATTAAGCCATCAAACAACATGAAATTAATAAATTAAAATTCAACATAGTACTACAACTGTAACAATCTTACACAACAATCATTTGGATCATCAATTCTTCATTCATTTAAGCCGGTGCTATTGTGCTTGCTGTGTTGCTGCCCCTTCTTCAACGTGAAGCTACAAACGATGAAGATTGAAGAGGCAGCAACAAGTGCTCTCTGCTATGCTGCTGTGCTGCTGCCCCTTCTCATCCAGCATGGTCGTCGGCGTGAAGAGGTAGGAAGGATAGGCCGGAGAGGGAGGGGAGGTCACCTGCTTGCTGCTGCCCTGGTCGACGGCCACGAGGTATGCGGGAGGAGGGGAGGCGGCGAGGGGAGGCGGGAACGGACGGGCCACGGTGGGTGGGGGGGGGGGGACCGCGGGGTGCTGGGGCTATGTGAGGCTACTGCGCCACTGTGGCAGGTGTGTGGTGGGGGGACGGGGTAGACGTGGGAGGAGGGGGATCCGGCGAGGAGAGACGGGAGAGGGAGGGCCGGCCACGCCGTTGGCGGCGGGCGGTGCTGGTGGGTGGGTAGTGCAGGCCGCGCTGGGGTGGGGAGGACGGGTGGATGCGGAGGAGGGAGCCGGCGAGGAGAGGAGGAAGAGTGAGGTCCGGCCATGCCGTTATCGGGCGCGGGCGGCGAGGTGAAAGTGCAAAGCGGGCGCGCTGGGTAGGTAGAAAAGGGCGGCGCTGGGTGGGATCTTGCCAAACCTAACACGAGCCACGGGTGAGGATTGATATTTTACTTTTTACAGTATGCCCCCTGTGAGTCCCGCGATTAATCGGTCTGCGGGGGATTAATCGGCGGTTGTCAGACGATTAATCAGCCGATTAATCCCCGTGCCGACTAACGCTGCCGAATACGTGTAATTTACAAGGTGCATGGCCGACTAGCGATTAATCGGCCGATTAATCGGCTACTCGGACGATGTTTTGAACAGACTTCAAAGTACATAGCCACCTTCATGCCATGTGGATACCATGAGAGCATTTCTTAATCAATTGCTAAGTCACCTTAGTTGTAGCATTATACCTTCTCATAGGGTAACAAAGATGGAAATTAACAACAAGAATCATGAAGGAAGGGTGTACAATGATCACTAGTGCGCAACCAACCATTAGGGAGGTCATTTCCAGATAGCCATATCCCGTCTGGCAAGCCTTGGCTCCCCCCCTTGCCATTTTTGAATAGTGTCTTAAGGTACCCCAAACACTTTATCCTCTTTATCTTACCTTAATTTCATCACTTGTTGATGATTTGCTGTCCTAGGCAGTGGCACTATCGAGCTTCTACCGGAGGCTGCTAAAAATAAATTCAATCTATTGCACAATAACTTCACACAATAGTCAACACATTTTCATTTTTTATGCAACAATAAGGATACACTATTGTATCCCAAAGTACACTTTCAGCTAATAAATTTTCAAGTTGGATTGATAGGAACCAAACCTCATTATTGATGAATTGAAAACTTTAGTTAAAAGATATCAACTTTTGGTTAACTAGAAACTTGTAAATATTAGAAATTCTACTTCGCACCAAAATGGTACCAAATTTTAATTGTCCAACACAGTGTTTTTGTGCATCAAATCAAGCTTACTATGGGTTCCAACTTTTGCAAAACAAGTCATAGGCTCCACACATTAAAGCCAAAAAAACCAGATGACCATGCTAGCTTATGCGATGGTGGTTGGTCATGCTAGATGCTCTGGATGATAGCAGAGGAAGGGGAACAAGCCATGAGGCAACTAGCACAATGAAGATTGATGAGGTAGCAATGTCGGTGAATGTAGTAGAGTGAAGAGCCGTGATGCTCTTCTATCTAGAAGATTGACTCAGGTAAATAATATGATATGTATATCAAACTATCAAATTATATCAGATAAAACAACATCTTACTTGTTTCTCTACGACACAAAGCCGACTTTTGTAAACACCTCGATTGCTACATACAACGTCTTAGCACCAGATTCTCTAACGTGCTATAGACTTATAGTGCACCGGGTAGCGAGGATCACAACACAAAGAGGATAGACTTCCCTTCTCTAAATCTGAATGGATATCATTCCCAACATCTTACACAAAGGATCACAATATGTTACTAACGTCACTAGATGGGTTAGCAATATTTATGTACATATTTTTGATTGATTATCTTTGCTTTCGCAATTCCACTGAATAGCTAATTCATTGTTTCGCCAAATTAGAATACACCCATTGCATTATAGTTTATCTTTGTTCTGTTGTTTTATTTAAAATTCTAAAGCATAAACCATTGCGATGTACATGATTGCTCATTAACAGTTTTGGCAAGCGGAGGCAGAGCGTCTGAGGCAACAACTACATAACTTGCAAGAGGATCATAGGTATGACAAGTAAAATTATATGATGTATATATCAATAGTAATTACGAAAGAAATAGCTACTGGTTTTGCATCTGCAAAAAAATTAAATTACATACATTCATAGCCCTGATAGGTGTAATATTGATATATACTCAGATTAAAAGGGGGACACATTTGCACTAAATTGCTAACAATTATTCCAGGCCGTGTCAGAGCATATGTCGATATACATATGTTTCCTATAGTTGTATTACTTCAAATTTAAAAGTAAGACTGGAAAGGGATTAATCTATTATATTTTCAAATATATATATCATATTTTTTATGACTCCTTGTATCTCCGTAATTAACAAAAATATGCATTGTAAACAAATGGGCAGTGTATAATATCACATATATATACTTGCATACTTTTTCAAAAGAAAAAGAAAGAACTTTTATTTGACCAACAATAAAATAGTGACAGAAAAAGGTTGCTCCAATACAGAATTTCTTATAACAGAAGTTACACTGGTAGCACCCCAATGCACTGTGAGGAGAAAAACATCTACGAATTCTCTATTTTTATTTACTAGCAAAAAAGCCCGTGCGTTGCAACGGGAGAGAAAACATAACACACGCTCTTAACTCAACAACCATCACTCAAGACCACAGTAGGTCCATCTCCTTTATTTTTGTGAGGCATCATATTTGTGTTGCCGCTTATCCTCCTTCTCACCCTCGCCGCCGATGGCCTCGGTGTTCACACAAAACAACAAAAACGTGTGTTAAATATGGTTAATCATAAGGCGTCTCTCTCCCTCTCTCTCTTTCTTTCTCTCTCTCGCTTTCTCTCACTCTCGCAATGAGAAATCTGTTGTTTTCCCCTGCGACATTTTTTAGAGGTATGCATATGTAGTTATCGATGTTTTCTTTTCCATATATGGTTATAGTGGGGTGTTTATTTGCAATCGGGATCGCCGCCGGTATGAAAAAAACCGGTTCTTGCGCTATAAATTATAAGCTTGCTCCATAACAATATTTTAAAAATATTTAACAGGTAAAATTAACATCATATTTAGATTCCACACATTTTTCTAATAAAATTTCATATATAATATGTTAAAATCGAAGTGGTTTAAAAGATACAGATAATTTAGAAAATCATTTGGTTTGACACAAATATATTTCAAAATAATATTTAAAAATACTTAACAGGTAAAAATAATCTCATATTCATATTTTATATATTTTTCTTATCAAATTTCATATATAACATGTTCAAATCGGAGTTACGGTTTAAAAGATATGGATGATTTTAAAAAGTATTTGTTTGACTTAAATATGATCCGCGGATGAATTACCTAAAACATCAGGGGGGGGGGGGGGTTTCAAAAAATGTAAAATAACGGTTCGGGTGTGACTTAAATCTAGATGGTGGGTTAATTTCAAAAAAAGACAGGGACTTTTCTGAAAAATGCCATGACGGACGAAAGAAACCCAATTTGCTTTATTATTAGGTAAAGATAGAGAAGTGCACTAGCTAATGTATGTGTACCTTCACTAAATCGCTGCAGACAGTTGTTGGGACAAAATCTACCTGGTTTAGGTTTGGAAGGCTTGAAGGATCTAGAGAATCAACTGGAAACAAGCATACATAACATTAGGCTAATGAAGGTAATGTTTAGTGCTCATAACCACATTGCAGAGATCATGCAAAATATGCATATAGAGCATAATTGGTTTGATGCCAACAATTGGCATTGCCAATATTTGGCAAACCAACATTTGGCAAAATCAAAATTTGCCAAATGTTGGCAACTTTTTGTGAGGTTGAAAAGAAAAATTGGTAGCCAACCAATCACTAGCCAACATTTGGCATTTGCCAAATATTGGCATGCCAACTTTTGGCATCAAACCAATCATGCTCATAGACATCATGCATCAGCAGTGCCACTAACTGCATTGTTCTTTTCCAGGACCAACTTATGATTGATGAAATTGAAGAGTTAAACAAGAAGGTATGCTTTTACCATTATGACACTAGCTACCACCATATTACAAGGCGGTGCATTTTTTGTCTAAAGAGCCTAATGTTTTTGAACTGCAGGAAAGCCTCGTGCACCAGGAAAATATTGAGCTACACAAGAAACTGAGCATCATTCGTGGACAGAATATAGATTTGCAAAACAAGGTGCATGAGCATAAGAGTCCCTCCTTGCAAAAATAAAATAAAAGAAAGAGAGTTAAAAATAGTACTCGATCCATATTCCACAAACATATCTTGCATATATTTGCATGTGTATTTGTCATATTGATTCCATTTTTCAGTTAAATGGCCAGGTGGAACTAAACGAGACAATTACAAGTTCTCCTTGCCAGTACAACATTGCTGCTCGAGCTGATCCAGTTTGTCTGCAACTCAGCCGTCCTCACCATGCAGAAAGGGGTGAGCAACCAGAATCACCAACTCTGTGGTACGGTAAAGTTTATGTTTTTTCCAATTTGCTTTGCCTCTGAAATTATTAATCCAAAGGAAGCACAAAAGCTGACATTATGAGCAACGTCTCCCTGCAATGCATGCAACAGTTTATGACTACCGGCTGATGGATTCATAAATAAGAGGCTGGAAGTTTCTACTACAAGGATGGCCAGATTGTCGAGGATTGATGTGCCAATTCTATTCCAAAATCAAGTGTGGAAGTTAATCAGATTGTCGAGGATTGATGTGCCAATTCTATTCCAAAATCAAGTGTGGAAGTTAATGTTTCCATTGGGAGGATTGATGTGCTATGTCTACCAATGCATTGTAAAAATAAAGTACCATTGGGAGATTTGCAACTGGCTCCATATATTAAATTTTCTTGTTATTAACAAAGCAACAATAATATGCTGTGTTGAATCCCGGATGCATAAACTTGCATTCAAATAAAATAATGTAACGTAAAAAAACATGGTGGTTAGAGTACATGGTTGCAGGCAAAACCTTCTGCGAGATTAGGGGTACCATATACATCAAAGGAGGTTCTCCATATATACCAGGCATCTGCACATTACCATTTCATTTCAAAGGAAAACTATTCCTCCAACAAGGGAGAGGAAGTCAGCAAATGTTGCCATTTTTCTACGTGTCATGAACAGTGGAAGAAAATGACATGTTATAGCATTCTGAGCAATGACTCACTAAATAAATTAATGTATAATATCTCGCTAATAGCATGTTATGGTGCGATATAGCACGCTAATAGCGTATTTTAAGGGCCATGCTATTTTGTCGTAGCACGCTATTTTTTCATTGGTCGTGAATAGGTGGCAGCTGAAAAGAGGGCTAATATAATGTGCACGCATGAAAAGTGAAAGAAGATCGATAGACCCTCTCACATGGTTCTAGCACATGACAGTGTACCTGTTGAGGCTCCGTGATCTGCTAAATGCTTTGGCACATTGATTTACCAGCTGATGCTTTTGCAGTTAGGAGGTCACATGTGATGGCATATTTTCCGTACATCTGTTTCCGTGCTACGAATATAAGAACTGCTCGAGCGAGGATAGCAAATGAAAGAGACGAATCTATCGCCATAGCACATTAATGGTCTTGGTGATACCTTTTCGGTCTATCACACGTTCGCTTTCACTTTCGCTTGATTGAGCACTAAACAACAACCTTAGAAAATTGGAATGCACTTTAATTAGGAGAATCGGCTACCAGAATCAGCATGACGTGCTTCTGTTACATGTTTTTCCTCACGCCCTTATTATTTTTTCGGCCGGCCGGGTTCCACTTTTAAAACAATAACCGAACAGTAGAAGTTAACAGTTCAGCGGATGAATGAATCCACTTGTTCTCAAAGCAAGCATTGTTACGAATTTTTGACACCTGCAAAGAAAATAAATAATGAGGGGAACCTTGATCAGAACTCAAATAAATAGGGAGGGGAACTAATCCTTCAAAGTATCCATCATAAATGTTGCAGTTTCAAACTAAGGTTGAACTAATCTTAGTTAAGAACTGCTACACCTATTTTTGACCGGAGGGAGTATATTTTATTGAAAATAAAATAAAAAAGATATATTCCCGTAAAAAGGAAAAGAATATATATCATTCTAAAGAAAAAAGAATGAACCACTAATACGTGAAACATATATGAAATGAAATTAAGAGTAACATACGTAAAAAATGGCCTATGAGGAACTAGATTAGAGCACTTCGCCTCTATATGTTCGGGCGGACAACATGGACCAAAGCAGCCACCCAACTTGATCAACAAGCCCATTCACTTTGTTCGACTGTCCTGCACCCCACATATCCAACCCATTTGTGAGGCGGATATGGGCCAGTCCGGACGCAGTGGTTACGTTGGATCAGCCTGCACCGGCGCAACCCCACCCAAGCAAAACCCTAGCCAATCATCTACTCATTCTCTTGTCTACTTCGCTTCCGGTCCACTCCCCCTGTGGTCCTCTCCCTCCCCTCGCCATCGTCCATCACCACCATGACTAGATTGTGTAGCGGCTCCTCCGAAGCCGACCCCATGGATTGGGAAGCCTTCGCAGCAGAGTCGGATGGCGAGCTACCCTTTCGCGTTGCCCTCTATCGGTAGCGAGTGCATAAGGGCGGAAGCTCTAGCCCCTTGCCCTTACTAGTGGCCGTCATGGCTCCTTCAACTACACACAAGATCACGCTGGCTCATCGCGGTCTGCACCCGCCCCAGTGACCCGGCAGTGCTGTTGCAGCTCCGCAGCTCCCCGAGTGGGAGACATGGGCAGCAGGCGGGCCCGGTCAAATCTAGCCGGTACGTTTGCATCTTCTTGCTGATACACGCCGATTCCCCTACCCTCTGACTTGTAGGAGGAGCTCGTCAGTGGCGTCATCCGCTGGTCCTTGACCACGGCTGAGACACATGCCATCTGCCGCCGGAGCCACGGAAATGCGAAAACATTGTGGCTCAAGATCAAGGAGTCCGAGCGGATCACGAAGGAGAAAACGGATGCTATCACTAAAGCTGTCGGCCTCACATGGGAGCAGACCAGCTCCACCTAACATCTGTCGGGCTTCCCTCCTCGTCTCACTTCTTCGGCTCAAACAACAACTGTGACGGTTGTCCATCTGCCAACTTTGATGCCCCCTACCACCGCCCCGGAGACTACAAGGGGAAGGGCTCGGCGACGAAGTGGTGAAATCTACGGAACTTAAAGTGCGAACGGATGACGGGCTCCAGTGAGGACTTAAAAAAACATAGTTCCCCAGAAAAATCATTTTTATATACACAAATACATATATCACACATTCATGGAATTTTTCATAACAATATACTTCCATACGTACCATAAACCTAAAAAAATACGTACATGAAAATGGGCCCTTTTTTGTTGTTGTTGGACCAGCATTTTGTGTTTTGTGCAGCTTGCAAATCATAATATTTTTGAACAAAAATTCAGAGATCCATCGCGAATATGTATAAGTTTTCTCAGATTTGTTTCTTTTTTTAAAACTTGAAAATATTATTTTTGAATCATTTGAAATAAAGTCCTCCTATGCACCCATCCTCAGGAACTGCATACTCTGAAATTTATGCCTATCAACTCTACTCGTATCTAGTCATGGACCTTATCAAACTATCGAGTATTGAACTTCATATGTCTGGTTCTATGTTGAACTTGCTATCAGATGAATGTTGTGTATTAAATTTTCTACGTTTGGTTGATCTACCGTGGATGGGGTTGTACAGATTTAGGGATTTGGATATAAGAAAGACGATTGACGGCGTCCAGATGCGACCCAATTTGGTATGTTCGCTTGGAGAAGCTCTTCCTCCTGTCCAAAAAGATCATTCTGAGCGAACCAGTTTGTATTTGAATGTTTAGAAGGACAATAATATCCCCAGTCGACCAAGGTTCAAGTCCTGCACTTGACATTGGTGTTCGTAGATTTATTTCAACCTTTCGGCGATGTTTGTTCGGTGGGTGAAGATATTCCGTTGACTGCGAGGCGTATGTGGTGACTTTGTAAAATCTAAAGATGCTATGCCGGGTGTGCGTGTGTACGCTCATAGGGATGAGTCTACTGAGCTACTTCGATTGTACTATGCCTGTCTGCGCTACTTAATAATAATGCAGAGCAAGTTAATAACACAGACCAAGTGGAAATGAACAGCATATATCTTAGCTGGTTTTTTTTGTTTTTTTCGCAAACTGCTTAGCGAGCTTATCACACTCGACCGTACGTATACATTATATTATTGTTATTTCTCGCTAGGACCATAGCGAAGACTTTCGATTACTGAGCTGCGGATTGCTTAAGCCTTAAGGTATGCAACTTGCCATATTTTTAAATTCTGGGGCAGACAAACTTTCCGTACAATATAAACCCTCTCGTCCTGTTATACGACTTGAGCAACCTAGTAAGCTTCATCAGGTTGTCTCTTACTTTCTATTTTACTTTAATCTTGATCTGCAGATATAACTATTTCTTATTTCGTGGGGAGATCTGCAGATATGACCTAAAGTTTATGCCCGCGACAGGATTTCTGAACTGATGTACTAGTATATCTTACGAATTGTGAGGGCAACGTGAAGCCATGTGCATACGAGGCGAAAGGTAAATTTGACAGAGTACACAGCCACAGGTACACGCTTATATAAACGTACATGCATTTATCCCTTATGAACACACATGCATACCCTTCTTCTATATAAGCATCTATGAGAGATCGACCTGACGGGTCTTAAGATTGACAAAGTCACCACATAAGTCAGTAGATACTATAGTTTACTTCCACACCATCCCATGCCATGTTAAACAACATTTAGACTTGTCATGTAGATAAACAAGATTGAACCCTTTGTAAATGTGGAGTTTACTGGTTATGCAAATTAGATGCAAATCAAGCTTCATCATTGTCATGCCATATCTTCGCATTTCGTGAACATGCTGGATCTTCCTTGTAGTAGTAAGATTGCATCCATTGTTATTAGTGTTGCTTTGATTCTTCGCAAATAGGATTCAGAGATGACCTGAGATTCGAGCCAAATCTGTGATGTACCAAGCGGGATTACAGGCAAGACTTATAACACTCCCTGTTCATCTTTCGAAAATTAGCGAGGTAGTAGTATGATGTTGTAGTTGTGTTGCAATACCAATGCTTATGCATAGCCTGATTTTGATACTCTATTATATTGCCATGGTTATACATGTCCAAGCATGACCTGCTTGTTTGTCCTAAGAAGCTTTCCTCAGCCTGCCCTGCTTAGTAAGCATGCTCATACGAAGCAAACCGCCAAGCATCCAACAACAACGGGTAACAGAGTGCAAAGTACAAAAAGAAAATAAAGGATGCCCGGCTGGGGGCACAGCCAAAACAAGCCCCAACTAGTAAGCATGCTCATGTTCTTGCTTATACCATGTTACCTTATTGCACCATACTTTTGTTGGGTTCACCGTTAACCATGTTTAAGCATCTAGCGATCATGGTTACGCTATGTTGTGCAATGTGGTAGTATATAGGATGGTAACAATGGGAGGCCCTACACAGTGTGTGCATCGGTGTTTTATTTCACTCGAGCCAACCTAGGACTCGAGCTCTTCGGCACTTCATTCAGGACTGAGCGTGCTAACCACACTGGGGCCCTCCGCGATGCTGTCCTAAACTACGCACTTTTCTAGGGTCGCAGGTTGGTTTTCCATTTACCTTATTAAGTGGGCCATTGGGGGTGGGGGATCCCCCAGGTGGTCAAAAATCATGGAGCTACTAGGGGTTGACCAAGAATTTGGGCATTAACCAGCTTAGAAATTGGTGTAAATGTTTGGGTCCGATTTGGACATTCTGTCATACTTTTGATTCGGGTGTCGATCATTCAGTGGCTTCCTAGACTTGAACGTAGCTATGGGAGTGTTGTATCTATGTGCCTCTGCTAGTTCATACATATAATGTGCCAATAGCAGGATGAACGTGTGAGTGTTGGAGCTAAATTCGAGGGATCCCTCGGTAGGGTATCCTAAGCTTGGAACGATGGTAGAAGGATCACAGAGTTTATCCAAGTTCATATTCTCCCGAGGTGATAAACCGTATGTAATGATTTGTGCTTTATTGAATTGGAGTGTATCGAGAGTACAAATTACCGAGAGATTGTATCTTCTCAATGATTGATTGTCTGTCAACGAGCATGGACCCCGGTTTATATAGTGTACCAAGGACCCTAGGATACATGGATCCCAGTCAGCTACGTACGAGAAGCTAGATTCCTCCACAAATCCGGTGTCTTGTCTTGTACAACAAATATTCAAGAATCTTCCTTGTAGTCATCATGGGCTGCCCACTACGGCCCATGACGTAACCGACAACGGGGTCATTAGCCAGACCCAACAAATCGAGAATCGACATGATCAGAGGTCCCTTAGCTGGGAAACCGTCAGTATACCCTAATACGGTCTTCTAGCTGGTGGCACCTCGGCCCACCCAAGTGATAATCCCCATGTGCGAGGAATTTTCGTAGCACTTTCCAATGATGGAGGTGGTAAGTATGGAGTGTCAAACCCACAAGGAACTAAAGGTAAGATCAATATTCTCTCAGGTTCTACCTTCCATTGATACAACCCTATGTATATCGACTATTTTCTTTATCTAAAAACAAGAAATAAATTATGTTGCAAGTATAAAGAGGTAGCTTTGCAGGATAACAAAGAACATAAACATAAAAGATAGGTGTTGCCTAAGCATAGATACCACATATTACTAAATAATGCAAATAGCGAGTGTGGAATTGTGGTGATATGGTGTGCGAAAATGTCCCTAGGAAATCAGCTAAATTACTAAACCGATCATCGTTATTGTACATTATGTGTGGGAGAAGCCTATGCTAGCAGGCCATCCCTTACTCATAATTTTATGCACTTACGATTGATACTATGAGCAAGCATCTACAAGTTCTAACAAGTTCATTAAGTTAAAACCCAACCATAGCATTAAGATATATTTGTCCCCCTTCAATCCCATATGCATCAATTTCTACGCTCAGGCTTGGTAGCAACTTTCACTTTGGCGGGACTATGCATAGTCCTATAAACGTACTAGTATCCCTAAGATGTGATCCTCGCGCACGCTCGTATGATGGGCACCAAAGGACAACAACAAATTAATCATGCAACTGAAACCAATCATAGCAATTAAAAAATTAACCCATAGGAGGAAACAATATACTGAGACATAATAGCGATGACACAAATCCGTGGATAATGTTCATAAGCATGAAACACTATGTTCAAGTAGGGGATTACAACGGGTTGTAGGAGAGTGGAAAGCTAAAGAGGTGATGAAGGTGATGAAGATGTTAATGAAGACGACTACGTTGATGAAGACTATCACTACGATGATAGTTCCCCGGACGACAACTGCGGTGCCACCGGGAGAGAGGCTCCCCCTCCGGCTTCTTCGTCAATGGCCTCACTCCAAGTGTGGAGAGGTTCTCACCTCTGGTCCTTGGCCACCATGGCTTCTGGAGGGGCGAAAGCCCCTTGGAGATTGGATCTCTCTTCTCTTTTTCTCTATTTTCAGTCTTGTTTTATAGCCGAACACCATTTCTTTTATAGTGGGAGATCCGTAACTTCGATCGGGCTAAAATTTTGATGGGGCTTTTCCATAATTTATTTTTCCTGCGGCAGAAGGAGATCTCCAATCGACTTAAGGGATACACACATGGGCCCATGGGGCGGCTAGGTGGTGGTCGCGCCCTTGCCCGTGTGGGGCCCTCAGGCATCGCTTGCGTTGATTTCTTCTCCCAAAAATGTAGCGATCCAACCTCAGACCATCAAATCTCTATGCATAAGTGCCATCCCTGGATCGGTAATGCTGACACACACAGTACTTGAAGGATTTATAACAGAGTGCAATCACACACTTATTACATCGAATGTCTCAAAAGAGAACTTATTACAATAATATGGCTTAAGACCATCTAAATAATATAACCGCGGAAGCATCGAAGGTAAATGAGTCCATCAACTCCAATGGCATAGCTGAGTGCACGGCAACGACCTAGCGCACCTTACTCTTCATCTGAAAAGTCTGCAACATAATACGTTGCAACCCGAAACGGGTCAGCACATGGAATATGCTGGTAAAATAACACTATAGAGCAATAA
Source organism: Aegilops bicornis (assembly GCA_021605145.1). NCBI lineage: Eukaryota > Viridiplantae > Streptophyta > Magnoliopsida > Poales > Poaceae > Aegilops > Aegilops bicornis. The sequence continues at coordinate 51,283,370 of CM038669.1, forward strand.
ACAAGATAACTTCTATATCTACATGCAATATGGCTGGTGGAGGCTCTATGGTTGTCATTTTTGCGTAAATAACACTATAGAGCAATAAACAAGATAACAACAAAGGAATATATTTTATTTAACTACAAAGTTGGTTGATAAATATTGAGAAGGTTCCTCCAACTCAATCCCAATTAAACAATATTAATAACACAACAAATTAAATTAAGAGTCATGAGATCAAATAAAAAATTCAAGAACCAGATACTCAAGTTGTCCATAACCGGGGACACGGCTAACCATGATTAGTTTGTACACTCTGCAGAGGTTTGCGCACTTTTCCCCACAAGACTCGATATGCTCCGTTGGATTTCTCGCACTACATGGTGTTTGAGAAACGGATGACCGAGACATAGTCTTTCAGAAGCATTAACTCTTTACTCTTGGTAGACAGTACCACCTACACCCCTTACATCTGCTAGCCTACCACTCAAAGAGGTCACACAACATACTTAACTATGCCAGAGCCCATAATGGCTTGTGGCTACACACAGAAGTTTCTAGCATGAATAATCTTATGATCCCTTTGAGCCTGGGCGGTGAACCATAGGATGATCACACGGGTACTCCGGGATATCCTAGGACATTACTGGATTGCTCCATGTGGCCCGCAACCAATCCACCCAGATGTGTATTAAAGTAGCCACCTTAAGTTAACCATTAATTAACAACTCTCACATCTGTCATAGATCACTCAAACCAACCACGTCTACGAGTATAGCGTAGCAATATAAGCATACGCAGAAGTAACTCCCAAGGTTTGAAATAAAGGACAATACTTTCTACCTCATCAACTACTTCCCACTACCCACATGTTAAACAGATCCTACTCATGCAATGTTTGAGGGTTGAAACTAATGCATAAAACCTGGGTAATAAAGGTGTATGATCAAAGTGTTACTTGCCTTGCTGACGATCTGCAAACCCTAGAGACTCGTAGTAGCACACTACGCACTCCAGAAACTCTATCGCAACAAACAATAGCATACATAAGCACTCAAGCATAGATGCAAGGGTAAAACTTAGATGAGAAAGTCCAAACTGAAAGTACAGCTGAAGAACTTCGATTTGCAAAAAGAATCAATCAAATCGGAGCTGCGAAACTCGAACTACGATCAAAAGAAGTTCATAATCAAATATGCTTGAAACCAAATTTTAAATTGTTAAAATCATGTTCAAGTTGATTAACTGGAACGAGGGGTTCGAGACGAATATTTTGGTGTTGGTTTAACTGCATTTGGATAAACGGCTAAAATGTTGCGAGGGTTTGAAGATCGGGGGCTAATCTGCGATAAAAATAATCCCGGATAGGTCCCTGGCAGAAAATAAAATAAAAAGGAAAACGCTAATGAACGAACATTCCCTATCAGAGACGAACGAACGAAGACGTTCGCGAACAGAGATGTTCGAGTGAACGTTCGCTAATTAGCGAACCCGAAAAAAACAAACCGAACCGAATCTAACGAAAAAACCGGGGCAACAGTTTTTTCGGTTTTTTACTGATTCAACAAAAAAAAACCGGCGGCGGCGAGATCTGGTGAGCGGCGACGGCGGCGCGGGGCAACGGCGGAACGGGCGCGGGGTGTGGCAGCGTCAACTCACAAGAAGAGCGCTGGGCGGCGCTGGCTGGTGGCGGAGGTGCGGAGGTGACAGAGTGGAGGCGGCGGCGGGGCGCACTATATAAAGGCCCGGGGGGTTCGGCTTGGGGAGTGGGCCGGAGCGAGCGAGAGTCCGACTCGGATTCTCCTTGATGTACGCGCCACGCACGGCGGCGGCGGGAGGAAGGCGGCGGCTCTGTGGGCTCCGGCCGGGCTCGGCTGGGCCTTTGGCCCAGTCGGGCGAGATTTTTTTTAATAAATTCCGCCGAAGAAAAATCCTAATAAAATATAAAAAATAATCTAAAAAGGCCAAAAGAATTTTCACCGTCTATATAAAATATTTAGAACAAAATGAACATTTTTCTGGCCTAAAAATGCAAATCTTGAAAAATGCATATTTTTAATTCAAATAAAATCCAATAAAAATATTTATTTGATTTTAATTTTTTTCCTCCAATATTCCTCTCTTTTGAAGAAGTCATATTATCTTCTCTTTTTTATTTTTTAATATTAGAAATATTCGGAGAGAAAAAATATTAAAACCAAATTGATACTCTTTTCAAATTTGAGAAAATTCAAATATGAAAATTTATGAAATCTCCAACTCTCTCTTTGGGTCCTTGAGTTGCTTAAGATTTCTAGGATCACAACCGAAATGCAAATAAAATATGATATGCATATGATGACATATGTATAACATCCAAATTGAAAATTGGGATGTTACAAACCTACCCCCCTTAAGATGAATCTTGCCCTCGAGATTCGGGTTGGCTAGAAAATAGGTGTGGGTGGTCTTTCCGTAGGTCTTCTTCTCTTTCCCAGGTGGCTTCATCCTCGCTATGGTGGCTCCACTAAACTTTGCAAAACTAGATAACCTTACTACGTGTAACTCGGCTGGCAAACTCGAGAATCTTGACCGGTTTCTCCTCGTAGGTCACATCACTATCCAACTGAATTGCTTCCAGGGGCACTGTATCTCTCAGAGGAATATTGGCCATCTCTGCATGGCACTTATTCAACTGGGAAACGTGAATCACATCATGAACTCCTGACAGTCCTTCGGGTAACTCCAACTTGTAGGCCACTTCTCCCATACGCTCCAAAACTCGGTATGGTCCTACAAATCTCGGGGCTAACTTTCCCTTAACTCCAAATCGTTTAACTCCTCGCAGTGGTGACACACGATGATATGCTCTGTCTCCGATTTCATAGACTACCTCCTTGCGTTTTGTATCCGCATAACTCTTCTGCCTGGACTGAGCTACCTTAGTCTATCTCGAATCTGAAGGAAATATGCCCTAGAGGCAATAATAAAGTTATTATTTATTTCCTTATTTCATGATAAATGTTTATTATTCACGCTAGAATTATATTAGCCGGAAACATAATACATGTGTGAATACATAGACAAACAGAGTGTCACTAATATGCCTCTACTTGACTGGCTCGTTGGTAAAAAACGGTTATGTTTCCTAGCCATAGACATGAGTTGTCATTTTATAAACGGGATCACATCATTAGGAGAATGATGTGATTGACTTGACCCATTCCTTTAGTTAGCACTTGATTGTTTTAGTTTACTGCCATTGCTTTCTTCATGACTTATACATGTTCCTATGACTATGAGATTATGCAACTCCCAATTACCGAAGGAACACTTTGTGTGCTACCAAACATCACAACGCAACTCGGTGATTATAAAGGTGCTCTACAGGTGTCTCCAATGGTACTTGTTGAGTTGGCATAGATCGAGATTAGGATTTGTCACTCCGATTGTCGGAGAGGTATCTATGGGCCCTCTCGGTAATGCACATCACTATAAGCCTAGCAAGCAATGCCACTAATGAGTTAGTTGCGGGATGATGCGTTACAGAACGAGTAAAGAGACTTGCCGATAATGAGATTGATCTAGGTATTGAGATACTGATGATCGAATCTCGGGCAAGTAACATACCGATGACAAAGGGAACAACGTATGTTGTTATGCGGTTTGACCGATAAAATCTCCGTAGAATACGTAGGATCCAATGAGCATCCAGGTTCAGCTATTGGTTATTGACGGGAGACGTGTCTCGGTCATGTCTACATAGTTCTCAAACCCGTAGGGTCCGCACGCTTGAAGTTTTGTGACGATCGATATTACAAGTTTATGTGTTTTGATGTACCGAAGGTAGTTTGGGGTCCCGGATGTGATCACGGACATGACGAGGAGTCTCGAACTGGTCGAGACATAAAAATTGATATATTGGACGGCTATATTCGGACACCGGAAGTGTTCCGGGCGATCTCGGAGAAAACCGGAGTGCCGGAGGGTTACCGGAACCCCCCGTGGACTAATGGGCCTTGTTGGGGCCTAGTGGAGAGAGAGAGGGGCCGGCCAGGGCAGGCTGCACGCCCCCTCCCCACTCCCACTCCCACTCCCACTCCTTCCTTGCTCCTCCTAGTGGGACTAGGGGGGGGGGCTTGCCTTTCCCCACTCCCACTCCTTCCTTGCTCCTCCTAGTGGGACTAGGAAAGGGGAGTCCTACTCCCACTAGGAGGAGGACTCCTCCTCCTGGCGTGCCCTGCAAGGGCCGGCCGGCCTCCCCCCTTGGTCCTTTATATACGGGGGCTGGGGGGCACCCTAGAACACACAATTGATTGTTCCAAGCCGTGTGCAGTGCCCCCCCCTCCACCATAATCCACCTCGGTCATATCGTAGCGGTGCTTAGGCGAAGCCCTGCGTCGCCAGCAACATCATCACCGTCATCACGCCATCGTGCTGACAGAACTCTCCCGTGAAGCTCTGCTGGATCGGAGTTCGTGGGACGTTATCGAGCTGAATGTGTGCTGAACTCGGAGGTATCATACGTTCGGTACTTGGATCGGTCTCATCGTGAAGACGTACGACTACATCAACCGCGTTGTCATAACGCTTCCACTTTCGGTGTACGAGGGTACATGGACGACACTCTCCCCTCTCGTTGCTATCCATCACCATGATCTTGCGTGTGCGTAGGATTTTTTTTGAAATTACTACGTTCCCCAACAGTGGCATCCGAGACAGATTTATGCGTAGATGTTATATGCACGAGTAGAACACAAGTGAGTTGTGGCGATACAAGTCATACTGCTTACCAGCATTTCATACTTTGATTCGGCGATATTGTTGGATGAAGCAGCCCCGACCTACATTACGCGTACGCTTACGCGAGACTGGTTCTACCGACATGCTTCGCACACAGGTGGCTGGCGGATGTTAGTTTCTCCAACTTTAGTTGAATCGAGTGTGGCTACGCCCGGTCCTTGTGAAGGTTAAAATAGCACTAACTTGACGAAATATAGTTGTGGTTTTGATGCGTAGGTAAGAACGGTTCTTGCTCAGCCCGTAGCAGCCACGTAAAACTTGCAACAACAAAGTAGAGGACGTCTAACTTGTTTTTGCAGGGCATGTTGTGATGTGATATGGTCAAGACATGATGCTAAATTTTATTGTATGAGATGGTCATGTTTTGTAACCGAGTTATCGGCAACTGGCAGGAGCCATATGGTTGTCGCTTTATTGTATGAAATGCAATCGTCATGTAATTGCTTTACTTTATCACTAAGCGGTAGCGATAGTCGTAGAAGCAATAGTTGGCGAGACGACAACGATGCTACGATGAAAGATCAAAGTGTCGCGCCGGTGACGATGGTAATCATTACGGTGCTTTTGAGATGGAGATCAAAGGGACAAGATGATGATGGCCATATCATATCACTTATATTGATTGCATGTGATGTTTTTCTTTTATGCATCTTATTCTGCTTTGATTGACGGTAGCATTATAAGATGATCTCTCACTAAATTTCAAGGTACAAGTGTTCTCCCTGAATATGCACCATTGCCAAAGTTTGTCGTACCGAGACACCACGTGATGATCGGGTGTGATAAGCTCTACGTTCATATACAATGGGTGTAAGCCAGTTTTGCATACCCAGAAATACTCGAGTTAAACTTGACGAGCCTAGCATATGCAAATGTGGCCTCGGAACACTGAGACTGAATGGTCGAGCGTGAATCATATAGTAGATACGATCAACATAGTGATGTTCACCATTGAAAACTACTCCATCTCACGTGATGATCGGACATGGTTTAGTTGATATGGATCACGTGATCACTTAGATGATTAGATGGATGTCTATCTAAGTGGGAGTTTGTAAGTAATTTGATTAATTGAACTTTAATTTATCATGAACTTAGTACCTGATAGTATTTTGCATGTCTATGTTCTAGATAGATGGCCCATGCTGTTGGTCCGTTGAATTTTAATGCGTTCCTTGATAAAGCAAAGTTGAAAGATGATGGTAGCAATTACACAGACTGGGTCTGTAACTTGAGGATTATCCTCATTGATGCACAGAAGAATTACGTCCTGGAAGCACCGCTGGGTGCCAAACCCGCTGCAGGAGCAACGCGAGATGTTATGAACATCTGGCAGAGCAAAGCTGATGACTACTCGATAGTTCAGTGTGCCATGCTTTACGGCTTAGAACCGGGAGCATATGATATGTTCCAGAAGTTGAAGTTAATATTTCAAGAAAATGCCCGGATTGAGAGATATGAAGTCTCCGATAAGTTCTACAGCTGCAAGATGGAGGAGAATAGTTCTGTCAGTGAGCATATACTCAAAATGTCTGGGTATAACAATCACTTGATTCAACTGCGAGTTAATCTTCCGGATGATAGTGTCATTGACAGAATTCTTCAATCACTGCCACCAAGCTACAAAAGCTTCGTGATGAACTATAACATGCAAGGGATGGATAAGACAATTCCGAGCTCTTTGCAATGCTAAAGGCTGAGGAGGTAGAAATCAAGAAGGAGCATCAAGTGTTGATGGTCAACAAGACTACCAGTTTCAAGAAAAAGGGTAAAGGGAAGAAGAAGGGGAACTTCAAGAAGAACGGCAAACAAGTTGCTGCTCAGGAGAAAAAACCCAAGTGTGGACCTAAGCCTGAGACTGAGTGCTTCTACTGCAAAGGGACTGGCCACCTGGAAGCGGAACTGCCCCAAGTATCTGGTGGATAAGAAGGATGGCAAGATGAGCGAAGGTATATGTGATATACATGTTATTGATGTGTACCTTACTAAAGCTCGAAGTAGCACCTGGGTATTTGATACTCGTTCTGTTGCTAATATTTGCAACTCGAAGCAGGGACTACGGATTAAGCGAAGATTGGCTAAGGACGAGGTGACGATGCGCGTGAGAAATGGTTCCAAAGTCGATGTTATCACCATCGGCACGCTGCCTCTACATCTACCCTCGGGATTAGTTTTAGACCTGAATAATTCTTATTTGATGCCAGCGTTGAGCATGAACATTATATCTGGATCTTGTTTGATGCGAGACGGTTATTCATTTAAATCTGAGAATAATGGTTGTTCTATTTATATGAGTAATATCTTTTGTGGTCATGCACCCACGAAGAGTGGTCTATTTTTTATGAATCTCGATAGTAGTAATACACATATTCATAATGTTGAAGCCAAAAGATGCAGAGTTGATAATGATAATGCAACTTATTTGTGGCACTGCCGTTTAGGTCATATTGGTGTAAAGCGCATGAAGAAACTCCATTCTGATGGACTTTTGGAATCACTTGATTATGAATCACTTGGTACTTGCAAACCATGCCTCGTGGGCAATATGACTAAAACGCCAGAACAATGAAGCGAGCAACAGATTTGTTGGAGATCATACATACTGATGTATGTGGTCCGATGAATACTGAGGCTCGCGGCGGGTATCGTTATTTTCTCACCTTCACAGATGATTTGAGCAGATATGGGTATATCTACTTAATGAAACATAAATCTGAAACATTCGAAAAGTTCAAAGAATTTCAGAGTGAAGTGGAAAATCATCGTAACAAGAAAATAAAGTTTCTACGATCTGATCGTGGTGGAGAATATTTTAGTTACGAGTTTGGTCTTCATTTGAAACAATGCAGAATAGTTTCGCAACTCACGCCACCCAAAACACCACAGCGTAATGGTGTGTCCGAACGTCATAATCATACTTTACTAATATGGTGTGATCTATGATGTCTCTTACTGATTTACCACTATCGTTTTGGGGTTATGCTTTAGAGACGGCTGCATTCACGTTAAATAGGGCACCATCTAAATCCGTTGAGACGACGCCTTATGAACTGTGGTTTGGCAAGAAACCAAAATTGTCGTTTCTTAAAGTTTGGGGCTGCGATGCTTTTGTGAAAAAGCTTCAACCAGATAAGCTCGAACCCAAATCGGAGAAATGTGTCTTCATAGGATACCCAAAGGAGACTGTTGGGTACAGCTTCTATCACAGATCCGAAGGCAAAATATTTGTTGCTAAGAATGGATCATTTCTAGAGAAGGAGTTTCTCTCGAAAGAAGTGAGTGGGAGGAAAGTAGAACTTGATGAGGTAACTGTACTTACTCCCTTATTGGAAAGTAGTTCATCACAGAAATCTGTTCCTATGACTCCTACACCAATTAGCGAGGAAGCTAATGATGATGATCATGCAACTTCTGATCAAGTTACTACCGAACATCGTAGGTCAACTAGAGTAAGATCCGCACCAGAGTGGTACGGTAATCCTGTTCTGGAGGTCATGTTACTTGATCATGACGAACCTACGAACTATGAGGAAGTGATGACGAGCCCAGATTCAGCAAAATGGCTTGAGGCCATGAAATCTGAGATGGGATCCATGTATGAGAACAAAGTGTGGACTTTGGTTGACTTGCCCGATGATCGGCAAGCCATTGAGAATAAATGGGTCTTCTAGAAGAAGACTGACGTTGACGGTAATGTTGCTGTCTACAAAGCTCGACTTGTTACGAAAGGGTTTCGACAAGTTCAAGGAGTTGACAACGATGAGACTTTCTCACCCGTAGCGATGCTTAAGTCCGTCCAAATCATGTTAGCAATTGCCGCATTTTATGATTATGAAATTTGGCAAATGGATGTAAAGACAACATTCCTGAATGGATTTCTGGAAGAAGAGTTGTATATGATGCAACCTAAAGGTTTGATCGATCCAAAGGATGCTAACAAAGTGTGCAAGCTCCAGCGATCCATCTATGGACTGGTGCAAGCATCTCGGAGTTGGAATGAACATTTTGATAGTGTGATCAAAGCATATGGTTTTATACAGACTTTTGGAGAAGTCTGTATTTACAAGAAAGTGAGTGGGAGCTCTGTAGCATTTCTAATATTCTATGCATATGACATATTGTTGATTGGAAATGATATAGAATTTCTGGAAAGCATAAAAGGATACTTGAATAAGAGTTTTTCAATGAAAGACCTCGGTGAAGCTGCTTATATGTTGGGCATCAAAATCAATAGAGATAGATCAAGACGCTTAATTGGACTTTCACAAAGCACATACCTGATACGTCCATTTTGAATCATGCTTTTATATCGATATTTATCGCATTATGGGCTGTTATTTCACTTTATGTCACAATACTTATGGCTAGTCTCTCTTATTTTACAAGGTTTACATTAAGAGGGAGAATGCCGACAGCTGCAATTCTGGGCTGGAAAAGGAGCAAATATTGGAGACCTATTCTGTGCAACTCCAAAAGTCCTGAAACTCCACGGAATGTCTTAAAATAAATAAAGAAAAATAAATGCCAAAGATGAAGGCCAGGGGGCCCACACCCTGCTCACGAGGGTGGGGGGCGCGCCCTCCCCCCTGGGCGCGCCCCCCTACCTCGTGGGCCCCCTGGTGGCTCTCCGACGTCCATCTTCTCCTATATGAAGTATTTCGATGAGAAAAAAATTCAGAAGCAACCTTTCGGGACGAGACTCCGCCGCCATGAGGCGGAACCTTGGCGGAACCAATCTAGGGACTCCGTGAGCTGTTACGCGGGGACACTTCCCTCCGGGAGGGAAATCATCGCCATCATCATCACCAACGCTCCTCTCATCGGGAGAGGGCAATCTCCATCAACATCTTCACCAAAGCACCATCTCATCTCCAAACCCTAGTTCATCTCGTGTATCCAATTCTTGTCTCTATGTCCGGATTGGTGCTAGTAGGTTGCTAGTAGTGTTGATTACTCCTTGTAGTTGATGCTAGTTGGTTTACTTGGTGGAAGATCATATGTTCAGATCCTTTATGCATATTATTACCCCTCTGATCATGAACATGAATATGCTTTCTGAGTAGTTACGTTGTTTCCTGAGGACAAGGGAGAAGTCTTGCTATTAGTAGTCATGTGATTTAGGTATTCGTCCGATATTTTGATGAGATGTATGGTGTCTAATCTCTAGTGGTGTTATGTGAACGTCGACTACATAACACTTCACCATTATTTGGGCCTAGAGGAAGGCATTGGGAAGTAATAAGTAGATGATGGTTTGCTAGAATGACAGAAGCTTAAACCATAGTTTATGCGTTGCTTAAAGGGGCTGATTTGGATCCATATGTTTCATGCTATGGTTAGGTTTACCTTAATACTTTTGTTGTAGTTGCGGATGCTTGCAATAGAGGTTAACCATAAGTGGGATGCTTGTTCAAGTAAGAACAGCACCCAAGCACCGGTCCACCCACATATCAAATTATCAAAGTACTGAACGCGAATCATATGAACGTGATGAAAACTAGCTTGACGATATTCCCATGTGTCCTCGGGAGCGCTTTTCCTATTATAAGAGTTTGTTCCGGCTTGTCCTTTGCTACAAAAAGGATTGGGCCACCTTGCTGCACCTTATTCACTTTTGTTACTTGTTGCTCGTTACAATTTACCTTATCACAAAACTATCTGTTACCACTTATTTCAGTACTTGCAGAGAGTACCTTGCTGAAAACCGCTTATCATTTCCTTCTGCTCCTCGTTGGGTTCGACACTCTTACTTATCGAAAGGACTACGATAGATCCCCTATACTTGTGGGTCATCAAGACTCTTTTCTAGCACCGTTGCCGGGGAGTGAAGCGCCTTTGGTAGGTGGAATTTGGTAAGGAAAAATTTATTTAGTGTGCTGAAATTTTCTGTCACTTGTTACTATGGAAAGTAATTGTCTGAGGGGCTTGTTCGGGGTATCTTCACCCCGTCCAGTAGAGCAAAGATTTGCTCCCCAACCTACTCAATATACTGAACCTATTGAAAATGAAACTCCTTTTGAATTTCCTTCGGGTATGATGGAAAAACTACTAGCTAATCCTTTTACAGGAGATGGAACAAAGCACCCTGATGAGCACTTAATATATGTGGATGAAATTTGTGGATTATTTAAGCTTGTAGGTGTACCCGATGATGTTGTTAAGGAGAAGGCTTTTCCTTTATCTTTGAAGGAAGACACATTGACATGGTATAGGCTATGTGATACGAGATCATGGAACTATAAAAGATTGAAATTGGAATTTCATCAAAAGTATTACCCTATGCATCTTGTTCATCGTGATCGCAATTATATTATAATTTTTGGCCTCGCGAAGGAGAAAGCATCGCTCAAGCTTGGAGGAGGCTTAAATCAATGTTATATTCATGCCCCAATCATGAGCTTCCAAGAGAAATAATTATTCAAAGTTTTTATGCTCGGCTTTCTGATGGCAATCGCACCATGCTCGATACTACTTGTGCTGGCTCTTTTATGATGAAGACTATTGAATTCAAATGGAATTTATTGGATAGAATTAAACGGAACTCTGAAGATTGGGACCTCGACGAAGGTAAGGAGTCAGGTATGACACCTAAGTTTGATTGTGTTAAATCTTTTATGGATACCGATATCTTCCGTAAGTTTAGCACTAAATGTGGACTTGACTCTGAGATAGTAGCTTCTTTCTGTGAATCTTTTGCTACTTATGTTGTTCTCCCTAAAGAGAAGTGGTTCAAATATCATCCTCCCATAGAAGTAAAAGTAGTTGCACCTATTAAAGTTGAAGAAAAGACTGTCACTTATAATGATCCTATTGTTCCTACCTCTTATGTTGAGAAACCACCTTTCCCTGTTAGAGTAAAGGATCATGCTAAAGCTTCAACTGTTGTTCGTAAAAGCAATATTTGAACTTATACACCTCCTGATCAAGTCAAAATAGAACCTAATATTGCTATTGTTAAAGATCTCTTGTCTGTTAATATTGATGGGCATGTCATTCAATTCTCTGGTGAAACTGCTAGAATTGCTAAACCCCGTGCTAAAGATAAACATAGACCTGTGGTAGGGGTGCCTGTTATTTCTGTTAAAATAGGAGATCGTTGTTATCATGGCTTATGTGATATTGGTGTTAGTGCTAGTGTTATACCTATTACCTTGTATGAAGAAATTAAGCATGAAATTGCACCCGCTGAGATAGAAGATATCGATGTTACAATTAAGCTTGCCAATAGGGATACTATTTCGCCAGTGGGAATTGTTAGAGATGTTGAAGTTTTGTGTGGGAAAACCAAATATCCCGCTGATTATCTTGTTCTTGGTTCTCCACAAGATAGCTTTTGTCCCATTATATTTGGTAGACCCTTCTTGAATACTGTTAATGCTAAGATAGACTTCGAAAAGAATGTTGTTACTATTGGCTTGGATGATATGGTTCATAAGTTTAATTTCTCTAAATTTAGTAAACAACATCGTGAGGAAGAATTTCCTAGTAAATATGAAATTATTGGTCTTGCTCCTATTGCTGTACCTCCTAGTGATCCTTTGGAACACTATTTGCTAGACCATGAAAATGAGATGTTCATGAATGAAAGAAGGGAAATAGATGAAGTATTATTTAAAGAGGAACCTATTCTGCAACATAATTTGCCTATTGAAATCTTAGGGGATCCTCCTCCACCCAAGGGTGATCCCGTGTTTGAGCTTAAACTGTTGCCTGATAATATTAAATATTCTTATCTTGATGAAAATAAAATATATCCTGTTATTATTAGTGCTAACCTTTCAGAGCATGAAGAAGAAAGATTATTAAAAACTCTGAAGAAGCACCATGCAGCTATTGGATATACTCTCGATGATCTTAAGGGCATTAGTCCCACTCTATGTTAACATAAAATAAATTTGGAAGCGGATGCCAAACCAGTTCGTGATCCTCAACAACGTTTGAATCCTAAAATGAAAGAAGTTGAAAGAAAAGAAATACTCAAACTCCTGGAGGCAGGTATAATTTATCCCGTTGCTGATAGTCAGTGAGTAAGTCCTGTCCATTGTGTCCCTAAGAAGGGAGGTATTACTGTTGTCCCTAATGATAAAGATGAATTGATTCCGCAAAGAATTATCATAGGTTATAGGATGGTAATTGATTTCCTCAAATTAAATAAAGCTACTAAGAAAGATCATTACCCCTTACCTTTTATTGATCAAATCCTAGAAAGATTATGCAAACATACACATTATTGCTTTCTAGATGGTTATTATGGTTTCTCTCAAATACCTGTGTCGGCTAAAGATCAATCAAAGACAACTTTTACATGCCCTTTTGATACTTTTGCTTATAGATGTATGCCTTTTGATTTATGTAATGCACCTGCTTCCTTTCAAAGATGCATGATGGCTATATTCTCTGACTTTTGTGAAAAGATTTGTGAGGTTTTCATGGACGACTTTTCCGTCTATGGTTCCTCTTTTGACGATTGCTTGAGCAATCTTGATCGAAGTTTTGCAGAGATGTGAAGAAACTAATCTTGTCTTGAATTGGGAAAAGTGCCACTTTATGGTTAATGAAGGTATTGTCTTGGGGCACAAAGTTTCCGAAAGAGGTATTGAAGTTGATAAAGCCAAGGTTGATGCTATTGAAAAGATGCCATGTCCCAAGGACATCAAAGGTATAAGAAGTTTACTTGGTCATGCCGGATTTTATAGGAGGTTCATTAAGGACTTCTCAAAAATTTCTCGGCCTCGACTAATTTATTACAAAAGATGTACCATTTGTCTTTGATGATGATTCTCAGAGAAGCATTTGAAATACTTAAGAAAGCATTAGTCTCTGCACCTGTTGTTCAGCCACCTGATTGGAATTTACCCTTTGAAATTATGTGTGATGCTAGTGATTATGCTGTAGGTGCTGTTCTAGGGCAAAGAGTTGATAAGAAATTGAATGTTATCCATTATGCTAGTAAGACTCTAGACAATGCTCAAAGAAATTATGCTACTTCCGAAAAGGAACTCTTAGCAGCTGTATTTTCTTGTGATAAATTCAGACCCTATATTGTTGACTCTAAAGTAACTATTCACACAGATCATGCTGCTATTAAATATCTTATGGAAAATAAAGATGCAAAACCTAGACTTATTAGATGGGTTCTCTTGCTGCAAGAATTTGATTTACATATTGTTGATAGAAAAGGAATTGAGAACCCCTGCTTGCATAACTTGTCTAGGTTAGAGAATGTTCTTGATGACCCACTACCTATTGATGATAGCTTTCCGATGAACAATTAAATGTCATAAGCACTTCTCGTAGCACTCCATGGTATGCTGATTATGCTAATTATATTGTTGCTAAATTTATACCACCTAGCTTCACATACCAACAAAAGAAAAAGTTCTTTTATGATTTACGTCATTACTTTTGGGATGACCCACATCTTTATAAAGAAGGAGTAGATGGTGTTATTAGACGTTGTGTGCCTTAGCATGAACAGGAGTAGATCCTACGCAAGTGTCACTCCGAAGCTTATGGAGGACACCACGCTGGAGATAGAACTGCACATAAGGTATTGCAATCAGGTTTTTATTGGCCCACTCTCTTCAAAGATGCCCGTAAGTTTGTTTTGTCTTGTGATGAATGTCAAAGAATTGGTAATATTAGTAGACATCAAGAAATGCCTATGAATTATTCACTTGTTATTGAACCATTTGATGTTTGGGGCTTTGATTATATGGGACCTTTTCACGCCTCTAATGGATATACTCATATTTTAGTTGTTGATTATGTTACTAAGTGGGTAGAAGCTATTCCAACTAGTAGTGCTGATCATAACACTTCTATTAAAATGCTTAAGGAAGTTATTTTTCCGAGGTTTGGAGTCCCTAGATATTTAATGACTGATGGTGGTTCACATTTTATTCATGGTGCTTTCCGTAAAATGCTTGCTAAATATGACGTTAATCATAGAATTGCATCACCTTATCACCCACAGTCTAGTGGTCTAGTAGAATTGAGTAATAGAGAGCTCAAATTAATTTTGGCAAAGACTGTTAATAGGTCTAGAAAGAATTGGTCCAAGAAATTTGATGATGCATTATGGGCATATAGAACTGCATATAAGAATCCTATGGGTATGTCTCCGTATAAAATGGTTTATGGAAAAGCATGTCACTTACCTCTCGAACTAGAACATAAGGCATATTGGGATATTAAAGAGCTCAACTATGATTTCAAACTTGCCGGTGAGAAGAGGTTATTTGATATTAGCTCATTTGATGAATGGAGAACCCAAGCTTATGAAAATGTCAAGTTGTTTAAAGAAAAGGTTAAAAGATGGCATGACAAAAGGGTACAAAAGCTTGAGTTTAATGTAGGGTGATTATGTGTTGCTATACAACTCTCGTGTAAGATTTTTTGCAGGAAAACTTCTCTCTAAATGGGAAGGTCCCTATGTTATCGAGGAGGTCTATCGTTCCGGTGCCATAAAAATCAACAACTTCGCAGGCACAAATACGAAGCTGGTAAACGGTCAAAGGATCAAACACTATATCTCAGGTAATCCCATAAATGTTGAAACCAATATTGTTGAAACCGTAACCCCGGAGGAATACATAAGGGACACTTTCCAGAACGTTCCAGACTCAGAAAAGGAATAGGTATGTGGTACGGTAAGTACACCGACTCCAAAACAATTTTTAAGGCAATATTTCTTTGTTTTGGAATATTTAGAAAAATGGAAAAATAAATAGCAGTCCGGGGAGGATACGAGGCCTCCACGAGGGTGGAGAGCGCGCCCTACCCCCCTGGGCGCACCCCCTACCTCGTGAGCACCTTGCGTGCCGTCTGGACTCCGGTTTCTTGCACGATACGTATTTTGGTCGGTAAAAATTCATTATATATACTCCCGAAGGTTTTGACTCTCGTATCACGCAATTCTCCCCTGTTTTTGTTTCGAACTATTTTTCTGACAGGTCTGGATCATCATGACGACCCCAAGTGCTTCCAAGGACATGTTCTTCGAGAAGGTGATCAACCCTTACCTCGCGGAGGTGCTGCGACACCCTCAAACCATTGAGATGCGTGATGGGTTGCTGCACATCCGCGATGTTGAGGGACCAAAGGGAACTGGAAGCGTGGTGACGAGGCTCGAAGCAATGGAGCAACAAGTTTTCAAGTGCCATGGGATGGTGGAGCGTGGAATCAACGCTACCCACAAGATGCTTGCGGAGTTCACCAACAACTACGAGCCGGACGCCAAGAGAACCGATGAGGCCATCTTCAAGCTACATGAGAAGATCGAGCACCTCCAAGCCCAAATCTATGATCTGCAAAATCAAAACTGTGAGTATGAATATAGATTCAAAAGGATGAGTTTGGCTGCAGATTTGAGGATTCCGGAGACTCGATCATCCTTCTATGATGGTGAGCCTATGCCATGGAAGGTGGACGACAAGCCCGCATCATCAACAACACCTCCACTGCCAACAACAAAGAAGGAGATATAATCACATGGGTATGGGCACTCCCCTTGGCAACTGCCAAGCTTGGGGGAGGTGCCCTGGTATTGTATCACCTTCGCAACTCCTATCTTTACCGTTTTTCTTAGTTCGATCCTATTAGTAGTATCTTGATTTAGTAGAATAAAGTCATGGCATGATCTTGTTTTGAGTTTTGCTTTATGGTTCTTCTTTGTAATCGAGTCCGTGAGCTATATAATAAAGATTAGTGTTGAGTCAAGGGCTTGAGTATTTTGCCATGATCTTGGGTGATTACGAGAAAAAGAATAAAAAGAAACAAAGAGTTCATATTGATCTTATTGAAAGTAATGACTTCACATAGAAAGAGTATGATGATTAAAAGTTGTTGGGAGTTGACAAATATAGCTTTGGTCATCGTTCCAATTAATAGGAAGTAATAAGGAAAGAGAGGTTTCACATATAGATATATTATCATTGACATATTTTATGATTGGGAGCACTCATTAAAATATTACATGCTAAAGAGTTGATGTTGGACAAGGAAGACAACATAATGAGTTATGTTTTCTTACATCTGCGATAAAGTATGTTGTCATGGATCCTCTACCATGTTGAGCTTGCCTTTCCTCCTCATGCTAGCCAAATTCTCAGCACCAAGTAGAAATACAGTTTTGCCATGAGAGTCCACCATATCTACCTATGGATTGAGTAAGATCCTTCAAGTAAGTTGTCATCAATAAAAATTGCTCTCTAAATATGCATGATTTATTAGTGCACAAAAATAAGCTTTGTACGAACTTGTTGTGGACGCAATAAAAGCGACGGACTGCATAATAAAGGTTCACATACAAGGGGCAATATAAAGTGACGTTCTTTTGCATTAAGATTTTGTGCATCAACCCTAAACGCACATGAAAACCTCTGCTTCCCTCTGCGAAGGGCCTATCTTTTATTATTATCCTCTACCTTATGCAAGAGTCACGGTGATCTTCACCTTTCCCTTTTTTTATTTTATCCTTTGGCAAGCTTAGCATGTTGGAAATAACATGATATATATATATATCTAATTGGATGTAGGGGAGCATGAATTATTATTGTTGGCATTACCCTTGTGGTAAAAGGTTGTGGGGCAAAACTATAAGCCCCTATGTTTCTCTGTGTCCGATTAAAACTCCATAAACACAAGTATTGCGTGAGTGTTAGCAATTATGAAGGACTAAGTGATAGTTGAGTATGTGGACTTGCTTTTAAGCTCTGGCATAGACTCTTTCCGATGTTATGATAAATTGCAATTGCTTCAATGACTGAGGTTACAATTTGTTGATGCTCAATAAGGTTTCTGATTCATACTTTGGCTTTGTGAAAGGATCATCACTTGAACATAAGTAATCATATGACAAATCTATATATGTTGCTGTTATGAGAATAATCATGATGCCTTCATGTCCGTATTTTATTTTTATCGATGCCTCTACCTCTAAACATGAGGGCATATTTATTGTTATCGGCTTTTCGCTTGAGGACAAGCGAGGTCTAAGCTTGGGGGAGTTGATACGTCCATTTTGCATCATGCTTTTATATCGATATTTATCGCATTATGGGCTGTTATTTCACGTTATGTCACAATACTTATGGCTATTCTCTCTTATTTTACAAGGTTTACATGAAGAGGGAGAATGCCGGCTGGAATTCAGGCTAGAAAAGGAGCAAATATTTGAGACCTATTCTGTGCAACTCCAAAAGTCCTGAAACTCCACGGAATGTCTTAAAATAAAAAAGGAAAAATCATCGCCAAAGATGAAGGCCAGGGGGCCCACACCCTGCTCACGAGGGTGGGGGGCGCGCCCTCCCCCCTGGGCGCGCAACCTACCTCGTGGGCCCCCAGGTGGCTCTCCGACGTCCATCTTCTCCTATATGAAGTCTTTCAATGAGAAAAAAATCAGAAGCAACCTTTCAGGACGAGACTCCGCCGCCACGAGGCGGAACCTTGGCGGAACCAATCTAGGGCTCCGACAGAGCTGTTCTGCCAGGGACACTTCCCTCGGGAGGGGAAATCATCGCCATCATCATCACCAACGCTCCTCTCATCGGAGAGGGCAATCTCCATCAACATCTTCACCGCACCATCTCATCTCCAAACCCTAGTTCATCTCTTGTATCCAATTCTTGTCTCTATGTCCGGGATTGGTGCTAGTAGGTTGCTAGTAGTGTTGATTACTCCTTGTAGTTGATGCTAGTTGGTTTACTTGGTGGAAGATCATATGTTCAGATCCTTTATGCATATTATTACCCCTCTGATCATGAACATGAATATGCTTTGTGAGTAGTTACATTTGTTCCTGAGGACAAGGGAGAAGTCTTGCTATTATTAGTCATGTGAATTTGGTATTCGTTCGATATTTTGATGAGATGTATGGTGTCTAATCTCTAGTGGTGTCATGTGAACGTCGACTACATAACACTTCACCATTATTTGGGCCTAGAGGAAGGCATTGGGAAGTAATAAGTAGATGATGGTTTGCTAGAGTGACAGAAGCTTAAACCATAGTTTATGCGTTGCTTAAGAGGGCTGATTTGGATCCATATGTTTCATGCTATGGTTAGGTTTACCTTAATACTTTTGTTGTAGTTGCGGATGCTTGCAATAGAGGTTAACCATAAGTGGGATGCTTGTTCAAGTAAGAACAGCACCCAAGCACCGGTCCACCAACATATCAAATTATCAAAGTATTGAACGTGAATCATATGAACGTGATGAAAACTAGCTTGACGATATTCCCATGTGTCCTCGGGAGCGCTTTTCCTATTATAAGAGTTTGTTCCGGCTTGTCCTTTGCTACAAAAAGGATTGGGCCACCTTGCTGCACCTTATTTACTTTTGTTACTTGTTGCTCGTTACAATTTACCTTATCACAAAACTATCTGTTACCACTTATTTCAGTACTTGCAGAGAGTACCTTGCTGAAAACCGCTTATCATTTCCTTCTGCTCCTCGTTGGGTTCGACACTCTTACTTATCAAAAGGACTACGATAGATACCCTATACTTGTGGGTCATCAATACCTTCATAAAGTTTTGATGAAGTTCAAAACTGGGCCAAGCAAAGAAAGGGTTCTTGCCTGTATTACAAGGTGTGAAGTTGAGTCAGACTCAATGCCTGACCACTACAGAAGATAGAGAGAAGATGAAAGATGTTCCCTATGCTTTAGCCATAGGCTCTATCATGTATGCAATGTTGTGTACCAGACCTGATGTGTGCCTTGCTATTAGTTTAGGAGGGAGGTACCAAAGTAATCCAAGAGTGGATCACTGGACATCGGTCAAGAAAATCTTGAAATACCTGAAAAGGACTAAGGATATGTTTCTCGTTTATGGAGGTGACAAAGAGCTCGTCGTAAATGGTTATGTTGATGCAAGCTTTGACACTGATCCGGACGATTCTAAATCGCAAACCGGATACGTGTTTTTATTGAACGGTGGAGCTGTCAGTTGGTGCAGTTCTAAGCAAAGCGTCGTGGCGGGATCTACGTGTGAAGCGGAGTACATAGCTGCTTCTGAAGCAGCAAATGAAGGAGTCTGGATGAAGGAGTTCATATCCGATCTACGTGTCATACCTAGTGCATCGGGTCCAATGAAAATCTTTTGTGGCAATAGTGGTGCAATTGCCTTGGCAAAGGAATCCAGATTTCACAAGACAACCAAGCACATCAAGAGACCCTTCAATTCCATCCACGATCAAGTCCAGGTGGGAACATAGATATTTGCAAGATACATACGGATCTGAATGTTGCAGACCCGTTGACTAAGCCTCTCTCACGAGCAAAACATGATCAGCACCAAGGCTCCATGGGTGTTAGAATCATTACTGTGTAATCTAGATTATTGACTCTAGTGCAAGTGGGAGATCAAGGAAATATGCCCTAGAGGCAATAATAAAGTTATTATTTATTTCCTTATTTCATGTTAAATGTTTATTATTCATGCTAGAATTGTATTAACCAGAAACATAATACATGTGTGAATACATAGACAAACAGAGTGTCACTAGTATGCCTCGACTTGACTAGCTCGTTGATCAAAGATGGTTATGTTTCCTAGCCATAGACATGAGTTGTCATTTGATAAACGGGATCACATCATTAGGAGAATGATGTGATTGACTTGACCCATTCCGTTACCTTAGCACTTGATTGTTTTAGTTTACTGCTATTGCTTTCTTCATGACTTATACATGTTCCTATGACTATGACATTATGCAACTCCCAATTAACGGAGGAACACTTTGTGTGCTACCAAACGTCACAACGCAACTCGGTGATTATAAAGGTGCTCTACAGGTGTCTCCGATGGTACTTGTTGAGTTGGCATAGATCGAGATTAGGATTTGTCACTCCGATTGTCGGAGAGGTATCTCTGGGCCCTCTCGGTAATGCACATCACTATAATCCTTGCAAGCATTGCCACTAATGAGTTAGTTGTGGGATGATGCATTACGGAAAGAGTAAAGAGACTTGCCGGTAATGAGATTGAGCTCGGTATTGAGATACCGACGATCGAATCTCTCGCAAGTAACATACTGATGAAAAAAGGAACAACGTATGTTGTTATGCAGTTTGACCGATAAAGATCTTCTTAGAATATATAGGAGCCAATATGAGCATCCAGGTTCCGCTATTGGTTAGACATGTCTCGGTCATGTCTACATAGTTCTCAAACCCGTAGGATCCGCACAATTAAAGTTCTGTGACGATCAGTATTATAAGTTTATGTATTTTGATGTACCGAAGGTAGTTCGGAGTCCCGGATGTGATCACGGACATGACGAGGAGTCTCGAAATGGTCGATACATAAAGATTGATATATTGGGCGGCTATATTTGGACACCGGAAGTGTTCCGGGCGATCTCGGAGAAAACGGTAGTGCCGGAGGGTTACCGGAACCCCCTCGGGGACTAATGGGCCTTGTTGGGCCCTAGTGGAGAGAGAGAGGGTCCGGCCAGGGCAGGCCGCGCGCCCCCTCCCCTTGAGTCCGAGTAGGACAAGAAGGGGGCGGGGGCGGCGCCCCCCTTGCCTTTCCCCTCTCCCACTCCTTCCTTCCCCCTCCTAGTGGGACTACGAAAGGGGAGTCCTACTCCCACTAGGAGGAGGACTCCTCCTCCTGGCGCGCCCTGCAAGGGCCGGCCGTCCTCCCCCCTTGCTCCTTTATATACGGGGCCAGGGGGCACCCTAGAACACACAAGTTGATTGTTCCAAGCCGTGTGGGGTGTCCCCCCTCCACCATAATCCACCTCGGTTATATCGTAGCGATGCTTAGGCGAAGCCCTGCGTCGGTAGCAACATCATCACCGTCATCACGCCGTCGTGCTGACGGAACTCTCCCGTGAAGCTCTGCTGGATCGGAGTTCGTGGGACGTCATCAAGCTGAACGTGTGCTGAACTCGGAGGTGCCGTGCGTTCGGTACTTGGATCGGTCGGATCGTGAAGACGTACGACTACATCAACCGCGTTGTCATAACGCTTCCGCTTTCGGTCTATGAGGGTATGTGGACGAAACTCTCCCCTCTCTTTGCTATGCATCACCATGATCTTGCGTGTGCGTAGGATTTTTTTTGAAATTACTACGTTCCCCAACAGAATCAACTTGACCTTCTCTACAGACTCCTTAATTAGGTCCGGTCCAAACATCTGGCGGTCTCCAACTTCATCCCACATTAAAGGTGTTATGCACCTTCTTCCATACAGAGATTCAAAAGGTGCCATCTTCAAACTAGCTTGATAACCGTTGTTGTATGAGAAGTCCGCGTAGGGCAAATTTTCATCCCAACTAGATCCATAATCTAGCACACAAGCTCTCAACATGTCCTCCAGAATCTGATTGACTCTCTCGGTCTGTCCATCTGTCTGCGGATGAAAAGCTGTACTAGACTCTAGCCTGGTGCCCAAAGTCTGGTGCAACTGATTCCGAAACTTTGAAGTAAAGTGTGTTCCTCTATCTAATACGATGGTCCTGGAACTCCATGCATACATACGATCCTGGTCATATATATCTTGGCCAACTTCGCGCTTGTATACGTGGTTTTCACTGGGATAAAGTGAGCCACTTTGGTCAAGCGATCAACTACTAGCCAGATAGAATCATATCCCGATCTCCTGGGTAATCCGGTGATGCAATCCATGCCAAGCTTGTCCCACTTACATTCAGGTATCGGCATAGGCTACAGTAATCCTGCTGGCTTTTGATGTTCTGCCTTCACTCTCTGGCGTACATCACATACCGCTACATACTCGGCAATATCCTTCTGCATACCTGTCCACCAGAAACGCTCGTTCAAATCAAAATACATCTTGGTGTTTCCGGGGTGTATCGAGTATGGTGAATCGTGGGCCTCCTGAAGTATTAACTTCCTGATCTCTGCATTATTGGGTACATATACATGGTCCTCAAACCATAAGGTTTCGTGCTCATCCTCGCGAAAACCCTTGGCTTTTCCTTCACTCATCTTCTCCTTTATCTCAGCAATTTCTTTGTCATCCTTCTAAGCTTCTCGAATCTTTCCCAATAATGTTGACTGAACCTCCATTGCTGCAACAAGACCTCTTGGAACTATCTCCAAACAAAGTTCCTTGAGATCGTCAACTAACTCTTGCGGTTATCCTCCACTTACGAGGGTATTGATATAACTCTTCCGGCTCAAAGCGTCCGCTACGCCATTGTCCTTTCCTGGATGATAGTGCAACTTCATATCATAGTCCTTTATAAGCTCCAACCATCTCCTTTGCCTGAGATTTAACTCCTTCTGAGTAAAAATGTAGTTCAAACTCTTGTGATCCGTGTACACATCACAACACTTTCCAATAAGAAAATGTCTTCAGGTCTTGAGAGCATGCACTACGGCTGCTAAATCCAAATCATGCGTGGCATAATTCAACTCATGCGGTCGAACCTGACGTGAGGCATATGAAACAATTCTTCCGTCCTGCATAAGTACTCCTCCAAGTCCT
The DNA here is from genome assembly GCA_021605145.1 of Aegilops bicornis. Lineage (NCBI taxonomy): Eukaryota > Viridiplantae > Streptophyta > Magnoliopsida > Poales > Poaceae > Aegilops > Aegilops bicornis. The sequence continues at coordinate 51,306,597 of CM038669.1, forward strand.
TGCCGAGAGGCATCACAATACACTTGGAAATCCTTGCGTATATCCGAAAGAATTAGCACTGGGGCTGTAACTAACCGCTTCTTCAACTCCTGAAAACTAGCCTCACATTCATCAGTCCATTTAAACTTGGTGTCCTTCTTCAATAACTCTGTCATGGATTTTGCAATCTTGGAAAAATTCTCAATGAATCTCCGGCAATATCCCGCGAGTCCAAGAAAACTACGGATCTCTCCAACTAAGGTGGGTGCCAACCACTCGGTGACTGACTGAACCTTGGTAGGGTCTACCGCTATACCTTCTCCTGATATAACATGTCCAAGAAATCCAACTTCCTTCAACCAAAACTCACATTTACTGAACTTGGCATATAGCTGATGTTCCCTGATTTTCTCGAGAACTAAACACAAGTGCTCCTTTTGTTCCTCTTCATTCTTCGAGTATACCAAAATATCATCAATGAACACCACAACAAATTTATCCAATAACTCCATGAACACCTTATTCATCATACTCATGAAATAGGCAGGGGCTTTTGTTAATCCAAATGACATAACCGTATACTCATATAGCCCGTACCTTGTGGTAAAAGCTGTCTTAGGTATATCATGTTCTCGGATCTTCAGCTGGTGGTATCCTGATCGCAGATCGACCTTGGAAAATACTTTAGCTCCTTGCAGCTGGTCAAACAAATCATTAATCATCGGTTGTGGGTACTTGTTCTTGATCGTTACTTCATTCAATGCACCATAATCAACAACCATTCTCAATGATCCATCCTTCTTCTCAACCAAGAGCACTGGGGCTCCCCACGGTGATGAACTTGGTCGAATGTAACCTTTCTCCAATAACTCCTTCATCTGTTTCTTAATCTCCTCCAGATCATTTGCGGGCATCCGGTATGGCCTCTTTGATATTGGTCTGGTGTCTGGCATGCCTGGTAGTTCCTCTGGAAATACATCTGGGTAATCCATCACTACATGCACTTCCTCCTGAACATCTCCTGAGAGGGAATTCACTTGGGTTCTCCTTGGCGCATGCCTGGATACATACTTAATCCTTTTTCCCTTAGGGGTGGTGAGAAGTATCGAATTACTAGCACAATCGATGTTTCCTCCATACTTCGATAGCCAATCCATGCCTGGTATTATATCCAATCCTTGTGACCCCAGAATTATTAGATCTGAGGGGAAAATTTGTCTACCAATGGTTAAGGGTAACCGATCGCACCATCGGCTGGCCATATACTCTGCCCCTGGCGAGCTTACTAACATGGGTGACCTAAGGGCTAAGGTTGGCAACTTAAACTTTTCCACAAATCCCCTTGATATGTATGAATGCGATGCACCAGTATCAAAAAGAACAAGAGCGGTAAATGACTTAACCAAAAACTTACCGATAACTGCATCTGGCTGCTCTTCCACCTCCTCCACGTTGATGTGGTTCACCTGACCTCTGGTGAAGGGATTGGGCTTCTTCCCAGAACTTCCATTGCCATTTCCATTCTTTACTTCAGAACACTCGGTGGCGTAGTGCCCAGTCTTCCCGCACTTGAAACAAGTAATGTGACTTAGGTCCTTCTTGGCGGGTGTTGCTGGGTTGGAAAGGTTTGATTGCTGCTTGCTCCATTCCCATTTCCATTCTTGGGGCCACTATGGTTATGCGAGCTTCCTCCATTGTGAGTGTGGCCTCCATAGTTATGGTGAGTATGTCCTCCCGAGTTCGGGGTAAAGCGAGGCTTCTGCTGAGCTCCAGAATTATACTTCCCTTGTCCATACTTCCTTTTGCGGCTCTCTATCTGCTGCTGCTTCCCTTCAATCATAAGAGCCCTGTCTACCAACTCCTGGTAGTTAGCAAATGTAGCTATCATCAGCTCCATACTCAGCTCATCATTCAGTCCTTCCCTAAACTTCTACAGCTTCGCGACATCTGTGGCCACATCATCTGGGGCATAACGAGCTAACTTGCTGAACTCATCTACGTACTGCCCCACTGTACGATTTCCCTTGCGTAAGTTGCGAAACTCACGCTTCTTCATGCTCATAGCTCCAGTTGAGACATGCACTACAAAAAAAAGACATGACATTTTGGGCCGAACGAATTTTTTTCTGTCATACACATGACACTTCTATAACGATAATTGTGACAAAACCCGGTATCATCATAGGTGTGGTGGGCTCCTACTTCTATGACAAAAAATCATGACAGAAAATGGGCTTCTCTTCTTGGGCGGGCCGGAGTCGCAGCTGCATGACATTCCTTGGGCCGTCCATGATGGAAAAAACTATGGTAGAAGCGAGGGGAGGAAAATTTCGGGGAGTTGCCGGTTTCGGTGGGAGGTCAGGGCGAAGCGATACGCTGCTTTCTCTCAGACACGCGTAGGCGTTGGCTCTAATCGAACTCGAAGCGAGGCATTGGGCTCTAACTGAACCCGAGCGGTTGCACTGCAGGCTACGTGTTACTAAACCCGAGCGATCGACTGATGGCTGTTAACTGAACCCGATGAAGCGATTCCTTCGCTACTGGTGCTAACTGAAGCCGATCGATTGTATGAGCGATGGCGTTGTGGGGCGGGGGGGTTGGATGAACAGTGGCGATGGCGTTGCCTCTGGATGAACAGGACCTCATGGTGTGGAGGGCTGGATGAGCGATGAAGACGGTGGAGGGGTGGCCGTGGAGGGTGGTTGAACAGGACCCGTGGTGTGGAGGGCTGGATGAGCAGTGAGCGGTGGAGGGTGCCCGTGGAGGGTGGTTGAATAGTAGCCGGTGGAGTAGCGCGCGGTGGAGGCTGGATGAACAGGAGCCCGTGGAGGTTGGAGGAGGTCGTGATGGCCGTGGAGGCTGGAGGAGGTCGACGGTGCGGATGAACAGGTATCCCGTGGAGTCCCGTTTTGCGGCACGCCACCCCCTCCCGATGAACAGGACCCCCGTTTCGACCGTAGCGCTCCAACACAAGTCCGTTTCGTCCGTTTTGCGGTACGCCACACCCCTCCTGATCAACAAGACCCCCGTTTCGACCGTAGGAGGTTCGTTTCCTTCATTTTGAGGTACGCCACACCCCTCCCAATCAACAGGACCCCCGTTTCGACCGTAGGAGGTCCGTTTCCTCCGTTTTGCGGTACGCCAGAGCCCTCCCGATGAACAAGATCCCGTTTCAAACATGGCCGGTCGAACACAAGGCCGTTTCCTCCGTTGTGCAGTACTCCAGGCCTCGTTTCCATCACCTGTTCCGTCCAAGCCCTCCCGATGAACACGACAACACATTCCGTTCCGTCCCAGTCGGTTGGCTCCCACGCGTTCAGTTGCCTCCCGATGAACACGACGCATTCCGTTGCCTCCCCATTAACACGACGCATTCCGTTGCCTCCCCATGAACACGACGACGACGCTGTTTCTCTGTTCCGACCCAGCCATGTACGTATGCGCGAGTAGGCGTTCGAGACCCTGCCCGTATGTACGTACGTGGCCGTATTTTCTTTCTTGCACCCAAGCCGTTGTACGTACGTATACATGCTACGTGCGCGCCTCTACTACGACACGTGTGCGCCACTACAACGACCAGTATGTACGTACACGTTCGTGACCAGAATAACAACGCTACGTACGCTTCGACCAGGTGGGTCCCGACTGTCAGGCACTTCCTTGCCTGCGAAGATGTATCTGGTGGGTCCCAGCAGTCAGGGGGCGAATCGGTTTTCTTGCGAGGACGCACTTCCTTGTGTGCAAAGATGTAGCTGGTGGGTCCCAGCAGTCAGGGGGCGAATCACTTTTTTTGCCCGAACGCACTTCCTTGCGTGCGAAGGTGTCGCTGGTGGGTCCCAGCGGTCAGGGGGGCGAATCGTTTTGTTTTTTTGCCTGGACGCACTTCTTTGCGTGCGAAGATGTAGCTAGTGGGTCCCAACTGTCGGCGTTCTGGGAACGGGGGTCCCCAGACTTGCCTACCTGCGGCCTGCGGCGTGGCTCAAGTGGGGGCCCAGCACGGCCCAGCTTCATCACCTGAAGCGCAAAACCCTCGCAAGGGGCCAAGCTTCGCGGGGCGGATGACAGGAACCTTCCTCAGGAGTAGCCTCGTCAGGCAGGCTCACGAGGAGGCGGAGAGATCAAGGCAGGGTACCTCATGAGGGTGCCCCGTGACACAAGCCATGACAATCGAGGCCAGGCGGGCGCCGGCCTGCGGAGTGTCCTCATTTCCCCTTTGGTGCAAAGGAGGCAGGCACAGGCCAAGGCATGAGGCAAAGGTTACCGCTTCGGTGCAACAAGACCAAGACCAGCAGAGCGGCAGGAAGGAGGTCATCGTGGAGCCCAGAACGGCGTCACCGTCAGAGCCTTTGGCAGCCGAAGACCAACTTTAGTCAGGATAAGTCTACTAGATGTTCCCTTCAAATTGGCCAGTTGTTGGCGCCCTTCCCGCTCGTTATTTGGGAAGAGGCCCAGGGCCTCCCTCTATAAATAGAGCTAGCCACCACAGAGTAGAGGCAAGCTGATAGAGCCCTAGCAGAGAGAGAGAGAGAGAGAGGCGATCGAACTCACCCAAGCAGTTCATCGCACCAGCCCAAGAATACCCCTCGCGAGGCTGTTCTTCCTTTGTGCTGTTCATCATCAGCCCCTGAGGCAATCCACCACACCACACACTGGAGCAGGGTATTACACCACATCGGTGGCCCGAACCAGTATAAACCTTGCGTCCCTTGTGTCGTGGAATTGTCACGGCAGATGTCCTCATGAAAGGACTTAGTCGTAGGGCCATCGTACGGGTTAACCTAGAGGGGTTAAAGCGGACACAAGACACGGGAATTATACTGGTTCGCCCCTTCGATGAAGGTAAAAGCCTCACGTCCGGTTGTGATGTGATTGATATGATTTGGCGACTAGGGAGCAATAGCTTTGCCTTAGCCTCGAATCCTCTCTCCCTAATCCGCCGGCGGGTCGTCCCCTTATATACACGGGTTGGCCTTGGCCGGTCTCTGAGTCCCGATCCGGCTCATACAAGCGTCCGGCCGGTCTCTCCTTTCTTAACTTATAACACAAGTTACAATACTAAGGCGGTTTACATAGATGGACCTTAATTCGCCTCTGGGCTCCGGGCCTCCTCCGTGGGCCTGAATCATGGGCGAGGGTAAACCGGCCCCTCGAGGCGGTTCACACTCGATAGTTGTGTCCCCAACATTAGGCCCAGATTGACTGAACCGGTTCAAGTCAATCTTCAACACCTTCGAAACTCTTCGATCTCCTTTCATATTTTGTAAACCGCCATCCGCTTGAACCGCCGTGACGTCATCCTCCGATTTCCATGTCAGGGCACCTTGACGTCCTCTTTAATAAAGAAATCCAAACAGTAAGATTCCTTTCATTTAATGATATCCCGGAAATCGAGGCGGCCGCTGCACCGTCCGCCGCTTTTGACTCCTCGATTCTCGCGCCCGTTGATTGCTCCGGTCCCTTATAAATAGACCCATCGCCCCTTTCTCTTCTTCTTCTTCTTCCGCTCTTCTCCTTCCTCGCGACGCTCTAGCCCTGAAGCTCCGCCGTCGCGCCCGACCTTCGAACGACGCTTCATCGCCCGGGCGCTGCATCAACCTTGACCGTGTCGAGTTTTCGGCGCCTCCGCGGTTTCCGCTCGTCAGGTAAGGTTCCTCTCAAGCCCTAGATCCCATCTGTAGATCCTGTTCATCACGCAGTTCATATCAGTTTCTTCTCACTTGCTCCGCCATGGCCGTACGCCTCAGCCATACCGTGCATCTTGTATAAGTGACTGCTCCGCCGTCCATTGAACTCTTTATGCACCCTTCCTTTTGTTCAGATCCTCGAGTTTAGAATATCTGAACCCTCCTGCTCTTTATGAAGGTTTGCATAGGTCGTAAAGTTTTTCTTACTAGAGCTTCGGTAGATCTCGATTACCTCCATTCGTATGTGAAAACTGTTTACATCCATACTTAGTAGACTTTTCAACTCTGCCATTTTCGGCGGTTTAACTTTCGACAGCTAATCCGTCACTCCATTAGTCCTCGATTAAGCGGGCAGGAAGCGGATGCTGAATCTCCGGTTTAACAATGTATGATATGCCTGAACCGTTTAATGGTAAACCGTCTCTTCCTTTCTTTCGCAGCTTAATCTTCCGGAATGGCCCCTCAATTCTCAGCTTGCAATTGGGTCCGTTCCAAAATCACCGAAACACAACTGAACGGCTATGTCACCACTGGCGGTTTAGCGCCAAAAAATGTCCTCCACTGGCGTGTTCCGGATGGCGAGTTTCCTCCCGAGCCACAAGAGGGTGAAGTAATCGTGTTTATGCAGCACTTAGACCGGGATTCTACCCACCGGTTCAAATTTTTCGGGGCGTCCTCGCAAGTTTGAAACTCCATCCGCAGGATATCGGCCCGAACTCTGTGTCAAACATATGCAACTTCCAAGTCTTCTGTGAAGTCTACCTCCAGGAAGAACCATCTGTGGAGCTATTCCGGGATTTCTTTCACTTGAACCGCCGCATGGAGTTTTCTGATGGTCCCAACACAGAACTAGGCGGCGTTTCAATAGAAAAGGAAGGAAGCGGACTTTCCTCACGCCAAACACCACAGCCATCCAAAGGACTGGAACCAAACCTGGTTCTATTGCGGAACACCGCTCCGCCAACGAGAATCCCTTTGCCGGGTTACCGTCCTCACCGGCTCAGCAACAACCATCCGCTGCCTTCACGTTTAACCGCCGCGGAACGGAAGAACTTTGCACCTCAGATCATAAAACTCCGGGCTCTAATGGCCAATGGACTAACTGGTGTTGACCTTGTGCGATGGTGGGTTTCTTGGGGCATCTTGCCCTTAAGCCGCCCGGCCGGATTGATGCTGCGAGTATCTTGGCAGCCTCAAAGACCCTCAAAGGCGTCACGAATTACCAATAACTGAAATTGAGGCTACTGAGGCTGTAAAAAGATGCTTGATGAACCAATCTCCGTCTGCAGCCTAACCGGGTTGGCTCCGTTCTGTGTTGCCAACCCGCCACCTGCGGTAAGACTTTGCTCACCGCTTTTAGGGCTTTTAACATTTTGTTGATATTCATTAATCCTTGCTACCTCGCAGGCTGACAGCTCCTTCTGGAGACGGACCAAACCGGCCCGAGCTCCGTATAAAGCCCAAGGCTATCAAAAGGCTGGCAAGAAAACCGTCGGGTCCTCGATCCGCGGAAGAAGAAGAATCTGAAGTCGAGGTAAAACTTGATATCCTTACGAGGGAGCCGCCGTAAACCGGCTCTCCTCCTTGTATTTCTTCTTATGATTTATCCCTCTTTATTCTTCTTTTACTGACAACTTTACTTCCCAGGATGATGCTGAAGCCAGCCATGCCGACCCCGTTGAGGTAATCTTTCTTTCTTCCGAATCCGACCTTGTGTCGGTTAAAAGAATTCGGCGCACCGTCCGGAAAGTGAAAAGATATCATTCCTGTGGTTACTTAAATCCAAACCTTTCTTTGAAGACACTGACAAATTTGAAGAGCGCCGCGACGACCCGGCATAGTGGCCAGCGTATTACCTCATCCGGTTTACAGACACACCAACCCGGTAGCGTCGTCCAGAGGTGACTTGCTCTCCTGAAAAGCTGTTATCCCTTAAAGGGTTTCTTCCGATGTCCTCTCAATCCATCGACCCAAATTATCGGGCCTCTTCCGGTTCGTCCGGCGGTTCATCAACCACGCATAAGCGCCTCCGCTTAAAGTTGTTGCAGGGTATGCAACCGCTGTCCCGTCCGTTCGGTTTACAATTGCTTTGTCCAATTTTTTCTTTATTCCATTCTGAATATTGCAGCACCAAGGCTCGCTTGAGCAAGAAAGCAAAAACCCTTGACCCTACTGCGGATGCTGATCCGGAAAAGACCCCAGAACAAACCCACGATAATCACGAAGCCGCCAAAGATAGCTCTGGCGAGTTGTACAAAGATGATACTGCTGGCGACCAACGGAAGTTGAACCGAGGTCCAAGTGGAAACTTCGCAGCCTGCTCCATCAAACCCGTCCACAGAGCGGGTCGTGATTGTTGAACCGCCGAGCCAGAGCAAGACGACATCAAGCCCAAAGAAGACCGCTGAAAATGACGATGTTATTGTGACCGGTACTGGCTACACTGCTCCTAGCCGACCGGTCGCTTTAGCAAAGCACAGCATCAAGGAAGGTTCCACTACTATGAGCAAGGACAAGGGAAGACTGATCAGCCGACTACGACAATTTCTACGCCCAAGAACTTCATTCCGGCTTTCGAACCGGCTCTACACCAGCCGTGACTTTGAAGCTGGTGCAGTAAACCGGATGAAGGACCGCTATGAGGTAATGAATTATGTCTTTCCTGTACTTTAGCTGTATAGTAGTCCCCAAAGGGTCGGTTCAACTCAGCATAGTTAAACCGGGACTTGATTTACGTACCCAAATGGCAAACTGAGATCAATTAGCCATTAGCCCCCAAGTGCCAAGGTGAATATGTATATTGAGCTTGGCACTTGATAATGAGACACCTAACATGCTTCCTTTGTTACGAGAATGAAATAGAGCGACAAGGCGTGCAACTCAAAGACACGAGAGCCAATCTGGAGACTCAGCAAGCAGAGACCACTAAGGCCAAGGGCGAATTGAGAACGGCCTTGGCCACTATGGAACAGCTGAAGGAGTGGTATAAATCGAACAAGCCAAGCTGGGACACCGAGAAGGCCGGTTTGAAAAAGCAGGCGGAAGAAGCCGAAGCAGCCCTTAAACCGGTGACCGAAGAGCTTGCGGACTCAAGCGCCAAGTGCATGCCATGACCTCTGCCGTCTTTGGTAAGAAACTATGCCTTTGGCTATCTTAATTTTGATATTTCCGCGGTTTATCCTGAGTTGTCTTAAACCGGTGCAGGCAAGCGTATTGCACATATGGGCTCGATGTGCGGAAGAAAGCGAAGGCCGCTTATACGCTGATTGAGCAGCTGTATACGGCGCCAATGAGTCATCATGCTACATCATACGACAAAAGCGGCGCCGTCTCGATCGGAGAAACCTGAACCGGTTGTCCATGGTTCGGGGCAGCTTGAAGAGTTGAAGCGATCCGCGGCTCGGTGGCACATTCTTGGCTCGGCAGCGCCAAGGCGTGGATAGCAGATCTTGATCCGGCGGACATAGCCAAAGGTTTCCCGGTGCTCAAGAGAATGGTGAAGCCTTTGATAACGACGCCCTGAAACGGATCACAAAGGAAATGCGTCCGCTGGCGAGTCAACTGGCAGCCGAAGCCAACCTGACGGTTCACCGCTCTTTTTATGACGCCAACAACAAGCGGGTGGATTTTGTCATCCACGAAGTGCGAGCCTTGTTCCCCAATCCGTAAGCACACGCCCATACGGCGTTGATCCGGCTGAGCTGATAAGTGAAGAAGCTGTCTTTCAGGCCTTAACCCGGATTGACTGGTCTACCAATGACTTCCGGGCTTTGGGTGAGGAAGAAGAAGAAGTTGAACCGACGTCAGGCGCCCCCTCTACCTCACGTCAACCCGGCGAAGCAGCGTAATTCGTCAAGCCGGGTGACGCCTCCGAAGCTTCAAGGCATAACCCCACATGAAACGCCGGGCCGCAAAAGGCTTTGTAATAGGATAGTCAGTACTTTGTTTTGAACAATGCCGTTACCAACTCAGTCTGTAAACTTTTGCATGGCGGTGCTGGATACTTTGGTTTGGAAGTAGTGAATCCTGCAACATATTTTGCCTGCTAGTGGCGGGCACACAGTTGGCTTTAGCCAATCCTGAAGCGGAGGCTTTTATAAACCATCACCGTCAAAGGAGAACAATCCCTGAGTGTATAATACCGATTTACCGTGTAAATCGTGTAGCCGATATGATAAGCCCCTGTTACTCCATAATGGGATGTTTAACAGCAAAATCAAACCGGAACAATCAATCGCCGGAAAGAATGGACCAAATTCTGAAAACTTGAACCCGGTTGAAAGAAGGTTTGTCGGTTTAAGACAACAAACAAAAGCCAAATTATATGTATAAAAAACACATGGAAGCAAAAACAATAACAAAGACTGTTTGCAAGAAGAGGCTTTATTGAGCCTCATCAGATGGCGGTACCATGGTCGGACAGGACCAAGCTCCCTATAAGGTGTAGCGATGGTTCAAGGCAGCCAGGTCCCCAACTGACATCGTGGCATTACGCCGATCAAGTGGTATTGCATTGGTTCGGGTTCGACCAAGCCCCCAATTGATTCTTATGGCCTTAGGCCGACCAAGAGGCGTGACTGGTTCAGGTGACCATGTCCCCAAATGATCTGGTGGCTTTCGCCTGTCAAGAGGTGTTGCATAGCTTCGGACACGACCAAGCCCCCAAATGATCTGGTGGCTTTCGCCTGCCAAGAGGTGTTGCATTGGTTCGGACACGACCAAGCCCCCAAGTGACAAAATTTTCACAAAAGCAAGGCCAAGGATTAAACCGGAGGCCGCTTCACGACAGCATCTCCATGTACCCAAACCGGACTTTGATACAGAACAGATACCCCGCTTTAGTCGAGGATCCGGTTTATTGCCTTTATTCATAACATATACATTGTCTTAATATGTACATAAGTGGAGCCGATGGCTCAGGTATAATAATGACGAAGATGAGCTATGTTCCATGGCTCGTTGGTCTCCTCCTCGGCGTGCGTGAATCCTTTCGCTCTCGAACATCAATCAGATAGTAGGACCGTTGTATAGATTCTTGCTGACCACAAAAGGCCCCTCCCAAGGTGGGGATAGCTTGTGCATATCTTTACGGTTTTGAATGAGCCGCAACACTAAGTCTCCTTCACGAAAGGTTCTGGTTTTAACCCGCCGGTTGTGATATCGACGAAGATCCTGGCGGTAAACCGCCGAACGAGCAGCTGCCATATCGCGCTCTTCATCCAGTCGATCCAAATCGTCTTGCCGTGCTGCCTCGCTATCTGCCTCACCATAAGCTGCCACTCGAGGCGAGTCGTGACGGATATCGCTGGGAAGGACCGCCTCCGCTCCATAGACCATAAAGAATGGCGTGTATCCAGTGGATCGGTTGGTGGTAGTATTTATACTCCATATCACTGATGGTAGCTCTTCCACCCAACAACCCGGCGTCCTCTCTAAAGGGACCATAAGTCGGGGTTTGATACCTTTCAAGATCTCTGATTAGCTCGTTCCGCTTGACCATTGGATTGCGGGTGGGCTACGGAAGAAACATCAAGCGGATGTGCTCTCGTTCACAAAATTCCTTCATAGCTCCTTTGGACAAATTGGTGCCATTGTCCGTGATGATACTGTGTGGAAACCCAAACCGGAAAATCACCTTTTTGATGAACTGAACCGTCGTGGCCGCATCACACTTGCTAACAGGCTCTGCCTCAACCCACTTGGTAAATTTATCAACCGCCACCAACAGGTGGGTCTTTTTAATCCTTGGACCTTTTGAAAGGTCCAACCATATCCAGCCACCAAGTCGAAAACGGCCAAGTAATTGGAATCATCCTCAATTCTTGGGCTGGCACATGAGCACGCCTAGAGAACTTTTGGCAACCATCACATCGTCTGACCAGATCCTCCGCATCAGCATGGGCAGTCAACCAATAGAAACCATGGCGGAACGCCTTGGCCACCAAGGACTTTGAACCGACATGGTGACCACAATCCCCTTCATGGATCTCTCGCAATATCTCACAGCCCTCTTCAGGGGACACACAACGCTGAAATGCCCTTGACACACTGCAATGGTGCAACTCGCCATTAACAATGGTCATAGACTTAGACCGCCGAACTATCTCGTCAGACCCAGCGTCTCATCTTACAGTAACTTCGCCCCGGTTCATGTATGCCAAATAAGGGAGGCGTCCAATCCGGAGTGACATGCAAGGCCGCCACCAATTGAGCCTCCGGATCGGGATAGCCAAATCAATTTCATCCGGAAGCTTAAGCGGCGGATTGTGCGATACATCAAGGAAGGCGTTAGGCGGGACCGGTTTACGTTGAGAGCCCAGCGGCTTAAAGCATCAGCCGCCCGTTCTTCCGACGATCCACATGGTCCACCGATATCCTTTAAAATGTCCTGCAACGACATCCACCTCCCGCGATATGCAGCCATGAGTGGATCTTTGGAATCCCAAGTACACGATACTTGCTTTGGGCCACCAAGTCCGAGTCACCAAAGCATTTAACCGGCTGAGATTCATTTCCTTAGCCATCCGGAGACCATGGAGCAAAGCTTCATACTCAGCTGCATTGTTAGTACAAGGGAACATTAGGCGGAGAACGTGTGAACTTGTCACCTCGTGGGGAAGTTAACACGACTCCAGCCCCCGAGCCCTCCAATTGCCTGGACCCATCAAAGTGGATGGTCCAATAGGTATGATCCGGCTTCTCTTCAGGCGCTTGCAACTCCGTCCAATCATTAATGAAATCCACAAGTGCATGAGATTTTACGGCCGTCCGAGGCACATATCTTAAACCGTGCGGCCCAAGTTCTATATCCCACTTAGCAATCCGACGATCGCTTCCGGTTACGTATGATGATATCGCCCAAGGGAGCAGGCGACCACTTTGTGATGGGGTGCCCTTGGAAATATTGCCTTAGCTTCCGGCTTGCCATAAAAACCCGTATACCAGCTTACGCCAATGCGGATATCTCTGTTTAGACTCAATGAGGACCTCGCTGATGTAATAAACCGCCGTTGAACCGGATACTCCTTCCTGCCTCCTTCCGCTTCCACCACGATAGCCACGCTAATCGCCTCGGCATTAGCAGCAACATATAGCAGCAGCGGCCCTTTGTCAATGGGCGGCTATAACCGGCGGGTTGGCCAACTGCCGCTTCAAATCCTCCAATGCTTCATCGGTGGCTGAACTCCGGACAAAGCGATCCGTTTTTTCAACATCTGGTACAAAGGAATGGCCTTCTCGCTTAGACGGCTGATAAACCGGCTTAGCGCAGCAATCCGGCCTGCCAAACGCTGGACGTCATTGATGCACTTCGGCTTAGCCAAGGAGGTGATAGCCGTAATTTTTTCCGGATTAGCTTCGATCCCCTGTTGGACACGAGAAACCCAATAACTTGCCTAGGAACACCAAAACGCACTTGGCCGGGTTGAGCATCATCTTGTACACCCGCAAGTTGTCAAAGGTTTCCTTTAGATCCTCAATCAAGGTTTCCTTCTTCCTTGTCTTAACCACGATATCATCCACATAAGCATGCACGTTACGGCCGATTTGCTCGTGCAAGCAACTCTGAACGCATAACGGCGATAAGTCGCTGGGCGCTCTTGAGTCCAAAAGGCATAGATACATAGCGAAGGCTCCAAAGGGGTGATAAACGCTGTCTTCTCCTGGTCCTTCACTGCCATCTTAATCTGATGATAACCGAGTACGCAACCAAAAAGCTCAAACGCTCACAACCCGCCGTAGCATCAATAATCTGGTCAATGCGGGAGGGCGAAAGGATCTCTTGGACAGGCCTTGTTGAGATCTGTGTAATCCACACACATGCGCCAAGTGCCATTCTTCTTAAGAACCAACACCGGATTGGCAAGCCACTCTGGATGAAAGACTTCGACGATAAATCCTGCTGCCAAGAGCCTAGCAACTTCTTCTCCGATGGCCTTGCGCCTTTCCTCATTAAACCGCAAAGAAACTGCTTTACCGGGTTTGTATTTTGGGTCAACATTGAGAGTGTGCTCAGCGAGTTCCCTCGGTACACCGGGCATGTCGGAAGGCTTCCATGCAAAAATGTCCCGATTCTCACGGATGAACTCGATGAGCGCTTTCCTATTTAGGATCCAAGTTGGCACCGATGGTGAACTGCTTGGACGAATCGCCGCACAAAATCAACAAGCTTCGTCTCAGCCGCGATTTGAACTTCAAGTCCGGATCATGCTCCGTAGTTGGCTTCTTCAAAGGGTCATATCCGCCGGATCAACATTGTCTCTATAATATTTTAGCTCTTCAGTGGCACAAACCGACTCTGCGTAAGCCGCATCACCTTCCTCGCACTCCAAAGCGATCCGGCGGCTCCCATGAACCGTTATCGTTCCTTTGTGACCTGGCATTTTCAGCTGTAAGTAAACATAACAGGGCCGTGCCATAAATTTAGCATAAGCCGGCCGTCCAAAGAGGGCGTGGTAAGGGCTTTGAATTTTCACCACCTCAAATGTCAATGTTTACGATCCGAGTCATGTTCGTCCCCAAAGGTCACCTCGAGCTATCTTACCGACCGAATGCGCCGACTTGCTGGGCACCACTCCGTGAAACACTGTGCTGGATGGCCTAAGATGCCTATCCGTCAACCCCATACGCAGGAAGGTCTCGTAGTACAGGATGTTGATGCTGCTTCCTCCATCCATAAGAACCTTGGTAAACTTGTACCCTCCTACAGGGTGCCACCACGAGATAGCTGACCCGGATTAGAAACCCGGGAGGATGATCCTCTCTGCTCCACACGATCGGGTTGCTCGGACCAGCGTAGGTAATGCGGCGCAGCCCAGTTCAACAACGCTGACCGCCCGCTTCAAGTTTTCGGTCTCGTCTGTCCAAGCTGGTGGTAAAGACGTGGTAATCGTCCACTGCTCAATTGCTTTGGGTTACTTTGATAACCCGACTGCTGCTTGTTGTTGATTGTAGCCCCTTGGTTCTCGATTGTTACGACTATTACGATTACTTTGACTATTCGATTGCCTTGCCCGCCCGGGATTACCGCCAATCTCGGGCCGGAATTTCCTCCACCGTAACCCGGGAGGACCACGAACCGCCGCCGGGCCCTTGATCATACCGGAAAGAGTTGGAGTTTTTGAACTCCTGCATAATGTAACAATCCTTCCAAAGGTGGTTCGTCGGTGCCTCCTTCGTCCCATGCTTCGGACAAGGTTGATTCAATATGAAATTCAAACGATCCGGATTGTGACCGCCCCGGTTTGATTGCCTACCCCTGCGCCGCTGCCCCTTGTCCTGCGCGTTGGTGTTGGCCACAAAGCCCATGTTGCCGTTCGCTTTACGCTTGTTCCCTCCATTGCCTGCCGAATGATGCTACTGGCCCCTGGGGTTGCCGTTCTGTTTTCCCTTCCCCACTTCATCATTCTCAGATTCGGGATCCTTGGTACTATCAGAATCAGCGTACTTTACTAAAACGCCCATTAGAGTGCCCATGTCATGGCAAAAACGCTTCATGCGGCCCAGCTTCAATTTCAATGGCTCGAACCGGCAATTGGCTTCCAAGGTCAAGATCGCGGAATCAGGGTTGATCCGTCCGAAGAATCTAAAACTTCCAAACGCGCGCACCCAATGGGTTGTGGATTCTCCTCCGTGCGACACAAGCTGCTAAATCCACCATGCATATGGGCTGCTTACAGTGTCTTTGAAATTTTGAATGAATCGGGTTATGGCCCCGGGTCTGAACTGATAGAGTTGGGCGGCAAATTTTTCAACCAAGTCCGGTCGTTCCTTCCAACATCATTGTGAAGTATTTCGCATACGCGGCTTCATCCACATCTAGCATCTCCATGGCCATCTCATAGCTTTCTATCCATGCTTCGGAGCCAAATCGGCGGTATAATTGGGCACCTTGCGCGCCCCTTGAAGTCCTTGGGCAAGCGACGTTACGTAAAGCGGGACGAGGCAAGGCACCCCAAAGAACCCGAGACGTGACCCTGGCCGGAAGATGGTCTGACGAACCGCGCGCGGCGGATGATCCTCTGCTTGTGCTGCTAACTCGGCCTCCCTACGTGCCCTGGCGCGGTCCACTACCACTTGAGCATCCTCAAAGCCACCCGTCGGATTGTTGCCGCGAGGCGGACCACGCTGCACATTGCTTGACACGGCCGGTTCGTCGACGCGTCGGCTATAGCTCCGGCTTGGGCGGGGGGTGGAGTGGATCCGATCCCGACTGTACGAATACGCTTCTTGCTGAGCCAGGGCCGTCCTGAGGAGCTCCTTGACCCGGCGGGTTTCGACCGCCTGTGGTGAATCGCCCTCGATCGGAATCGCCTCCAACCGTGCCACAGCCGCGACAAGGTTATTCATCGGGTTGGAGTAGTGACCCGGAGGTGTCTGCACAGCCTGGGGTGCGCCGGTGTGATGACGAGGTAGATCTATCACACGGGGTTGAACCGGCGCGGCCGCCCAGTGCTTCCGGCGGTTTACCACCGTGGCGGATTACTGGTCCCATACAGGGTGTTGAAAAGCTCTCTTCCTCGAAACCGAAGGTAAATGGGACCTGTACTTCCTTTTCATGACTTCATGCGACGCGCTCTGATCCAGCATGAGCCTATAAGCCTGCGCATCCAAAGCGGCCCGTTCCGCCGCCATCCTCGCGTCCGCGGCCGCCAGGTCCACTTTAGCTTTAGCGATCTGTTCCTTCACCTTTGCAATCTCCGCGTTGTGCAGGTCCTGATCCGGTGGATTAGCCTCTGCCATGAGCACAGCCAATGCGTCAAAAGCTCGACAAAACTTGAGCGGCGGGCGACAGGGGCCTCCTTCGGCTGCCATCACCGCTGTTGAACCGATGACCAGGGCGCCACGGTCGAAGAGTGAAGCGCCGCCTGCGTACCGGCCATGAAGATCCCAACCCGGTTGGGTAGATCGAAGGGGTCCGGAACACTCTCACCGTCGGAACAGCCCCCGATCTGGCCATCCTGTAGCTGGTATAGAGACTCGGTTTCTCCGGCCGATGATTCGTCGCCAGAGTAGACAACAGTTTCGTCACCAGATGCTGATCCGTCCTCGCAGCCTCCGCGGACGACTCCCACGAAAACATGCCTGACCGCCCGGTTTAGCGAGGCAGGACTCTACTTCGCCACGAGCCGTCCTCGACGAGGTCAAGACAGACGTCCGCCCAGGCCCCTGGCTCGCCGATCTTGGCGATGAACACGTGTATGCCGCCGAAGGTGACCCGGTACCCGTACTCAAGCGAGCGGCCTCGGGGCCCCGATCCGCATCGTCGATGTAGAGCTTGCCGCGACGACTCTTAGTCATCCGCTTTGCATAACCTTCGAGTCCTTCGAACTTGCCCTCTAAGATCATCAAACCATCGTGAGATAGCCACACGGTGGGCGCCAACTGTCGTGGAATTGTCACTGAAGATGTCCTCATGAAAGGACTTAGTCGTAGGGCCATAGTACGGGTTAACCTAGAGGGGTTAAAGCTGACACAAGACACGGGAATTATCTTGGTTCGCCCTTCGATGAAGGTAAAAGCCTACGTCCAGTTGTGATGTGATTGATATGATTTCGGCGACTAGGGAGCAATAGCTTTGGCTTAGCCTCCAATCCTCTCCCCTAATCCGCCACGGGTCATCCCCTTATATACACGGTTGGCCTTGGCCGGTCTCTGAGTCCCGATCCGGCTCATACAAGCGTCCGGCTCGGTCTCTCCTTCTTAACTTACAACACAAGTTACAATACTAAGGCGGTTTACATAGATGGACCTTAATTCGCCTCTGGGCTCCAGGCCTCCTCCGTGGGCCTGAATCATGGACGAGGGTAAACCGGCCCCTCCAGGGCGGTTCACACTCAGTAGTTGTGTCCCCAACACCTTGTGTTGTTCATCGTTCGTAGTTTAGATCCCTCGCTAGCCATTCATGCGTGAGCTGGTAGGGGAAAGATCTCCGTGTGCACCCCAGTGTTCGAACCTCAAGGGTCTGCCGGAACCCGAAATCCGACATTTGGCGCGCCAGGTAGGGGTGCACCAGAATCCTTCCTCCGCCTCCTCGCGTTTCGTCGCCTCGTTGTTCCATGTCAAGCGACTCGGCAGTCGACGCCGACCGCTGGGCGGCGTGGACCGCCCACACCGTGCCGCCAGCCCAAGGCGACCTCAACCTTGCACCTCAGGCAGCTCGCGCTCCGCAAGGCGCTGCGGGGCCGGCGGCGACGCGACGCCGCCTGCCCTCATGCCGCGGCAGGTGCGGTCAGCGGCCAGAGCCTCAAGCCACGCCGCGGCCATGGCGCCGTACACCCGACGGGAGCAGGCGAACTCCAGGGCCGCGCTCACGGTGGCCCGAGAGCTGTTATGGTGCCGGCTTCTAGAGGGCGGCCGCAACATGCTGTTGGAACGGTTGGCCGAGCTTCTGGACGCCGCCGCCTCGGGAGCACCTCCTTTCTGCGTCCCGCTGCCACCTCTGGACCAGAGCGCGTCGTATGGCGGCCCCATGTGCGCTCATGCAATCTCAAGCGGGCTCCAGGGCCTACTCGACGCCAACCTGGCCAACAACACCAGGCGGCAAGCTGCGCGGACCCCATCTCCGGCCGGCGAAGGAGCACACGCCGTGACCTTGGGCCTCGGCGGACCACCGCGCCACCACTCTCAAGACAGCGCTCCGGGCCGGACTGCGTGGCACATGGGGCACTACAGCGAGGCCTACGGGGCGGCGTCCCCAGAAGCTTATGTGCCCCGCATGATGGATCAAGAGTGCGCACAGGAAGAAGACCATGGCTCGTTCCTTGGGCCAAGCTGGGGCGAGGAGACACCACAAGCTGAGCTCTTTCAGGAACCCCAAGAGGGCCTCAACGACCGCACCGGCGGCAACAACTATATGGTACCGTTAATTCCTCAGGAGCAAGCTTATGCTAACCATGTGCCGCAGGACGTATAGGTCGCCGCAGCAGGTGGCGGCCCCAATGCTGCAGCCACTTACCCCTCAGGAGGAGGGCATCGGGGGCTGCAGGAGAGGGGTCGAGATCGGGGTTCGTCCCCGTGGCACTCGGCACAAGATGTTCTCCGGAGGTAGGCCCTCTGCCGGGGAGGTGCCTCAGGGCCTGCCCCCGGCAGAGGACCCGTGGTCGTCGAGGGAACCGCTGGCGACCGCTCTGCCCAATTGACGTCGTCCTTGGTCTCCGGCCGCCGTCAGTGGCGGTAGAGTGTGGCGCAAGGCAGGGCCCTCATTTGGTGATATGAAGCAAGGCCGGTACCTATGAAGAAGGCCCAGTGCCTGTGAAGCTCGCCGCCCCGTGACACTCTCACGTAATAATGAGTGGGGTTGTACACGCCCCGGAGTCTCAGGAGCGCCGGCCTCAGGCCCTGGGGCTCCCTCCCATGCCCAGTGGCAGCACTTAGCTCCGCGCTGGTGAGAAGACGTCGAAGACTAGACTAGGTGCCGGACGCGGCCTTTTGCTTTTTTGCCTTTTCCCTTCTTGACAAGTTTCTTCGATTTGGATTTAAGTTGGATTTGAGTTCGAGCCTTGCGTGCGTTTGGGGAAGGGGTGTTTAGTCTCATTCGAGCAATCTCTCGCGTTCTGGTTTCGGCCTTGCGTCCAAAGATAGCGTCAGCTGCCCCCCCCCCCCTCACGAGCCGGGCCGGGCCAATCGCATCCCCAGCTCGGACGGCTGTCGTCACTCCCTCTCCGGAGGTTCTTATCGCAGGATCAATGGATTCACCCAGACGACACACATGGCGCTGTGGCCCCCACAACCCCGCTCGGGGCTCACCAGGGCCAAAAGGTAAATGAGCCAGCCGGCCCACCACCAGGCCGACCATAAAGCTCACACGCAGCGTTAAGATTACCAAGGCATCTATCGCAAATATTTACATGAGGGGCTTCCCCTCCCAAAATTCTCTCACAGTCTTTAGGGCCAAGCCCGAACATCTTTTCTACAGGGTAAACAACGGTGACAAGCAATCAGTCAGACATGTCGCTTGCTGCGCCTTCTGGGTCACCTCCGGAGGCGTCGCTGGCGTCGGTGACATCGTCGCCGTCACCAACACCTCCGCTAGCGCCAGGACCATCCACCATGCCGCCTTCATCGGCGGCCACGATCACGTCGTCATCATCAGACATGAAGGCGCTTACAAGGTCGTCCACATAAACATCCACCCACTGCGCCAAGTCGCCCCCGACGGCTATGGGCACCGGTGCGATGGCGGCATCAAAATCGAAGTGGGGATCCCTGTCCCGCAGATAACTGAAGACACGGGAGAAAGCACGCCCGAGCAAGGCTCGGCTCCTCTCCTGGACGAGCCAACGAGACCTCTCGGCGCGGTTCTCCAGGAGCGTCACCATATCAGCGAAATACTGGAGATTGCCGGCTTAGTTGGTCTCGTGCGGCTCCTCAGCGGCGGCCTCGCAAATATTGCCCTGGGTCGTGTCAGCCCGTTCCCTGAGCGTCCGGAGCATGGGGGCGTGCTCGTGCTCCAGAACCAACTGCCGATGAATCTCGTCCTTGTTCTGCCGTGCAATGGCCTCTGCGCCATCAACCCTCTGTCGAAGAAGAAGCAGTTCGGCACGGGAGGAGGTCAGCTCCGCCTGCGCTGTGTGAAGGGCGGCTGTGGAGGAGTCCGCACTCCGCGTCACTTCGTCCAGCTTGGCCTTGAGGGCCGCGGTCCTACCCTCAGCCTCGGCCCTGACCAACTCCAACCTCAACTCAAATTGGCGCTCGAGGCCTGAGCGAGCTTCCGCTACGCGACGGTCGACTCTTCTTGGGCTCGGGCCTCGCGTGCGGCGACATCATCCTCCGCCTGAGTCACCATGCACCCCCTCGTCTCCAACCGCTCAAGGTTGAGGTTGCGCTCGGTGGCCTCCAGCAACAACGCTTCCTCGCGCTTCTGGAGCTCCGCCTGGTCGACGGAAGCCCCCTTCAGCGATGCCAGTGCAGCCTGGCGCAACTCCACCTGCAGCTCCAGAGAGTTGCTCCAGGCTTGGAGCTCCCACGCACGCTCCTCTGCGTCCCTGCGCCGCCGATCTGCTTCCAGGGCCTCCTCGACGGCTCGGGAGCAAGCCTCTTGTGAGGCCGCCAGCGACGCCGCAGCCTTCGCATTGTCAAGGTCACGCTGGTGACACGCGAGGGCAACGGCTGTCTTCAGCTTGCGCCTCTCCTCAGCAAGTCGTAAACCCTCGGCCTCAAGACGCGCATCTTCGCCGGCGAGCTCCGCCCCGAGCCGGTTCACCGCGGCCGTCGCCCCATGAAGAAGTTCTTGACGAAGGGCGCGGCATTCGCGAGCACGCCTGAGCACATCTTCCATGTCCCCCTCTGCTACTGGTATATGCGGAGGGCCGGGAGGCGGCGCGTCTCCTCCCGCAGGGAAGGGGGCTGGCACCCCAACAATCGCCGGACGGGCCTCGCCAGGAGCAGGGCCTGGCGCCGGCCCGTCCCCAGAAGAAGAGCTCAAGATTGACTTCAACCAATCGCCGTCCATGACCAAGGAAGGAGCACGGGGCAAGCTGGCTGTGCCCCGGGAGAACTCATGAAGGGAAGACAGCGAGCGCCTGAGGCTCGGGGCCTTTCGGTGGCGGGCCACCTCTCCGACCGGCTGAGTGATAAGGGCGCTGCCTGAACTCGACGCACCAAGGACCAGCAATGAAGACGGAGCTTGGGGAGATGGCTCCTTGGTCGTCTCCGCGAATTCGGCAGGAAGGGCCCTGAAGGGTTACAGTCAGCTAGAAGAACCGAGAAGTAGAGGAGCAGAGAGAGAAGAGGACTTACTCGTCTGTGGCGAAGTACCTCCTGCACTTCAGCAAGCGGCAAGGGCGATCGTCTGGCCTCCTTCCTCTTGCGGAGGGCCATGAAGTCTACGCGGAATCAGCCTAAGGGCTCGGTGCAGGGGTCGGTTTGTGGCATGGATGAGGCGGTGAGGTGATCAGCGCCGATGGGACCATCCTGGGGGACGCCTTGCGCTCGCCTCTGAGACGGCCCAGGGGCCTCGGGAGCCGGAGGCCGCGACTCCTCACCTGTCACCATTCCAGAACGAGCTCCGGGAGATGCCGCCCTCAGGGCTTCACGCGGCATCACCACCTCAACATCAATCCCCTTCAACTCCTGATGGTTCTCGTCTCCCTGCTTCATCACCTGAGACAGAGCCACTTTGGGCGACCGAAAGAGCTACCAAAGCAACTGGGTTATCGCGAGGTCCCCAGAGGCCAACGGGGCGCAGCCCCCACTCGTCGAAGCTGGGCATCTACTTCACGAAATCGGCCCTGCCCGAACAGAGATACAAGAGGGCGCCATCACGTCGAAGGCTTCCTGGGGAAGGATCGCCAACCAAGACCCTGAGCACCGTCTTCAGCACCTCAGGCGCAAGGAGAAGAAGTGACGCAGCAGAGCAACGGAAGGAGGGATGCCCAGCATTGCCTCACAAACAAAGGCGAAGACAGCCAGGAGGGTAATGGAATCAGGCCCGAGATGCATCATGTGGATCTGATAGTGGGAGAGCACCGCATTGAAGAAAGCGGAAAAGGGGGGAGCCATTCCCGCCCACAGGGCATCAGCGAAGAACCGGACCTCCGTGACAATCCTGTCGGGGGAGGTATGGGACGCATGCCATGCCGTGGTCCTGCCGCACTCGTTGAGGATGGTGGCAAAAGCAGAGCGGACCTTGCCCAAGGCCTCGGGGTTGAGTATGATAGGTCGATCGACGGCGGGGGCCACCGCCGAAGGCGAACGGGACGAAGACGCGGGCTTCTTCCCCTTTTCCTTCTTCGTTGGCGCCATGACGACAAGAAGGGTGAGAGTCCGAGTTGGATTGAGGGCGGAAGTTGGATCCGGAGGAAGAAGGAAGGCCCGGGCTGGAGGCGGCGAAAGGAATGGCTGTGTGCAACCCCGGTCCGCTTAGCCGGGCGTATAATAAGGCATCGTGGGAAAGCGGAGGCGCCCAAGTCCAGTCAATCGCCACACGGCGCCCAAGGCCACAGGCTGTTGGGGCCCGCGGCGCTTCGCACTTGCCCCTTCGCTTCTCTGCTAAGACAAGTCCGGGCGCGCCTTGGGCCCGGGGCTCTTGTCGGCGTTACGGGCAGGGGTCCCCAGACTTGCCTGCCTGCGGCCTGCGGCGTGGCTCAAGTGGGGGCCCAGCATGACCCAGCTTCATCAGATCAAGCTCAAGACCCTCGCGAGTGGCCAAGCCTCGTGGGGCGGACGAGAGGAACCTTCCTCAGGAGCAGCCTCGTCAGGCAGGCCCACGAGGAGGCGGAGAGATCAAGGCAGGGTACCTCACGAGGGTGCCCTGTGACGCTAGCCATGACGATCGAGGCCAGGCGGGCGCCCGAGGCGGCCCGACTGTGATGTCCTCATTTCCCCTTTGGTGCAAAGGAGGCAAGCACAGGCCAAGGCATCGAGCAAAGGTTCTTGCCCGGTGCAACAAGACCAAGACCAGCAGAGCGGCAGGAAGGAGGACATCGTGGAGCCCAGGACGGCGTTACCGTTAGAGCCTTTGGCAGCCGAAGACCAACTTTCGTCAGGATAAGTGTACTAGATGTTCCCCTTCAAAATGGCGAGTTGTCGGCGCCCTTCCCGCTCATTATTTGGGAAGAGGCCCAGGGCCTCCCTCTATAAATAGAGCTAGCCACCACAGAGTAGAGGCAAGCTGATAGAGCCCTAGCAGAGAGAGAGAGAGAGAGAGAGAGGCGATCGAACTCACCCAAGCAGTTCATCGCACCAGCCCAAGAACACCCCTCGCGAGGCTGTTCTTCCTTTGTACTGTTCATCATCAACCCATGAGGCAATCCACCACACCACACACTGGACCGAACCAGTATAAACCTTGCGTCCCTTGTGTTGTTCATCGTTCGTAGTTTAGATCCCTCGCTAGCCATTCACGCGTTAGCTGGTAGGGGAAAGATCTCCGCTCGCACCCCAGTGTTCGAACCTCAAGGTTCTGCTGGAACCCAAAATCCGACACCAGCAGTCAGGGGGAAACGTTTTTTTTTGTGAAATACAGTGGCCCATCCGGTGGGTCCCAGCTGTCAGGTGGAGGAATCATTATTTTCCGCGTAATAAGGAGGCACTTCCTTGCTGCGGCCGTGGACCCAGCTGTCAGCCTCTCCACGTACAGTCCACGTCCGATTGAAGTCGTTCCTTGACCATGTTGACCACGCTGTGCCGAGAGCACCAGGGCGGTGCACGATGGCGAGGCCTAGGAAGGGGACGACGGGGAGCCGTGGAAGACCCGGCAGCGGAAGCCCGCGCGGAGAGGAGTACGAGGGTTCCCTGGTTCGGCTGCGGTGTTAGGATGCCGTCGCCGCAGGGCCTGGCCAGCTGTGGGAGTAGTAGGGGGCGGTGAGGCCTCCGCGGCAACCTGACCGGCCACGGGAGGCGGGGAGCATGCGGCACGACCGGTCTTGCTTTGGTGGCTGGAGCAAGAAGACCAGAGGTTGAAGAAGCACTCACGGCCGTTGGATGGACATCGTCACAGTCCTTTGGAGCTAGACCCGTTCATATTGACTAAAGTTGACAAAGGCCCCGTCGATCAACTTAGTAGGCCCACAAGTCAGCCTCCCACCATGGTGGGTCCAATCTAGCAAGGGGAGTATTCGTTTTTTGTGTGTAATAAGGAGGCACTTCCGGTGGGTCCGAACTGACAGCGCGGGGAACCTTTTTTTCACGAAATACGCTGGCCCGTCCGATGGGTCCCAGCAGTCAGGGGGAAACTTTTTTTTGCAAAATAAGGTGGCCCTTCTGGTGGGTCCCTGCTGTCAGGTGGAGGAATAATTATTTTGCATGCAATAAGGAGGCACTTCCTTGCGTCCGCCTGGACCCAGCTGTCAGCCTCTCAACGTACAGTACTCTTCCGATGGAAGTCGGGTGTTGACCACGCTGACCACGCCGCGCCGAGAGCACCAGAGGCGATTAGTGCGGATGACAGCAAAGGCCTAGGAAGGGGCGACACGGGCAGGGAAGGCAGCGATGGTAGCCAGCGGAGAGGAGTCTGAGAGTTCAACTGGTTCGGCTGCGGCATGAGGCTGCCGTCGCCCTTGAGAATAACGAGGGTGTGGGTGAGTAGAGGGATACCACAGGCCAGCGGTGGGAGTAGTAAGGCGGTGAGGCCTCCAGCGGCATCACTGCCGGCCACAATAGGCAGGAGCACGCAGCACGACCGGGCGCTGCTTTGGGCTGGAGCAAGAAGACCAGAGGTCGAAGAAGCACTATGGCCGTTGGATGGACATTAATGCAGTCCTTTGGAGCTAGAATAGTTCATATTGACTAAGATGACAAAGCCCACCGTCCACGTCAACTTAGTTGGCCCACAAGTCATCCTCCCACTATGGTGGGTCCCATCTAGCAGGGTGGGTATTCATTTTTTGTGCGTAATAAGGAGGCACTTCCTTGCGTGCGAAGATATAGCTGGTGGGTCCGACATGTCAGCGGGGGGAACGTTTTTTTCACGAAATACAGAGGCCCTTCTAGTGGGTCCCAGCTGTCAGGTGGAGGAATCATTATTTTGCGCGTACAGTCCACGACCGATGGATGTCGTTCATTGACCACGTTGACCAGGCCGCACAGAGAGCACCATGGCGGTGGACGATGGGGAGGCCTAGGAAGGGAACGACACGGAGCCGGGAAGACTCGGCAATGGTTGCCCACGCGGTGGGGAGTACGAGGGTTTACTGGTCCGGCTGCCGTCGCTGGAAAATAAAAGGAGGTGTGGGTGAGTAGAGGACTTGCACGGCCAGCAATGAAGTAGGGTGGGCGGTGCGGCGGCGGCAAGACAAACCGGCCACGGGAGGCGGGAGCAGGCAGTCCCACCGGAGCTGGTTTGGGCAGCTGGAGCAAGAAGATCAGATATTGAAGAAGCAGCACGGCCGTTGGATTAACATCCAACGGTCACTGCTGCTAGAATCGTTTGTGGACTAAGTTGACAAAGCCAAAGTACACGTCAACCTAGTAGACCCACAAGTCAGCCTCCAAATCTGTCCCCAAAGCATACTCTGACCGAAATTTCTGGCCAGATTCAAATTAATTTTAAATCTAAATATACCTTAATTTAAATTCAGTGAAATTTTACCCGCACAAAAACAATGAAATTTAAAATATCAAAATCCGAAAGAAAACAGTATTTTGGAACTAATTGCACATTTTCTTTGTATTTTTTCATTCTGACCCATTTATTATTACTTATAGCCCATTTCTTATTACTTATAGCCCATTTATTATTACTTATAGCCCATTTCTTATTACTTATAGCCCATTTTCTGGGAAAAATGCATCCCACCTCATCTTGAAAGATTTCCGGCCCAGCAGGGCGTAGAAAAGAAAGTAGGCCTATGTTGGTTATTCTACAAAAAACAAAATAGCTGGCTAGCCATTTTTCAGAAAGGAAAAAAAAACAAACTGGGCTGGTCATGTGCTAAACATATGAAATAAAAGCTAGGGCTAGACGGGCCACGGGTCCCGCACCACCCAGTTGATACCCTTCTCCGTCCCGCAAAAACAAAATTACTGCGCGCGCTGCTGGGTCTCTATTGTCATCCTCACCATGTACAGTCATCTCCTTATTCCTCTCGGTTGTTGACCATGTTGACAACACCGGAGGGCGGCGCCATGTGAAGTGAACCAAGGCGGAGGGCGATGGTGAGGCCTCGGACGAACGAGCAGGAGGCAGGGAAGATCACGACCGGCCGTGGGGCGGGAGGCGGCGGTCCCGAGGTGCTGGTTTAGCTTTGGCGGCTCGAGGAAGAAGAGGCGAAGAAAGCAGCGACAGACGTTGAATGTCAAGGTTGGCACAATCATTTTTTGACTAAGCGGACACCAAGTAGCATACTTTTTATATATAGGAAGAAAAGCTGCGAGGAAAATGCGTTAAATGCGCCGTCCTCCTCACGAGGAATGTTCGCCACATAAGTGACTAGCACCCTTGGTTTTCAAATCGAGAGGTCTTGGGTTCGAGTCCGAGGAACTCTCAATTTTGTCCTCCTTCCTTCCTCGCAAAAAAGGAAAGAAAATCAAAGACTTGGGAAGGCATCTGAGAACAAGCTAGTGTACCCGATAAAGAGGCGTTGCCGAGTTTTAGAAAAAGAAAAGGCGTGCTCTTGTAGCTGGTTCGAATCCAAACCAGGACTATGACTATATATGGTGCTATGCTACTTTGCAAGTAATGAAACTGACATATCCAACGTTCGCTTCTCCTCTTCTCTACTTACTCTGCCTAGCATCAGAAGCTCTAGCCGCAGCAACCATGTCCGCAGGCTGCTCGCCCACCTGCTCTTCAGCAGGCAACAGCCAGACATGCGCCAAGTCGCCACCCGTACCATCGCCTGTGGGTCTCATCACACCCCCGCCGGCACGCGCACCGCAGCCGATTGCTTATCACAACCCGCTGCCGTTGGTGTGGTGCCTCTCCTGCAAATCACACAGAGTCATCCGTTGCGTCTCAACCACAATGCGCAACCCTGGCCGAGTCTTTTACAAATGCCCGAATCATGGGGTAATAATATTTTTAAGTGTTGTTCCGCTGCTTTTAGTTGCTGATTTTTTTAATAGTTTCGTTGATGATCTTCCAATTTGATTCGTGCAGAAAAGGGAAGATTCGTGTGATTTGTATTTACGGGAAGTTCTTGATGTGGGGGAATGCAACTACGCTGATTATTTGGTTAGCCGAGGAATCCCAATACCAGCAGGTTGGGGTGTTGGACAAGTAATTGAAGGAGCAGCGGAAGAGGAAGATCTGAGCGAGAAGGTTAAAGATGCAGTTCCTCTGATCATGGCCAAGCAACAGATGCTGAACGGCCTTGACAACAATGAGGAGATGAAAGAGCTTGTGAAGATAATGGGCAAATTCAATGTGCTCTGTAGGATGATTGTGTCTTTATTTGCAGTGTATGTAGCACTCGTGATGTATTTAGTGGCTACGACATGGGCACTTTGATGAAACTAGTAATGAATGAAACCTGTGTAGCAGGCTGGGCGTAGTGTTGTGAAAATCTAATGATTTCTATTAACGGAAATCAGGGGGTATCCCCTTTTGCTCATATAAACAAATAAATAGCAGAGGCCCTGTCGGGTCAGCTTTGTTCTCATTCGAAGACGTCGAGCAAATTGCAGTCCAACAACAAACTATGTCATCCAATTCAAGTATCACAGCAAAATATGAGTACAACTAAACAACAATGTCATCATGTTTTAGTTGTCATACAATCACCAAACACAAATCAGCATACATAATAAGTGATGTTCTCACAGCAAAATACTAAACAACATGTTCATCAGGTTTCAGTTGTCATAGCAAACACAATTTCACATAGTAGATAAAAAACGTCTTGACGAGGCAAATACGACAAAAGCAATGTAATCATCATCCGCAGCAGCAGCGTCAACATCTTCGCCATGTGTATCAGTCTGAATCCTAATTCCCCACGGTGTCATCTTCTTCTTCGTCCTCAACGTCCTAGAACGTTGGCTTCTTCTTGATCAACTCTTGTATGTCCACAACACGACAGGCAATCTTTTCGTCGGCGTCATTGACGTGATGGTTCTCAAAGATATTAAGAACATCTGTGTTATCTTGTAGATCAGGAGCAGTGTAAGCATCATCTTGTTGTGCAACTTCATTAAACGAATTCCTCTCCTCAAACCTTTGCAATACTCTCCAGTCATCGCTACGTGCAAATGTGTCTTCCAAGAAAATTATCTGTGTTGCTTGATTTGCCAAAATAAAAGGTTCATAGGTCCGGTACGCCGCCTTGACATTGTTGGATTTGAAATAATCATCAGCTCTGTGTTTTGCGATCCTGGAAAACAGGTTATACCAACGACAGCACAACAGAACCCCACACCGATGATCCTCGAAACTGGAGATATCACGCAATCGAACAATGTACATTATGTTAGCATACATTTCAGTTGTCTCTTTGTCATACGTATTTGTGCTCATGATGGCACTGTTTTGTGTCTTCCTGCCTTCGTCTCGTGCAAGGGTGTTGTTGCGCACATCTCCAACAACGCAAGATTCATAATGTCTTACCCGAGTATCAGGACCCATTGCTAGTGAGTAAAGGGCATCATCAACTGCCTGCCCATCCTCCCGCATCTTCTTAACCTATGGTTAGAAAATAGAAAAGTTGATCATCTTATGTAGTCAATATATTAAAAAAACTGACAGTGCACTTCAAAAGCTTACATGGTTCTTGAACCATTTCGCAAATCCTGCCATAACCAGTTTGTCAATGTTTCTTGGATTTTGCGGCAGTAACTCCTCTTTGTAGATGCTGCACAACATAGTGATCGCGTCAAACATCTAAATATATAAGAATGTGCTGCAAGTTTAGTAGATTATGATGTATAAGCTGCAGTACTGCACTTACTTGATATAAGGTAGTATCTCAGGATAGTTATTCAACACATACCAAACCATTTTGTCCAAATCTTTAGGTTTGTCCTCTTGTCGACTCTTCCCTGTAACTCGAACAGAATAATCGAAAACATTGAGCCCGGGATTGTCTTCACCCACCTCTTTGCTAAGCTGATCAGCTGTTTCAATGTATTTTGAGCAGAATGTCAATGCTTCTGTAGCAATGTAGGCCTCTGCAATGGAACCCTCGGGTCTAGCTCTGTTCCTAACATAGCCCTTGAAAGTGCCTAGCCGCCTTTCAATAGGGTACATCCAGCCATCTTGTCTTTGGACCTCTAAGTAGTGCCTCATCAGGTAGATGAACAGCCAAATGCACCATCACATCAAAGAAGGCTGGAGGATATATCTTCTCAAGGTCGCATAGGATAGTTGGTATCTTGTCTCTAAGACGCTCCAAAGCATCTATCCTGATATTTCTACTACAGAGTTACTCAAGAATTGTCCCAACTCGCAGAATCGCTCTGTATAAGTCGAGGCGGCCCAATCCTCTAAGGATAACAGTAAAACCCTTTGAAGTAGGACGTGGCAGTCATGAGTTTTCAACCCTTGTACCTTGTTTCCATTTGCACCGACTCTCCTTTCAGGGTTGGAAGCAAATCCATGTGGGAATCTCACACGTGTCAGGACCTCGCAGAATTCTTTTCTTTTTACCTTGTCCAAGACGTACACACCTGGTGCCATATCCCGTGCTTTACCTTCATCTTGCACCTGCAAATCCTTTACGATACCTGTGTGTGTCAAATCAATCCTAGATTTTAAGGTATATTTCGTCTTGCCTTCAATGTTAAGAAGTGTGCCGATAATGCTGTCACATATATTTTTCTCGATGTGCATCACAACAAGATTATGCCGCAGATCCAAATCTTTCCAATACTCCAAGTCCCACAAAGTGGACCTGCGGGTAAACAATAATCTCTCTTCTATCGTACACGCCTTCCTTTTCCCGCTACCATTACCATGATGGTTTCTGGTGTAATATGCGACCTTCTCTAATTCCACTTGCAACTCATCGGCGGTGAGCCTCTTTGGCGCATCACGGTTTTCATGCTTTGCATTGAACACATGTCTTCGGTATTTTCTAGGATGCGGCTTGTCCTTGGCAAGGAAACGCCAGTGTCCAATGTAACAGATCTTGCTAAGTATTGCGTATGACAGCGGATTCCTGTCACAGCGATAACATGCATTGTAACCATGTGTCGTTCGCCCTGACATAGTGCCCAAAGCCGGGTAATCATGGATGCACCAAATTACAACAGCACAAAGAAAGAAATCAGCTGGTGGTTTGCTATATAGGTCTCGAGTGAAAACACCCTTCCATAGTTGTTGAAGTTCCTCCACAAGAGGCTCCATGAACAAATCAAAATCCTTTCCAGGACTTTTTGGACCTGGGATGAGCAAGGCCATCATGTAGTTTGATTCTTTGGTGAAGACATTTGGAGGCATGTTGTAAGGGATAACAAGCACTGGCCACATGCTATATGTGGCGCTTTGGTGGCCAAATGGGTTAAATCCATCTGAAGCTAAGCCAAGTCTAATGTTTCTTGGGTCAGCAGTAAACTCTATGTGTTTATCATTGAAGCTTTTCCACTCACTACCATGAGATGGATGGCTCATTACATTCTGATCTCTGTACTCCTGGTTCCTAGAAGGCCACAGTACATCCTTTCTTGTTTCACCATCATGAAACAACCTCTGCAATCTTGGTGTAATTGGAAAATGTCTCAGAACATTATGATGAACCCTCTTCACAGCATCGCCATCTTTCCATCTTGATGATTTGCATTTCGGGCATTCACTTAAGTTGGCATAATCCTTCCGGAATAGAACACAATTATTCTTACAAACATGGATCATATCATATCCAATTCCAACTGCACGAAGGAAATTCTTCATTTATTGTAGGTGTGTGGCAGCTCAGACGCATCTGGGAAAGATTTGCGGAAAGCAGCCAACATCGCATCGAATGATTTGTTGGTCATCCGCTCAGATGTCTTCACCTGAAGAAAGGTGACCATAGCTGAGAATACTGACAGCTTATTTCCTGGGGTGACAGCAACGTTGCATTGTTCCAACATGCGGGCCCACCGTTTTTCTTCTGCAGGTGAAAGTTCATGGAATGCACGAGCATTTCGTAGCATTGTTTCAATGCTGGTCAAACTCACTGGCTCCGCCACTACCACCACCTCCTCCTCTTCCACCTGAGCATCAGGCAGATCAAGATGGTGATCTGCTGCTTCCATGTATTCACATTGATGTTCACAGCTTCACCATGATGAACCCACCTAGTATATGTGACCGACATCCCATACAAGTGTAGATGATTTTGCACAGTTGACTGGGGTCTTGTAACTGAATTCATACAACTGCTACACATGCAGAGCACATCTGATTTCGGACCGCCGTACTCAGCTCTGATAAAGTTCATGAAGTTTTCAACCCCCTCGACATATGCAGCGGAGAATCTTCGAGCAGAAGTTATCCAAGTCATGTCCATCCGTTAGCCATACAAATTAGTTCTTCTACTAGATATTACAGGAAAAACATATATGCTTTTTTATGAAGTCCAGAAAAAAATACCTAGGTCGATGTCTAAAGCTATGGCAAGATATTTGGACGAGCAGATCTAAGTAACGAAATATATGTAAAGCTAATTCAGCAAACAGATTTGAGTGCTAAATTGTGACAGGCTATTTCAGCAGTCAATGAGGCCGAGCACACATCCATCAAACTATCGAAGGCCATCGCAGCAACAAAGATCGAGTATAAAACGGTGTAGAGCTATTTCACCTAACAGATTGGCTACTAGACCATGGCAATCTACGTCACAATAAATATATGGCAGGATATTTTAGCAAATAATCGGCCTTGGCATGCCATCTCAGCTAAGCAGATTGAGTGCAGAACAGGGCAAGGAAGCTTCTTAAGCAGAGCATATTGACAGTAAACTACTTCGGCAAACAGTGAGATTAACAACATCTATCAGCTAGCATTCAGCGCTACACCAACATGAACGGGGCCTCAGTCTAGAATGCGCGTACCGTGGGAGAAGCTGACCGCCGTGTGTCTCCACACGAACGTCGACAGCGGTGGCGGCGCTGACCGTCGTGCGCCTCCACAAGAACGTAGCCAGAGGTGGCGGCGCGCCGCTTAGTGGACGCTACCACGAGCGCATTATGGGAGCGAGAGGATCGCCGTGCGTCCCCTCGACGAACCGCAGCGCCTACGTATCAGCACGGCGGAGAGGGCGTCTTTGGCAGAGCGAATGGAGTGGAGGGGGGACAGGGGGGAGGGGGTTTGGGGAATATTTGGCTGAAGGGCGGTTAAATCGAATTTGGGGGGAATTTTTGTGTGTGTGTGTGTGGGGTGGGAGGATTTTCGCGCGGTGTGCGGGGGGAGTTTGGCGCATGGTCGGTTTCTCCAAGTGCAGTCCCACGTGTCAGTGAAGAGGCAAGTCAAGCGCTGCCCGCTTATGCGTGAGCCGTGTGCAGGACCGAACGTGTGGGGTGCAATGCGACCGCGACAGGAGTGCTGTGAGTGTACCGCCTTTTTTCCTTTTAAACTAGGTGCTTCGCCCCCTCAAAAAAAATGTTGCTTCGCACGATCCATCGATACTACTACTAGTAATCCGGTAATCCCGACTAAAACGGCGCGGCCGGGTCTTTTCCCGCGTGATATGCTGGGAGGTTGGCTTAGTTGGGCTATTTAGATTTGTCTCGGTTCAATAAAAAGCAGAGTTGGTGATGATGGTGTGCCTGTCATCCTGCAATATAGGCCATCCGATCTATATCTAACGGATAGGAAGGAAACTATCACAATTTACCCGCACTCCTCTCCACATTTGCAGATAAGGCTTTCCCTCGTTCATCCTTTTCTCCCACAAGACTTGATCTTCCGTGCAACGCACGGGCATCTTGCTAGTACTCCTACAATATGTATATTATTGTGAAAGTTCATATACACCGGCCGAGATTAATGCAAACACGGCAGATTTTCATTACATTTCGAACTTTTATAGGACAGAAAAATAAAAGAAACCCGACCCTAAACCTATTCTACGACAGCGACCGACATCCGCCATCTGTGATCTCTATGTACGGGGGCGGGGTTCAAGACCCGTGAAGTGAAGGTGCGGTCTCCGGTGAGGAAGAGTAGAACACGGGATACGGACCGGCCAGTTGGCACACCATGCCCTGCCGCCTCCCATGCCCTACTCATCCTCGGAGGAGTCCCCGACGTTGGCGGCGCCGGACGTTGGACGGCGGCAAGTAGGACGCGTGGCTGACGGTGCTCCCGTCGTCGGTCGCCAGCGTGGCCACCGCTTATGCGGTCGTGTCCGCGTCCGGCTACGCCGCTAATGCATCACGAGAGGTGACTTGAGCGAGGGTGGCGACCTCGAGCTTCATCCCCAAAGACAAGCTCTCCCGCAGAGCGTTCACACTTGCGGTCATGGCGGATGTGGTGCCAGGTAGGAGGACGATGCGCTATGGTGTGGAGGTTAGCTGGGCGTTGCCGCTTCAAGTAGCACATTCCGGTGAGGCCAAATGTCCAAGCGTCCGGGTGCGTCATTAAGTCGCCAGAGTTGGTTCCTCGGGCACCGAGCCTCTTAACGACGACATACGAACAGACGGCATGAATGCGGGCAGCTGGCGCCGGCTGAGAACGCACCGCGCGACGGCGCGAGGGACGAGGGCTTTGGTGCGCCAGGGCAGTCAGCTGCGGTCGTGGCAACGTTGGAGATGCCCGTTGCTCAAATGCGATCCCCGCATGTTATTGAAAAAGCAAGACGACCCGGCATGGTCTCAGGACCATAGGATGCAGTTGGCCATGCTACACCACTTCGCGGACGCGTCGTGGCGCCCCGTGCATTCTCGACGAGCCGGGTGTTGGGGTGTGTTTGGATTGTGGCCAAAGTGCACCTTACCAAAATTTTGGTCATGACCCAAAGATTGGTATTTGTTTGGATGGTTGTCATTTCTTTGGCATGACAATGAACTCTAGCCAACTTGCCAATGTCGGCCAATGTCGGCCAAATCATGGGCAACCAATACCTCAACCAAAATTTTGGCTACCCAATGCTTTGATGGGGCAACCTTGGGCACAAACCAAACATACCGTTGGTCGTGCCACAGCACTAATGCCACCCTCGGCACACTAAAACCCGTGTCTATCGATGATATGAGCGTGTCGCTCACCACGGTCGCCATGTTCAGAGGCGGTGCTGGAGCTGCGCCCATTGTTGGCCCCAACGACCCACATGAACGGTTGTCGGTGGCGAGGAGGTCGTGGGCCAGCTCCTCCATTGGACTAGTCTGCGCTATGTCGGTTTCCCAGTTTTCCCGGCCATATTCGAGCGTCAGTGCTCCGTGTTGCGCATTAGGCCTTTCACTATGTAGGCCAAGCGAGACAACTTATTGTCTATTTGAGCCGTTCAAGTGTAATCATGTGGCGTTTGCTTATTTCTCATTCCTCTCCAGCCCTCTTCTCCATCGATCATGTCGCCCTCCAGTCGAGTCCTTACTCCCGCATGCCTCATTTGAACATTCCTCCGAGTATCATTCGCATGGACCCACCCTAGTCCTCTTTCAATAGATCTCCGGACCCCGAGATGAAATCAAGAGGGAACGAGTGGGGGCACGTGATACCTAAGGCGGATTCAAAATTTTGAACCGGTGATCATAGCATCCTCAAATCATATATAAAGGGTATTCAATGTTTTTTTTGAACGTACAATATACTCCCTCCTATTCTTTCTACTTTACACACTCCCTCCGTCTAGGTGAGTAAGTCATCTTAGGCTGTGCACCGTGACCAAGGAGGAGAGAAAAACGAGAGACATTAATGTCTATTTGCTAATTAATCGTATTGCATGCAATGAACTAACCACTTCATGTCTTGTTTGATAGTCTCAAGTCATTAAAATCATGCACACCCTCATCTCTTATTGGTTGATATGTCAAGAAACAAGAAACGAGTTAGAAGTTAATGCACCGCGCCTAAGTGTTTTGGGATTATTTGGTTTTCGTAAGATGACTTACACACCTAGACGGAGGGAGTATAAGTTTTATGTATAGTCAAAGTATCTCTACTATGATAAAAAAGGTATCAACATTCAACAACGCCCAATAAATATTGTTAGATTCCTACGTACTCCTAGATTTGTACTCGAGATGGTCTCCAATTTGACTATTGACAAGATTAATAGTACTCCTTTCACATAGGTGAGTAAGTTATCTTATGCTGTGCACCGTGACCAAGGAGGAGGGGAAAACGAGAGACATTAATGTTTATTTGCTAATTAATAGTATTGCATGCAATGAACTAACCGCTGCATGTTATGTTTGATAGTCTAAGGTCATTAAAAGCATGCACACCCTCATCACTTATTGGTTCATATGTCAAGAAACAAGAAACAAAGTAGAAGTTAATGCACCGCGCCTACGTGTTTTGGGATTATTTGGTTTTCATAAGATGACTTACACACCTAGACGGAGGGAGTACATGAGATGTATAATGTGAAAATTATATCATTGGAAACTCCTTTCACATACGAAATTGACCATATGCTTTGTGTAAGTTGCATGTCATATATTATTACTCTAACATTTGGTCAAAGTTAGCCTTGAAAAACGCATTAGACCCTGTATGCTTTGTGTAAGTTGCATGTCATATATTATTACTCTAACATTTGTGTAAGTTGCATGTCATATATTATTACTCTAACATTTGTGTAAGTTGCATGTCATATATTATTACTCTAACATTTGGTCAAAGCAGTATAGTGGAAGTGGATCATCTGACGTAGGTATCCCTGCCATACCCTCCCTTTCGGTCACTTACTGGCGGACCCCATTCTTGCTAGGCCCCGCATGTCAGTTACTCAATGGGTTCGTCCACGTCAGGGGATACTAATCCGTAGTATACTCCCTCTGTTTTTATTTACTCCGCATAAAACGGAGGGAGTGGTGGTATAATAAATGACGCTGGGGGAGGGAGGGACGCCGGTTTGCTCTCAAGCTGCGGTCCCACAAGCGAGCAAAACGCAAGACCAAGCGCTTTCCATTCGGTGAGCGGCGTGGAGGGTCCAGCAGACGGGCTGCAACGCTAACGCGACAAGAGTGATGTACAGTCAAAACCGATTGACCGGTCGTCACCGGAACCACTATTCACACCGTAACCTTTCGCTGCCGCTCACGCCAGCCACTGCCCAAAAACCACACCAAATCTCCTGCCCATTCCCCCACCTTTTGATCCCCTAGCCCGCATCAAGCGTCCCCTAGTTTGCCGGAAAGCCATGTTGCGCCGCAAGATCACTTACTACAAGATGCTGACGCCGGAGTGCCGCGCAGAAATCGCGGCGGCGGTTGGCGCCACAGACCTCCGTTCCCAAGCTCGCTTTGCGGCGGGCCAATCCCCGAGTTCTCTGGAGCCAAGCTACGAGGAGGAGGAAGCCGATCCAATGTTCACTGCTGAGGTCGCGGCGCAGAAGGCCCCCGATGGGTATGAGAAGATGGACGTCGACTTCGTGCCGGCGTCCGAGTCCCCAATGGTGCAGGCGGACCAGCGGTTCAACAAGGCGATACTAAAGGAGGGCCGGGAGAAAGAGGCTCAACTCGACGCGGAGCGCGCGCATGCCGCTGCCATCGAGGCTCTCCTGCAGGCGGAACCGGATGTCGTGGATGTGAACCGGGCGGTGGAGGCTCAACTTGAGGCGGAGCACGCGGATGCCGCTGCCATCGAGGCCTCCCCGCAGCGGAACCGGACGTCCTGGACATGAACCGGGCGGCAGAGGCTCGACTCGACGCAGAGCGCGCGGATGCCGCTCTCATCGACGCCCTCCTACAGGTGGAACCGGAAGTCCTGGACTTGAACCGGGCTGCGGAGGTTAGACTCGACGCGGAGCGCGCGGTTGCCGCTGCCATCAAGGCCCTCCTGCAGGCGGAACCGGACGTCCTCGACTTGAACCGGGCTGTGCTCTCGTCCATGCAGAGCGCCCGCACGCTCCGCTTGAACGAGTAGCTGGAGGCCAAGGACAACCACGGTGCGGAGACACACGTCGGCAGCGACGACTGGTTCGCGCTAGCAGCCAAAGACGACGAGGCCGTCTCTTTCCGCGAGCAGTGATAGTTTTTCTTTATGTTGTTGTTTTTATGGATCTTTTGCTGTGTAAAAACATACTATTTGTTATGCAAGTCGCCTGACTTGGGTCAGTCTACCATTTCAGGCGGTTGGATGAATATCCTACGTCTCCTAACCCTTCTTTCCTTCTTCCTCACCTCTTCTTCTTCCCCAACAGACCACCGCACTGGCCGTACGGATACTCCCCAACATGCGGTTGGATAAACATACTCTATGAACGAAAATTATGTGTCAGCGATAGGATGGCTGAGTTTGGTTTGTTCACATGCGACAGCATGTGTCAGTGAGGGTGCGTTCCCTTGGTTGGGTTTGCGGCGTGCAGGAGCGACTGTGTGAGGGTGCGGTGCGACCGCGGCGTGCAGGAGCGACCGTGTGAGGGTGCGGTGTGACTGCGACAGCCGTGCACAAGTGTTCCTTCTTCTCATTTTGAAAAGTTTAGGCAAGCTTGGCAAAAATGTGTGGCGAAGTTTGGCAATGCAAGGCCTAGACCCAAACAGGATAAGTACGTACGTACTAGGAGTACTAGTGTTAAAAAAGAAAGGCGGAGTTTTCCTTCGCAGGATTTAATCGATACAAATCCTCGTTTCACGTGTCAATTAATGCGTATTTTTTTCTCGAAAGACCAAATAACTAACCATCTCACTCCTCATCGCTTGATTAATGCAGCGCCATGCAAACGAACCTTCTCACTTCCGCATGCATGCAGGGGATATTAATGTCCTTGGTTGCTAACCCCATCAATTTTTCCTTGATTAGTGTTAGTGGCCCTTTGCAAATTGTAATTTTGATATACTGGCTTTGTGTACAAAAAAATGGAGGTAGTAACTATATTTGAATTCCTTGCCCATTGCGGTGACGTTGACGACTTTTTTTTTGTGGTTTGGCGAAATGCGTTCGGCGAAAAACACCATTGAGGGAGACCACGGTAAGTCGTTCGCAAGTGCCGCCTGCAAGCCGAGACAACCGACTTATTTGCATCCAGGAAGTCCTTTACTAGTACTACTACTAGGAGTACTAGTGCGATGAGATGGTTTCTCGAAGAAGACGATGTAGAAGCGGAGTCAGCGAAGAGTGAAATGATAGTTGCTTCGTCCGTGCTTTGTGATTTGACGCCTCACTGCTTTGTTATTTGTGATAGAAGGGACAGGGGAGTAGACTATGTGCTCTATACTGTACTACATGCATCCAAGCATGGGAGAAAGAGGAGAGATGTTGCATTTTTCTATTCCTTCAATCAATCAATCAGGGAGCTTCGGTTCCATCTTTTTGGCTTTGGCAACACCGTCCACAATGGTTCCCACGATGCCAAAAGCTATTTTCACATTTGGCTACACATTGTGGATGCCCCTAACTGTACCACTTGGTTTTGCTCCTGTGTGCTATCTATACAAATCTCAATTATATTGATCTAAAAAATTATAGAATCAAAGATTAGTAAAAAGGAGGTGATTTTGCCGTGCGGATGGTGGGGGAGGTTTGTTATTTTTGGAGGACGTTGTCCTGGCGGTTTGCTAACATGCGGTCCCACGTGTCAGTGCTTTACCAAGCTGATCTGCGTCCCACATGAGGCAGAACAACGGCAGAAGCAACACGTGGTTAAGTTGAAGAAGATGAGGGAGAAGCGGATTCAGCAATGAGTGAAATAATGGTTGCTTCGTCCCTCCAACTACTTCTTGTTAGCATTATTACTTCGTCCCTCCACCTTAACTGCGGGAAAGGTGCAACTTTGTGATTTGACGCCTCATTGCTCATTACTACGCCGGCTCCATGACTGGGGTGCTTCACACCCCGGCTGCTCTGCACAGTATTCCGGTATGGCACATGGTCCCGGTAGCTTGATGTCCCACATGTCGGCGAAAGGGACTAGAAGATTTATGAAAGCGAGCGCTCCACTCTTATGACGGAGGAGTAGACGACATGACAGCCCAGTGAACTGTCACTTGTACTGTATAGTACTATAGTTTTGGTGTTTCGCACGATCCATCGATACAAACCCGATTAAAGAGGAAAGGGCTGGATTTTTCCCGCGTGGTAGATGATACTGGCCATACATTTCAAAGGCAATTTTAATGTATGCAAACTGAATAATTATAAGTAGCAATATGATATCCAGTAGAACTAAAAACACATATGATTTATTGTGTTAGAGTGTAGTAGTAGTGCTGTATTGCATAGTTCTTAGATGTAACATGCGAGAACGTGTGGAGATGTAGTTTCGGAGGGCCTACAGAGAGAAAAGCGTAATACGGTCACCGAACTCCAGAATAAGCTGATTACGGTCACTATATACGTTTTGCAATGATTATCCGGTCACTTGCTCACAGTTGAGCATCGGATTGCACTCTGTTGACCGGCCAAATAGTCTATGTGGCGCCATGTTGACTAGATAAATTGACCACGTTCCTTGTGGGTCCCACCTGTCAGTTCACATAGGGAAAAGGTCAGATAAACACAAATTTACGCAGGTGTGACAAGGCTCCAACCCGTGCGCGGGAATCACCTTGTTGTGTATGTGTCTGTCAGGGCCTGATGTGTGCGCATGCACGTGTAGGTTGAGCACTTGAGCGTGAGAGTGTGTGTTGGTCGTGTGGTGTACTGGTGTGTGCATGCATGCGTGCGTGTGTGCGTGTGAGTGTTGCGTGCGTGCGTGGCTGTGTGTGTACGTGTGAGTGTTGTGTGCGTGCGTGCGTGCATGTGTTTGTGTGAGTGTTGCGTGGATGGAGTTCGTGTGCATGCGTGCGTGTGTGTATAATCACCACGCCTGCTCCTGTGTGTTAAAAAAGACGGCTCAACAAACCAATAGAAGGCCACCTTGTCCGCTGTGCCCGCGGTCATGACTTCGAACCACCGTCAAAATATTTTTTTGTCATTTGTTTTCATTCTTACAAGCAAGATGCCCGTGCGTTGCACGTAAAATCAAGATGCATTTGTATGACTTGTTTATCTTGTGAGAGAAAAGGATGAACGAGGGAAGACCTTATTTGCAAATGTGGAGAGGTGTGTGGGTACGTTTTTGCAAAATTGCCATAGTTTCTTTCCTATCCGTCAGATATAAATCGGACAACCTATATTGCAGGATGGCAGGCACACCATCATCACCAACTCTGTTTTCTATAAGATGTATTTTATGTATTTTATAATAGTGTAGATGTAGAGTAGATACAAGTCGACAGGTGGGCACGATGTTAGTGAGATAATGTGATTCAACACTAGAGGTGCCACGTGGAGCGTTTAACTGGTCTACTTGTCATGTCATGAGCAAATACAAAGTTGCACGGTGAGCCCATGACTGCATAATAACGATTAAACGTAAACGGTGACCGTAATGAGTGGATTATGAAGTCCAATGTATGTATCGTGCTTTCTCTTCAAATACAATGATCGTCATTGCATATATCGCGAGAGAAAGATGAAACACGCGTGAATTTTCTGGGGGCTTACTTTTAGAGGACCTGGAGATAGTTTTGTGTGCATACGTGAAAGGGGCGTACAGGGGGGGTATGCGATGGAGAGAGAGATGCTCTTCGTTTCTCTTTATTATGACTAACTTTGTATATAGTATAAAAATATACAAATTCACGGTAGGAATAAATATCATTGTGGGCACCATGCAATGCAAATTAGCGTCAGATTCCTCCATATAACTTTGTAATGTTGTATATATGAAGAAACTCTAAAATAATTTTTTGGCCACACTTTATTCATAAGGAATGTTGTATGCGAAATAAACGTGAAGAGAGGGCTTTTTAGATAAATGGGGTATGTGATGCAACATGTATGAATGTGTAGATGATGCATTTGGCGGGGCCTAGAGAGGTATGTGTGTGTATTACGTATTCGAGAGAGGCATGGATAGAGGGGCCGGCGGGGTGGCATGGGACAGATAGCACGAGAAATGAGAGTGGTCTAGAGAGAGAGAGATTTAATATGACGTCACGACAAGAGATTCCATTCCCTTGAGTGTGTATATGCAAGGGGGGAGGGAATAGAGGCCAGGAGAAATTTTCTGCGTGTGTGGTGTTTGTGTTGGTATGTGTGGCTGTGAGATGATAATGAGACGTGGGGGCAGAGGGTGTGTCACCGCGTGAGGTCCGGTGGGTCGAGGTGAGGCCCTTCGTTCGGTTCTGTCCTGCGCCACATTGGTCGGCCCATGACACATTTAGGAAGACCCATGGATGACTAGTCGTACAAGACAAAGATAGAAGAATTGTGAAGGACTCTGTGTCCACTGACAAAGCCGGCTAGGATTTGTAACCCTAGGTTCTTGGACTAAGGTAACCCATTTATCTCTGATATTACTATTCATCCAACCTAACTTTAAGGGGCATCCTACAAAATGCTCTGCTAGAATCATACTCGTCGATTAGGAAGAGAGGTGTGAGATAATGCGTGAGAGACAGGCGTAAAGATAATGTGCGTACATGAGACACGTAGGCAGGTCCATGTATATATAAAGGGTCGATGAAGATTGTGCGTGTGTATGTTTGCGAGAGGAAGAGTGCTTGCGATAAAGGTTAGTGAAAACAGTTGTAAATGGTTACGAGAGGGAGGGAGAGTTATATCTAGAGCATGTGTGCGAGAAAGACACCTCGGGAGAGAGTGTGTGAGCATGTGTGAGAGACCACCGATGGAGAGTGAAACTTCACGTAAAAGACTGCTCTACACATTGATTAAAGATACAAATTGTATCCAAATATTAGGATGGGATCATGATATTTGATATTCGCGTAAGGAGCGGTCATTGATCCATCAGACATCTAGGTTCTATCGAATTTGAGCATGTCTATGTTATTATTCGACACAATTGATCCACATAGTTAGTATTTTGTACTCCAGACAATGCATCGCTTTAGCAATCGAATATAAACGTGAGTATAGTTCATGTTGTGTGTGTAAAGCACATTATACATATGAAAGTTACACAATGGACATTTATAAATAGCTACCTATGAACTCGCATACATTTCAATTCAACCTAAGGTGGTTTAAAAAAACCGAATTCAACATGAAGTCCATTCAATTATTTGAATTTGATATCATGGCATTTGTAAACCATACCTAAACTATGGAGGTACCAATCTTTGCTCTGATTTTGTACATAATAGCATATGTAGTCGTGTACAAAATAGATTCAAATTTAGCTCCTCCATTCCAAAATAATCATAGTTATAGGATTTTCAAGTGTCAAAATATAAA
Source organism: Aegilops bicornis (assembly GCA_021605145.1). Taxonomy (NCBI): domain Eukaryota; kingdom Viridiplantae; phylum Streptophyta; class Magnoliopsida; order Poales; family Poaceae; genus Aegilops; species Aegilops bicornis. The sequence goes on from CM038669.1 coordinate 51,348,963, forward strand.
AAGGAAGCGGATAATTTAATGAGGTTTTCAAACATACAAGGTCAAATATAACGTTGTCTATTTAGGTCAATCCTCATAGTTCAAGAGTACTCTAAACGTGAATGCTTGTGTTTCAAAAATTTGAACGGTTACCAAAAGAGCCTCTACTACTTGAAACCGCGTGAGACCAATGTTTGGTAGTACAAGGAAATTACTTTTCTAATAACTCCAACCTGTGAAACCTACCGCCCGACGTCCAAAGGTCTAAACGGGTAGGTTTGTAGCTTCATCTAAACGCCACGCAACCGCCTCAAAAAGATTCATACACAATGGCCGCTTAAGCACACATGCGCTGCCAAAATCGCTCCGCCCACTATTTGGGACACCTGGGATTACCATCCTACCCCGACCCATGAGAGGTCCGAAATTTAAGAGGGGGCAAAATTTGTACTTTCCCCAAATTTCAAACAAGCGCGTCCCATCTTTTGTTCAAAAAATCCAAAAACAAGCGCGTCCCAGACCGAAACATGGTTCCCCGCACCACCTGTCTGATTCCCCATTCGTACTCCGTGGGCGCCAAAACTACCTCTCCACCAGCCGCGAAACCCCAGCGTCCTCCGTCCGCCACCCCATCCCACCCATCAACCGCCGCCCTCCTCCATCACGCCGGAGCCGATACCCCGACGTCTTCGTCCACCACAACCTCAACCGCAACGCCCTCCACGGATAGTAGTCGAAGCCGAGGCCGAGCCGTCCGTACCAGAGCCAGTTCAACCAGGCCGTCCTGCGCCTCACCGCTGCCGCTCCAACTTCGCCACCCTCCACCGCACCGGAGCTGTTCCTGCTACGCCATCCTTCGCCGCCTCGGATCTGCTTCCCCTCCGCCGACATACGGCCACGGCAACACAGTCAACAATTTGGCCATGGGTTCGTCCAAGCCTGCACCCTCCTCCAAAACATCGGTTTTCCGGTAAAAGAACAAGATCGCCGCGACATGTGGAGGTGACCACACCGGCAAATCAAGAAGGTACTCCTCTTCCCTTATTCGTGCAAATCTTATGTCTCTGCTTGCACGGTATTCATCCCACAGAAGACACTAGTTGACCGCTTCTTCTTGTTACTAGATGTTCCTAGTAACTCGTGATGCACAAGGTTTCTCCTCATGTTCTATTTCACCTTAGCTAGAGGTCCGTCGCCCCCCTGAATTTCAATTTCTGGCTAGTTGATTCCCAATTAATGGAAGCATTCCCCGGCGTTACAGGCGCTAGTACGACTATTACGCCGGGGAAGCAGCGCCTTGGTGTTTATCTTAGGGGCGTCTGCGGCCTAGAGCTACTGGCGCCAGATCTGGAGGTCGGCCGGGATTAAAGGGATGGCTTGGGGGCGCTGCCAAGCACGGGGGTGGTGTGAGGTCGATGGGAGGGCGGGGTGGCGGAGGCACGGGTCTGGGCCGGTGGTCGCTGGCGGTTCGAGAAATATCGTCAACAGTGATTGGCGGCAGGTAGACGAAGGCCATCTGCCCGTTCCTTATAGATCGGGCGGTTCATTAAAAAAATCGACTGGCCTATTTATTTTCAGTCGACTGTTATCTTAGATATGACCACATGTGGTGGTGTGCTGGAGGAGTACCTACATTTCCTGTGCTCATATATTACAAAATCATACGGAGTAGAATCTAATTTTGTTTGCCATGCAATGTTGTAGAGCTATCATATGTCTCCTGTCATTTATTTTCAACCACCTGCTATCTGCTACTTTTACAGCGCACTAGTTCTCGCACACACTTCATCCATACTCTCACTATTGTGTTTTTATGCAAGGGTATTTGAGTCTGCGCGAAAGGGAAGCAAAAAGAAAAGAGATAAGTCGTGCCAGCTTTCTACGCTGCTAGGCGCGACACGTTACAGCCGCTTTTAAAGGGTGCAGTGTCAAGAAATGGAGACGGTAAACGTTGCTCGAGTTGATGACCTCGCCGCAATGAACCACCATCCTGTGTGCTTGCTTTAACTGCGGTGTCATATGTGGTTGCATGTTCCATATGGTGTCTAGCTTGTATTCGAAAGGTCAAGTCGATCTTTATTAAGATAAGGAAAGATATTTTTTACATCAACCACCATACCGTGAGCACCGTAAGACAAATAGCTAGTCGTAATCGGCCGAGCCAAAGGACAAGCCCGAAAAAGACAGGCATCACCGGAAGCCAACTAAAAGCCGCGATGGTGGCGAAGCAGCCCGCCTCCCACCAGGCTCTCGTGTCCTAGACGATCATGTTCACCACTCCAGCCGGATGTCTAGCTTGTATTGCTTCCAATTTGGTTAAATTGCATCCGCTTAGCTTACACATTATACCTTTGAATATGACATGCCTTTCTGCTTTTTGGTACATACTAGTACATCTGTTTATTAACCATGTTCTTACATCAAACTAATGTTCTTGTGTATCCCTCATCAATCACTTATGACGAGGCAGGCAGGCAAGGGGCCTACTCCTCATTTAAAGAATGCAGCATCAGCCTCCCGACATGATTCTCAAGAAACAGAAATGCTAGATGAAGATAGTGAACGTAGCTCTGTAGTTGATTACATCATTTCCCCTACACTAGCATCGCAGGTGCTTGCTCTAACTTGGCAGCGTGATATTTGGTTGCATGTTGCATATGGTGTCTAGATTGTAATTCTTCCAATCTGGTTAAACTACATGTGCTAGTCTGCTTAGCTTATTGTAAGTGCATCTAGTGCCCCTTAGTGATTTTGGTGTATTGAAGACTTATAGGTTAAGGAACTAATGCGTTTGTGAGTGTATACAGGTCTATAAGTCTATGAGGAGTTTGATATTTACAGAGAAAGTCGACCCCTAAAAATAAAGTTCTTCGACTGAAGACTTTGATATTTTGAAGACTTTCTGAAGACTTTGAAAGTGAAGAAATTGGTGTGACCTTGAAGACTTGGTATTCATTTGAGGAACATGAAGCGTCAAGACTTTTGTTTTCATAGTTTCATTTTCTCTTTCTTGAGTCATAGGAAACACCGCATCGTTAAAGGGGTCGAGGAAATACTAAGGAAAAATTTCCATGTGATGCTCAACTCAAAACCCTACACCTACCAATCCCTTCGAGTGAAGCCTTTGGAAATCTCATACGATTCACCAATTTCTTCAAAGGATGTAGACGAAGTTCTTCTGGTCACCGAGGAATTTGTTCGACCGAGGAGTTAGGAATTCGGCAAGGCGGATTGCCTACACAAAGGAGGAACATGATAGCCCCGAGGAATTTGAGATTCAAATTTCCGACCGTTCGTCTGTCAAGGCCACCTGTCCCAAAATATCTTATCCACCTAACGGTCATATCATTGAAGGGCATTTATGTCGTATCATGTCGGGCTGCTCACTAGGCTATAAATAGCCGCCACCTACAAACACTAGCTGGGTGGCTGCTCCGAGAGAACTTGACACTTGTCATTTGAGAGCAACCCATCCTCCGAGGACTTTGAGCGAAAATCATCGAGTGAGGAAAAACCCAAAAACCAAACCCCTACAAACCCAAAGTGATTGAGCATCACTAAAGAGATTGATCCTGCGTGGATTGGACGCTCGTTACCTTTGAAGACTGTGCTTCTTCCAGACGGTTAGGCGTCATGGTCTAGAGCATCCAAGAGGAATTGTGGATCGCCGAGTGACCGAGTCTGTGAAGGTTTGGAAGTCGCCTGAAGACTTACCACGAGTGATTGGACGAGGTCTGTGTGACCTTAGTTCAAGGAGAATACAGTGAGGACTTGGTGTCATGAGCTGCGTGCTCGGGCCGACCGGGTGTTCGAGACTGTGTGTCCTCGAGTTTAAATACTCAGCCGCTCCAACCAGACGCATAACCGAGACAGCTGTTGGAACTGGTCTACCAAATCAATGTCTTCACCAACCTAATCGGTTCTATTTCCTCAACCCTTTCATTTCCTCATTCTCGTGTTGAGTGTTCATTGATATCTGTGTTTGAAGACTTTGACTGAAGACTTTCTCAATTTCCTCAGTTCAATTTCTTCAGTCTGTTTGTCTTCATTTTGTGCTATCCTGTGTTTACGCTTTCTGTACTCTTTGTTTGTCTTCATTTCATCATGATGACCATGCCCGCATTCTCTTATGCTTACTTGTAAGTACATATTTCGCTGCAAGTAGTTCTTCGCTAAGGAATTTCCTCACCGGCAAATTCCTCAGTGAAGAATTCTTAAAAATCGCCTATTCACCCCCCCTCTAGTCGATATAACGCACTTTCAATTGGTATCAGAGCAAGGTACTCCCTTGTTCTGTGTGATTTTGGTTTAACCACCTGGAGTTTTAGTTATGTCGACCGCAGGTATGATCAAGGTCTCAGCAGGTGTCCTACCTTTGATGGGATGGACTACCCCTTATCGGAAGAACAAGATGCGAATGCATCTTGAGGCAATTGACAACGATCTACGGTATGTTGTGAAAAATGGTGTTCCCTCACCACACCTTCTCCGAATGCTGCCGATGTGAATAGATTCAAGCAACTCGATTCTCAAGCGAAGAATATCATATGTGGCCATCTGAGCAAAGGACAATATGGAAGAGTGAGTGCTTTGGAAACTGCCAAGCTCATCTGGGACAGGCTGTCCAAAGTAAATGAAGGAGTCTCAACTCAACGTGACTCTCGAGTTGATGTTCTTCCAAAATCTCTTCAAAAGACTCGACAACGAAAATGTTCATCAAACCTTCGATCTCCTCACTGACATCTCAAATGAGCTTCAATCACTTGGCACCACTGACATCACCGACCATGAGGTGGTGAAGAAATTGTTGAGATCGCTTGACTCCTCATTTGATACTCTGGCACTGATGATACAAGAGCGTGCTGACTACAAGTCACTTGATCCAGCTGATATCCTCGAGAGGCTAAATACTCATGAGTTCCAGCTTGTCAAAAGAGAGATCTCTATGGTTCTAGCTATGGAAAAACACGTGCCTCAAGGCCAAGGCTGTATGCGAATCTGAGTGTGAAGACTCGTAGTAGCCTTTGTGATCCTGAAGAATTAGGCCAGGAGCTAGCACCGCCGTGAAGAAATTCCAGAAGTTCTCAAGACGTGGTCGCTTTGGAAAATCCTCAAGAAGCAGTGATTCCTCATCCAATGACTATAAGAGAAGACTTTGTCACAAATGCAATAAACCTGGTCACTACATCCAAGATTGACCTCAGTGGGAAAAGGAATTAAAGAATAAGAAACACAAGGATTACAGTTCTGATGACGCGAAGAAAAAGAAGAAATCATCGAAATATTCATCATCAAAATCCTCAAAGCCTTCTTCTCACAAGAAGAGCAGCTCCAAAAAGGATCGGGCATGCGTTGGCAAGGAAATGGACTCTGAAGTTGAATCTGAGGAACATGAGGAAGAGGAGGCATCAGAAGAATCTGAGTCTGAGTCTGGTGTGGCGAGTCTAGCTCGCCATCGCTTTTGTCGCTAAAGTCCATCTTCAACTCTGAAGAAAATGACCTCACCAACAAAGCTGATGAAAATAGTGATGACTACGCTCCCACCTATTGCTTCATGGAAAAGGGTGCCAAGGTACTCAAATATACCTCCTCCGAATCTAGTGAAAATGAATCTGATGAAGATCTAAAGCCCAGTTACTCAAAACTTGCTAAGATTGCTGTAAAACAACAAAGGGCTTTTGAAAAGGTTCAAAACATGCTAGATAAGAGTGATGATATGTTAGGTGAATAAATGGATCGCACTAAAGCCCTGACTGAAAATCTTCAGAGACTTCCGTCTAGGTTTGACAGCCTTCAAGGTCATCATAACACTCTCTTAACTGATCATGAGAAACTTTCTTATGAATTTCTTCAAAGAAAGCAAGATCTTGAGAAGCTAAGAGTGAATTATGAAGATCTTGAAGCAGCGATGCATTACTTGCTCAACAAATCAGCGCTTTTAGGAAGAATTTGTTCCTCCATGCTTAAAGTGCATTGAACGTGAATCGCTAATTCTTCACCGAATGTTCAAATGCTTCAACTGTTACAAATTCTTCACCTGCCTCTGCTATCACTAATTCCTCATCCGAGGACATTGCTAGGATCACCGACGATGCAGGGCTGAAGGATTGTATATGATGCATGTACAAAAGCCTCAAAGGGCATCAGACTCTTTGTGATGTGCTTAAAAAGCAGATCCTCAATAGGAACCCTAGGAAAGAGGGTATTGCCTTTGAGAGGAAACTCAATGCTGATGGAACATATTGGAAGCCTGACCAGTATCCCAAAACCTCATGGGTTGCTGCAAAGGGACCACCAGTTGATCCATCTAACTTATCTGGCTTTACATGCGAATCTCCTCATTCTTCTGATGAGTCATTTGACTCCAACTATAAATTGTTCAAAAATCAGAATGGTGAAGTATTTGCTAGATATGTTGGCACTAACTGCAGGAACGGTTCCCCTATGAAGAAAATCTGGGTTCCCAAGAAGTGCCTTGAAAGTCTTCAGGTGAATGTCCTCATGACACCACCTGTGAAGAATAGGAACCCCAGATCAAATTCTTCATATGGACCAAATTCTTCATATGGATCCAAGTCCTCATACGGACCAAATTCCTCACATGGATCAAATTCCTCAAAAGGATCAAAGTCCTCCTATGATTATCATCGTGCTAATAACTCTGCTTTCGCAGGTAGAGCTAAGGGCTATGAATATGTGCATTATTCGTCAAACCAATATGTTCATAAGTCCTCGAAGAATTTCTCTGCTTATTCATATGCTTACCCTAACCCCTCTCATGTGAAACGAAATGGTTTGGCCTCTATGCCACCATTCTCATATGGTGCTCGCAGAGTGATGAACTCTTTGCCACCCCTTCAGATGTGGGTGGTGAAGAAAAAGAACTAACCTCTTCTGCAGGGTCAGGTCTCGGGCGTGCTTTAAACGTCTGAAGAAGAATTTCTTGGGGCACGACAAAATGCACGATAGGACGCAGGCTAATCATGATGAAATGAACTTTCATTTCACACGCCCTCATACCGCTTATCTGTTAATACCGATCGATGAAATTCATCGATGAACTTGATATCATATTCTTCATCGATGAAGTATATGAGATCGTAAGTTGTACTAATTCATCTGCAGGATGATCAACCCAAAGCCACCGAGTGGGTTCTCGATAGTGGATGTACAAATCACATGACTGGTGACAAGAATCTATTGATGGATGCTCCCTTATCACCGTCTCATCTGAAGCATATCATCTTTGCTGACAAAGGCAAAAGTCAGGTATTGGGTCTTGGTAAGGTTGCGATCTCTAAGGACATACACATGGACAAAGTCATGCTTGTTGAGTCCTTATGATACAACCTCATGTCAGTCTCAATGCTTTGTGATCTTGATATGGTTGTTATCTTTGGCAAGTATCGTTGTGTTGTGATTATGGAAGCTGACAATTCCAAAGTCTTCGAAGGCTTTAGGAGAGGAGACTTGTATATTGTTGACTTCTCTACAGGACCACAACCAGCCGTGTGTCTACTTGCAAAAGCTTCAGAAGGCTGGCTATGGCATCGGCGAATTGGTCACACAGGCATGAGGAATTTGAACACGCTTGCAAAGAAGAAGCATGTCATTGGCATTGAGAATGTCAAATTCCTCAAGGATCACTTGTGTGGAGCTTGTGAAGCTGGAAAAATGACCAAGGCCAAGCATCCAGCGAAGACTATCATGACCACCACTCGTCCTTCGAATTGCTTCACATGGACCTCTTTGGTCCTAATCATTACTCAGCTGTCACTAATGATGCATCTCTATATGGCTTTGTTATTGTTGATGATTACTCTCGTTACACATGGGTACACATTGTTACTTACAAAAATCAAGTGCAGGAAGTCTTCAAACGATTTTCCTCGAGGGCTTCAACTAACTTTGGTGTGAAGATCAGACACATCAGGAGTGACAATGGAACTGAGTTCAAGAATTCCGGTCTTGATGCCTATCTTGATGAACTTGGTATTACTCATGAGTTATCTTCTCCCTATACTCCTCAGCAGAATGGCGTCGTGGAGCGCAAGAACAGAACTCTTGTTGAGATGGCTCACACTATGCTTGATGAATACAAAACGCCTAGTCGTTTTTGGATTGATGCAATTGATACTGCGTGCCACATCATCAACAGAGTATATCTTCACAAATTCTTCAAGAAGACTGCCTATGAACTCCTCACGGACAAGAAAACCAATGTAAGTTATTTCAAAGTCTTCGGTGCTAAATGCTGGATTAGAGATCCTCATCAAAATTCTAAATTTGCGCCGAAAGCACATGAAGGTTTTTGCTTGGTTACGGAAAGGACTCGCACACCTACAGAGTCTTCAACATCGCTCTTCACAAGATTGTTGACACTGTAGATGTGCGGTTCGATGAAACTAATGGCTCGCAAAGAGAGCACCTACCTTTTGTGTTAGATTAACCAGCACCTGAGGAATCAATCAAGTTCAAGGCAACTGAGGATGTCATTCCTACTGAAGAATCAGCTGAAGAATTCATTCCAAGACGCTGAAAACGCCGAAATGATGCACTGAAGATAATGTCAAGACAATGGTGCTGAGGAAAATTATCAAATTCCTCGACAACAACCAGCTCATCCTCGCGTTGCAAAAGAAGTACAAGTTGACAAGATCATCGATGACATTGAAGCGCCAGGTCCTCTCACACGCTCAAAAGCTTCACATTTATCTAACTTTTGTGGGCACTTTGCTTTTGTCTCTATCACAGAGCCCACTAAGGTAGATGAAGCAATTCTGGAGCCTGAGTGGATTCAGGCCATGCAAGAAGAATTACATCAGTTTGAGCTCAACAATGTCTGGGAACTGGTCAAACGTCCAGATCCTCGCAAACATAATATCATTGGCACAAAGTGGATCTACCGCAACAAGCAAGATGAAAATGGCCTTGTGGTGAGGAATAAGGCACGACTTGTAGCTCAAGGCTACACACAAGTTGAAGGAATTGATTTCGATGAAACTTTTGCACCTGTTGCTAGACTTGAGTCGATTCGCATATTACTCGCCTATGCTAACCATCACAATATCACTTTATATCAAATGGATGTGAAAAGTGCATTCCTCAATGGTAAGCTTGAGGAAGAAGTATATGTTGCTCAACCCCGTGTTTTGAAGATCCAAAGAATCCCGGCGGTCTTGAGACTCAACAAGGCTCTCTATGGTCTCAAACAAGCCCCACAGGCGTGGTATGATCCATTGAAGGAATTCTTCATGAAGAATGGCTTCACACCAGTTCACTCGACCCTACTCTCTTTACTAAATCATATGATGGTGAACTGTTTGCGTGCCAAATATATGTTGATGATATTATCTTTGGCTGTCTTGACCAACGTTATAGTGATGAATTTGCCTATATGATGAGTGAAGAATATCAAATGTCTATGATGGGAGAGTTGAAATTCTTCTTAGGTCTTCAAATTAAATCAACAACACGATGGCATATTCATATCTCAGGAGAAATACCTCAAAGATGTCCTGAAGAAATTCGGCATGCAAGATTGCAAAGGTGTCAAAATTCTTATGCCCACAAATGGCCATCTGTGCATTGATGAAAATGGTATTGACTTCGATCACAAGGTATACCGCTCCATGATTGGTTCTTTATTATACTTATGTGCACCTAGGCCAGATATAATGCTTAGTGTTTGCATGTGTGCCCGATTTCAAGCTACACCGAAGGAATCACACCATAAGGCTGTGAAGCATATTCTTCGATATCTAGATGACACACCAACACTAGGATTATGGTACCCCAAGGGATCTACTTTTGATCTCATTGGATATTCTGACTCTGACTATGCTGGTGATCGTGTGGACCGCAAGTCAACATCTGGTACTTGTCGTTTCCTCGGACGATCTTTGGTCTATTGGTCCTCGAAGAACCAGAACTGCGTATCACTGTCTACTGCGGAAGCTGAATACATTGCTGCTGGCTCGTGTTGTGCTCAATTGCTGTGGATGAACCAAACTCTCAAGGACTACGACACCAACGTGAAGAATGTGCCTCTCTACTGTGACAATGAGAGTGCCATCAAGATTGCTCACAACCCAGTTCAGCACTCAAAGACAAAGCACATTCAAATTCGTCATCATTTTATTCATGATCATGTGTTGAAGGGCGACATCTCCATCGAGCATGTGATGACTAAAGAACAGTTAGCCGATATCTTCACTAAGCCCTTGGATGAGAAGAGATTTAGCAAGTTGCGATGTGAGCTAAATATCTTAGAATCTTCGAATGTTCTTTGAAAAGGACACACATCCTGACACTTATGCAAAATTGATGACTTAGATGTGCAACACATGAAGAAACGTTTTTCTTCAATCAATGAAGAATAACCCTCTAAGGCCCCGTTCGGATCTCCTCTAGCTTCTCGAATAGCTGGCTTCTCGAATTCTTGCTGGCTTCCAGCTTCTCGCTGGAGCAGCCTCGCGTTCGGCTGGCGTGAGCAGCTCCTCACGTACACAGCCCATGAAATGGGCTTGGTCTGTTCGGCCAAGGGTTGGGCCAATGCACTTGGAGGAGTTGGGCCAAAAATGGCTGCATGTATGTGCTGCGTCGATCTTGTTGCAGGCTGGCCGGAGCAGGTCGTCCGGCTGCCGGCGGCGACCAGCTGGAGGGAGTGGCTGCAGATGCGAAATTTGACTGCGGGCGGCGACCTGCAGGACGAGGCCGAGATGCGAGGGGAGGCGGCGGCGGAAGACTCACGGCGGCAGGAAGGCGGCGGCGCGGCGGCGGCGGCGGCGGACCGGCGCCGCGGCGGCTAGGGTTGCGAGAGCAGAGGCTTGTGTCTGTCTCTCCCTGAGCTCGCACTCGTCGGGCCAGATTTTAGCGAGAAAACGGTTCGAGGGAGCTGGTCGTGGCACTTCGGGAGGGCAATCATGCGTAATTTCCAACAACTCCTGCTTCTCGTTTTTACGAAGCTGGGCCGGAGCTGCTCCACAAAATTGCACTACCCTTCGCTCGTTCTTCAGAAGCTGGATTCTCGAAGCTGAATCGTTCGGGTCGCTTCTCGCTCGCTTCTCGGGAAGCTGGATCCTGGACGAGTTCCGAACGGGGCCTAAGTGTGAAGAAATTAATGAAGAATTTGATTCTCAGAACCCTACGACAATTGTACGCGGTGTCTGAAATCATCATTCTTATACGGTGGGTCACGCCACCACCAAAGTTGAAAATCTTCAATTTGAGTTTTTCCTCAGTGTTGAAATTCTTCAGTTTTTCAAATTCTTCAACCTTGCAAGATCTTCACTGTTTCCGTCGTTTTTCTTCATTGGGAATACATATATATATGGGTTTATGTCCTCTACAGCATTCACTTATGGCTATTTCTTCAAGTCGCTTTTTCTGCTAAGTGAATGTGATCGGACCCTTTCCCCTCTATGCTATACTCAACCCAATCTATTCACAAATTCTTCATGTGCGTTCTATTTGAAACTCGTTCAAAATCTTCACTGTGTCCTTGTCAGCTGAAGAAATTGCGAACGAAACGTAAAAACTGATCTTATCCAAACTTTCGGTTTTGCCGCTCAAACTATTCCGCATGCCACGATGCATTATTTTACTCACCCAAGATCGTACACGATCTCCACTACACAGTACGTGGGTGACACATGTCGTGAGAAGGAGAATGGTCAGGGGCACGTTCGTCCTAAATCTTCGGGCGAACAGTTTTTCACCGCCTCTATAAATACCCCTCTCTCCATCCTCACTTCTTTTACTCCGCTCGACCTCTCTCTCTCGCTCGAGCTCCTCAAACCCTAGCGCCGCCGCTACTCCATCGTCGCCGGTGAGGAAGAGCTTCGCTGCCTCGACCTCGTCGCCGACGTACTCGCGCCGACTGCGGAAATCCTCACTCCGCCGCCGCCGTAGCTGTCTTCCTCCGCCAAGTTAGGGTGTGGAAGATCTGAACAGACGAGCTTCACATCTACAACACCCAGTTCGTCGTGTTCTTCATTTTGGGTAATTAAAAGTTACTTTTACTACCCTCGTTGATCCAAATTTTACACTACAAAATCTTCAAAGGTGTTTTATTCTTCAAATCCTCACACGCAAACACCTCACTAGTTATATGCTCTTGATTCGTTTCACTAAGTAATCATTTTTCTTCAAGATTCCTCAATTGTGTGGATCCTCGATCTGTACAACTCTGGAACCTAAGACAAAGAACGCTTAGTGGAATTCTTCAAGGCTCATCTGGTCAAAATCCTCAAAACTTGTTCTTTTTGAAAAACCTTCTGAGAACGCATATGACCTCTCCAAATTCCTCGCAACTATACTCTGTTCACAGGTACTCATGTCCGCTGCTGAATCACTAGGTTCTCATCAACTTAACTCATTTGCAGCGTTCCTCGAAGAAAAGTTGCATACTTCTTCAGAGAATTCGTTTGTTCAAATTCCTCACCTGAAGAATATGGCAGAAGGAAAGAAGCCACAGAAAGGAGGAAAGATGCCAGAGGTCATGACCGCGTTTGAAATCCCTGGGGAAATATATGCTGATTATTGCACACCTGATGAAGCCGAGTTCGGCAAAGAGAACAAAAATCAGCGCAAGGTGCGCATCCAAAGGATTGAACGGAGATGGGCAAGGGAATGGAGGGAGTACAGATATGTAACTCCAAAGTACATGAAGAAATTCGCACTCAATCCTCCATGCCCAAGAGTTCCATTGGCACCTGGTCAAGAAGCTGACTCCACCAGCATCAAGCGTGGTGAGGACTTTCCTGAAGAATGGGCCAAGCGCCAAGCCAAGTTGGCAAGACAAGCCAATGAGGCAGTGAGGAAATTCAATGAGGACTCTGCTACTGCTGCTGCCATTGAGGCCTATGTCAAGCCAAGAATATCTATGGCAAAGAAGCCCGCACACAAGCCAAGTGCTTCACCAACAGTGCCCTCACAACCAAGTTCCTCAGCAGTGCCCTCACGGCCAATTCCTCATTCTGCTCCTGCTCCTCCAAAATCCTCAACTCCTCCCAAGTCCTCAGCAGTTCCGACAAAGTCCTCAGCACCTGTGCATCTGGCCACGTGCCAAACGACTGCAGGCTTCTCCATTGCATCTGGTGTTTCAGCAAGTTCCTCAGCTGCACCAAAGTCTTAATCTGGCCCAACTCTGCTGAAGACTAAGGCCATAGCTGGAGGAGGTCCTCGGCCAAGTCCCAAGAAGAAACAGGTCGCCTTCCAAGAGCCACCTGAAGATGATGAGGCTAATGATGATGAACTTGCGGAAATCATCAGAGATCGCCAAGTAAGGGCCGCTAGAGCCAAAGGCACATCTGTGCCACTGCTGTTGGATCTGAGGAAAATCCTCGATTACATTGATCTCTGGCACAAAGATCCAAACACCCCTATGCCTGACTTTCATCTGACACCTGGACAAAGTCATATGCTGACCCATTTCATCACTGAAGAGAAATGGCAGTTTGAAAAGGCAAGAGAGATCAAGAAAGCTCAATACAGAAAGGAGAAGTTCCTGAAGAAAAACATTGTCAGAATGACACCTGAGAAACTTCTCAAGGTCCAGACTGAAATTCAAGACCTCAGCAAAAACTTTGATGCTTACTATGCTGATTGGCAAGGAGCCAAGGTCAGATTCGTCAACCTGACGAAGAAATTCACCAATGTTGCTGCCCCAACGCAACATGAAATTCCTCAGGCTGGAGCCTCACCTCAGCCGACTGAAGAACATGACAGCACTGCTGATGAAGTTCGGGCTGCTGAAGAAAATGCCAGTTCCAGGGCTGATGATCCCATTCCAACCGCTGAAGAAATTGCCAGGGCATCCACTAGTGGTGCGCCTGAAGAAACTGAACAAGACAGTAAGCTGCACGGTTGCGCTGAGGAAAATCATCCAGATTCCTCAGCTCCTCCTGCACCAACACCAACTCCAATTCTTCCATCTGCCTGTGATGTGAAGAAGACCAAGGCTGCAGAACGAGCTGCTGTGAAGAAACGGAAAGCATCAGGCGTCAAATTCTTCGGCTGCGAAGAAAATGAAGCCAATGACCAGCTCCTTTGAAAATCCTATTGATGCTGTTCCAATTTCCTCAATTCCATCAAAGGACCTTGTTCCTTTTGATGAAGATTATGTGATTCCAAGCGGATATGATGAAGAAAATCATTCTGCTGCTTCGTCAGAGCAGATTGATGAAGAAATTGAAGTGGAAGCAATCCCTTCAACCCCAATCATTTCCTCGCCAATGCCTCAGTTCACAGCTGAAGAGGCCCGTGTTGAGGAACTTGATGAAGATGTGGATATTGGAAGCACAACGCTAGTGATGAACGATGACTTTTGGGAAAGTCAGCATCCAAATTCTCCACTCTTCACCCCAATCGAACAGATACCTCATTCCCCTGCTCCAACTGTTCAAATGGGCTCTGAAGAAACTCATCCCACTTCATCTGTCCATGAAGAGATTCCAGCCACTAGCGCTGATGAACGTGTTGTTGCTGATTCTCAGACTGCACCTGTTGAGGAACAAGAAATTCCTTAGCCTGAAGAACCTGAGATTGCGATTCCTGAGGTCGTGATGCAACTCACTGACACTCCACTGCCAAAGCCAAAGGATCCCTTCTCAACAAAGCAAAAGTTCAAGGCTGAAGACTTCTTCAGCGAGCACGTATTCTTCACTGATTACAATCCATATGATTCTGCTCACATAAGGAAGAGGCGTTTCTGGACTGCCAGTCAAGCCAATTTCTATTCCTCAGTGCTCTTCAACAAAGACAAAGTCTTCGATCATGCTCATATTCCTCATGTGGACATGGAGTCTCTGCCAGGCTTTGAGCCAGTCCTCAGTGTTCTTCACGACGCAGGACTTCTGAATTTCTGCACTGATATCTGTGACTGGAATGAAGAACTCATTCTTCAATTCTATGCAACGCTGCACATCACCGGAGACGCTGAAGACGTGAACTCATGGGTATTAGACTGGATGTCTGAAAATACTCACTACAAGGCACCAGCAACTGAATTGCTTCGTGCTCTACCACTCGGTCCTCCACTTGATGGTGCTCGTTGTATCTACAACGAACCAGAACTTTCAAATCACTATATGCAAGTGCTGATGAAGCCTTTGAAGCCAAGGCAGGCCCCAAGAACCGAATTCCTCGTCAAGGAATTATTGTATGTGCCTCGGACTGTCTATCGGATTCTGACGAAGACAATGAGTCCTATCAAAGGCCACGACTCAAATGATGAAGAAGTCGTTGGCATCATGAAGAATATGCTTTTCAATATCATTCATGGCGTTCCCGTCAACTTCCATGATTTCTTCATGAGGACTCGCAAACATTGCTATGTCACCATTTGAGCTGAAGCCTTATGCGCCTTTGGATTATGAGATTCATCAGGTCAAGGTCTTCACTTTCAGTTACAAAGCTGATACTACGAACCATCGCAGCTACTTGCCCCGATTGAAGTCCTCAAGCGGGCATTTACCTCGACTTATGACAAGGGCAAGGCTACTGCTGTGATCGATGAAGGCATTCGTCCATTGGATGGACAGTTTACAAGCAGCATCCTACTCCACCAATGATGACTCGCCACACATGACTCTGCCAAGAAATACCTCGGTCAAGCAAAGTCCTCAAGCTATCGCACCTGTGGTGATGGTGATCGTGAGTTACTCCTCGGTCTTCATCGGAAGGTTGATCGCAATCATAAATGGGTCAAGCGTCGGTTTGGTTCAATTCTTCACAACATGACCTCAACACACAATGAAGTGAAGAAAACCACTACTACCTCCATGAAACCTTCAAACGCACTGGCTGTTCTTTCAAATGTCTCTGATCTTGGAAGAACTGGCGACAATGGGACTCAAGGAAGAATTTGACTGGTCTGCACCTCCTCCAAAGAAATACAAGAAGGTCAAAGTTCCTTCCTTGGTGGCTAGCTCCTATTCTTCATCGCGATTAATCGATGAAAATGAAGACTTGGGCGACACCGCTGGCAGGCCCTACTACAACCACCGACCCCAACAACGCTGGCGCTCCTTCTTCAACTTGAAATTCTTGAGGCGTTAGTCCTCGCCGATCCTTTTGGTCATTCGATGACAAAGGGGGATAAATTTGAGTTAGTCTTCAAGCGGGTCTATTATATGGGCAAATTTTTTAAGTTACAACTCTCATTCTTCTGAAACTTTTATTGGATCGAGTTGTAATCTTAACTCCGATGGTGCTTTGATACTTTTTGATGCACTATGCTCTTGCACTATGCTCTGACACTGAGCTCTGATTCTCTTGAGCTCTGATACTCTTGATGCGTTATTCTGCATGCTTGTTCCTCATTAATGTTATTGCACGCATGCTGAATTACATCAAGCACCATATTTCATCATGCATTTCAAATTCTTCATACTATATGTCAAATGCGTATGAATTACAAGATATAGGGGAGATCTCCATGATTCAACTCTTCAAATGTGCACTGCCTCAAAAGCAAATTCCTCACTATGCACATCTTTAGGGGGAGTTCTTCTATATCTTGCAATCAAATTCCTCAATATCAGTATTTTCACTTCATATGTTTATCCCTGCTGAAAACTTAACCTATATTGTCATCAATCACCAAAAAGGGGGAGAATGTAAGTGCATCTAGTGCCCCTTAGTGATTTTGGTGTATTGAAGACTTATAGGTTAAGGAACTAATGCGTTTGTGAGTGTATACAGGTCTATAAGTCTATGAGAAGTTTGATATTTACAGAGAAAGTCGACCCTAAAAATGAAGTTCTTCAACTGAAGACTTTGATATTTTGAAGACTTTACAAGACTTTGAAAGTGAAGAAATTGGTGTGACCTTGAAGACTTGGTATTCATTTGAGGAACATGGAGCGTGAAGACTTTTGTTTTCGTAGTTTCATTTTCTCTTTCTTGAGTCATAGGAAACACCGTCTTTGTTAAAGGGGTCGAGGAAATAGTAAGGAAAAATTTCCATGTGATGCTCAACTCAAAATCCTACACCTACCAATCCCTTCGAGTGAAGCCTTTGGAAATCTCATACGATTCACCAATTTCTTGATGTGAGACGAAGTTCTTACGGTCGATAAGGAATTTGTTCGACCGAGGAGTTAGGAATTCGCCAAAGGCGGATTGCCTACACATGAGGAACATGATAGCCCTGAGGAATTTGAGATTAAAATTTCCGACCGTTGCTGCGCGCCAGCTGTCCCAAAATATCTTATCCACCTAACGGTCATATCATTGAAGGGCATTTATATCTTATCATGTCGGGCTGCTCCCTAGGCTATAAATAGCCACCCCCTACAACCACTAGCTGGTTGGCTGCTCCGAGAGAACTTGACACTTATCATTTGAGAGCAACCCATCCTCCGAGGACTTTGAGCGAAAATCATCGAGTGAGGAAAAACCCAAAACCAAACCCCTACAAAACCCAAAGTGATTGAGCATCACTGAAGAGATTGATCCTGCGTGGATCCGACGCTTGTTACCTTTGAAGACTGTGCTTCTTCCAGACGGTTAGGCGTCATGGTCTAGAGCATCCAAGAGGAATTGTGGATCGCCGATTGACCAAGTCTGTGAAGGTTTGGAAGTCGCCTGAAGACTTACCACGAGTGATTGAACTAGTTCTGAGTGACATTAGTTCAAGGATAATACGTTGAGGAAGTGGTGTCCTGAGCTGCGTGCTCGGCCGATCGGGTGTCCGGACTGTGTCCTCGAGTTTAAATACTCGGTCGCTCCAACCGGACATACAACCGAGACAAAGATTGAACTGGTCTACCAAATCATTGTCTTCACCAACCTAACTGGTTCTATTTCCTCAACCCTTTCATTTCCTCATTACTGTGTTGAGTGTTCATTCATATCTGTATTTGAAGACTTTGACTGAAGACTTTCTCAATTTCCTCAGTTCAGTTTCTTCAGTTTGTTTGTCTTCATTTTGTGCTATCCTGTGTTTACGCTTTCTGTACTCTTTGTTTGTCTTCATTTCATCATGATGACCATGCCCGCATTCTCTTATGCTTACTTGTGAGTACATATTCCGCTGCAAGTAGTTCTTCGCTAAGGAATTTCCTCACCGGCAAATTCCTCAGTGAAGAATTCTTAAAAATCGCCTATTCACCCCCCCCCTTTAGTCGATATAACACACTTTCACTTATACTCCTGTAAATGTGACATGCCTTCCTGTATTTAATACATAGTACATCTGTCTATTAAGCATGTCCTTACATAAAACTATTGTTTTTTTGTATCCCGCATCAATCAATATGACGAGACACCTTTAGTATATGCAGTGTGATATTAGTTGCATCTTTCATATGATTTATAGCACGCGCTGCTTATAATTTGTTGAAATTCCATTTATGATGGGACGCTTTTAACTTGGTAGAGTCATATTGGTTGCATCTTTCATGTGGTGTCTAGCTTGCATTTCTTCTTATTTGCTAGAATGGTTTCTGCTTAGTTTACACAAATAGTTGTGAACATGCCATGTCGTCCTGTTTTTCGTACAAATTCCATCCTGGTATCATGTGTTTGCCTTACATCAAAGTAATGATTGTCAGTATCGTGCATGAATGAGTTATGAAGAGAGAATTTTATTGCTTTTTCTTGTCGGTTTACTTGACAATTCAAAATCAATAAAGCGGAAGGAAGTTAGCAAGGCAGTGGATAAAGGTGCTCCTTCCAAACGGAGGGCCTCTACAGTTTCTACTCCTCCACACCCCTAAGATGATTTCCGACAACACATGCATAGACACTCAACAAAGCTGTGTTTATGATGAGCACGTCTCCCCTAGTGCTGCATCATTGGCGCTCCCTCTAACTTGGCACTGTTATATGTGGTTGCATGTTATGTGTGATGTCTAGCTTGTATTGCTTCTAATTTTTTTGAATTCCATCTGCTTACTTTACACATTATACTTGAATAAGACACGTGTTCCTGTTTCTAGAACATACAATATCATCTATCACACCATGTTCTTGCATCAAATTACTACTGTTGTGTAACCTGCAACAATCACTTATTATAAGACACGTTTGACTTGGAGTGTGATATAGGTTACATCTCACATTCTTTTCTAGCTTGTACTACTAATTTGTTGAAATGGCACTTATGAATGAGACAATTTTAACTTGGTAGAGTGATATTCGTTGCATCTTTCATATGGTGTCTAGCTTTCATTGCTTCTAATTTGTTGAAATGCCTTCTCCTTGGTTTACACATCATAAGCTGTGAATATGCAACGCTGTGAATATGCAATGGCACTAATGATGAGAGACCTCTAACATGGTAGTGTGATGTTGTTTGCATCTTGCATATGATTTATTTCTTGTACTGCTTCACATTTGTTTAAACGCCATTTATGTTGAGACACTGTTAACTTGGCAGAGCGATATTTGTAGCATCTTTCATATGGTGTCTACCTTCCATTGCATTGCTTCTAATTTGGTGAATTGTCTTCTTCATAGTTTACACATCATAGTTCGGTTATCTCTTGCGTCCTGTTTTTCATACATATTACATCCTCCTATCATGTGGTTGTCTAACATTAAAGTTCAGTTCGTCTGCATCACACATCAATTTGTTCTGAAGAACTAAATTGTTATTCGTTTTTCTTGTCGACTTGACTTAACATGGCACAGAGAAAGAGGAAGAAACACAGAATGGCAGGGAATGAGAAGCGGATGAATCCTGCAGATTCTGCTCGTACTGACGGTGCAATAGAAGGTGAAAGTCCAGCGGAAAATTCTACAAACACGACATCCCATGCTATACAAGCTGCAAAAAAAGCCAAGCAGAAACAAATAGCTGCGACCAAACAAGCAGAGACATCCCTAGTTCTTGCAACACCTACTACAGTACTACCAGCTGCATGACATACTCGTGCGTCAACTGAGCTAGCAGCACGTTCCCAAGCTCCCTTGCCACCTGACACTACTTCCCAAGCACTCTTGACACAAGACGAGTTGGCAATACCAGATGAACCTTGGGAGCTTCAACAGCAAGAAGGTAGTTGCTGGAGTCAAGTTACAGTTGCATGCTTCTTTATATGTAGTCTCACAGTTTGATGTACACTAACACTTCCTATGTTCGTTGTTGGACTAGCACCTAGGCGCAAGAGGAAACAAACAACAGGGATAATGTTCGATAGGTTAACTAAATCTAGAGGAGGAAGAATGGAGATCCGTTTTGAGGCAGGTTTAAAAAGGCCATGTGATGCTACATAGTCAGCCAAGTTAGTATCAGAGGCAGCGGTTGCCGTTAGGTGTCATGTACGTATGCTCCTAACATGGATTCAGTACAGGAATGACAAAGACAAAATCCATTTCAACACCTTCCTCGACAATTTATCTGTAAGTATGGTTATGTATCGAAACTAGTAATATCGTCTTGCTCTGTCCCATACTTTCTAGGTTGCTGATAATGAGACTCCCATAATTTTCAACAGATGAGGTTCAAGTTGGATAGCCAAGATGATGCAACCAGACAAGCTTGCACCCATGTTTTCAAGTCTGCTCTGCGACAGTATCGGTATAACTTGAGGAAAACTCATTTTGAAGGCAAGGCTAACAGTGAACTTTCCCAAACATCTCCAGTGGAAAATATATCGGATGAAGACTGGAGGGGCCTTGTTAAACACTGGTCTGATCCGAAGTATCAGGTACATTATATATATATATATATATATATATATATATATATGTGATCAGATCACATGTTGAAGTCCTATTGACGCATGTGACACACAAATCTATCTTCTTGTATGTGAACTGTTCAAAGAACAAGGCCAACTGCATAAAAGTGAAATTCAATGCAGACGACAAGATCTCGTAGCTATATTGCATCGCGAGGCTCTTGTAATTAGCTGTTGTTTCACTCTTTTGCTATACCATATTATCAGATCTATATTGACTTGTTCCAAATGCAGAGGATAGCCCGGAAGGACCTAAAAGTACATTAAACAAATGCCATGGAAATCTTCAAGGACTGTCACACCAGCAAGAAGAAGGGCATGACTACACCAGTCAAAGCCTCTGTTGTAAGTCCTTAATCCTCATGCCTTTTAACTACTACTTACTCTGACTTGTGCCTTGAACTGCATGGTTTGCAGCCAATGTCTATTACTCTTTTCAATTTTATACACAATTGTCTTAGCGTATCATTGCACCTTACAAGGTTTAAAAGGGAGGAGTGATGTTCCTTTGATCTTGACCCGTAATCTAGTTCCGTGCTGGACTTTCCCACACAACGTTACAATTGCCTATTTGTCTGTTCTCAGTTGTTTTGTGATATGAATGATGTCATACTATGCTTACCATATTATAAACTTCGTCTCTTTATCCTTAGCCCTCAATACAATGTGAAGAAATAGACAATACATTAGCGATGGTACATGGTCATACGTTTGGAACCTGGTTTTATTATGTACTTTGCAATAAAATACAACTAATATTTTACATGGTTTCACCAGAATAAGTTACGTATATAGACCAAAGCTATTTTGTTTGGTTTTGCTGCCTCCTTAATATCTTCTGTTACGGTACTACTAATGTAAAACCTCAACTTTTCAGCGAGCTATGGAAAAATGGTGGATCCGCCACCTTACGAAGGTGGCAAGGCAACTATAACCGCAATGTCACTCTTCTTGCGGTGGGTCAAGACTGTCCACTAACAGTGCCAAAAACACATTCCTACGTAATACTGGGTTGGTTGTTAAGGCAATATCGTCCAAACTGCCTCATGATCAAGATATGCAAGCTCAAAGCAATGTTGTATCTGCGCTCCAGACACAAGTCCATTCCCTAATAGAGGCCCTTTGTGAAACAAGGAGAAACATTGCTCAATGTCGTCAAGCTATGCATGGTTTTGAAACCAGACTATCAGACATTTGCTATCTTGTTCAGGAGCCTAGGGGAAATGAAGGCGAGGGTTATGGTGCTCCATCGGAAAATGCAGCATGAAAACGTAACAGCCATGTCGAATGAACCGAGCTTCTGAACTTCTGGTGGTGCATTTATCTGCTAGATTGTTAAGTTTTATGCCAACCTTCCTTTTGTTATAAAGTTGTAATTTGTTTTGGTGCGATACAAAATTTATTCTTAACGTGCAGCCACCGGCTGAAGAAAACAGCAAGCCATTTTTGTATAGTGTAGGGTGTCCCCTATATTTGCACTGGTGGCGATCTTTGATGCCGAGTGGATGTAATCTGTGCAATCGCCTTAATAGCCTAGCGTCGATTTCGCCTTATTTATTTCCTAGTCTTCTTTTCCCTGGTTTGCTAGTGGCGCAACTACCCATGGGCCATTTACGGGCCATAGGATCCATGGGTCTCCTACGGACGTCGATACATGGGCACAGAATCGGTGGGCCTCGGGCCGTCGATAAATGGGCTCAGAATGTCGGTGGGCCTCGGCCGTCGGATAAATGGGTCTACATGGGCCGTGTCGGGCGTAATTGGTATCGGCCCAAGACGGTAACGGCCGTTAACGGCCGTAGGACTGCAAAAGCTTAATTCTGTCACAGGGCATAACGGGTCATTAATGGGTCGAATATAGGACGGCTGGCGTAAACGGGCCGACTCTTGCCATGGGCCGAATTTGGACCATTAGGGTAACAGGCCAGTAACGGGCCGACTCTTGCCATGGGCCGAATTTGTCCCGTTTGGGGAACATGCCAGTAACGGGCCGACTCTTGCCATGGGCCGAATTTGTCCCATTTGGGGAACATGCCAGTAACGGGCCGACTCTTGCCATGGGCCGAATTTGGCCCATTAGGGGAACAGGCCAGTAACGGGCCGGAAGTAATCGAGGGCCGAAAAGGAGCCCAAGAACGTATGGGCTGTCAATAGGCCGAAAGCTAACACGGGCTGGAAACGGCTCATGTAAATCACGGACTGTTAACGGGTACAAAGAAATTACTGTTCATTATGGGCTAGAGTCACCGTGGGCCTGTAAAGGGCCGAAAGATACGAAGGCCTCATATGGGCCGAAGACGTCGTGGGCCATACATGGGCCGAAAGTGAAATGGGCTGGTGTTATACTCGACGGCCCACATGACGTTGTTGGGACGATTTCCTTTAGGGCCTAACGGGTCGTGAGTTAACGGGCCGTAAAATGGGCTATTCTTGAAGAGACCGTAACAGGCTTTTCATGGGCCAGCCCGTTAACTATTGACCAAGTAAAACGGGCCGACTTTGTAAGCTAAATGGGCCAATGGTGGGCCGTGGCACGTGTCGACATATCATAGGCTCCTATCTGACCCACTAACGATCTGACACGTGTTTCGTCCAGCCAATAAGAATTTTACAGGTGGAAATTTCCCATTGGTCGGGGCTGTTAACGGGTTATCGGATCCAAAACCCGACCTGATAGCTTAACGGCGTTCCGTTATGATGGATGCCACGTGTCGGTCACCCTCGACGAAAGCACTTCTGTGACGCGCGATTTATCGTCATGGAAGTGGACACTTCCGTGATGATAATTTTGGTAATGTCAGGGAACACTTCTACGATAGCACAGGTATGACTATCTTGATTCTGTCATAAATTTGTCATGGATGTACATGCATGACAAAAAACGCGACATACTATGACAAACACATACCATCACGGAAGTGTATTTTTTTGTAGTGATGTGCAGTGCAGAATGCTTGCTGATACTGATCCCAAGTGATGTTGGCTATAGGGAAATTGGCTGTGTAATTCTCACACCGTGTGGCTGCGGTTCCATCCAGTTCATGTGCGGCAAAGCGCACCTTCTCAGCATCTGTGCAACCTGCGATAGTCAACTCCCTTCCAATCCTGCGTAGCCAGTCATCAGCAACAATCGGCTCCGTGTTACTGTGAAAACAACGGCGGATTCAAGCTCAAAGAAACGGGCTAAGTTGTCATCTGGAGGTGGTGGCGGTGGGTTGTTGTTGTTGTTGATGTTGTTGTTGTTGTTGTTGTTGTTGTTGTTGTTGTTGTTGTTGTTGTTGTTGTTGTTGTTGTTGTTGTTGTTGTTGTTGTTGTTGTTGTTGTTGTTGTTGTTGTTGTTGTTTTTGTTGTTGTTGTTTGTTGTTGTTGTTGTTGTTGTTGTTGTTGTTGTTGTTGTTGTTGTTGTTGTTGTTGTTGTTGTTGTTGTTGTTGGTGGTGGTGGTGGTGGTGGTGTTGTTGTTGTTGTTGGTGTTGTTGTTGTTGTTGTTGTTGTTCTTTGTTGTTGTTCTTTGTTGTTGTTCTTTGTTATTCTTTGTTATTCTTTGTTGTTCTTCTTTATTCTTTCTTTATTCTGGTGTTGCTTGTGTTGCTGCTGTTGCTGTTGTTGCTGTTGTTGTTGTTGTTGCTCCTGTTGTTGTTGTTGCTGTTGTTGCTGTTGTTGTTGTTGTTGTTGTTGCCTTGGTTCTGGACTAGCAACTGCATCAAGGCATTCTGCTGTTGGATCAACTGAGTGAGCTCCTGTGGGAAGACAAATCTGGGGTCACGTCTCGGAGGCATTTGATAGGTTTAGAGGGGAGAGATTGGAATAGAATGAGGTCTAAAGGGAACATAACTACCCATATGCACATGAGACAAACACATTCATACCACATCACTCCATTCAGACAAGGGCATACAATCGATCTAAACTACCGTTACAAAATACTCGGACTACTACTATATTCATGGGGGAAATACTACTGATAATATGGTGGTCGACTAGAAATTTTGATCGGTGGAAGACTCCATGATATCTGCTCCAGCTTCGTCTTCGTAATCATCATCACTACTATCGGGGTCGGAGTCGGTGTCGTCAATGATCATGTAGTCTTCAGAACGAATGTCCTCCTTAGGTGCGGGATATCCTATGAATACTCCTAGCTTCTTCTTCAGGTCTTCATTCTTCTCCAGTAATACTACAATTTCCTCCTCATATCCATCGCGTGTAGACTTGAGTTCCTCTTCAAGCTCCACGTTCTTGGTCATCACCTTGTTCAGATCTGTCATGATGGCGCACATTTGGTTCTCCTGGCGATGAATGTGCTGGTTTAACTCCTGGATGAAGGCTGCAATGGACTTGTCCCTCCGGGTGCTGATCATCTCCCATTGCTCATCTCGGCGCCCACATATCTGATAGATAGTGTCCTCAAGATCCTTGTTGTAGACTTTGCCGATGCGTCCCATGGCGATGTGGGCTGCCATGCATGCTCTTTCCTAGACTCCAGGTTGGTGCATCAAAGGAAAACTCTATGGGCTCAGTAACTAGCGCGCATGGCCTTCCTGGAACATGAACTCAGATCATCCAACGCTCCTCTTCTGGTAAAGTGGCGGTGTAGGTCCCGGTGAAGCTTGGTATTCTGATGTTCAGGTACCTAGTGACATCCTTCAAGTGTCATCCAAATGATGTGTCTTCATCCGGTTGAGCAAACTTGATCCTTGGGTCCGCCACCTATAGGGTGGAAAATGGAGCAGAGTCAGAAATGAGTAGAGAAGAGTGACCTATGGCTTACCTTAATGGCCGCGTCCTACAGTCAGCATGTGCTCTGATACCATCTTGTAGCGATCCGACCTCAGACGGTCAAATCTCTGTGCATAAGTTTCATCCTTGGATCGGTAATGCGGACACACACAGTACTTGTAGGATTTATAACGGAGTGCAATCACACACTTATTACATCAAATGTCTTAAAAGAGAACTTATTAGAATAATATGGCTTAAGGCCATCTCAATAAGATAACTATGGAAGCATCGAAGGTAAATGAGTCCATCAACTCCAACGGCATAGCTGCGTGCACGACAACGACCTAGCGCATCTTACTCTTCGTCTGAAAAGTCTACAACATAATACGTTGCAGCCCGAAATGGGTCAGCACATGGAATATGTTGGTAAAATAACACTATAGAGCAATGAACAAGATAATAGCTATATCTACATGCATATATGGCTGGTGGAGGCTCTATGGTTATCATTTTTGCGTGAAGCTAGTTTTTCCCTACACCAAAGGAATATATTTTATTTAACTCAAGTTGTCCATAACCGGGGACACGGCTAACCATGATTATTTAGTACACTCTGCAGAGGTTTGCACACTTTTCCCCACAAGACTTGATCTCCTCCGTTGGATTTCTCGCACTACATGGTGTTTGAGAAACGGATGACCGAGACACAGTCTTTCAAACGCATTAACTCTTTACTCTGGGTAGACAGTACCACCTTCATCCCCTACATCTGCTAGCCTACCACTAAAAGAGGTCACGCAACATACTTAACAATGCCAGAGCCCATAATGGCTTGTGGCTGCACACGGAAGTTTCTAGCATGAAGAATCTTATGATCCCTTTGAGCCTGGGTGGCGAACCATAGGATGATCACACGGGTACTCCGGGATATCCTAGGACATCGCTGGATTGCTCCAGGTGCCCGCAACCAATCCACCCAAATGTGTATTAAAGTAGCCACCTTAAGTTAACCATTAATTAACAACCCTCACATCTGTCATGGATCACTCAAACCAACCACGTCTACGAGCGTAGAGGAGCAGTATAAGCATACGTAGAAGTAACTCCCAAGTTTTGAAATAAAGGACAATAGGTTCTACCTCATCAACTAGTTCCCAGTACCCACATGTTAAACAGATCCTACTCATGCAATGTTTGAGGGTTGAAACTAATGCATAAAAACTAGGTAATAAAGGGGTATGATCAAAGTGTTAATTGCCTTGCTGACGATCTGCAAACCCTAGAGACTCGTAGTAGCACGCTTCACACTCCGGAAACTCTATCGCAACAATCAGTAGCATACATAAGCACTCAAACATAGATGCAAGGTTAAAACTCAGATGAGAAAGTCCAAACTGAAAGTTCAACTGAAGAACTTCGATTTGCAAAAAGAATCAATCAAATCGGAGCTACGAAACTCAAACTACGATCAAAAGAAGTTCGTAATTAAATCTGCTAGAAACCAATTTTTAAACTGTCAAAATCATGTTCAAGTTGATTAACTCGGAAAGAGGGGTTCAAGACGAAGATTTTGGATAAACGGTTAAAAAGTTGCGAGGGTTTGAAGACCAGGGGCTAAACTGCGATAAAAATAATTGCGGATAGGTCCCTGGACGAAAATAAAATAAAAAATGCTAACGAACGAACGTTCGCTATCAGAGATAAACGGACAAAAACGTTTGCGAACAGAGACGTTTGAGTGAACGGTCGGTAATTAGCGAAACCGAAAAAAACAAAACAAACCGAATCTAACGAAAAAAACAAAGGTGACGGTTTTGTCGATTTTTAACCGATTCAAAAAAAAATGGCGACAGCGAGATCCGGCGAGCTGCGAAGGCGGCGCAAGGTGACACCGGCGTGGGGTGTGGCTGCGGCTCGTAAGCGGCGGCGACGACGCACAGCAGCGGCGGCGCGGGATGCGGTAGGCGGCGGCGGGTGTCGGTGTCAAAACTGGCGGATCTCGGGTAGGGGGTCCCGATCTATGCGTCTTAGGCTGATGGTAACAGGAAGCAAGATACACAACGTTTACCCAGGTTCGGGCCCTCTCGATTGAGGTAAAACCCTACTTCCTGCTTGATTAATATTGAAGATATGGGTAGTACAAGAGTAGATCTACCACGAGATCATAGAGGCTAAACCTAGAAGCTAGCCTATGATGGTATGATTGTAATTGTGATCGGCCTTCTAAGGACCAACCTCTCCGGTTTATATAGACACCGGAGAGGGCTAGGGTTTACATGGAGTCGTTGCAAGGAAGGAAATATAACATCCGGATCGCCAAGCTTGCCTTCCACGCCAAGGAGAATCCCATCCGGACACGGGATGAAGTCCTGAGTCTTGTGTCTTCACGCTTCGATAGTCCGGACGATGTATATAGTCCAGCTGTCCGGATACCCCCTAATCCAGGACTCCCTCAGTAGCCCCTGAACCAGGCTTCAATGACGATGAGTCCGGCGCGCAGTCTTGTCTTCGGCATTGCAGGGCGGGTTCCTTCTCCGAATACTCCAAAGTAATTATCGAACACTTAGATCGTGTCCGGATCCACGAGGGGATTCTTACACACCGTTGTAGGGAACATAGCATAAATCTGATCCGCTGGCAATCTTCGTACGCCGTGCCTTCGCATCGTGGCCCAGTTCAACATGAACCGGTGCTTCTCGCCCCACCTCGACTCACGCTACGAGGCGGTTTTATTGGCACATCCTGTCGAGGCAGAGATCGTGTTCATCTTATTACGAGATCTTCCATTAATGAGGGCATGCGTAGCCCTATGACGACCGTTGGTATGACTCCGTGTGCCGTCAGGTAAAACTCAAGCGGTCACCCTAAGGACTCTTGATATTCACCCCCTTTATAAAACGGGCCGAGGCCTATGCCTCTTTTCCACCTCGCTTGCGCCTTCTCGCACCTCGAGTTCTAACACCCGAGTTCTAAGCTCCAACACCCCAGATCCTCCAATATGTCCGGATCCAACCCTCAAGGCCGGTGGGTGGCCTCCTCGATTCAAAAGGAGGACATTGCGAAGCTTAGGGATGTCGGATATCTGACCACCGACATCCAGCACAAGCTTCCTGCTCCAGGGCAGGTCATCCCTACACTGGATCCCAATGAGTGCATCGTTTTCGTTCCTCACTTCCTCCGTGGCTTGGGCCTCACCCTCAATCCTTTTGTGAGGGGGCTCATGTTCTATTATGGGTTGGATTTTCATGATCTAGCTCCGGACACTATCCTCCATATCTCGCTGCTCATTATAGTGTGCGAGGCCTTCCTCCATGTCACTCCACACTTCGTCTTATGGCTCAAGACCTTCAATGTGAAGCCGAAGATGATCGAGGGGCGACGGAGGTGGTTTTATGTCACGGCTCCCAGAGGCACAAAGTGGGTGGCCTCCCCCGAGTTCCGCTCGGGCCCTCCGTCACAACTAGCGTCTTGGACCGACGTAGGACGGAATTGGGGGCCTGCTGGTGATGTATTAGTACTGCAGAGCCGCATCACAGAGCTTCTTGAGAGGGACATTAACCTTGTCAGCATAATGCAAGTGATGTTAATCCGACGGATGTTGCCGAGCCAACGCCGGCCTCTACGGATGTGGGAGTTCAATCCAGAGGGTCCGCGGACTGTTAAGCACTTCTTCGGCCTGAAGCTCGAAGGGATGTGCAAATTATTCTTCGGACCGAAAGTAGAGTGTCCGGACACCATCGAGGATGCGGGCCTAATCTGCAATCGCCTAGATACCCAATTAAGTAAACTTGATACCAGACACCTTGTTTGTATTTGTCATAATTGTTTATTCTGAAAATCATCCGTGGCCAGGAATGGCTCAGCAAGGCGGAGAGAATCAGGTGTCCGGCGCCACTTCCTGAAGGCTCGCCTGGTCCCACCATGGCCAAGATGCTTGACCGGGTACTCAGCAGAATGCCCTCAGGGAAAGACAAGGGGAAGAACGAAGAAACCAAACTTCACACGCTACGCATCCGAACCGGGGGAATTGTTGCCTCCCCTAAGGAGGATAGTCGGGAAGGAGAGGCTAAGGCCTCCTTCCCGCGCGGGAAGAAGAGGGTTACCTCCAAAGACTCCGAGACGGAGATGTCCAAACCAGGGAAAAATATATCACCAGGGGTTCTGCCCCGACGGGCACCCTCACCGCGTCGTGCCCACCAACGGGCTAGCCCTCCACCGAGCTGTAAGTTAAGTTTTAATTCGAAGGTACTACGTTTCTCCGGGATCCATGACCAGGATACCTCTCTTGCAGTCCGGCTAGCAGCTCTTCTCAACAAAGTTCATCTTCGGGGGATCTTCCTCCGGAGATGATGGAGAGCGAGACCCCACCCACCTCTCCGCCTTATGAAGCGGGCGACACCGAAGTGTCGTCACGGAGGAGTCCGGATCTGCCGAAGCCGGAAGCCAATGCGTCAGCCGCCCTGAGCCCGGAGCGTTTGGCTCCCACGAGGGGCGATGGGAAGGGTCCGGCACAGTTCGATGTCCGGCCGGACGTACTGACAGGCCTACTGGAGCGAGCTGCGCTCTCGGAGGAGCACCACTCTTTAATGAGCGCGGTGCTCAAGAAGATTTCATCCGCTACAAGCGGTTTGAATGAAGCATTTACAAGCCTGCTCGGAGGCTTTGAGGTATGTAGTGAAGAATATACAAGTTTGGCTGTGAGGCACGCGCTAGGTGTGCTCCATATAGATAGTAGCCCCTGAGACTCTGGTTGCCCGCCCTAGGCAGCAAATGGGGGATCATAAATCAATAATTGCTTTATAAATACGTGCAGGTACCTGTGGGTCCAGCCGCCGATCAGTCCGTTGAACTTGCCGAACTAACGAGGCAGATTGGATCGATTGATGCCGATATCATTCTAGTGAACGAGCGGCTGGACAAATCACAAAGTATGTGCTCTGCCTTCCCTTTTATAGGAAAATATGAAGGTGGCATGATACTAATGTAATATGTTTGGACTACAGATGGTGCTGCTGCCGTGGAGGCCCTGAGGGCGGAACTTGCCCAAGCCAAGGAGCAAGCACGGGTTAGCAATGCGGCTTCCCTAAAAGCGGCCGAAGATTTGAGAGCCGAACAGGCTGCACGTCGCCGGAGCGAGGAAAAGATAGCCGAAATGGCTGCGGAGTTAAAAAATGCCGCTGACCGGTATGAGCTCCTTAAAAAGGAGCATAAGGATAGTTCGGCCGACCTGAACAAGGCACTTAATGCCACCAAGGAAATACGGACCAAGCTCAGGGGTGCGCGGGAGGAGCTTCAACAGGCCGGTAAAATCGCGGCTGGGGGCTCCTACTTGCTGCGGACGAAGTTTTTCGATCCGAAGTACGCTCCCCTGGATGGACGCTGGAGTCCTGGGGACGAGTATGCGGATTTGGCAAAGAGAGCAGCTGACGATGCCAAGTTCTTCGAGGATCAGGGTGATAAGGAAGTGGAGAAGCTTTTCTGGTCGCAATTCAATGGTCCCACTCACCCGCTGCCGTTAAGTGACAAGATGGCTGCTGTAGCGGAACTTCACAGGTTGTCCGGACTTGCAATGCGGTCTGTGATAGACCATATTTGGCCAAAGGGGCCTAAGCCGGAGAGTTACTTTGGCTTGGTGCAACAGTTCCTTGGGGTCGTGCCTCAGATTGATGCCATGAGAAGTTCGGTGTGCATAGAAGGTGCACGGATGGCCCTTGCCCGCGTTAAAGCATTTTGGACATATATGGAGGCCACCATTGTGGCGACCGAGGATCTGGAGGGAGGCCAATATCCGGCCGAGCACTATTTAGCGCAGGTAACAGAAGGTGCCCGCCTAATAGAGGCGCAGTGCTCGAAGGATGTCTTGTTCGAGTGACAAATCATATCATTGTAAAAACAATATTATTTTGGTTATAAGGCTATAATTATACTTTGTGCTTGAAAGTATTATTGTCCCTGTGCGGCCATTTTGTATATATATATACACATTTAATCCGAAAGTTAGCAGTCATTGGCTTCAGCCCCCACGCATATAATGCGGGGGTGTTCGAGAAAAATATGGATAATCACACTTGATCCTACGTCTTGGTCCATTTAGGAGGTGATCGCACGTCGAACTAGGCAACCGGACTATATAGCTGTAACGCTTTTGCTTAGCCATGGGAGTCTAATGGTGGGGCTACTATGTAGCCCCTGGTACCTTCGCTTGCATCGAATATGGGCGCGTGTGTACATGAACGGGAAACCGTCCTTCGTTAATGCGTAGGGATCCTAAAGATTCCGATAAGTCTTCGAGTGGTTGAATAGTCTCTCGCTTTATCATGACAGTCAGTTTTCGGCTTTCTCTACTGAGGTGCTCGTCCGGAATAACCAGCGCACAATCGCAGTAGTTCTCCTTTGGCCACCTTAGCCGATAATAACGGAACTTAAGGCTGCAAACCCAGGAGCCGGGCAAACCCAACATTTGACCAAAGACATGATTCAGAGCTGATGCATATAAGGCAAAACTCGTGACGTCGAACACTCCCAAAGGTATTTGGACTTTATAACAAATGATGGGCTCAAGAATGCCCATTCATTATAAACCCTGTGTTTCCAGGTACGTGCGTTGATCTGTTGTGGCGAAATGCCAATAACGGTAGTATCCTATGTGGGTATGGAACCCCTGGGATGGTTAAACAACAAGAGGCAATAGAAAAGGTTTACACAGGGGCTTAATTTAAAAAGAAACCTGTTGAGCGGGGCCCTGCTGCACGTCTGCGCCTTTGTCTCCGTTGTGCCGTATCCTGGAAGGGTATCGCGCGAACGTTGTCTGTGAAAAAGAGAACTCGTAGGAGAGTACAACGTAAGTATGCGATGGATAATAAAAGTGTAAGATGTTGGCCTGCCAATATGGTTGAGCCAAGTGATGGGCTGTATTAAATATTTATAGCCCCTGGTGTCCGCTATGGTTTTACATATACGGTGCCCGATTCAATTTTATCCGGGCGACCGGACTCGACTAACTGTGTCTGTGGTCTTAATGACCAGTCATGTTTTCTAATATTGGAGGTCGCTTATAGTCCGGCCGCTAGGGCCGTCGCGTGTTCCTCTACGCGTGAAGAGCGCTCTGTGATTCCGTTAACGGTGATGACGCCACGTGGACCGGGCATCTTGAGTATAAGGTAGCCATAGTGCGGTAATGCGTTGAAGCGGGCGAAGGCCGTTCTTTCAAGCAATGCATAATAGCCGCTTTGGAAGGGTGCGATGGTGAAGAGTAGTTCTTCACTTCGGGAATTGCCTGGGGAGCCAAATGTTACCTCCAGTACGACGGAGCCCCTGCCGTAGGCTTCAACGCCTGGAATCACCCCTTCAAAGGCGGTGTTGCTTTGGCTAATTCTGGATGGGTTTATCCCCATCCTGTGGACCGTGTCTTCGTATATTAAATTGAGACTACTGCCGCCGTCCATGAGGACATGGGTGAGATGGTATCCGTCGATTATTGGGTCAAGCACCAAGGCCTTTGATCCTCCGCGCCGAACCCTAGTTCGGCCGTCCCAGTGATCGAACGTGATCGGGTAAGACATCCAGTAGTTAGGTGTGGGTATGATAGGCTCTATACCCCGCACGTCTCGATGCGCGCGTTCATGCCTTCTCATGGATGTGTGAGTCGCGTCGATCATGTTCACTGTTTGAACCTCTGGCGGGAATTTTTTCTATCCCCAGTGTTCGGCTGGCGAGGTTCATCCTCGTCTTCACTTGGTGTTTCCCTTCCCTTGTGTTCGTCATTTAATTTGCCGCTTGCTTGAAGACCCAACACTCTCTGTGCGTGTGGTTCGCAGGTTTGTCAGGGGTGCCATGAATTTGGCACAGTCTATCTAGGACTCTATTCAGACCGGACGGTCCCTCTTTACTGCCTTTAAATGGCTTTTTTTGCTGATCAGGTCGAGAACCCCTGAATCCAGCATTAACCGTTGTGTTATCCGGGCTCTCTTCCCTGTTTTGGCGTTTGTTTTTACTACGCCGTGGCTTCCCGTTGCCATCCCTTATTTCGGATGTGCTCGGGTCGCTGGTGCCTTTATTGGCTAGCCAGCTATCTTCACCCGTGCAAAAGCGGGTCATGAGGCTTGTTAAGGCTGCCATTGTCCTTGGCTTTTCTTGGCCGAGGTGTCTGGCGAGCCACTCGTCACAGATGATGTGTTTGAATGCCGCTAAAGCTTCGGCGTCCGGACAATCGACATTTTGGTTCTTCTTAGTGAGGAATCTGTTCCAAAGCTTGCGGGCGGACTCTCCGGGTTGTTGGATTATGTGACTTAAATCGTCGGGATCCGGAGGCTGCACATAGGTCCCTTGAAAATTGGCCCTGAAAGCGTCCTCGAGTTCCTCCCAACTCCCAATTGAATTTTTGGGGAGGCTTTTCAACCAGTGTCGAGCTGGTCCCTTCAGTTTGAGGGGAAGGTATTTGATGGCGTGGAGGTCATCCCCACGAGCCATATGTATATGCAGGATAAAATCCTTGATCCAGACACCTGGGTCTGTCGTTCCGTCGTATGCCTCTATATTCACAGGTTTAAAGCCCTGTGGAAATTCATGGTCCAGTACTTCTTCGGTAAAGCACAGGGGGTGAGCAGCCCCTCTGTATCTAGACGTGTTGTGGCATGCCGTCTGCTGTTGTTGTGTCCGGTGTTTATTTCGAACTGGTATTGGATTAGCATGATTGATTTGGAGACCATAGTCCCTCGCCGGGGTGTGTCCTTTAGATCCATAAATGGACCTGGCCGCGCTAGCTTTCTTATCCAGGTGCTCACGTAGATCGTGCGCGGCGTCGGTAGCCGCTTTGTTGCGGTTATGAAGTGGCATGGCTTCGTCTTCGAATTCTGTCAGTAACTTGCGTTTTGGATAGCTCTTTGTATGGCGATCATCGCTGTATCTTTCTTGATGTCTAGCACTTTATTCCATCTACGATTGAGCATTTCCTGTGCTGCTTTGAGCCGTTGTTTCTGCTTCTTTAGACTTCTTGCGGTGGCCATAAGCTTTCTGTGGAGGTTATCTCGTTCCATGCGTTTTTCCGGGATGATGAATGCATCGCCATCCAGACTGCTTTCTTGTGATGGTTCGGTTTGATGACCTCGTCCGTCGGGATCATTGTCCTCGGGCGTATGCTCCGAGCTGTGTTTGGGGTGGCCTGGTTCGTCCTACTCCATCGCTGGGTCCGTATGGTCGTTGTTGCCTCCGGAGTTGACTGTAGTATCGATCCTTCTGGCGCTCTTGTCGCTATTTTTACTGTTGCTGGACTTAGAACGGCGTCTGCGCCGTCGCTTTGGCTTTTGCCCGGGGGTTTTATCTTCCGGATTGTCGCCTTTGTCCTCTTTGGGCGTATCCACCATGTATATGTCGTGTGACGAGGCAGAAGTCCAGCGCCCCATAGATTCTGAATCTTTTCCTGCATCGTCGTCCATACCGTCGATACCTTCAGAGTCGAAGTCAGGCACGTCGGTTAAATCATCGACCGTGGCTATGAAGTGGGTGGTGGGTGGGAACCGAATTTCTTCGTCGCCTGCTTCCCACTCGAGCCAGACATAGTTTGACACAAAATTTTCTGTCAAAGAGAGAGTTTTTAACGAGTTCAGCATGTCGCCAAAGGGCGAGTGCTGGAAGATATCCGCAGCGGTGAACTCCATTACCGGAGCCCAACCTGGCTCGACTGGCCCGGGAGTGCGCGGACCGGAACCAACATCTGGATACGAATCCGGGGGTCCGAAGTCACAGGCCACCATAGAGGTAAGGCCCGTGTTCGGCTCCACCGCCGATGAGTGTGCGACCTGCGGGGCGGGGTCCAGCCCTCCGTCCTTAGGCAACGCAGCCTGCTCCGGATTTAGGTCCGAGGCTACTGCGGGGGTGATACCCCGAGCTTTGTCCGACAGCAGGTCTAAGCCGTGCTCGTCGTGACTGTCCGGTGCTCCTGGCATAGGCCCGAATCCGTCGAAGATCCAGTCTCCGCGGATGTCCGCCGTGTAGTTCAGGTTTCCGATCCTGATCTGGTGGCCAGGGGCGTAGCTATCGATCTGCTCCAGATGGCCAAGCGAATTGGCCCGCAGGGCGAAGCCGCCGAACACGAAGATCTGTCCGGGGAGAAAGGTCTCACCCAGGACCGTGTTGTTGACGATGGTTGAAGGAGCCATCGAGCCCTGTAGCGACGACACAGAGGAACTCTCAATGAAAGCACCAATGTCGGTGTCAAAACCGGCGGATCTCGGGTAGGGGGTCCCGATCTGTGTGTCTTAGGTTGATGGTAACAGGAAGCAAGAGACACAATGTTTACCCAGGTTCGGGCCCTCTCGATGGAGGTAAAACCCTACTTCCTGCTTGATTAATATTGAAGATATGGGTAGTACAAGAGTAGATCTACCACGAGATAGTAGAGGCTAAACCGTAGAAGCTAGCCTATGATGGTATGATTGTAACTGTGATCGGCCTTCTATGGACCAACCTCTCCGGTTTATATACACACCGTAGAGGGCTAGGGTTTACATGGAGTCGGTTACAAGTAAGGAAATATAACATCCGGATCGCCAAGCTTGCCTTCCACGCCAAGGAGAATCCCATCCGGACACGGGATGAAGTCCTGAGTCTTATGTCTTCACGCTTCGATAGTCCGGACGATGTATATAGTTCGGCTGTCCGGATACCCCCTAATCCAGGACTCCCTTTGTGGGGCGCACTATATAAAGGCCGGGGAGGGGGGGGGGGGTGGCTCGGCTTCGGGAGGGGGCCGGCGCGAGCGAGAACGCCACGAACGGCGGCGGCGGGAGGGAGGCGGCGCTATGGGCTCCGACCCGGCTCGGCTGGGCCTTTGTCCCAGTCGGTCGAGAACTTTTTAAATAATTCCGCCGAAGAAAAATCCTAATAAAATATAAAAATTCTAAAAATGCCAAAACAATTTTCACCGTCTAAATAAAATATTTAGAACAAAGTGAAGATTGTTCTGGCCTAAAAATGCATATTTTTCGAATTCAAGTAAAATAGCAAATAAAATCCAATAAAAATATCTATTTGATTTTATAATTTTTCCTCCAATATTCCTCTCTCTTTTGAAGAAGTCATATTATCTTCTCTCTTTTATTTTTTTAATATTAAATATTTGGAGAGAAAAAATATTAAAATCAAATTGATCCTCTTTTCAAATTTGAGAAAATTCAAATATGAAAATTTATGAAATCTTCAACTCTCTCCTTGGGTCCTTGAGTTGCTTAAAATTTCTAGGATCACAACAAAAATGCAAATAAAATATGATATGCATATGATGACCTATGCATAACATTCAAATTGAAATTTGAGATGTTACAAAAAATGACATATACTCTAGAAAAGGAACTTATTAAAACGCAGGGTATTTTGACCTTCCTATATATTGATTTTTTGGAAAATCAGAAAGAAAAATAAAACAGGAACTAAAAATTATTTAAATGTGCATCAACACCATATATAATTGATGTTAATATAGCATGAATACTTAAAAATGATAGATGCGTTGGAGACGTATCACCTAGCTTGTCATGTACTTTAGTTGCTGGTCTTGAAAGCGGTTAAACAACACTTCCCTGTACAACGTCTTTAGGCCTCTATGCTCCATGTCGCATCACATCGGAGTTGACATACACCACCTCGGTCTTGGGAAATGATGAAGCAGTGTAGCCAACAACCATGCCGAAATATTTCCGGCGTCGCCAGCTACTTTTACCTGAAGAACTCCGGCGTCCCACCGTGAAGGTTATCAATCTGGTTGTGACAACACATACCAGTCTTATACATAGGTCCACTGGGCCACATGGCATCCTTCACCCGGCGTTCAATGTGAGGTGAGGACATGGGTAAAGGGCCCACCAATTTCACGTCCCATCAACAGGGATCGTGCACCACGATCCTCGCATAAAGGTTAACAACTGCCACTCCACCCCCACTGTGTAATTTAAGTACAGTATAACCGCACCTAAAGCGAGCCCTCACATCAATTTAGATTTTCGGCCGTTCATTTTCATGATCTATACGTTTCTGGCCGTCGGATCCATGTCTCCCGCAACTGGCCCAGCTGTCCTATGGGCTGCTGCTCCACAGGCCGAAAGGAAGCCCCCTGGTTAACTAGGCCGTCGGCCAGCCATTCCAGCCCATTCATCAAAGCATCTGCACTTCGCTGAAGGGTTCCAGTGCCACGGTTCGCTGAAGGGGGTCCTTCGACGAATGATACAGACCAGCGACACGTGTGCGTTCCATCCGGTCCCGATGCGAGGCTCACGGCTGCGGCGGGCGCTTGATGCGGGCAACACGGATGGCCTGCGGTGGAATCCAGCCGAGCTGCGAATGGAGGGGGATCCAGCGAAAGCGCCAGATGCGGGTGAATCGGGGACCGATGGATCGAGTCCGCGCGCGATCCGCCTGCGAGGTAGAAAGTTGGGGAGACGCGGGCGAAAATTGTGCCTCAGCTCCTGGAAATGTCTCCACTCATACAACAAACGCATTCATGTCGAGGGCCAACGTCTCATCTGCTGGACACTTCAGTTTCCAATTGGTACGTGTATATATGCTTCTTCCCCTGCCATTGTTCGCTCACCCTCTCACCTCCAGCAGCACAACACCTTCAGGATTGCCCTCTCGAACCGTAGAAACATCTGGGCAAGTGGCCTCGTTAGCGCACCGCCGAATCATCGTCCTCTTCGATGGCCACCGCGGGCAGCAGCGGGGCAGCCCAGAAACCGTAGCTTTTCCTCGGGCAGGGCTGCCGCTCCTTCAACATGATTTCTCATGGTGGCTTGATCACGACCAGTAGAAACCAATAAATAGGCTGAGGCAAAGATTTACTGCTGAATATAAAAGAGATCTGTGGGAACTGCATCAGTAGTATGCAAATGGAACTTTTGAGTACTGAAGTTGAGCAAAAGTTAAAAAAAAATCAGTCATGCAACCGAAGTAGAGCCTCTTTAGTAAGAGAACATACAAATTTTAAGTTTTTTATAGCCTGCACTGGAGGATGTAGAATTATGTTTGTACAATTTTTGAATCATTTTCTTAGTGTACAGTCTTACTGTGTCAAGTTATTTACTGTGTGCAGATTTGCTTTTGCCATCGTTGATCACGTCCTTCTCTGTGCTAGGAAGTATATACCTACTTATTGATTCTTAGGATCCTTTTTACTTATGCTAAACTTACATCCTTCTGTCAACCGTTTAGTGATTATTCCGAAGGTACACTACCTATTCCTAGATGCACTCGATCACTAGATCTTGTCTGACTTGGCCTTTGTACCACACTTCATTCCAGACCAGATACTGTTAATGAGAAGTTAGTTGGTGTAATTTGTGATCAAACTTGGTGCCTGCTACTTTCAATCTAATCGCACAACTCAGTGGGTAGGCTCGGTTTGCTAGAAGCTTGACGTGCTCGCCTACTTTTTTTTGCTACTTTCATTGGTATGGCAAAGGGAAATGTTTGGGGCCGGGGCACCGGCGGAAACATTGGGCCGGTCTTCCTCTTCCTCGCGTCTCCTTCATGGGGCGCGCGGAAGCCCTCTTCTTCTGCCCCTTCCTCCCCACCCCTTTCCCATGCCTTCCCCTCTTCCCGAGCTGCGACTGGCCCACCACGAGCTACTTCGCCGGCGGCCAGGCTCCCCTCGCCGACTGCCATGGCTGCCTGCCGCCAGATCCATCCCCTACCTCAAGCCTTCACGCGGGCGCATCCCCTCCTCCCTTCCCCCTCCCCCCGGGTTGCGACTGGGCGACCACAACCTCCATCGCCGGGCGCTGCGCTCCTGCCGGGCCGCCATGGCTGCCTGCAGCCATGCCCGGATCCTCCCGCGTATACAAGTGTTGCAACCGTCATCTAGAAAAGCTTCAACAGCCGTTGAAAAAAGCTTCAACCATAGACATAGAAAGCTTCAGTGGCATTGCACAACAAGGGAAAGCTGCAACTGTTGTTGGATTTTGCTACTACCGGCAAAGCTTTTTGCTACATCCATCAGGCAGAGCTACGACCTCGCGAGGACGACAATGATTTTTTTGTTGCAACCGTAGCAGGTTTTTGCTACTACCGTTGGAGGTTTTTGCTACATCCAGTAGATAAAAAAGTTTCAAGCAGACAACGAAATACAGGAAAAGTTACAACCGTTTTGACAAAAAGCTTCAACCCACAGATGAAAAAGCTTCAAACAGAGATTGAGAAAATCCTCCTCGACGACGACCATGGCATCTCTCTGTGTTTTTGTTGCAACCGCAGAGTAAAAAGCTACAACCCTTTGTGAAAAAAGCTTCAAGCTCAGGAGAAAAAAGCTTCAATTGGCACGGTGGAAAGCTTCAATCCGCGAGAAAAGCTTCAACAGGCATAGAGAAAAGCTTCAACCGATGAGATAAAAAGCTTCAACCTGACTCGCCAATGGCAGCGAGCAGCGACGTTGAGAGCTGCGTCGGCGACACGACAGTCCAGCGACGACGGCGGCTGCTAGGTGCTGCGACGACAAGGGGTGCCGGTGTGCTTCAAGACGGCGCCATTTTTTGCTACGAGGGGGCGATGGGCTTTCTGCTGGACCGGGGGGCGAGTACGGATGCTGCGACGGGGACGGGGACGGGGACGGCGGCCGGCGGCGACAGGGACGGAGAGCGCATCCAGCAGCGTGGGACTAGGGGAGGGGGGAGGAGGTCCAGGTGAGGGGGCTAGTCGCCGGCGACAGGAGCGGCTGGGGTGAGGACGCGGTGAAGAAGAAGAGGAAGAAGTCAACGCGGGGAAGGGGGCTCGAGGAACAGATCTGACGGCTCGAGCTTGCGGATCGGACGGCTGGGCCTTGACCGGCCCGACGGCTGGGCCTTGACCGGCCCAACGATTGGGCCGGTGCGCCGGCGCAGATCACTGCCCTATGACAAAGCCATGTTGTCTGTAGTAGCATAGCTTTTCTTATATAGATTTTCATAACACTGAGGTTTTTTTATGGATAACACTGGGATTTTAGATAGCTTTTTTTGTTAGAATTCACAGACTGTTCTTAATTCTGCCGCTCTATCTACCTGGACCGCGTCGCTTATTCTGAAGGAGCTGTGCGTTCTCAGCTGGTAGCCCCTGTCGACCGTTGAAGTTAATTATGATGCAATTCATAAATCGTAGTTGCTAGATATTAAAATTTTCTGAGCCATTTTAACTATGTCCACCATAATAGGCTTGAGGTTTCTCAGGGTGTTATCTTTTTGGTTTCTTGACGCTACAAACTCTTGGCATTCAGTTAACTCTGTACTGTCCAGATCTCATCAATACTTCCAGTTGAGAATAGCAGAAGTTCTGTTAATTAACTTATAGTCTGGACTACAGTATATCACTATTATATCATGTTGTAATCATTCTGTTGTTGCACACAAGTTGGGTTTGAGATGATTGCTGCTATTGCAGAAGCTGAGGGGATATTTGTTAGCACTAAGCAATTCAAATCGATGATTGGGAATGGTAGTTTGCACACAAAATTTGGTTATTTACAAAGGTGCAATTGTACACATTTGAGATATAATTTATAACTAATCACTGCAACAAGATAAACACTGACCTGCTCAAATTATGGCTAGCTCTGTTTCTGAATTATGTATAGGTTGTTCGATCAGTGTTATTGTTTTTCGGTAGTTTATTTTTATTT
Source organism: Aegilops bicornis (assembly GCA_021605145.1). Lineage (NCBI taxonomy): Eukaryota > Viridiplantae > Streptophyta > Magnoliopsida > Poales > Poaceae > Aegilops > Aegilops bicornis. Next base: position 51,389,992 of record CM038669.1, read on the forward strand.
CTTGTTTTCCCGACATAAAGACTAGCATTGCATGCACAAGAAATCGGCATAATGTCCATATCGTCTGATAGCGCGCGCCTTTGTGGAAGTTGATATTACAAAGCATATATTGAACAATCTAAGTTTCCCGATTGCACAAATTTACTAGATGGATGGCTCTGGTATTATATGGCATAAATAGTATCGCGTGAGTGTTAGCAGTTATGAGAGACTAAATGGCACTTGAGTATGTGGACTTGCTATTAAGCTCTGATATAGACTCTTTCCGATGTTATGATAAATTGCAATTGCTTCAATGACTGAGATTATAGTTTGTTGGTTCTCAATAAAGTTTATGATTCGTACTCTTCATTGTGAATGGATTAGTACTTGAACATAAGAAATCATATAAAAATATCTATATATTTTGCTGTTATGAGAACAATCATGATGCACTAGTAGAAAAAGGGTCAAATGTGAAGCACAGTAGTGCCGGTTGGAATATCAGCCGGCACTAATGTCTACACTAGTGCCGGTTCGTGGCGTCGATCAATAGCACCAGTTAAGTGGCGAACCTTTAGTACCGGTTCATGCCACGAACCGGTACTAAAGAGGCTGTGTCAGCCTGCGGTCAGGCTATGGCCCCACCATCACCATTTAGTGCCGGTTCGCACTACCTAACCGTTACTAATGAGGTTATGGCAAGCTGTTTTTAGTTCCACCTCGCTCCTCTAACAAGCCTTTTACCACCTTAAATATGTTATTTCTCAAACTATCACAAGCACTTGGTCTTCATTGAACTCTATGTGTAGAATTTGTGACCGCAATATGTGTCTTCATTGGTTTATAAATCGTTGATGACTCATATTGACAATTGAGATTGTACACACAAAGATCATTGATGATCAAAGTATTTTTGATGTTATAAGATCATATTGACAATTTAGACTGTAAAGAAATATAAGATCATGATCTAAATGCTCTTATATTTTTTATGCTCAGTATGCACCATTCAAAGCGGCGCCATCAACTTTCAACCGTTTATGCCTTCATTTGCTATTTTTCATGCATTTAATGATTTGTTTTGAGAACTAAATGACCTGGAAATTGGAAAGCACTACAAATGAACTCTGAAAAAGTTGAAACTTGGCATGGTATCATCATTTCACCCACATATCATGTTCAAAAAAGTAGAGAGGGTTACGGCAAAAACTGGATGCACTTTGTTTACAAACTGGACAATCTCTTTAGAAGTATTCGGGTTTCTGACGAAACTAAACTCATCTGTTACAAAAGCATTTCATCTTTTAAACTTATTACAACTCCAGACTTTTTGTGCATTCAGTATGCACCATTCAACTGCTAGGCGGGAGGAGCTCTTAAGTACCGGTTCCAACTGCTAGGCGGGAGGAGTTGTTTAGTACCGGTTCGTGCCACGAACGGGTACTAATGAGGTTGTGTCAGGTAAGGCTGGGCCCCCACGAGCACCTTTAGTACCGGTTCATGGATGAACCAGTACTACAGTTTCTTAGTAAGCAGTTTTTTAGTCCCACCTCGCGAAGAGAGAGGGACTAGGAGCGGTTTATAAGACCTGAGTGCGGAGACGATGAAGAAGAGGCTCAATGCTCACGTTGCTTAGCTTCAAGCCTTCAGTAATATGGTAGACTGCACGGAGCTATGCGCAGTGCAGTTTACACTATTCCGAAAGGCTTGAAGCAAATTAACGAGCATTGCACCTCTTTTTTATTTTTAATAACTTATTACAACTCCGGACTTCTTCTGTTATGGCAAAAACTAATTGCACGTCGGCATTTTTTTTTAAACTTTGGTTATAACTCCAGACTTTGACCATCAAGTTTTGCAGAAAAGAAAAAATAGCAGAAAAGAAAAAATAGCAGAAAAAAAACTATAGCTGAAAAGAAAAAAACTATATAAAATGACCGTGAAATTGAAATTCACTACAAAATGAACTCTGAAAATGTTGAATTTTGGCAAACTTGATGAAAAACTACTCACAAATAAATAGAAGAAAATAAATATAACAGAAAAGAAAAAACTACGCAGAAATAAATAGAAGAAAATAAAGCAGAAAAGAAAAAAACTATAAAAAAATTGGGGCGCTGCCCTGTGGGCCTGCTAGCCACGGGCGTGCAATTACAGGCCTTAAAGGCCCAGCAGACTCACAGGGCAGCGCGCAGAATTTAGGCCCACAAGCCTGCTATATAGAGGAGTTCAAAGATGTAGCCGTGGCTGGGTTTATAAACCAGTGCGGCTGCCCTTCGCCCGGCGAGGTGGTACTAAACTTTGGGGTGGCAGCGCGAGGCCTTTAGTACCGGTTGGTGGCTCCAACCGGTACTAAAGGGTGATCTTTAGTACCGGTTGGAGCCACCAACCGGTACTAAAGGCCTGCTCTTCCCGCCTCTTGGCCTAGCCAAAGTTGGCCTTTAGTACCGGTTGGTGGCTCCAACCGGTACTAAAGGCCCATCCTCTCCGACATCGCTGCGCGCCGCTCGATCCCGTCGTCGCCGCCCGTCGCCCGTCGTCCATCGTCGTCGTCGCTGTCCCCACCGCCGCCCGTCGTTGCCGTTGCTCGGCCGCCAGAACGCCGCCGCCGTCTGCTGTCCGCCGCCAAGGGTCTCAGACGTCTCTCACACCACAAGGCTGGCGCTTCGCCGCCGCTTTCAAGATCAGACGCCGCCTGGCCAGACAAGATGGGCGGCGGCGACGGGGCGTATGCACACACACATACACACATACACATACATATATACACACATACACACACTACACACATACACACACATGCACACACATTTTTTTTACTTATTTTCTGTTTTCTGTTTTCCGTTTTTCAGAAAATTTAATTAGATATTAATTAGCTAGGTATGTGAGATTTGAACTAGTTGAATAATTAATATAACTAGTTTATTTTAGTAAGAAAATTTTCGAACTAGTTTATTTAGGTATATGAGATTTGAACTAGTTGAATAATTAATATAACTAGTTTATCTTTAGTAAGAAAATTGTCGAACTAGTTTATTTAGGTATTTGAGATTTGAACTAGTTGAATAATTAATATAACTAGTTTATTTTTAGTAAGAAAATTGTCGAACTAGTTTATTTAGGTATTTGAGATTTGAACTAGTTGAATAATTAATATAACTAGTTTATTTTTAGTAAGAAAATTGTCGAACTAGTTTATTTAGGTATTTGAGATTTGAACTAGTTGAATAATTAATAGTAATGTCAATTGTTAGAGATGAATATAGTTAGATATATATTTGAATTGGCTAGATATTAATTAATGTTAGATAGTAATAAGTGTTTAATGTTTCACATATATGAACATATAGGAAATGTCATCTCATTTACCTAAAAAGATTTCATTATGTGCTAACACTGTGAAGACCAGCGGCCTGTGCGACAGAAATTTCCTTGTTGATGGTAGGCGCTTCAGCATCAAGCTGAATGAGACATTCAAAGTGGATACAGTAAGTCACAACGGCAATTATTATTTGAATGCAAAACATATGCTTCATTTGCTTCAACTTATAATTTTAAAGCATGACTTATACTTCATTTGCTTCAACTTATAATTTTAAATTTTCACTATTCTACTAGCGCATCCCCTGCCATGGAAGAATTTTTGTCTTGGATAAGATAGGTTTTAGTGCTATAGATGATATGGAGGTAAAGAGAGTTTACTTGAAGACGGAGCATGGGTATACTTTCAACGTCAAATTATATAATGGAGACACATACACCCATTTTGAATGCAAAACTTGGCAAGCACTATGCAAGGCTTATGCATTTGAGCCTGATATGGTTATCACCTTTGATATTCGTCCGGAAGATGATATTGAAGGTAATATAGACATCTGGGTCGATGTGCAAACGCCTCCAGTTCTACCATTACGTGAGTTTTTCTCAACCATGCATGTATATGTTTATGTCTTTGATACAGTTTATTCAAAAATAGTTGACAACTAATTTGTATTGTCAGCTTATTTTGGTTCAAGCAAACATGTCCAGCGCTTGGTAGACAGGACCTACTACTGCCCCGGGGCTCAACTAAACTGCGAGGAGATAAGTCATTATGTTTCATGGCTTGAGGATCTTAATACTGTCAAGACAAATTTTTTTCTTGAACTTAGAAATGTTAGTACTCAAAACGTGCGACCAATGGTGATCGCATTGAAGTACGGTCACATCTATAATCGAAAGATGGTAAGATTTTAACTATTTGTCCTTAATTAGTGCATCTTTGCATACATTATTTTTGAAGCTAAACTTTCATTGCTTAGTATATTTATTACTATACGATGTTCTTTCATCAACAGGGACTTCCGATGACAGTTGTGCCTCAGTGGATCGAGACAAAAGGTCGCATGTCAATGGTTAGCTTACGACCAAGATTTCCTACATTACACATGAGTGCATTCAGGATTACTGAAAGCGAAGAATGCTTAATAGTGAAAGATTGGAGCAAAATTGTAAACAATGGCAGAGAAGTACTAGGGGGCAGCAAGGAGAAGCGCAACCCAAGATTAGGAGACAGATTCATCTGCATGCTCCAGTATGATGAATCATGAGAGCTATACATGTTCTATGCTATTCTACCTGAGAGGGAGCAGCAGGAGTAGCTAGTTCATGCTCTTAATTAATTAGTACTTGTCCTCTCTCATGCATGTCCGTATTGTCCTGAACTTCGATGTTGGTGATGATTATGTCGAACTCGATGATATCTTTGCTTCTGTTACAAAGCGAACTCGATGATTATGTTGGTGAGTAGATAGCTAGCGGTAATGACTATGATGATTAAATAGTAGTGGTAACTATAATGACGACTATGATGATTTTTAGCTAGCTAAAGTTTATTTATTTATTAATATGCGATGATGATGATGACCACTACAACTCACTATAACGTAAAACAATCCTAAATTAAATTGATAACACAAATTTAATTGAGAAATAAAAAAATAAAACAAAATCCCACAAATATTTAGTACCGGTTGGTGTTACCAACCGGTACTAAAGGGCTCCCTGCCCCCGGAGCTACCTCGTGCCACGTGGTTGGCCTTTAGCACCGGTTCGTGCTGAACCGGTACTAAAGGGGGGGGACCTTTAGTGACCACACTTTAGTGCCGGTTGTGGAACCGGCACTAAAGGTTTTTACTGAACCGTGCTATTGCCGGTTACGCACTAGTGATGCCTTCATGTCCGTATTTTATTTTTATTGACGCCTCTACCTCTAAAGATGGGGACATATTTATCGTTATCGGCTTTCGCTTGAGGACAAGCGAGGTCTAAGCTTGGGCGAGTTGATACGTCCATTTTGCATCATGCTTTTATATTGATATTTATTGCATTATGGGTTGTTATTACACGTTATATGACAATACTTATGACTATTCTCTCTTATTTTACAAGGTTTACATAAGGAGGGAGAATGCCGCTGGAATTACGGCTGGAAAAGGAGCAAATATTAGAGACCTATTCTGCACAACTCCAAAAGTCCTGAAACTCCACGTAATATCTTATAATAAACAATAAAAAATCCTCGCCAAAGATGAAGGCCAGGGGGCCCACACCCTGTCCATGAGGGTGGGGCGCGCCCTCGTGGGCCCCCTGGTGGCCCTCTGATGCCCATCTTCTGCTATATGAGGTCTTTCATCGAGAGAAAAAATCATAAGCAATCTTTCGGGACGAAACTCCGCCGCCCCGAGGCGGAACCTTGGCGGAACCAATCTAGGGCTCCGGCAGAGCTGTTCTGCCGGGGACACTTCCCTCCGGGAGGGGGAAATCATCGTCATCATCATCACCAACGCTCCTCTGAGCGGGAGAGGTCAATCTCCATCAACATCTTCACCAGCACCATCTCCTCTCAAAACCCTAGTCCATCTCTTGTATCCAATTCTTGTCTCCAAGTTCGGGATTGGTACTAGTAGGTTGCTAGTAGTGTTGATTACTCCTTGTAGTTGATGCTAGTTGGTTTATTTGGTGGAAGATCATATGTTCAGATCCTATATGCATATTAATACCCCTCTGATTATGAACATGAATATGCTTTGTGAGTAGTTACGTTTGTTCCTAAGGACATGGGAGAAGTCTTGCTATTAGTAGTCATGTGAATTTGGTATTCGTTCGATATTTTGATGACATGTATGTTGTCTAGCCTCTAGTGGTGTTATGTGAACATCGACTACATAACACTTCACCATTATTTGGGCCTAGAGGAAGGCATTGGGAAGTAATAAGTAGATGATGGGTTGCTAGAGTGATGAAGCTTAAACCCTAGTTTATGCGTTGCTTCATAAGGGGCTGATTTGGATCCATATGTTTCATGCTATGGTTAGGTTTACCTTAATACTTTTGTTGTAGTTGCGGATGCTTGTAATAGAGGTTAATAATAAGTTGGATGCTTGTTCAAGTAAGAATAGCACCCAAGCACCGGTCCACCCACATACCAAATTATCAAACTACCGAACGCAAATCATATGAACGTGCTGAAAACTAGCTTGACGATATTACCATGTGTCCTCGGGAGCGCTTTTCCTATTATAAGAGTTTGTCCAGGCTTCTCCTTTGCTACAAAAAGGATTGGACCACCTTGCTGCACTTTATTTACTTTTGTTACTTGTTGCTCGTTACAAATTATCCTATCACAAAACTATCTGTTACCACTTGTTTCAGTACTTGCAGAGAATACCTTGTTGAAAACCGCTTATCATTTTCTTCTGCTCCTCGTTGGGTTCGACACTCTTACTTATCGAAAGGACTACGATAGATCCTCTATACTTGTGGGTCATCATGGGGTTAGAAGGGGTGTAGCTGGTTCTGTGTCCAACTGGGTAGGGGTACAATCTGCATGAGTGTGGGTTATGTACGGTGGGGCTGGTTCTTGGGAAAGTACAACCGTGGTTCTATCTGCATCAACAGGTAGCACGATCTTTTCTGAAGACCGTGTTTTTACTCCCACAGATACTGCCATCACTCCCTCCAATTGAAATGGCTGATAAACAAGAAAAGTAATTGAATGTACAGACATTGTAAGACAGTCAGGTGCAATGGATAGTAGGGAAGAAAACAGGGCATGAAATAATTCACATTTATGTGGTCTAAGCAAACAGAATAGCAGGACATAATTTCACATATATGATGGCTTATTAAACAGGATAGCATGACACAATTTCACATGTATGATGGCTATCTAAACAGGATATAATGACATACTTCAAAATATGATGACTATGTAAACAGGATGACATGATATAATTATACGATGTGTCTATTAAAGTGGTTGTGATGCCATAAATCACAAACATGTCGTTGATGGAAACATGATGGCATGATATAATTCACGGATAGAATGACATAATTTAAAATATAATGACTATGTAAACAGGATGAGATGATATAACTATATTATGTCTTTAGAAAATAGGTTGGCATGCCATAATTCAGATACATGCTGTCTATGTAAACATCATGGCATGACATAATTCAAATATATGATTTATATACTAAGGAAGTGAGCAGAGGGCAATCACATATATGATGTGTCAGCTAAGGAGATGGCATTCAATATTGTGTATATGATGTAAAAACTAAGCATTGCAATACAACATATGCATTATATGAGTAATATAACCCTGCCAAGTTTGAGCATACACCTCAGGGGGATAATAGGACTGGTCATCGCCTCCGAATCCTCCTCAAGCGCTATCTGTAACCAACAAGATATCTGCTTCAAAGAGTAGCATTGTCTGCTCTGAAGACCATGTTTTCACTCCAGATTTCTCCATCACCAATTCAAATGGCTGATGCACAGGAAGAGTAGTTGAATATACAAACATTGTCGACAAAAGCAATGAGAAATACAAAAAAAAGGACGGCACGATATAATTCACATATATGACGCTAGCCTAAACAGCATGGCAATGCATAATTCAGATACATAATGCCTTGCAACAAGATAACATTGCATAATTCACATATATAATGTCTTGCAACAAGATGGCATTGCATAATTCACATATATGGTAATTAGAAACTAAACAGGAGGCATTCACACAAAGCATGTCTAAACTAAACAAATGACATAGCAATGCAAGATACCATACACACGATATGAGCAACATAACCCTGCCAAGTTAGGGCATGCACCTCAGGGGGGAAATATGACCGGTCATTGTCGGTGCGGGGACGACACCTATGGGATCACAAGAATCCCTACTACGGTTGCGGGGTGCGGGGTCACGGGAAGAGCGGATCAAACAGATAGCACACGGGTTCTTTATCCAGGTTCGGGCCGCGAGGATGCGTAAAACCCTACTCCTGCTTTGGTGGCTTGTTTATCTGTGTTCTTGAGCTAGCTATGGGGCGTGAGGAGTTCCAAAAAGCCGAATCCCTCTCCTGGTCGCCTTGGGCCTCCTTTTATAGGGATAGGGGTCGTCACAGTAGCACACAGGAGGTGGAAAGGGTACAGTGATGCAAGTTTATCCCTCGCATTACATGACAAGGCGCATTTAATGCGTCTTGCTTAGGTGTCCTTCCTTTATCGGGGACGGGGGAGAGCCCTGTCTCATCCGTCGCCGCTCCCTCTCGTGTTGACACGCGCCCTGGCCAGCGGTGCCCGCGGTGCCATGTAGGCAGGCAGGCAACTGAGGTGGCGCAATGGTGGGTCTCCACGAAGATCCGCTTGCCGCCACGCAGTGCCTGCCCAACTGGTTGGGTCGGCAGCTGCATGCGAACGGCGGTGAAGGTTTGACTGGCGTGGGCCTGAGGGTGGCCCCACGGGTGTCCTTGGCAAGGGCTTCGCCGTAGCCCCGGCAAGGGACTTGCCGGGGCCCCAGCAAGGGTCTTGCCGCGGCGCCTGCTGTCATCCCCGGCAAGGCTGTTGCCGGGGGCCTAGTGGTCCTTTTTGGCTGGGATCCCGCCAAGGGTCGTCATCTTCTATAGTGTGTATCTGATCTTGAATGTCTTCACAAAGATCTGCATACCACCACGGGGATGTCTCCCGAATCCTTGCCCCATGGGGGCAGTGGACTCAAGGGTGATCCGCTCCATAGGTGTGGGGCGAGCGGACGCGACAAGGGTCTTGCCGGGTTTGCTAAAACCACCCCCCGGCAAGGATCTTTCCGGGGGAGTCCGCCTCGTCCCCTTTGCTCTTTGTGGCCTTGGTCTTGGCATCGTTCTGCTACTTCCGAGCTTTGGCCTTACCTTGGCTCACCTCCCTTGCCTTGCTTTCGGTCTTGGGCGGCAGCGCCAGACTGCCCGTACCGCGATTATAGGGGTACAAAGAGCGTACCCCTCTTTTTGTACACCGACAGGAGCCCCGGGCCTGGGCCACACGTAAGCGCAATCGCGTCGTTGGGCTAGGCCCAAAAACGGTGCGCGGGCAGGCAGGGTGGTTTTTACCGCGGTAAGTCTTTTCGCGCGCTGCGCTTCCCATGCCTCCCGCGCGTGGCTCGGCGTGGGGAGGCGTGCGTGACGTGGGCGGCATGCGTGGGGCTGAGCCTGGGCGCATGCGTCACGTCGTAGTAAAAGGGGGCGGTTCGCGCCTTCCCCATAAACAGAGGAAGGCGTGGAGGCGCGACCCATTTACTGAACGGGGCCGGGGCGTGGTCTTCAAGGCGTCCACTCCCCACGATCACGGGGTGGGGAGAGGTCGCCTCACCCGTCGCCTCGGTCCCGCATGCCTACCACGTGGCTCTTATGCGCTTGGGGTGGCAAATGGTCGAGGCGGGAAACCGGGCCATCGCGGGCCGGGGCAGCGGGTTGGTCCCAGTTCCCTGCGCCTTCCGCATCTTGATTGGCTGAGCGGGGCGGCTGAGCCCCCACCCCGTTCATTTATAAATAGCGAGGGGGGGTGGAAACGGCGTCTCGCACTCTTCCATCTTCTCCTTCCTTCAGCTTCTGCTCCCTCCCCTCCGTCTGCCATGGAGAGAGGGAATCCTGGCCCTTCAACGATGGCAGCAAGGGTCGCTGCTCGACAGCGCGTCCTTCCTTCTCCTTCACCCGTGGTGGCAGAGCCAGCCGCGAGGGGAAGGGGGAGGGGACGAGGCCGTGGCCGAGGCCGAGGCGCTCAGGGAAGAGGAGAACGGGGCGACGCGCCTGTCTCGCCTCCGCCCGTAGTTCCTCCCCCATGGAGGGCCATGTTGGGGATGACCCTTGCGAGTTCTTCGTCAGGCTGCGTCGGCCGCCTCGCCGTCACCTTCGCCTCCCGACTCCTTTTGCGAGCGAGATGGAGCTGGATCCGCCGGAGTCACTGTGACTGCACAAGAGGGGTTGTTGGATCAGCGGTACGCGAGTCCCCGTCGACTTTCCAGCCCCTCAAGTGATGTATCTTGGTCGAGGGTGGAAGACGTTCGCTCATCTCCACCGCTTGACGGCGGGGCTCACTCTCCATTTCAAGCTGATGGAGGGTGGCCTCCTCTCCGGCAAGGTCTTGGATGCTTCGGGACTCGGGCAAGGTGCTGCGTGGAGACCTCTTCTGATAGCGAAGACTCCTCCTCAGGCGGGAGTGGCGAGGAGGACAGCGGCAGCGACGACGAGGGTAGCAGGCGGCAAGATGACGGGTCCGACTAGGCATCAGGCGCCGCACCGTGCGGGACCGGCGGTCCCATCATCCATGTCGCCGGCTTCCTCAACTTCTCGGGGTCGTCTCCTTGGGCGGCTGGCGTTGGGAGGCTGCGGAAGAGGAAGAGGGCAGGCGGCAAGGCCGTCTAGTCGGAGTACGCGGGCACAGACGTCTTCGACGCGTGCTGACGTCCTGCCGCCTCATCTTCGAGCTCTGCTTCCGGCGCTGCCATCACCATCCAGCCTTCAGACGGCCACCGAGATGTTCTCTTGGTGCCTCCTGCCACCCGTAGCTCGCCTAGGCGCCCCTTTTGCCCTTTTCGCCTCCTTGACCTGCCTCCTGAGGAGAGGGACAAGAAAGGGATTACGGGCACCTTATCTCTTTTTAGTTTGTATGCCTTTGGGCCTTAGTTGATTTTAAAACTTGTAATCCCATCATTCATGTTTTTCATACCCCATGGGCTGTACCTGAGCGGAATGTTTTTAATGAAAAGGGGATGCTTGCCGGGTCATTTGTTTGCGGGTAAAACCCACAACAAGGAGTAAATCCTTGACATCCCTAAGATAAACATTTCCTTTCCCGGCAACATGCCCTGCCGTCTTCCCACTTCGCTCGACCTTTCTCACGCTTTCGGCGGAGGCAGGGATGAGGTGGGTTCAGGCTCCTCGCTTCATCCTTTTGCTGCCGCGACTACGACTAAACCTGGCCCCAGGAACGAGCTCTAGGGCCTAGAGTTTTAGGGGAGCACGGTAGCTTTGGGAAAAAACTAGGTTTCACATACCTCAGTCCATAAGGGAATGCATGATAAGGGATGAAGAACTTATCTGGTTGTAGCCCCGCAACTCTGGTTTGCCGTGGGTGAATCCTTGCTTGCAGCCCCGGCAATGCGGCTTGCCGGGGGTCTAGATGTCGGTCTGTCCCTCTTTTCTTTTTCGTCCTCAAGTGATCCGCCAGGATATCTGTGGAGTCCCGCGAACCGAAGAAGACAAAAGAACGGCAAAGAGACGCACACTTCGACCTCTAAGCTAGGGGTTAGTCGCAGCTAAGCACTATCAACCCTAACCAAGGATTTAGACTCGACCTAGCATGCATGCTATAACTTAGGGCGCCGCTTCATTTATTTATGCTCGTGGTCTGCTACCGGCTTTGTCTGAAGGGTTACATGCATCATCGGCAATGCTTGTACAAAAGGTGGCTTGTCGGGGTCCCAAGCCGCACCTTTACGGGTAAAACTTGCGAAGATGCTCAATGTTCCAGGAGTTACTCACCAGAACGGCATCTTCGGTCTCCAGGCGGACTGCGCCGGGCCTGGTGACTCGTATTACCCGATAAGGGCCTTCCCACTTTGGCGTCAACTTGTTGGAATTCTTGGCCGATTGAACGCGCCGAAGGACAAGGTCGCCTTCCTCAAGGCTTCGGGCATGAACATTGCGGCTATGGTAGCGGTGCAAGGCTTGCTGGTAGAGTGCTGCTCTCACAGCCGCCCGAAGACGATCTTCCTCAAGGAGCACTGCGTCATCTTGCCGCAGTTGCTCTTGCTCAAGCTCGTCGTAAGTGAGCACTCGAGGTGACTCGTATATGAGTTGAGTGGGGAGAACTGCTTCTGCCCCATATACCAGGGCAAAAGGTGTCTGGCCGGTGGCTCGATTTGGTGTCGTCCTGATTGACCAAAGAACCGCCGGAAACTCATCAATCCAATGCCTTCCACTCATGTGCAACCTGTCAAAGGTCTTGGTCCTTAAGCCTCGCAGTGCTTCAGCATTTGCCCTCTCAGCTTGACCATTGCTTCGCGGGTGAGCAACGGAAGCGAAACAGACTTTGCTGCCGAGGTCTTGGGTATATTGCATGAAGGTGCGGCCTGTGAACTGTGTGCCGTTGTCGGTGCCGGCGTGGGAGTCTTGGAAGCCCTCGCGTCGCCTGCGAGCGAGGTGGCAGCGATCTTGGAAGGCCCCGCGCCAGCCGCGGAGGGCCTGGCTCCGTCTTTGGATTTGGCGGCGTGCGGCCCGTTACCAGGCGCACGAACATCGCCGCCTCCCAAACTTCGGCTGCTGGGACGGTGTTGGTGTTCGCGAGCGGCGCCCGGGGTGCTTTCTGCGACCGGGCCACTGTTCGCCCGCGTCGGGACGGGATGTCCGGCTTCCGACGGGCCAACCGCCACCGTCATCTTCTTCTTGGGCGCCATGACGATGAAGAAGCGTCGAACTAACTGCTAGAGCCGATTCTAACAACTGCGCCCCCTACCTGGTGCACCAAAGATGTCGATGCGGGGACGACACCTATGGGATCACAAGAATCCCTACTACGGTTGCGGGGCGCGGGGTCGCGAGAAGAGCGGATCAAACAGATAGCACACAGGTTCCTTATCCAGGTTCGGGCCGCGAGGATGCGTAAAACCCTACTCCTGCTTTGGTGGCTTGTTTATCTGTGTTCTTGAGCTAGCTATGGGGTGTGAGGAGTTCCAAAAAGCCGAATCCCTCTCATGGTCGCCTTGGGCCTCCTTTTATAGGGAAAGGGGTCGCCACAGTAGCACACAGGAGGTGGAAAGGGTACAGTGATGCGAGTTTATCCCTCGCATTACATGACAAGGCGCATTTAATGCGTCTTGCTTAGGTGTCCTTGCTTTATCGTGGACGGGGGAGAGCCCTGTCTCTTCCGTCGCCGCTCCCTCTCGTATTGACACGCGCATACAGCCAGCCGGTGCTCGCATGATGCCATGTAGGCAGGCAGGCAGCTGAGGTGGCGCAATGGTGGGTCTCCACGAAGATCCGCTTGCCGCCACGCAGGTGCCTGCCCAACTGGTTGGGTCGGCAGCTGCATGCGAACGGCGGTGAAGGTTTGACTGGCGTGGGCCTGACGGTGGCCCCACGGGTGTCCTTGGCAAGGGCTTCATCGTAGCCCCGACAAGGGTCTTGCCGCGGCGCCTGCTGTCATCCCCGGCAAGGCTCTTGCCGGGGGGCCTTGTGGTCCTTTTTGGCTGGGATCCCGCCAAGGGTCGTCATCTTCTATAGTGTGTATCTGATCATGAATGTCTTCACAAAGATCTGCATACCACCACGGGGATGTCTCGAATCCTTGCCCCATGGGGGCAGTGGACTCAAGGGTGATCCGCTCCGTAGGTGTGGGGCGGGCGGCCGCGGCAAGGGTCTTGCCGGGTTTGCTAAAACCGCCCCCCGGCAAGGATCTTGCCGGGGGAGTCCGCCTCGTCCCCTTTGCTCTTTGTGGCCTTGGTCTTGGTGTCCTTCTGCTCCTTTCAAGCTTTGGCCTTACCTTGGCTCACCTCCCTTGCCTTGCTTTCGGTCTTGGCGGCGCCCAGCTCAGCTGTCGTCTCTCTGATTATAGGGGTACAAAGAGCGTACCCCTCTTTTTGTACACCGACAGTCATCTGTCTCTGAATCCTCCTCTGAGAGCTATCGGTAACCAGGAAGACCTGCGCTTCATCAGATAGCATTATCTGCTTTGAAGACCTTGTTTCCACTCCAGATTTTTCCATGACTGTGCTGAATGGCTGATGCACAGGAAGAGTAATTAAATGTACTAAAATTGTTGACAAATTTAACACGTAATAAAAAAATGATGGCATGATATAATTCACATATAAGATGACTGGCTAACCAGGGTGGCATTGCAAAATTCACATATATGATGCCTGGCTAGACAAGATGGCATCGCATGATTCACATATCCAATAAAGAAACTAAACAGATGGCATTGACACAAAGCTTGTCTAAACTAAGCAGATGACATCTTAATGTATACAGTAAGCAATGCAAGGCACCATATGCATGATATTACCAACATCAGCATGCCAAGTTAGAGCGAAGACCTCATGGGGTAAATAGGAGTGGTCTTCTCCTTCTGAATCCCCCTCAGAACAGTTATCTTCCTCTTGATTACGATCCGAAATGGGTGGAGGGGGGCTGCCTTTGTGCCCACAATGGAACAACGTCCGCATAAAATTTTATTGCCACGCAAGGCTCGTCTCTTTTGCTCTACATGATAAGTTCCATTGTGTACAATAACTGGCATGCATAGGAATAAAACATAGTGAGATTATGTAAGGAGTGCATGCAAAAATCCAGAGTGATGGTAGCAAACTGTGGATGGACCCAAAACCAATGATAGCAGGCATATAATAGCTTTAGTTAAAAAATACAGATAATGGCTCCTTTAATGTTTGTTTGCACCCAACATGAAACTCATAGTAGACACCAGAGATTAACCAGATAGTAGGTAGATAGTACTGATTGCTGCCCAAATATGTACCGCACAACCATTTAAAAACTCAAGTTTCAGCATTAGTTTGGACCTGACTCAGAGTCTAATAGGTGAGCACGACGATAATGTAGCATGTCATCATATTAAGTGACGCATAACGTAAGCAGACACGGAAGAGTGCGACCTCTCTTGCGGACCCATGTAGTCCCCAAGGTCATCTGCTCAGTTGATGATGGCAATGCAGTTGTCGTGGCTGCCGGTGGCGGGGAAGAAGATCTGAGGCGGTAAAAGACAGTCTGGAGAGCGGATCCCTGCTGTGGTGAACCCTTTCGTCGTTGGAGCAATTTGAGCTGGGTGGAACACAAAGGCAGCAGAGCGGGACAAACCACACAAGGTTTTCTTTGACACATATCTGTAACAGAAGTAATTGAGTAAGGGCTTGTTTGAATTTGATTCTAACAATGTAGGGATAGGAAATAGACAGGAATAGGATAGGAATGCATGTGCAAAACAGAGAATTTAAAAACACATGGGCCATATACGGGCCATAGGATCCATGGGTCTCCTACGGGCCGTCGATACATGGGCCTGTAATCGGTGGGCCTCGGGCCGTCGATAAATGGGCTTTATGTCGGTGGGCCTCGGGCCGTCGGATAAATGGGTCTACATGGGCCGTAATCGGGCGTAATTGGTATCGGTCCAGCAGTACGGGCCGTTAACAGGCCGTAGGACTGCAAAAGCTTAATTCTGTCACAGGCATAACGGGTCATTAATGGGTCAGAATATAGGACGGGCTGGCCAGAAACGGGCCGACTCTTGCCATGGGCCGAATTTGGACCATTAGGGTAACAGGCCAGTAACGGGCCGACTCTTGCCATGGGCCGAATTTGTCCCATTTGGGGAACATGCCAGTAACGGGCCGACTCTTGCCATGGGCCGAATTTGGCCCAGTAGGGGAACATGCCAATAACGGGCCGGAAGTAATCGAGGGCCGAAAAGAAGCCCAAGAACGTATGGGCCGTCAATAGGCCGAAAGCTAACAGGGGCTGGAAACGGCTCATGTAAATCACGGACTGTTAACGGGTACAAAGAAAATTACTGTTCATTATGGGCTAGAGTCACCGTGGGTGTGTAAAGGGCCGAAAGATACGAAGGCCTCATATGGGCCGAAAGATGTCGTGGGCCATACATGGGCCAAAAGTGAAATGGGCTGGTGTTATATTCGACGGCCCACATGACGTTGTTGGGCCGATTTCCTTTAGTGCCTAATGGGCGTGAGTTAACGGGCCGTAAAATGGGCTATTTGCGAAGAGACCGTTAACAGGCTTTTCATGGGCTAGCCCGTTAACTATTGACCAAGTAAAACGGGCCGACTTTGTAAGCTAAATGGGCCAATGGTGGGCCGTGGCACGTGTCGACATATCATAGGCGCCTATCTGACCCACTAACGATCTGACACGTGTTTCGTCCGGCCAATAAGAATTTTACAGGTTGAAATTTCCCATTGGTCGGGGCTGTTAACGGGTTATCGGATCCAAAACCCGACCCGATAGCTTAACGGCGTTCCGTTATGATGGATGCCACGTGTCGGTCACCCTCGACGAAAGCACTTCTGTGACGCGCGATTTATCGTCATGTCAGGGAACACTTCCGTGATGATAATTTTGGTAATGTCAGGGAACACTATCTTGATTCTGTCATAAATTTGTCATGGATGTACATGCATGACAAAAAACGCGACATACTATGACAAACACGTACCATCACGGAAGTGTATTTTTTCTGTAGTAATGTGCAGTGCAGAATGCTTGCTGAAACTGATCCCAAGTGATGTTGGCTATAGGGAAATTGGCTGTGTAATTCTCACACCGTGAGGCTGCGGTTCCATCTAGTTGATGTGCGGCAAAGCGCACCTTCTCAGCATCTGTGCAACCTGCGATAGTCAACTCCCTTCCAATCCTGCGTAGCCAGTCATCAGCAACAATCGGCTCCGTGTTACAGGAAAACAACGGCGGATTCAAGCTCAGCAAACGGGCTAAGTTGTCAACTGGAGGTGGTGGCGGTGGGTTGTTGTTGTTGTTGATGTTGTTGTTGTTGTTGTTGTTGTTGTTGTTGTTGTTGTTGTTGTTGTTGTTGTTGTTGTTGTTGTTGTTGTTGTTGTTGTTGTTGTTGTTTGTTGTTGTTGTTGTTGTTGTTGTTGTTGTTGTTGTTGTTGTTGTTGTTGTTGTTGTTGTTGTTGTTGTTGTTGTTGTTGTTGTTGTTGTTGTTGTTGTTGTTGTTGTTGTTGTTGTTGTTGTTGTTGTTGTTGTTGTTGTTGTTGTTGTTGTTGTTGTTGTTGTTGTTGTTGTTGTTGTTGTTGTTGTTGTTGTTGTTGTTGTTGTTGTTGTTGTTGTTGTTGTTGTTGTTGTTGTTGTTATTCTTTGTTCTTGTTCTTGTTATTCTTTGTTATTCTGTTGTTGCTGTTATTCTTTGTTATTCTTTGTTATTCTTCTTTATTCTTTGTTATTCTTCTTTGTTGTTGTTATTGTTGTTGTTGTTGTTGCTGTTGTTGTTGTTGTTGTTGTTGTTGTTGTTGTTGTTGTTGTTGTTGTTGTTGTTGCCTTGGTTACGGACAGCAACTGCATCAAGGCATTCTGCTGTTGGATCAACTGAGTGAGCTCCGGTGGGAAGACAAATCTGGGGTCACGTCTCGGAGGCATTTGATAGGTTTAGAGGGGAGAGATTAGAATAGAATGAGGTCTAAAGGGAACATAACTACCCATATGCACATGAGACAAACACATTCATATCACATCACTCCATTCAGACAAGGGCATACAATCGATCTAAACTACCGTTACAAAATACTCGGACTACTACTATATTCATGGGGGAAATACTACTGATAATATGGTGGTCGACTAGAAATTTTGATCGGTGGAAGACTCCATGATATCTGCTCCAGCTTCGTCTTCGTAATCATCATCACTACTATCGGGGTCGGAGTCGGTGTTGTCAATGATCATGTAGTCTTCAGAACGAATGTCCTCCTTAGGTGCGGGATCTCCTATGAATACTCCTAGGTTCTTCTTCAGGTCTTCATTCTTCTCCAGTAATACTACAATTTCCTCCTCATTTCCATCGCGTGTAGACTTGAGTTCCTCTTCAAGCTCCACGTTCTTGGTCATCACCTTGTTCAGATCTGTCATGATGGCGCACATTTGGTTCTCCTGGCGATGAATGTGCTGGTTTAACTCCTGGATGAAGGCTGCAATGGACTTGTCCCTCCGGGTGCTGATCATCTCCCATTGCTCATCTCGGCGCCCACATATCTGATAGATAGTGTCCTCAAGATCCTTGTTGTAGACTTCGCCGATGCGTCCCATGGCGATGTGGGCTGCCATGCATGCTCTTTCCTAGACTCCAGGTTGGTGCATCAAAGGAAAACTCTATGGGCTCAGTAACTGGCGCGCGTGGCCTTCCTGGAACATGAACTCAAATCATCCAACGCTCCTCTTCTGGTAAAGTGGCGGTGTAGGTCCCGGTGAAGCTTGGTATTCTGATGTTCAGGTACCTAGTGACATCCTTCAAGTGTCATCCAAATGATGTGTCTTCATCCGGTTGAGCAAACTTGATCCTTGGGTCCGCCACCTATAGGGTGGAAAATGGAGGAGAGTCAGAAATGAGTAGAGAAGAGTGACCTATGGCTTATCTTAATGGTCGCGTCCTACAATCAGCATGTGCTCTCATACCATCTTGTAGCGATCCGACCTCAGACGGTCAAATCTCTGTGCCTAAGTTTCATCCCTGGATCGGTAATGCGGACACACACAGTACTTGAAGGATTTATAACGGAGTGCAATCACACACTTATTACATCGAATGTCTTAAAAGAGAACTTATTAGAATAATATGGCTTAAGGCCATCTCAATAAGATAACTATGGAAGCATCGAAGGTAAATGAGTCCATCAACTCCAACGGCATAGCTGTGTGCACGACAACGACCTAGCGCACCTTACTCTTCGTCTGAAAAGTCTACAACATAATACGTTGCAGCCTGAAATGGGTCAGCACATGGAATATGTTGGTAAAATAACACTATAGAGCAATGAACAAGATAATAGCTATATCTACATGCATATATGGCTGGTGGAGGCTCTATGGTTATCATTTTTGCATGAAGCTGGTTTTTCCCTACACCAAAGGAATATATTTTATTTAACTCAAGTTGTCCATAACCGGGGACACGGCTAACCATGATTCGTTAGTACACTCTGCAGAGGTTTGCACACTTTTCCCCACAAGACTTGATCTCCTCCGTTGGATTTCTCGCACTACATGGTGTTTGAGAAACGGATGACCGAGACACAGTCTTTCAGACGCATTAACTCTTTACTCTGGGTAGACAGTACCACCTTCATCCCCTACATCTGCTAGCCTACCACTGAAAGAGGTCACACAACATACTTAACAATGCCAGAGCCCATAATGGCTTGTGGCTGCACACGGAAGTTTCTAGCATGAAGAATCTTATGATCCCTTTGAGCCTGGGTGGCGAACCATAGGATGATCACACGGGTACTCCGGGATATCCTAGGACATCGCTGGATTGCTCCAGGTGCCCGCAACCAATCCACCCAAATGTGTATTAAAGTAGCCACCTTAAGTTAACCATTAATTAACAACCCTCACATCTGTCATGGATCACTCAAACCAACCACGTCTACGAGCGTAGAGGAACAGTATAAGCATACGTAGAAGTAACTCCCAAGTTTTGAAATAAAGGACAATAGGTTCTACCTCATCAACTAGTTCCCAGTACCCACATGTTAAACAGATCCTACTCATGCAATGTTTGAGGGTTGAAAGTAATGCATAAAAACTAGGTAATAAAGGGGTATGATCAAAGTGTTAATTGCCTTGCTGACGATCTGCAAACCCTAGAGACTCGTAGTAGCACGCTTCACACTCCGGAAACTCTATCGCAACAATCAATAGCATACATAAGCACTCAAACATAGATGCAAGGTTAAAACTCAGATGAGAAAGTCCAAACTGAAAGTTCAACTGAAGAACTTCGATTTGCAATCAAATCGGAGCTACGAAACTCAAACTATGATCAAAAGAAGTTCGTAATTAAATCTGCTAGCAACCAATTTTTAAACTGTCAAAATCATGTTCAAGTTGATTAACTCGGAAAGAGGGGTTCAAGACGAAGATTTTGGCGTTGGTTTCACTGCATTTGGATAAACGGTTAAAAAGTTGCGAGGGTTTGAAGACCAGGGGCTAAACTACGATAAAAATAATTGCGGATAGGTCCCTGGCCGAAAATAAAATAAAAAATGCTAACGAACGAACGTTCGCTATCAGAGATAAACGGACAAAAACGTTTGCGAACAGAGACGTTCGAGTGAACGTTCGGTAATTAGCGAAACCGAAAAAAACAAAACGAACCGAATCTAACGAAAAAACCAAGGTGACGGTTTTGTCGATTTTTAATCGATTAAAAAAAATGGCGACAGCGAGATCCGGCCAGCTGCGAAGGCGGCGCGAGGCGACACCGGCGTGGGGTGTGGCTGTGGCTCGTAAGCGGCGGCGACGACGCACAGCAGCGGCGGCGCGGGATGCGGTAGGCGGCGGCTGCACCGGAGGTGGCGGGATGGAGGCGGCGGCGGGTGTCGGTGTCAAAACTGGCGGATCTCGGGTAGGGGGTCCCGATCTATGCGTCTTAGGCTGATGGTAACAGGAAGCAAGATACACAATGTTTACCCAGGTTCGGGCCCTCTCGATGGAGGTAAAACCCTACTTCCTGCTTGATTAATATTGAAGATATGGGTAGTACAAGAGTAGATCTACCACGAGATCATAGAGGCTAAACCTAGAAGCTAGCCTATGATGGTATGATTGTAATTGTGATTGGCCTTCTAAGGACCAACCTCTCCGGTTTATATAGACACCGGAGAGGGCTAGGGTTTACATGGAGTCGTTGCAAGGAAGGAAATATTATAACATCCGGATCGCCAAGCTTGCCTTCCACGCCAAGGAGAATCCCATCCGGACACGGGATGAAGTCCTGAGTCTTGTGTCTTCACGCTTCGATAGTCCGGACGATGTATATAGTCCAGCTGTCCGGATACCCCCTAATCCAGGACTCCCTCAGTAGCCCCAGAACCAGGCTTCAATGACGATGAGTCCGGCGCGCAGTCTTGTCTTCGGCATTGCAAGGCGGGTTCCTTCTCCGAATACTCCAAAGTAATTATCGAACACTTAGATCGTGTCCGGATCCACGATGGGATTCTTACACACTGTTGTAGGGAACATAGCATAAATCTGATCCGCTGGCAATCTTCGTACGCCGTGCCTTCGCATCGTGGCCCAGTTCAACACGAACCGGTGCTTCTCGCCCCACCTCGACTCGCGCTACGAGGTGGTTTTATTGGCACATCCTGTCGAGGCAGAGATCGTGTTCCTCTTATTAAGAGATCTTCCATTAATGAGGGCGTGCGTAGCCCTATGACGACCGTTGGTATGACTCCGTGTGCCGTCAGGTAAAACTCAAGCGGTCACCCTAAGGACTCTTGATATTCACCCCCTTTATAAAACGGGCCGAGGCCTATGCCTCTTTTCCACCTCGCTCGCGCCTTCTCGCACCTCGAGTTCTAACACCCGAGATCTAAGCTCCAACACCCCAGATCCTCCAATATGTCCGGATCCAACCCTCAAGGCCGGTGGGTGGCCTCCTCGATTCAAAAGGAGGACATTGCGAAGCTTAGGGATGTCGGATATCTAACCACCGACATCCAGCACAGGCTTCCTGCTCCAGGGCAGGTCATCCCTACACTGGATCCCAATGAGTGCATCGTGTTAGTTCCTCACTTCCTCCGTGGCTTGGGCCTCACCCTCAATCCTTTTGTGAGGGGGCTCATGTTCTATTATGGGTTGGGTTTTCATGATCTAGCTCCGGACACTATCCTCCATATCTCGTCGTTCATTATAGTGTGCGAGGCCTTCCTCCATGTCACTCCACACTTCGGCTTATGGCTCAAGACCTTCAATGTGAAGCCGAAGATGATCGAGGGGCGACGGAGGTGGTTTTATGTCACGGCTCCCAGAGGCACAAAGTGGGTGGCCTCCCCCGAGTTCCGCTCGGGCCCTCCATCACAACTAGCGTCTTGGACCGACGTAGGACGGAATTGGGGGCCTGCTGGTGATGTATTAGTACTGTAGAGCCGCATCACAGAGCTTCTTGAGAGGGACATTAACCTTGTCAGCATAATGCAAGTGATGTTAGTCCGACGGATGTTGCCGAGCCAGCGCCGGCCTCTACGGATGTGGGAGTTCAATCCAGAGGGTCCGCGGACTCTTAAGCACTTCTTCGGCCTGAAGCTCGAAGGGATGTGCAAATTATTCTTCGGACCGAAAGTAGAGCGTCCGGACACCACCGAGGATGCGGGCCTAAGCTGCAATCGCCTAGATACCCAAGTAAGTAAACTTTATACCGGACACCTTGTTTGTATTTGTCATAATTGTTTATTCTGAAAATCATCCGTGGCCAGGAATGGCTCAGCAAGGCGGAGAGAATCAGGTGTCCGGTGCCACTTCCCGAAGGCTCGCCTGGTCCCACCATGGCCAAGATGCTTGACCGGGTACTCAGCAGAATGCCCTCAGGGAAAGACAAGGGGAAGAACGAAGAAACCGAACTTCACACGCTACGCATCCGAACCGGGGGAATTGTTGCCTCCCCTAAGGAGGATAGTTGGGAAGGGGAGGCTAAGGCCTCCTCCCTCGCGGGAAGAAGAGGGCTACCTCCGAAGACTCAGAGACGGAGATGTCCAAACCAGGGAAAAATATATCACCAGGGGGCTCTGCCCCGACGGGCACCCTCACCGCGTCGTGCCCACCAACGGGCTAGCCCTCCACCGAGCTGTAACTTAAGTTTTAATTCGAAGGTACTACGTTTCTCCAGGATCCATGACCAGGATACCTCTCTTGCAGTCCGGCTAGCAGCTCTTCTCAACAAAGTTCATCTTCGGGGGATCTTCCTCCGGAGATGATGGAGAGCGAGACCCCACCCACCTCTCCGCCTTATGAAGCGGGCGACACCGAAGTGTCGTCACGGAGGAGTCCGGATCTACCGAAGCCGGAAGCCAATGCGTCAGCCGCCCTGAGCCCGAAGCGTTTGGCTCCCACGAGGGTCGATGGGAAGGGTCCGCACAGTTGAATGTCCGGCCCGACGTACTGACAGGCCTACTGGAGCGAGCTGCGCTCTCGGAGGAGCACCACTCTTTAATGAGCGCGGTGCTCAAGAAGATTTCATCCGCTACAAGCGGTTTGAATGAAGCATTTACAAGCCTGCTCAGAGGCTTTGAGGTATGTAGTGAAGAATACACAAGTTTGGCTGTGAGGCACGCGCTAGGTGTGCTCCATATAGATAGTAGCCCCTGAGACTCTGGTTGCCCGCCCTAGGCGGCAAATGGGGGATCATAAATCAATAATTGCTTTATAAATACGTGCAGGTACCTGTGGGTCCAGCCGCCGATCAGTCCGTTGAAGTTGCCGAACTGACGAGGCAGATTGTATCGATTGATGCCGATATCAGTCTAGTGAACGAGCGGCTGGACAAATCACAAAGTATGTGCTCTGCCTTCCCTTGTATAGGAAAATATGAAGGTGGCATGATACTAATGTAATATGTTTGGACTGCAGATGGTGCTGCTGCCGTGGAGGCCCTGAGGGCGGAACTTGCCCAAGCCAAGGAGCAAGCACGGGTTAGCAATGCGGCTGCCCTAAAAGCGGCCGAAGATTTGAGAGCCGAACAGGCTGCACGTCGCCGGAGCGAGGAAAAGATAGCCGAATTGGCTGCGGAGTTAAAAAATGCCGCTGACCGGTATGAGCTCCTTAAAAAGGAGCATAAGGATAGTTCGGCCGACCTGAACAAGACACTTAATGCCACCAAGGAAATACGGACCAAGCTCAAAGGTGTGCGGGAGGAGCTTCAACAGGGCGGTAAAATCGCGGCTGGGGGCTCCTAGTTGCTGCGGAAGAAGTTTTTCGATCCGAAGTACGCTCCCCTGGATGGACGCTGGAGTCCTGGGGACGAGTATGCGGATTTGGCGAAGAGTACAGCTGACGATGCCACGTTCTTCGAGGATCAGGGTGATAAGGAAGTGGAGAAGCTTTTCTGGTCGCAATTCAATGGTCCCACTCGCCCGCTGCCGTTAAGTGACAAGATGGTTGTTGTAGCGGAACTTCACAGGTTGTCCGGACTTGCAATGCGGTCTGTGATAGACCATATATGGCCAAAGGGGCCTAAGCCGGAGAGTTACTTTGGCTTGGTGCAACAGTTCCTTGGGGCCGTGCCTCAGATTGATGCCATGAGAAGTTCGGTGTGCATAGAAGGTGCACGGATGGCCCTTGCCCGCGTTAAAGCATTTTGGACAGATATGGAGGCCACCATTGTGGCGACCGAGGATCCGGAGGGAGGCCAATATCCGGCCGAGCACTATTTAGCGCAGGTAACAGAAGGTGCCCGCCTAATAGAGGCGCAGTGCTCGAAGGATGTCTTGTTCGAGTGACAAATCATATCATTGTAAAAACAATATTATTTTGGTTATAAGGCTATAATTATACTTTGTGCCTGAAAGTATTATTGTGTCCCCTGTGCGGCCGTTTTGTATATATATATATATATACATTTAATCCGAAAGTTAGCAGTCATTGGCTTCAGCCCCCACGCATATAATGCGGGGGTGTTCGAGAAAAAATATGCATAATCACACTTGATCCTACGTCTTGGTCCATTTAGGAGGTGATCGCACGTCGAACTAGGCAACCGGACTATATAGCTGTAACGCTTTCGCTTAGCCATGGGAGTCTAATGGTGGGGCTACTATGTAGCCCCTGGTACCTTCGCTTGCATCTGAATATGGGCGCGTGTGTACATGACCGGGAAACTGTCCTTCGTTAATGTGTAGGGATCCTAAAGATTCTGACAAGTTTTCGAGTGGTTGAATAGTCTCTCGCTGTATCATGACAGTCAGTTTTCGGCTTTCTCTACTGAGGTGCTCGTCCGGAATAACCAGGGCACAATCGCAGTAGTTCTCCTTTGGCCTCCTTAGCCGATAATAACGGAACTTAAGGCTGCAAACCCAGGAGCCGGGCAAACCCAACATTTGACCAAAGACATGATTCAGAGCTGATGCATATAAGGCCAAACTCGTGACGCCGAACACTCCCGAAGGTATTTGGACTTTATAACAGATGATGGGCTCAAGAATGCCCATTCATTATAAACCCTGTGTTTCCAGGTACGTGCGTTGATCTGTTGTGGCGAAATGCCAATAACGGCAGTATCCTATGTGGGTATGGAACCCCTGGGATGGTTAAACAACAAGAGGCAATAGAAAAGGTTTACACAGGGTCTTAATTTAAAAAGAAACCTATTGAGCGGGGCCCTGCTGCACGTCTGCGCCTTTGTCTCCGTTGTGCCGTATCCTGGAAGGGTATCGCGCGAACGTTGTCTGTGAAAAAGAGAACTCGTAGGAGAGTACAACGTAAGTATGCGATGAATAATAAAAGTGTAAGATGTTGGCCTGCCAATATGGTTGAGCCAAGTGATGGGCTGTATTAAATATTTATAGCCCCTGGTGTCCGCTATGGTTTTACATATATACGGTGCCCGATTCAATTTTATCCGGGCGACCGGACTCGACTAACTGTGTCTGTGGTCTTAATGACCAGTCATGTTTTCTAATATTGGAGGTCGCTTATAGTCCGGCCGCTAGGGCCGTCGCGTGTTCCTCTACGCGTGAAGAGCGCTCTGTGATTCCGTTAACGGTGATGACGCCACGTGGACCGGGCATCTTGAGTATAAGGTAGCCATAGTGCGGTAATGCGTTGAAGCGGGCGAAGGCCGTTCTTTCAAGCAATGCATGATAGCTGCTTTGGAAGGGTGCGATGGTGAAGAGTAGTTCTTCGCTTCGGGAATTGCCTGGGGAGCCAAATGTTACCTCCAGTACGACGGAGCCCCTGCCGTAGGCTTCAACGCCTGGAATCACCCATTCAAAGGCGGTGTTGCTTTGGCTAATTCTGGATGGGTTTATCCCCATCCTGCGGACCGTGTCTTCTTATATTAAATTGAGACTACTGCCGCCGTCCATGAGGACACGGGTGAGATGGTATCCGTCGATTATTGGGTCAAGCACCAAGGCCTTTGATCCTCCGTGCCGAACCCTAGTTCGGCCGTCCCAGTGATCGAACGTGATCGGGTAAGACATCCAGTAGTTAGGTGTGGGTATGATGGGCTCTATATCCCGCGCGTCTCGATGCGCGCGTTCATGCCTTCTCATGGATGTGTGAGTCGCGTGGATCATGTTCACTGTTTTAACCTCTGGCGGGAATTTTTTCTATCCCCAGTGTTCGGCTGGCGAGGTTCATCCTCGTCTTCACTTGGTGTTTCCCTTCCCTTGTGTTCGGCATTTAATTTGCCGCCTGCTTGAAGACCCAACACTCTCTGTGCGTGTGGTCGCAGGTTTGTCAAGGGTGCCATGAATTTGGCACAGTCTGTCTAGGACTCTATTCAGACCGGACGGTCCCTCTTTACTGCCTTTAAATGGCTTTTTTTGCTGATCAGGTCGAGAACCCCTGAATCCGGCATTAACCGTTGTGTTATCCGGGCTCTCTTCCCTGTTTTGGCGTTTGTTTTTATTACGCCGTGGCTTCCCGTTGCCATCCCTTATTTCGGATGTGCTCGGGTCGCTGGTGCCTTTATTGGCTAGCCAGCTATCTTCACCCGTGCAAAAGCGGGTCATGAGACTTGTTAAGGCTGCCATTGTCCTTGGCTTTTCTTGGCCGAGGTGTCTGGTGAGCCACTCGTCACAGATGCTGTGTTTGAATGCCGCTAAAGCTTCGGCGTCCGGACAATCGACATTTTGGTTCTTCTTAGTGAGGAATCTGTTCCAAAGCTTGCAGGCGGACTCTCCGGGTTGTTGGATTATGTGATTTAAATCGTCGGGATCCGGAGGCTGCACATAGGTCCCTTGAAAATTGGCCCTGAAAGCGTCCTCGAGTTCCTCCCAACTCCCAATTGAATTTTCGGGGAGGCTTTTCAACCAGTGTCGAGCTGGTCCCTTCAGTTTGAGGGGAAGGTATTTGATGGCGTGGAGGTCATCCCCACGAGCCATATGTATATGCAGGATAAAATCCTTGATCCAGACACCTGGTCTGCTGTTCCCTCGTATGCCTCTATATTCACAGGTTTAAAGCCCTGTGGAAATTCATGGTCCAGTACTTCTTCGGTAAAGCACAGGGGGTGAGCAGCCCCTCTGTATCTGGACGTGTTGTGGCATGCCGTCTGCTGTTGTTGTGTCCGGTGTTTATTTCGAACTGGTATTGGATTAGCATGATTGATTTGGAGACCATAGTCCCTCGCCGGGGTGTGTCCTTTAGATCCATAAATGGACCTGGCCGCGCTAGCTTTCTTATCCAGGTGCTCACGTAGATCGTGCGCGGCGTCGGTAGCCGCTTTGTTGCGGTTATGAAGTGGCATGGCTTCGTCTTCGAATTCTGTCAGTAACTTGCGTTTTGGATAGCTCTTTGTATGGCGATCATCGCTGTATCTTTCTTCAGTGTCTAGCACTTTATTCCATCTACGATTGAGCATTTCCTGTGCTGCTTTGAGCCGTTGTTTCTGCTTCTTTAGACTTCTTGCGGTGGCCATAAGCTTTCTGTGGAGGTTATCTCGTTCCATGCGTTTTTCCGGGATGATGAATGCATCGTCATCCGGACTGCTTTCTTGTGCTGGTTCGGTTTGATGACCTCGTCCGTCGGGATCATTGTCCTCGGGCGTCTGCTCCGAACTGTGTTCGGGGTGGCCTGGTTCGCCCTGCTCCATCGCTGGGTCCGTATGGTCGTTGTTGCCTTCGGAGTTGACTGTAGTATCGATCCTTCTGGCGCTCTTGTCGCTATTTTTACTGTTGCTGGACTTAGAACGGCGTCTGCGCCGTTGCTTTGGCTTTTGCCCGGGGGTTTTATCTTCCGGATTGTCGCCTTTGTCCTCTTTGGGCGTATCCACCATGTATATGTCGTGTGACGAGGCAGAAGTCCAGCGCCCCATAGATTCCGAATCTTCTCCTGCATCGTCGTCCATACCGTCGATGCCTTCAGAGTCGAAGTCAGGCACGTCGGTTAAATCATCGACCGTGGCTATGAAGTGGGTGGTGGGTGGGAACCGAATTTCTTCGTCGCCTGTTTCCCACTCGAGCCAGACATAGTTTGACACGAAATTTTCTGTCAAAGAGAGAGTTTTTAACGAGTTCAGCATGTCGCCAAAGGGCGAGTGCTGGAAGATATCCGCAGCGGTGAACTCCATTACCGGAGCCCAACCTGGCTCGACTGGCCCGGGAGTGCGCGGACCGGAACCAACATCTGGATACGAATCCGGGGGTCCGAAGTCACAGGCCACCATAGAGGTAAGGCCCATGTTCGGCTCCACCGCCGATGAGTGTGCGAGCTGCGGGGCGGGGTCCAGCCCTCCGTCCTTAGGCAACGCAGCCTGCTCCGGATTTAGGTCCGAAGCTACTGCGGCGGTGATACCCCGAGCTTTGTCCGACAGCAGGTCTAAGCCGTGCTCGTCGTGACTGTCCGGTGCTCCTGGCATAGGCCCGAATCCGTCGAAGATCCAGTCTCCGCGGATGTCCGCCGTGTAGTTCAGGTTTCCGATCCTGATCTGGTGGCCAGGGGCGTAGCTATCGATCTGCTCCAGATGGCCAAGCGAATTGGCCCGCAGGGCGAAGCCGCCGAACACGAAGATCTGTCCGGGGAGAAAGGTCTCACCCGGGACCGTGTTGTTGACGATGGTTGAAGGAGCCATCGAGCCCTGTAGCGACGACACAGAGGAACTCTCAATGAAAGCACCAATTCGGTGTCAAAACCGGAGGATCTCGGGTAGGGTGTCCTGATCTGTGCGTCTTAGGTTGATGGTAACAGGAAGCAAGAGACACAATGTTTACCCAGGTTCGGGCCCTCTCGATGGAGGTAAAACCCTACTTCCTGCTTGATTAATATTGAAGATATGGGTAGTACAAGAGTAGATCTACCACGAGATAGTAGAGGCTAAACCGTAGAAGCTAGCCTATGATGGTATGATTGTAATTGTGATCGGCCTTCTAAGGACCAACCTCTCCGGTTTATATACACACCGGAGAGGGCTAGGGTTTACATGGAGTCGGTTACAAGTAAGGAAATATAACATCCGGATCGCCAAGCTGGCCTTCCACGCCAAGGAGAATCCCATCCGGACACGGGATGAAGTCCTGAGTCTTATGTCTTCACGCTTCGATAGTCCGGACGATGTATATAGTTCGGCTGTCCGGGTACCCCCTAATCCAGGACTCCCTCTGCGGGGCGCACTATACAAAGGCCGGGGTGGCTCGGCCGAGGGGGGCCAGTGAGCGAGAACGCCACTTAACGGGCGGGCGGCGGGAGGAAGGCGGCGCTATGGGCTCCGACCCGGCTCGGCTGGGCCTTTGTCCCAGTCGGTCGAGAATTTTTTTAATAATTCCGCCGAAGAAAAATCCTAATAAAATATAAAAATTCTAAAAATGCCAAAACAATTTTCACCGTCTAAATAAAATATTTAGAACAAAGTGAAGATTGTTCTGGCCTAAAAATGCATATTTTTCGAATTCAAGTAAAATAGCAAATAAAATCCAATAAAAATATCTATTTGATTTTATAATTTTTCCTCCAATATTCCTCTCTCTTTGAAGAAGTCATATTATCTTCTCTCTTTATTTTTTTTTTAATATTAAATATTTGGAAAGAAAAAATATTAAAATCAAATTGATCCTCTTTTCAAATTTGAGAAAATTCAAATATGAAAATTTATGAAATCTTCAACTATCTCCTTGGGTCCTTGAGTTGCTTAAAATTTCTAGGATCACAACAAAAATGCAAATAAAATATGATATGCATATGATGACCTATGTATAACATTCAAATTGAAATTTGAGATGTTACAAAAAATGACATATACTCTAGAAAAGGAACTTATTAAAACGCAGGGTATTTTGACCTTCCTATATATTGATTTTTTGGAAAATCAGAAAGAAAAGTAAAACAGGAACTAAAAATTACTTAAATGTGCATCAACACCATATATAATTGATGTTAATATAGCATGAATACTTAAAATGATAGATACGTTGGAGACGTATCACCTAGCTTGTCATGTACTTTAGTTGCTGGTCTTGAAAGCGGTTAAACAACACTTCCCTGTACAACGTCTTTAGGCCTCTATGCTCCATGTCGCATCACATCGGAGTTGACATACACCACCTCGGTCTTGGGAAATGATGAAGCAGTGTAGCCAACAACCATGCCGAAATATTTCCGGCGTCGCCAGCTACTTTTACCTGAAGAACTCCGGCGTCCCACCGTACGTGAAGGTTATCAATCTGGTTGTGACAACACATACCAGTCTTATACATAGGTCCACTGGGCCACATGGCATCCTTCACCCGGCGTTCAATGTGAGGTGAGGACATGGGTAAAGGGCCCACCAATTTCACGTCCCATCAACAGGGATCGTGCACCACGATCCTCGCATAAAGGTTAACAACTGCCACTCCACCCCACTGTGTAATTTAAGTACAGTATAACCGTACCTAAAGCGAGCCCTCACATCAATTTGGATTTTCGGCCGTTCATTTTCATGATCTATACGTTTCTGGCCGTCAGATCCATGTCTCCCGCAACTGGCCTAGCTGTCCTATGGGCTGCTGCTCCACAGGCCGAAAGGAAGCCCCCTGGTTAACTAGGCCGTCGGCCAGCCATTCCAGCCCATTCATCAAAGCATCTGCACTTCGCTCAAGGGTTCCAGTGCCACGGTTCGGTGAAGGGGGTCCATCGACGAATGATACAGACCAGCGACACGTGTGCGTTCCATCCGGTCCCGATGCGAGGCTCACGGCTGCGGCGGGCGCTTGATGCGGGCAACGCGGATGGCCTGCGGTGGAATCCAGCCGAGCTGCGAATGGAGGGGGATCCAGTGGAAGCGCCAGATGCGGGTGAATCGGGGACCGATCGATCGAGTCCGCGCGCGATCCGCCTGCGAGGTAGAAAGTTGGGGAGACGCGGGCGAAAATTGTGCCTCAGCTCCTGGAAATGTCTCCACTCATACATCAAACGCATTCATGTCGAGGGCCAACGTCTCATCTGCTGGACACTTCAGTTTCCAATTGGTACGTGTATATATGCTTCTTCCCCTGCCATTGTTCGCTCACCCTCTCACCTCCAGCAGCACAACACCTTCAGGATTGCCCTCTCGAACCGTAGAAGCATCTGGGCAAGTGGCCTCGTTAGCGCACCGCCGAATCATCGTCCTCTTCGACGGCCACCGCGGGCAGCAGCGGGGCAGCCCAGAAACCGTAGCTTTTCCTCGGGCAGGGCTGCGGCTCCTTCAACATGATTTTTCATGGTGGCTTGATCACGACCAGTAGAAACCAATAAATAGGCTGAGGCAAGGATTTACTGCTGAATATAAAAGAGATCTGTGGGAACTGCATCAGTAGTATGCAAATGGAACTTTTGAGTACTGAAGTTGAGCAAAAGTTAAAAAAAATCAGTCATGCAACCGAAGTAGAGCCTCTTTAGTAAGAGAACATACAAATTTTAAGTTTTTTATAGCCTGCACTGGAGGATGTAGAATTATGTTTGTACAATTTTTGAATCATTTTCTTAGTGTACAGTCTTACTGTGTCAAGTTATTTACTGTGTGCAGATTTGCTTTTGCCATTGTTGATCACGTCCTTCTCTGTGCTAGGAAGTATATACCTACTTATTGATTTTTAGGATCCTTTTTACTTATGCTAAACTTACATCCTTCTGTCAACCGTTTAGTGATTATTCCGAAGGTACACTACCTATTCCTAGATGCACTTGATCACTAGATCTTGTCTGACTTGGCCTTTGTACCACACTTCATTCCAGACCAGATACTGTTAATGAGAAGTTAGTTGGTGTAATTTGTGATCAAACTTGGTGCCTGCTACTTTCAATCTAATCGCACAACTCAGTGGGTAGGCTCGGTTTGCTAGAAGCTTGACGTGCTCGCCTACTTTTTTTTGCTACTTTCATTGGTATGACAAAGGGAAACGTTCGGGGCCGGGCACCGACGGAAACATTGGGCCGGTCTTCCTCTTCCTCGCGTCTCCTTCATGGGGCGCGCGGAAGCCCTCTTCTTTTGCCCTTTCCTCCCCACCCCTTTCCCATACCTTCCCCTCTTTCCGAGCTGCGACTGGGCCACCACGAGCTACTTCGCCGGCGGCCAGGCTCCCCTCGCCGACTGCCATGGCTGCCTGCCGCCATGGCCAGATCCATCCCCTACCTCAAGCCTTCACGCGGGCGCATCCCCTCCCCCCTTCCCCCTCCCCCCGGGTTGCGACTGGGCGACCACGACCTCCATCGCCGGCGGCCAGGCGCTCCCTCGCCGGCCGCCATGGCTGCCTGCAGCCATGCCCGGATCCTCCCGCGTATACAAGTGTTGCAACCGTCATCTAGAAAAGCTTCAACAGCCGTTGAAAAAAGCTTCAACCATAGACATGGAAAGCTTCAATGGCAGCACAACAAAGGGAAAGCTGCAACTGTTGTTGGATTTTGCAACTACCGGCAAAGCTTTTTGCTACATCCATCAGGCAGAGCTACGACCTCGCGAGGACGACAATGATTTTTTTGCTGCAACCGTAGCAGGTTTTTGCTACTACTGTTGGAGGTTTTTGCTACATCCAGTAGATAAAAAAGTTTCAACCAGACAACGAAATACAGGAAAAAACCGTTTTGACAAAAAGCTTCAACCCACAGATGAAAAAGCTTCAAACAGAGATTGAGAAAATCCTCCTCGACGACGACCATGGCATCTCTCTGTGTTTTTGTTGCAACCGCAGAGTAAAAAGCTGCAACCCTTTGTGAAAAAAGCTTCAAGCTCAGGTGAAAAAAAGCTTCAATTGGCACGGTGGAAAGCTTCAATCCGCGAGAAAAGCTTCAACAGGCATAGAGAAAAGCTTCAACCGATGAGATAAAAAGCTTCAACCTGACTCGCCAATGGCAGCGAGCAGCGACGTTGAGAGCTGCGTCGGCGACACGACAGTCCAGCGACGACGACGGCTGCTAGGTGCTGCGACGACAAGGGGTGCCGGTGTGCTTCAAGACGGCGCCATTTTTTGCTACGAGGGGTGATGGGCTTTCTGCTGGACCGGGGGGCGAGTACGGATGCTGCGACGGGGACGGGGACGGGGACGGCGGCCGGCGGCGACAGGGACGGAGAGCGCATCCAGCAGCGTGGGACTAGGGGGGGGAGGAGGTCCAGGTGAGGGGGCTAGTCGCCGGCGACAGGAGCGGCTGGGGTGAGGACGCGGTGAAGAAGAAGAGGAAGAAGTCAACGCGGGGGAAGGGGGCTCGAGGAACAGATCTGACGGCTGGAGCTCGCGGATCGGACGGCTGGGCCTTGACCGGCCCAACGATTGGGCCGGTGCGCCGGCGCAGATAAATGCCCTATGGCAAAGCCATGTTGTCTGTAGTAGCATAGCTTTTCTTATATAGATTTTCATAACACTGAGGTTTTTTTATGGATAACACTGGGATTTTAGATAGCTTTTTTTGTTAGAATTCACAGACTGTTCTTAATTCTGCCGCTCTATCTACCTGGACCGCGTCGCTTATTCTGAAGGAGCTGTGCGTTCTCAGCTGGTAGCCCCTGTCGACCGTTGAAGTTAATTATGATGCAATTCATAAATCGTAGTTGCTAGATATTAAAATTTGCTGAGCCATTTTAACTATGTCCACCATAATAGATGATACATGCTTGGAAAAGGCTACTTAGGCTTGAGGCTTCTCAGGGTAAAGGTGTTATCTTTTTGGTTTCTTGACGCTACAAACTCTTGGCATTCAGTTAACTCTGTACTGTCCAGATCTCATCAATACTTCCAGTTGAGAATAGCAGAAGTTCTGTTAATTAACCTATAGTCTGGACTACAGTATATCACTATTATATCATGTTGTAATCATTCTGTTGTTGCACACAAGTTGGGTTTGAGATGATTGCTGCTATTGCAGAAGCTGAGGGGATATTTGTTAGCACTAAGCAATTCAAATCGATGATTGGGAATGGTAGTTTGCACACAAAATTTGGTTATTTACAAAGGTGCAATTGTACACATTTGAGATATAATTTATAACTAATCACTACAACAAGATAAACACTGACCTGCTCAAATTATGGCTAGCTCTGTTTCTGAATTATGTATAGGTTGTTCGATCAGTGTTATTGTTTTTCGGTAGTTTATTTTTATTTCTTGTTTTCCCGACATAAAGACTAGCATTGCATGCACAAGAAATCGGCATAATGTCCATATCGTCTGATAGCGCGCGCCTTTATGGAAGTTGATATTACAAAGCATATATTGTACAATCTAAGTTTCCCGATTGCACAAATTTACTAGATGGATGGCTCGGTATTATGTGGCATAAATAGTATCGCGTGAGTGTTAGCAGTTATGAGAGACTAAATGGAACTTGAGTATGTGGACTTGCTATTAAGCTCTGACATAGACTCTTTCCGATGTTATGATAAATTGCAATTGCTTCAATGACTAAGATTATAGTTTGTTGGTTCTCAATAAAGTTTATGATTCGTACTCTTCATTGTGAATGGATTAGTACTTGAACATAAGAAATCATATGAAAATATCTATATATTTTGCTGTTATGAGAACAATCATGATGCACTAGTAGAAAAAGGGTCAAATGTGAAGCACAGTAGTGCCGGTTGGAATTTCAGCCGGCACTAATGTGTACACTAGTGCCGGTTCGTGGCGGCGATCAATAGCACCGGTTCGTGGCGAACCTTTAGTACCGGTTCATGCCACGAACCGGTACTAAAGAGGCTGTGTCAGCCTGCGGTCAGGCTATGGCCCCACCATCACCATTTAGTGCCGGTTCGTACCACGAACCGTTATTAATGAGGTTATGGCAAGCTGTTTTTAGTTCCACCTCGCTCCCCTAACAAGCCTTTTACCACCTTAAATATGTTATTTCTCAAACTATCACAAGCACTTGGTCTTCATTGAACTCTATGTGTAGAATTTGTGGCGCAATATGAGTCTTCATCGGTTTATAAATCGTTGATGACTCATATTGACAATTGAGATTGTACACACAAAGATCATTGATGATCAAAGTATTTTTGATGTTATAAGATCATATTGACAATTTAGACTGTAAAGAAATATAAGATCATGATCTAAATGCTCTTATATTTTTTGCGTTCAGTATGCACCATTCAAAGCGACGCCATCAACTTTCAACCCTTTATGCCTTCATTTGCTATTTTTCATGCATTTAATGATTTGTTTTGAGAACTAAATGACCTGGAAATTGGAAAGCACTACAAATGAACTCTGAAAAAGTTGAAACTTGGCATGGTATCATCATTTCACCCACATATCATGTTCAAAAAGTAGAGAGGGTTACGGCAAAACTGGATGCACTTTGTTTACAAACTGGACAATCTCTTTAGAAGTATTCGGTTCGATTTAAACTAAACTCATCTGTTACAAAAGCATTTCATCTTTTAAACTTATTACAACTCCAGACTTTTTGTGCATTCAGTATGCACCATTCAACTGCTAGGCGGGAGGAGCTCTTAAGTACCGGTTCCAACTGCTAGGCGGGAGGAGTTGTTTAGTACCGGTTCGTGCCACGAACTGGTACTAATGAGGTTGTGTCAGGTAAGGCTGGGCCCCCACGAGCACCTTTAGTACCGGTTCATGGATGAACCAGTACTACAGTTTCTTAGTAAGCAGTTTTTTAGTCCCACCTCGCGAAGAGAGAGGGACTAGGAGCGGTTTATAAGCCCCGAGTGCAGAGACGATGAAGAAGAGGCTCAATGCTCACGTTGCTTAGCTTCAAGCCTTCAGTAATATGGTAGACTGCACGGAGCTATGCGCAGTGCAGTTTACACTATTCCGAAAGGCTTGAAGCAAATTAACGAGCATTGCACCTCTTTTTTATTTTTAATAACTTATTACAACTCCGGACTTTTTCTGCTATGGCAAAAACTAATTGCACGTCGGCATTTCTTTTTTTTTAACTTTGGTTATAACTCCAGACTTTGACCATCAAGTTTTGCAGAAAAGAAAAAATAGCAGAAAAGAAAAAATAGCAGAAAAAAAACTATAGCTGAAAAGAAAAAAACTATATAAAATGACCGTGAAATTGAAAATCACTACAAAATGAACTCTGGAAATGTTAACTTTCGGCAAACTGGATGAAAAACTACTCACAAATAAACAGAAGAAAATAAATATAATAGAAAAGAAAAAACTACGCAGAAATAAATAGAAGAAAATAAAGCAGAAAAGAAAAAAACTATAAAAAAATTGGGGCGCTGCCCTGTGGGCCTGCTAGCCACGGGCGTGCAATTACAGGCCTTAAAGGCCCAGCAGACTCATTGTGGCAGCGCTGCAGAGAATTTAGGCCCACAAGCCTGCTATACAGAGGAGTTCAAAGGAGCAGCCGCGGCTGGGTTTATAAACCAGTGCGGCTGCCCTTCACCCGGCGAGGTGGGACTAAACTTTGGGGTGGCAGCGCGAGGCCTTTAGTACCGGTTGGTGGCTCCAACCGGTACTAAAGGGTGATCTTTAGTACCGATTGGAGCCACCAACCGGTACTAAAGGCCTGCTCTTCCCGCCTCTTGGCCTGGCCAAAGTTGGCCTTTAGTACCGGTTGGTGGCTCCAACCGGTACTAAAGGCCCATCCTCTCGCGACATCGCTGCGCGCCGCTCGATCCTGCTGCCGCCGCCGTCGCCCGTCGTCCATCGTCGTCTTTGCTGTCCCCGCCGCCCGTCGTTGCGTCGTCTCGCCGCCGCTAAACGCCGCCGCCGTCCGTCGTC
The DNA here is from genome assembly GCA_021605145.1 of Aegilops bicornis. Taxonomy (NCBI): domain Eukaryota; kingdom Viridiplantae; phylum Streptophyta; class Magnoliopsida; order Poales; family Poaceae; genus Aegilops; species Aegilops bicornis. The sequence continues at coordinate 51,426,699 of CM038669.1, forward strand.
GTCGCCCATGATCCCTGTCGTCTCTCACACCACAAGACCGGCGCCTACCAGACGCCGCCTTTCAAGACGCCGGGCGCCTGGCCAGACAAGACGGGCGGCGGCGACGGGATGCACACACACATACACACATACACATACATATATACACACATACACACACTACACACATACACACACACACATTTTTTTTTACTTATTTTCTGTTTTCTATTTTCTGTTTTTTAGAATATTTAATTAGATATTAATTAGCTAGGTATGTGAGATTTGAACTAGTTGAATAATTAATATAACTAGTTTATTTTTAGTAAGAAAATTTTCGAACTAGTTTATTTAGGTATATGAGATTTGAACTAGTTGAATAATTAATATAACTAGTTTATCTTTAGTAAGAAAATTGTCGAACTAGTTTATTTAGGTATTTGAGATTTGAACTAGTTGAATAATTAATATAACTAGTTTATTTTTAGTAAGAAAATTGTCGAACTAGTTTATTTAGGTATTTGAGATTTGAACTAGTTGAATAATTAATATAACTAGTTTATTTTTAGTAAGAAAATTGTCGAACTAGTTTATTTAGGTATTTGAGATTTGAACTAGTTGAATAATTAATAGTAATGTCAATTGTTAGAGATGAATATAGTTAGATATATATTTGAATTCGCTAGATATTAATTAATGTTAGATAGTAATAAGTGTTTAATGTTTCACCTATATGAACATATAGGAAATGTCATCTGACGATGAAAAAGATTTCATTATGTGCGAACACTGTGAAGACCAGCGCGGCCTGTGCGATAGAAATTTTCTTGTTGATGGTAGGCGCTTCAGCATCAAGCTGAATGAGACATTCGAAGTGGATACAGTAAGTCACAACGGCAATTATTATTTGAATGCAAAACATATGCTTCATTTGCTTCAACTTATAATTTTAAAGCATGACTTATACTTCATTTGCTTCAACTTATAATTTTAAATTTTCACTATTCTACTAGCGCATCCCCTGCCATGGAAGAATTTTGGTCTTGGATAAGATAGGTTTTAGTGCTATAGATGATATGGAGGTAAAGAGAGTTTACTTGAAGACGGAGCATGGGTATACTTTCAACGTCAAATTATATAATGGAGACACATACACCCATTTTGAATGCAAAACTTGGCAAGCACTATGCAAGGCTTATGCATTTGAGCCTGATATGGTTATCATCTTTGATATTCGTCCGGAAGATGATATTGAAGGTAATATAGACATGTGGGTCGATGTGCAAACGCCTACAGTTCTACCATTATGTGAGTTTTTCTCAACCATGCATGTATATGTTTATGTCTTTGATACAGTTTATTCAAAAATAGTTGACAACTAATTTGTATTGTCAGCTTATTTTGGTTCAAGCAAACATGTCCGGCGCTTGGTAGACAGGACCTACTACTGCCCAGGGCTCAACTAAACTGCGAGGAGATAAGTCATTATGTTTCATGGCTTGAGGATCTTAATACTGTCAAGACAAATTTTTTTCCTGAACTTAGAAATGTTAGTACTCAAAACGTGCGACCAATGGTGATCGCATTGAACTACGGTCACATCTATAATCGAAAGATGCTAAGATTTTAACTATTTGTCCTTAATTAGTGCATCTTTGCATACATTATTTTTGAAGCTAAACTTTCATTGCTTAGTATATTTATTACTATACGATGTTCTTTCATCAACAGGGACTTCCGATGACAGTTGTGCCTCAGTGGATCGAGACAAAAGGTCGCATGTCAATGGTTAGCTTACGACCAAGATTTCCTACATTACACATGAGTGCATTCAGGATTACTGAAAGCGAAGAATGCTTAATAGTGAAAGATTGGAGCAATATTGTAAACAATCGCAGAGAAGTACTAGGGGGCAGCAAGGAGAAGCGCAACCCAAGATTAGGAGACAGATTCATCTGCATGCTCCAGTATAATGAATCATGAGAGCTATACATGTTCTATGCTATTCTACCTGAGAGGGAGCAGCAGGAGTAGCTAGTTCATGCTCTTAATTAATTAGTACTTGTCCTCTCTCATGCATGTCCGTATTGTCCTGAACTTCGATGTTGGTGATGATTATGTTGAACTCGATGATATCTTTGCTTCTTGTCAAAAGTGCCCTCGATGATTATGTTGGTGAGTAGATAGCTAGCGGTAATGACTATGATGATTAAATAGTAGTGGTAACTATAATGACGACTATGATGATTTTTAGCTAGCTAAAGTTTATTTATTTATTAATATGCGATGATGATGATGACCACTACAACTCACTATAACGTAAAACAAACCTAAATTAAATTGATAACACAAATTTAATTGAAAAATAAAAAATAAAACAAAATCCCACAAACATTTAGTACCGGTTGCTGTTACCAACCGGTACTAAAGGGCTCCCTGCCCCCGGAGCTGCCTCGTGCCACGTGGTTGGCCTTTAGCACAGGTTCGTGCTGAACCGGTACTAAAGGGGGGGGACCTTTAGTGACCACACTTTAGTGCCGGTTGTGGAACCGGCACTAAAGGGCCTTACGAACCGGTGCTATTGCCCGGTTCTGCACTAGTGATGCCTTCATGTCCGTATTTTATTTTTATTGACGCCTCTACCTCTAAAGATGGGGACATATTTATCGTTATCGGCTTTCGCTTGAGGACAAGCGAGGTCTAAGCTTGGGGGAGTTGATACGTCCATTTTGCATCATGCTTTTATATTGATATTTATTGCATTATGGGTTGTTATTACACGTTATATCACAATACTTATGCCTATTCTCTCTTATTTTACAAGGTTTACATAAGGAGGGAGAATGCCGGCAGCTGGAATTCTGGGCTGGAAAAGGAGCAAATATTAGAGACCTATTCTGCACAACTCCAAAAGTCCTGAAACTCCACGTAATATCTTATAATAAACAATAAAAAATCCTCGCCAAAGATGAAGGCCAGGGGGCCCACACCCTGTCCACGAGGGTGGGGGCGCGCCCTCGTGGGCCCCCTGGTGGCCCTACGATGCCCATCTTCTGCTATATGAGGTCTTTCATCGAGAGAAAAAATCATAAGCAACCTTTCGGGACGAAACTCCGCCGCCACGAGGCGGAACCTTGGCGGAACCAATCTAGGGCTCCGGCAGAGCTGTTCTGCCGGGGACACTTCCCTCCGGGAGGGGGAAATCATCGTCATCATCATCACCAACGCTCCTCTGAGCGGGAGAGGTCAATCTCCATCAACATCTTCACCAGCACCATCTCCTCTCAAAACCCTAGTCCATCTCTTGTATCCAATTCTTGTCTCCAAGTTCGGGATTGGTACTAGTAGGTTGCTAGTAGTGTTGATTACTCCTTGTAGTTGATGCTAGTTGGTTTATTTGGTGGAAGATCATATGTTCAGATCCTATATGCATATTAATACCCCTCTGATTATGAACATGAATATGCTTTGTGAGTAGTTACGTTTGTTCCAGAGGACATGGGAGAAGTCTTGCTATTAGTAGTCATGTGAAGTTGGTATTAGATTCGATATTTTGATGACATGTATGTTGTCTAGCCTCTAGTGGTGTTATGTGAACGTCGACTACATAACACTTCACCATTATTTGGGCCTAGAGGAAGGCATTGGGAAGTAATAAGTAGATGATGGGTTGCCGTGAGTGACAGAAGCTTAAACCCTAGTTTATGCGTTGCTTCATAAGGGGCTGATTTGGATCCATATGTTTCATGCTATGGTTAGGTTTACCTTAATACTTTTGTTGTAGTTGCGGATGCTTGCAATAGAGGTTAATAATAAGTTGGATGCTTGTTCAAGTAAGAATAGCACCCAAGCACCGGTCCACCCACATACCAAATTATCAAAGTACCGAACGCAAATCATATGAACGTGATGAAAACTAGCTTGACGATATTACCATGGGTCCTCGGGAGCGCTTTTCCTATTATAAGAGTTTGTCCAGGGTTCTCCTTTGCTACAAAAAGGATTGGACCACCTTGCTGCACTTTATTTACTTTTGTTACTTGTTGCTCGTTACAAATTATCCTATCACAAAACTATCTGTTACCACTTGTTTCAAAGATTTTGCAGAGAATACCTTGCTGAAAACCGCTTATCATTTTCTTCTGCTCCTCGTTGGGTTCGACACTCTTACTTATCGAAAGGACTACGATAGATCCCCTATACTTGTGGGTCATCATGGGGTTAGAAGGGGTGTAGCTGGTTCCGTGTCCAACTGGGTAGGGGTACAATCTGCATGAGTGTGGGTTATGTACGGTGGGGCTGGTTCTTGGGAAAGTACAACCGTGGTTCTATCTGCATCAACAGGTAGCACGATCTTTTCTGAAGACCGTGTTTTTACTCCCAAAGATACTGCCATCACTCCCTCCAATTGAAATGGCTGATAAACAAGAAAAGTAATTGAATGTACGGACATTGTAAGACAGTCAGGTGCAATGGATAGTAGGGAAGAAAACAGGGCATGAAATATTTCACATTTATGTTGTCTAAGCAAACAGAATAGCAGGACATAATTTCACATATATGTTGGCTAATTAAACAGGATAGCATGACACAATTTCACATGTATGATGGCTATCTGAACACGATATAATGACATACTTCAAAATATGATGACTATGTAAACAGGATGACATGATATAACTATACGATGTGTCTATTAAAGTGGTTGTGATGCCATAAATCACAAACATGCCGTTGATGGAAACATGATGGCATGATATAATTCACGGATAGAATGACATAATTTAAAATATAATGACTATGTAAACAGGATGAGATGATATAACTATATTATGTCTTTAGAAAATGGATTGGCATGCCATAATTCAGATACATGCTGTCTATGTAAACATCATGGCATGACATAATTCAAATATATGATTTATATACTAAGGAAGTGAGCAGAGGGCAATCACATATATGATGTGTCAACTAAGGAGATGGCATTCAATATTGTGTATATGATGTAAAAACTAAGCATTGCAATACAACATATGCATTATATGAGTAATATAACCCTGCCAAGTTTGAGCATACACCTCAGGGGGATAATAGGACTGGTCATCTGCCTCTGAATCCTCCTCTGAAGAGCTATCTGTAACCAGCAAGATATCTGCTTCAGCAGGTAGCATTGTCTTCTCTGAAGACCTTGTTTTCACTCCAGATTTCTCCATCACCAATTCAAATGGCTGATGCACAGGAAGCGTAGTTGAATATACAAACATTGTCGACAAAAGCAATGAGAAATACAAAAAAATGGACGGCACGATATAATTCACATATATGACGCTTGCCTAAACAGCATGGCATTGCATAATTCAGATACATAATGCCTTGCAACAAGATAACATTGCATAATTCACATATATAATGTCTTGCAACAAGATGGCATTGCAATAATTCACATATATGGTAATTAGACACTAAACAGGAGGCATTCACACAAAGCATGTCTAAACTAAAAAAATGACATAGCAATGCAAGATACCATACACACGATATGAGCAACATAACCCTGCCAAGTTAGGGCATGCACCTCAGGGGGGAAATATGACCGGTCATTGTCGGTGCGGGGACGACACCTATGGGATCACAAGAATCCCTACTACGGTTGCGGGGCGCGGGGTCGCGAGAAGAGCGGATCAAACAGATAGCACACGGGTTCTTTATCCAGGTTCGGGCCGCGAGGATGCGTAAAACCCTACTCCTGCTTTGGTGGCTTGTTTATCTGTGTTCTTGAGCTAGCTATGGGGCGTGAGGAGTTCCAAAAGCGAATCCCTCCTGGTCGCCTTTGGGCCTCCTTTTATAGGGATAGGGTCGCCACCAGCACACAGGAGGTGGAAAGGTTATGATGATGCAAGTTTATCCTCGCATTACATGGCAAGGCGCCTTAAATGCGTCTTGCTTAGGTGTCCTCGCTTTATCGGAGACGGGGGAGAGCCCTGTCTCATCCGTCGCCGCTCCCTCTCGTGTTGACACGCGCCCTGGCCAGCGGTGCCCGCGGTGCCATGTAGGCAGGCAGGCAACTGAGGTGGCGCAATGGTGGGTCTCCACGAAGATCCGCTTGCCGCCACGCAGGTGCCTGCCCAACTGGTTGGGTCGGCAGCTGCATGCGAACGGCGGTGAAGGTTTGACTGGCGTGGGCCTGAGGGTGGCCCCACGGGTGTCCTTGGCAAGGGCTTCGCCGTAGCCCCGGCAAGGGACTTGCCGGGGCCCCAGCAAGGGTCTTGCCGCGGCGCCTGCTGTCATCCCCGGCAAGGCTCTTGTCGGGGCCTAGTGGTCCTTTGGCTGGGATCCCGCCAAGGGTCGTCATCTTCTATAGTGTGTATCTGATCTTGAATGTCTTCACAAAGATCTGCATACCACCACGGGGATGTCTCCCGAATCCTTGCCCCATGGGGGCAGTGGACTCAAGGGTGATCCGCTCCATAGGTGTGGGGCGAGCGGACGCGACAAGGGTCTTGCCGGGTTTGCTAAAACCGCCCCCCGACAAGGATCTTTTCGGGGGAGTCCGCCTCGTCCCCTTTGCTCTTTGTGGCCTTGGTCTTGGCATCGCTTGCTCCTTTCCGAAGCTTTGGCCTTACCTTGGCTCACCTCCCTTGCCTTGCTTTCGGTCTTGGCTGCGCCATGGCTCAGACTGCCCAGCACATTATAGGGGTACAAAGAGCGTACCCTCTTTTTGTATACCGACAGAGCCGCCGGGCCTGGGCCACACGTAAAGCGCAATCGCGTCGTTGGGCTAGGCCCAAAACGGTCTTGTGAGCAGGCAGGGGTGGTTTTACCGCGGTAAGTCTTTTTCGCGCTGCGCTTCCCATGCCTCCAGCGTGGCTCGGCGTGGGAGGCGTGCGTGGCGTGGGCGGCATGCGTGGGGCTGAGCCTGCGCGCATGCGTCACGTCGTAGTAAAAGGGGGCGGTTCGCGCCTTCCCCATAAACAGAGGGAGGCGTGGAGGCGCGGCCCATTTACTGAACGGGTCCGGGGCATGGTCTTCAAGGCGTCCACTCCCCACGATCACGGGGTGTGGAGAGGTCGCCTCACCCGTCGCCTCGGTCCCGCATGCCTGCCACGTGGCTCTTAAGCGCTTGGGGTGGCAAATGGTCGAGGCGGGAAACCGGGCCGTCGCGGGCCGGGGCAGCGGGTTGGTCCCAGTTCCCTGCGCCTTCCGCATCTTGATTGGCTGAGCGGGGCGGCCGACCCCCACCCCGTTCCTTTATAAAGAGCGAGGGGGGGAACGGCGTCCCGCACTCCTCCATCTTCTCCTTCCTTCAGCTTCTGCTCCATCCCCTCCGTCTGCCATGGAGAGAGGGAATCCTAGCCCTTCAACGATGGCAGCAAGGGTCGCCGCTCGATAGCGCGTCCTTCCTTCTCCTTCACCCGTGGTGGCAGAGCCAGCCGCGAGGGGAAGGGGGAGGGGACGAGGCCGCGGGCGAGGCCGGGGCCGAGGCCGAGGCGCTCAGGGAAGAGGAGAACGGGGCGACGCGCCTGTCTCGCCTCCGCCCGTAGTTCCTCCCCCATGGAGGGCCATGTTGGGGATGACCCTTGCGAGTTCTTCGTCAGGCTGCGTCGGTCGCCTCGCCGTCGCCTTCACCTCCCGACTCCTTTCGCGAGCGAGATGGAGCTGGATCCGCTGGAGTCACTGCGACTGCACAAGAGGGGTTGTTGGATCAGTGGTACGCGAGTCCCCGTCGACTTTCCAGCCCCTCAAGTGATGTATCTTGGTCGAGGGTGGAAGACGTTCGCTCATCTCCACCGCTTGACGGCGGGGCTCACTCTCCATTTCAAGCTGATGGAGGGTGGCCTCCTCTCCGGCAAGGTCTTCGGATGCTTCCGGACTCGGGCAAGGTGCTGCGTGGAGACCTCTTCTGATAGCGAAGACTCCTCCTCAGGCGGGAGTGGCGAGGAGGACAGCGGCAGCGACGACGAGGGTAGCAGGCGGCAAGATGACGGGTCCGACTAGGCATCAGGCGCCGCTCCGTGGGGCACCGGCGGTCCCATCATCCATGTCGCCGGCTTCCTCAACTTCTCGGGGTCGTCTCCTTGGGCGGCTGGCGTTGGGAAGCTGCGGAAGAGGAAGAGGGCAGGCGGCAAGGCCGTCTAGTCGGAGTACGCGGGCACAGATGTCTTCGGCCAGCGTCTTTGACGCCTGCCGCCTCATCTTCGAGCTCTGCTTCCGGCGCCGCCATCACCATCCAGCCTTCGGACGGCCACCGAGATGTTCTCTTGGTGCCTCCTGCCACCCGTAGCTCGGCTAGGCGCCCCTTTTGCCCTTTTCACCTCCTTGACCTGCCTCCTGAGGAGAGGGACAAGAAAGGGATTACGGGCACCTTATCTCTTTTTAGTTTGTATGCCTTTGGGCCTTAGTTGATTTTAAAACTTGTAATCCCATCATTCATGTTTTTCATTCCCCATGGGCTGTACCTGAGCGGAATGTTTATAATGAAAAGGGGATGCTTGCCGGGTCATTTGTTTGCGGGTAGAACCCACGACAAGGAGTAAATCCTTGACATCCCTAAGATAAACATTTCCTTGCCCGGCAACATGCCCTGCCGTCTTCCCACTTCGCTCGACCTTTCTCACGCTTTCGGCGGAGGCAGGGATGAGGTGGGTTCAGGCTCCTCGCTTCATCCTTTTGCTGCCGCGACTACGACCAAACCTGGCCCTAGGAACGAGCTCTAGGGCCTAGAGTTTTAGGGGAGCACGGTAGCTTTGGGAAAAAACTAGGTTTCACATACCTCAGTCCATAAGGGAATGCATGATAAGGGATGAAGAACTTATCTGAAGCTGTAGCCCCCGGCAACTCTGGTTTGCCGTGGGTGAATCCTTGTACTTGCAGCCCCCGGCAATACTGGCTTGCCGGGGTCTAGATGTCGGTCTGTCCCTCTTTTCTTTTTCGTCCTCAAGTGATCCGGCCAGGATATCTGTGAGTCCCGCGAACCGAAGAAGACAAAAGAACGGCAAAGAGACGCACACTCGACCTCTAAGCACTATCAACCCTAACCAAGGACGAGACTCGACCTAGCATGCATGCTATAACTTAGGGCGCCAGCGCTTCATTTATTTATGCTCAGGGTCTGCGCCTGGCTTTGTACAAAGGGTTACATGCATCATCGGCAATGCTTGTACAAAAGGTGGCTTGCCGGGGGGTCCGGCAAGCCGCACCTTACGGGTAAAACTTGCGAAGATGCTCAATGTTCCAGGAGTTACTCACCGTAACGGCATCTTCGGTCTCCAGGCGGACTGCGCCGGGACTGGTGACTCGTATTACCCGATAAGGGCCTTCCCACTTTGGTTTCAACTTGTTGGAATTCTTGGCCAATTGAACGCGCCAAAGGACAAGGTCGCCTTCCTCAAGGCTTCGGGCATGAACATTGCGGCTATGGTAGCGGCGCAAGGCTTGCTGGTAGCGTCTTTGCTCTCACCGCCTCAAGGCGATCTTCCTCAAGGAGCACTGCGTCATCTTGCCGTAGTTGTTCTTGCTCAAGCTCGTCGTAAGCGAGCACTCGAGGTTACCCGTATATGAGTTGAGTGGGGAGAACTGCTTCTGCCCCGTATACCAGGGCAAAAGGTGTCTGGCCGATGGCTCGATTTGGTGTCGTCCTGATTGACCAAAGAACCGCCGGAAACTCATCAATCCAATGCCTTCCACTCTTGTGCAACCTGTCAAAGGTCTTGGTCCTTAAGCCTCGCAGTGCTTCAGCATTTGCCCTCTCAGCTTGACCATTGCTTCGCGGGTGAGCAACGGAAGCGAAACAGACTTTGCTGCCGAGGTCTTGGGTATATTGCATGAAGGTGTGGCCTGTGAACTGTGTGTCGTTGTCGGTGCCGGCGTGGGAGTCTTGGAAGCCCTCGCGTCGCCTGCGAGCGGGGTGGCAGCGATCTTGGAAGGCCCCGCGCCACCCGCGGAGGGCCTGGCTCCGTCTTTGGATTTGGCGGCGTGCGGCCCGTTATCAGCGCGCACGAACATCGCCGCCTCCCAAACTTCGCTCTTTGGGACGGTGTTGGTGTTCGCGGCGCGCCGGGTCCTTTCTGCGACCGGGCCACTATTCGCCCGCGTCGGGACGGGATGTCCGGCTTCCGACGGGCCAACCGCCACTGTGATCTTCTTCTTGGGCGCCATGACGATGAAGAAGCGTCGAACTAACTGCTAGAGCCGATTCTCACAACTGTGCCCCCTACCTGGCGCACCAAAGATGTCGGTGCGGGGACGATACCTATGGGATCACAAGAATCCCTACTACGGTTGCGGGGCGCGGGGTCGCGAGAAGAGCGGATCAAACAGATAGCACACAGGTTCTTGATCTAGGTTCGGGCCGCGAGGATGCGTAAAACCCTACTCCTGCTTTGGTGGCTTGTTTATCTGTGTTCTTGAGCTAGCTATGGGGCGTGAGGAGTTCCAAAAAGCCGAATCCCTCTCCTGGTCGCCTTGGGCCTCCTTTTATAGGGAAAGGGGTCGCCACAGTAGCACACAGGAGGTGGAAAGGGTACAGTGATGCGAGTTTATCCCTCGTATTACATGACAAGGCGCATTTAATGCGTCTTTCTTAGGTGTCCTTGCTTTATCGGGGACGGGGGAGAGCCCTGTCTCGTCCGTCGCCGCTCCCTCTCGTATTGACACGGCATACAGCCATCGGTGCCCGCGGTGCCATGTAGGCAGGCAGGCAGCTGAGGTGGCGCAATGGTGGGTCTCCACGAAGATCCGATTGCCGCCACGCAGGTGCCTGCCCAACTGGTTGGGTCGGCAGCTGCATGCAAACGGCGGTGAAGGTTTGATTGGCGTGGGCCTGATGGTGGCCCTACCGGTGTCCTTGGCAAGGGCTTCGTCGTAGCCCGGCAAGGTCTTGGGGGGCCCCGGCAAGGGTCTTGCCAGCTGGCGCTTCTTGTCATCCCGGCAAGGCTCTTGCTGGGGGCCTTGTGGTCCTTTTTGGCTGGGATCCCGCCAAGGGTCGTCATCTTCTATAGTGTGTATCTGATCATGAATGTCTTCACAAAGATCTGCATACCACCACGGGGATGTCTCACGAATCCTTGCCCCATGGGGGCAGTGGACTCAAGGGTGATCCGCTCCGTAGGTGTGGGGCGGGCGGCCGCGGCAAGGGTCTTGCCGGGTTTGCTAAAACCGCCCCCCGGCAAGGATCTTGCCGGGGGAGTCCGCCTCGTCCCCTTTGCTCTTTGTGGCCTTGGTCTTGGCGTCCTTCTGCTCCTTTCGAGCTTTGGCCTTACCTTGGCTCACCTCCCTTGCCTTGCTTTCGGTCTTGGCGGCGCGGCTCAGCTGTCGTCTGTGTACAGTTATAGGGGTACAAAGAGCGTACCCCTCTTTTTGTACACCGACAGTCATCTGTCTCTGAATCCTCCTCTGAGACCTATCGGTAACCAGCAAGACATGTGCTTCATCAGATAGCATTGTCTGCTTTGAAGACCTTGTTTCCACTCCATATTTTTCCATGACCGTGCTGAATGGCTGATGCACAGGAAGAGTAATTAAATGTACTAAAATTGTTGACAAATTTAACACGTAATAAAAAAATGATGGCATGATATAATTCACATATAATATGACTTGCTAACCAGTGTGGCATTGCAAAATTCACATATATGATGCCTGGCTAGACAAGATGGCATCGCATGATTCACATATCCAATAAAGAAACTAAACAGATGGCATTGACACAAAGCTTGTCTAAACTAAGCAGATGACATCTTTAATGTATACAGTAAGCAATGCAAGGCACCATATGCATGACATTACCAACATCAGCATGCCAAGTTAGGGCGAAGACCTCATGGGGTAAATAGGAGTGGTCTTCTCCTTCTGAATCCCCCTCAGGACAGTTATCTTCCTCTTGATTACGATCCGAAATGGGTGGAGGGGGGCTGCCTTTGTGCCCACAATGGAACAACGTCCGCATAAAATTTTATTGCCACGCAAGGCTCGTCTCCTTTGCTCTACATGATAAGTTCCATTGTGTACAATAACTGGCATGCATAGGAATAAAACATAGTGAGATTATGTAAGGAGTGCATGCAAAAATCCAGAGTGATGGTAGCAAACTGTGGATAGACCCAAAACCAATGATAGCAGGCATATAATAGCTTTAGTTAAAAAATACAGATAATGGCTCCTTTAATGTTTGTTTGCACCCAACATGAAACTCATAGTAGACACCAGAGATTAACCAGATAGTAGATAGATAGTACTGATTGCTGCCCAAATATGTACCGCACAACCATTTAAAAACTCAAGTTTCAGCATTAGTTTGGACCTGACTCGGAGTCTAATAGGTGAGCACGACGATAATGTAGCATGTCATCATATTAAGTGACGCTTAACGTAAGCAGACACGGAAGAGTGCGACCTCTCTTGCGGACCCATGTAGTCCCCAAGGTCATCTGCTCAGTTGATGATGGCAATGCAGTTGTCGTGGCTGCCGGTGGCAGGGAAGAAGATCTGAGGCGGTAAAAGACAGTCTGGAGAGCGGATCCCTGCTGTGGTGAACCCTTCCGTCGTTGGAGCAGCTGAGCTGGGGTGGAACACAGCGCCGCAGGAGCAGGACAAACCACACAAGGTTTTCTTTGACACATATCTGTAACAGAAGTAATTGAGTAAGGGCTTGTTTGAATTTGATTCTAACAATGGAGGGATAGGAAATAGACAGGAATAGGATAGGAATGCATGTGCAAAACAGAGAATTTAAAAACACAGGATTTCTGCCAATCTGGGTGTTTGATTCACAACAATTGGAAGATCACATGATGCAAAAAAGCATGGTGAGATTAAGTCAAACCACAAGAAAATGTACGGTTATAATGCTATTATGCTACTATCTCTTAGTCTTTTGCTTGATGAATAGGCATATGAAAAGGAGGAGAAGTGGAAATTAGAATTCCTACGGATTTTCTTTCAAGGAGACACTAAAGGAACAAATCCTACAGTTTTCCTTTGCTCCATTCCTTTCCACCAAATTCATGAAAAGTAGTACCATAGGAAACTTTCCAATTCCTATGTTTTTCATTCACTTTTCCTTTCAAGCACTGGCGATTCTATTAGGCAGGCTTGAGCAAGGAAAATCCTACAGTAAAAAAATGTTTTTGGGCTACTTCTATTAATTTGGACCCAGGCCACTGCCATACTAGCTCAACTCCCAGGCCCATCGACAAATGCACAGCTCAAACGCGCAGAGATAAATAATGATGGCGTTCAAGAGAGTCCATCACGGATAGCTAAGGTGCCTGGTACCTCACTGCTTGTCATATAGTAGGATAAAATAATCGTATTTCCCGTTACTACGAGTGCTCAGTGGACAATATATATAACATGTAGAGTAAAATAGAGATGCAACAAGTGTACAACCTCTTTGGCGAAGCCATGTCAATCTCAGTGTGATTTGGTTGGCCGGTGAGGATGCTCCGGCTGACTTTGTTGTCGGAGGAGGGGAAGAAGATCTTAGGCGTCTGGAGATGGAGCCCGAGGTACTGCTCCGCTGTGATGGAGGGTTTCGTCGTTCGAGCAGCTCCGGTGAGTTGGACGACGCCGAGGCTGAAGCAGGACAAGAGAGACAACGAACAACGTTAACCTGAGTGGAATTCTAATAGAAACTCCAATACATGACGTAAAATACATAACCACAAAGTGCTAGATGTAAAATACATCAGCCGCTCATCTCTGAACTTAATCGTCAAACTGAACTTAACCGTTAAACTGAACTTAACTGTCAAAACTGAATTTTTCTGTCGAAACTGAACGCACTAGCAAGGTGAGGCTACACATCGGTCGACTGACTTTTTCATCTCTGGTCAGTCGATTTTGCAGCCATTGGATACGACATCAAGGGCCTGCGGTTCATCTTCAACCTCCACCCCCGAGCCGCCACCACCACCGCCAAACACCAGCCCCGCCGCTCATGCCGGGCGGTGGCGCCACCCTGCCCGCCTAAAAACACTCCACACCGTGGTCCGCCGCCGCCCGGCCATCCCTCTAGCCCCGCGTGCCGAGCTTTTTTCAGGCGATCCCCATGCCACCGCCCACCAACGCCCGCCACCGCCACACCACCGCCCCATCCACGAACCCTAAGATAGATAGTGGGGTACCTCTCCGTGAGCCCCCCTCCCCCTGGCTGGTCCTTCCTTCACCCCGGCGAGCACCCCCCCCCCCCCGCCTGAAAATCGACTGACCCAAAAGTCGATTCAGTCGATTGAAGTGTAGCTAAATCGGAGCAGCATTGCAAGCAAGAGTAAGAGCGAGAGCAGCAGCGCGAGAAAGAGCAGACCAGGCAGGGGACCGAGAGCAAGAGCAGAGCAGCAGCGCGAACGAGAGCTAAAGCAGCAGCAACTCCTATTGATGTAGACGTCGCCGCCGAGGGAGCGACGCCGTGGAGGAAGTGGTCGGCGATGCCGCCGTGGATGGATCCGCGCCGTGTCGGCTCAGGACCGAGCGCCGGCAGCACCGTGAGATCGAATCAAGAAGAAAATGTGGAGATTAGTGTACAACCTCTTTGGTGGCGCCGATTAGGCCGCAGCTTCATCCGAGGAAATGAGGATGATGATGTTCTTCCGGTGGTGCAGGTGCAGACAGTGGTGTGGGAATGGAGGTGGCGCGAAAGACAAGGGGAATATCGGGGCAGCTCCTTGGAGGTGGAGGACGGGGTGGCTGAACCGGCGGGACGATGAGATCGACGACGGATCCTCATCCGGTACGGTGGATGAGGGACGTCGAGGTGTTGATGTGGACGACGTCGTCGGGGAAGAGGCTCCGCCGGGTGGCGGATGGAGCAGGTGTGGGGTTTTGTCGCGGGTTTTCGCGGCCTCGGTGTCTGAATGGGTGGGCGGATGGGATGGCAGTGGGGAACCATGGCTTAGAGACGCGCTTGTCCGAAATGTGGGGTAAGTTACGAAAGTACCCCCCACCGATTTGAGGCGGTTCTTTCGGTTCAGGGTTACCACGGGCATTTCGCGTGTCGGGATTTCGTAGGAGGTGGGAGTTTTCACGCGCGTTGTAATTTCGGAATAGCAAGGTGCGGGTTGAGATGGAGGGAGTTGTCGGAGCACAACGAGACAAAGATATATCTTAAATATTTCGGGCTAACAAGGCGTGGGTTGAAGAGGCGGGAGTTTCGCAGCACGATAGACAGAGACGCTAGCTTGAATTTTCCGCATAACAAGCGCGGCTTGAAATTTTGGAAGAACAAGCTTAACGTGTACCCAAGAAAAAAGACTATTTGCACCTCAACGCGCGCAACACACACACAAACACCATTTAGACTAGAGTAAGGTACACGTGCATTGCACGCATGAGATTTGGCAACCAAATTATGAATAAATACCACATTATAGCATGCAAGCTTTGAGTCATATATGCATGATGTAGATGTTCGTTTAATTCTTATAGTTCATTTCATTCAAAATCATCTAGTTTTTATAAGAAAGCTAATCTATTTTAAGATTCATGGAAATGTGCGTTGTAAGACATAAAGTAAAATCAAATAATGGCAAATCATGTAGAAAAACATTTGGGCAATTCTGTACGGAAGATTCTAGAACAAATAAGAAGTGCTTGTGTTTTGATGTTTGTGCATTATGCTTAAGTTCAACCATGTAGTCTTCTAGATTATACATGTGGCGAAATCTGGTGGAATCTAGATGATATCCAACGGCCAATAGTGCTCAAATTTGCCATCTTTGGACCATCGGATTCGCCTCATCCAACGACCATCTTTCAAAGTTAAAGTTACCCGCACACAATATAAAAAAATATAATATATAATATATATAGGGGTATAGATATAGATATGTGATGCGAAGCCGCCCATCATCTCTAATTAGAATAGTGTGTCCATGCACGGATGCGACGTGGCCAAATGATGCCTGCCATCGGTATCTCAAATTCAAATCAGTCTGACCTTGTTCAATGTGTATACATTACAACATGCTCGTTTCCAAACCACACCGCGCAGATCTCCGTTATATTCATGCATGCATGGGTTTCAAACATCAGGATCTCTTATTCAAATATTTGAATGCAATTTTACATTGATTATGACCTCACCTATTCTTTTACACCCACACAGTAGTCTTCTTTTTATAATTGTACCACTAACTTTCTCTCGTGCATGCATGCACATACACTACCAGTCGGCATTATCCCTCGCATGCATGCAATCTTTTTCTTCAGGTCAGTCTCCCATGAAGGCACACACCCACACACATCCCCCTCTCCATCATGTCGGGCATTCTTTATCTCTCACGCGTGCATGCGCAACGATCGATGTTCCTCTATGTATGTGTGTATATAGCTAGGTCTTTCATAGTTTTCCACACAAACCGATCAATCGATATATCCAGTGAGGTCCCACCCTCTTTCCCATGTCCACATCGATCAATCTATACCTCTCTATCTAGGATTAACATATATAGCTAATACACCCACATTAATTATATATCCAACGTCCCCCTCTCATCATCCATGCCTTCCGCTTCATCTCTCAGACACGTGCACAATGGCGAAGACAGGGGTAGTAAGGCCCTGCCCCCCCCCCCCCCTAACATCACTATATATCGAGGCTAATATGAATGTGATCATTAGACAATTGCTGCTAAAAAAGGCTTAATTTCATGAATTGACCCTCCTCATAAAGGATTAGCAATGCTTCGCCCCTAGCTCATTTATTTTTCATGGCTCCGCCACTGCGTGCAACAGCGCACGTGTTCGCCCCCTCTCTCTAAATATCGATCTCGCAATTGTGCATTCCTTCATAGTATCCCTCCACTCGCCCCCTCGCACCATCTTCTAGCCCCCCCACCACATTTTGCCACATGTACAATCTAGCAGACTCCATGGTTGAACTTAAGCATAATGCACAAACCTCAAAACAACAGTGGTTCTCTTTTGTTCTAGAATCTTCCATATCATAACTGCCCAAACTTTTTTAGTTGAATTGCCATTATTTGTTTTTTACTTTATGCTTTACAACGCACAATTCCATGAATCATAAAATAGATTAAGGGCTTCTTTGATTCAAAGGATTCTCAAAGGAATTTTGGAGGATTCTAATCATTAGGAATATTTCCTATCTTGGTTGTTTGATTCGTAGGATTGTAAACCATAGGAATTTTTCCATATGATTCATTTGCACTAGATTTCATAGGAAACATCCCATCCACTCAAACCTCTTTGAAAGAATTCTGCGTTTTTTCCATACACAATCAAACACTCGTACAATCCTGTAGGATTCAAGACGACATTCCACTATAATCCCATGTTTTTCATATTCCAACGTTCTTAGCTTTTTTATTATAAAAACTAAGAGGGTGCTTGGATCCAAGGGACTTATTTTAGTCTGACTAAAAATAGTCTCCTTAAGAGACTAAAGTTCCAAGCACGCCTGACTAAAGAGGGGATAAAACTAGTCTTGAGACTAAAATTTTTTAGTCAGGGGTACCCCTACTAAAGTGTGGATTAGTCCTCTCTCTCCTCATTTAACTCCTCTCCTTTAACACGGGCGAGTTCTGGATTGGAGGGTTTGGAGGATAATAAATGGTCATTAACTTGATTTTAGTCTCCTTAGTATTTGGATCCAAGCATGGATGAGGCTAGCATGTTTTAGTCTCACTACTTTTAGTCATGGGACTAAAACGTATCCAAGCACCCTTTAATTGATTTTGAATGAGATGAACTATAAGAATTTGAAGGGCTACATCAGGCATATATGACTCAGAGCTTAAATGTTATAGTGTGGTATTTATTCATAATTTGGTTGCAAAATCTGATGCGTGCAATGCACGTGTACCTTACTAGTACTTCGAGTATGTGCAAAACACGTATATTAGAATACCAATGGCACGCTGCACAGTGTCTCTCTTACATTTCATGAAGCCACGTGGCACATGTGGAGGCGTTGTCGCGACCTCCTTGCATGGATTGATCACAGTGACGTGCTGCTGGTTCCAGAAGAATGTACCCGTCCTCCCTGAGCCATACTAGCGGTACATGCATGAAGCGAAGATGTGCATGGACGCCACACACGCACTCATTCCCTCGCACGCACACGCAGGTACACGGGCGGACGTAATTTTTTACCAAGATCCACCTCATGTGATAATTTCACGCGTGTAAAGTTGTTCACTTCATTGATGGTCAATTAATACAGGGCATGCAAATTGAGTGGACGTGAGGGCGGAAGAAAGACATTATTACTCCACTGCGCGCATGTGAGTAGTTAAATCGTGGGTTGCTAAGTAGTACTTCCATTGGTCTCCTTCGTATTTTGTGCCAATTTTTAACAGTAAGATAATATTTACGCATTTGAGCAGTGTAGTACTTGAAATTTATGTTCCGCTAAACTCATCGGGAGCCGTTTCGGGCCTCGAAACCAAAACCATCAATTAATCTTTACCTTGTTCCCATCACATTCGAAAGCCTGCTCACACCTACTAGTACGTACCAAACCTGAACGTGTCCCAACTATGTAGGTATTAGTACTAGTGCTAGTACTTAGGTTATAAAAAGGGGAACTACCTAACCGAAAATTACTGTAACTTTCCTCCTCATAAGTGCTTCTTCTTCGTCCGTCGTTGCCATGGCCGGTGAGCAGAGCTCTAGGTCGAGAACTACTCGTAACAAGGGAGCGGCAACCAAGGCCGCGGAAAAAGAGAGAGGGCTCGCCGCCACGCAGAGACCTCGAAAGATCTCTCACGGGCAGGCGATGGCTCCCAGGAGCGCCCTAGCCGCGGAGGCGAACATTCCGAGCCGGCAGAGCTGGAGTCGTTATCCCTCGACGGCATGCCCGATCAGCTCAATAAGCACCTCAATAAGCAGAAGGAGTTCATCCAAGGCTTGATGGAGTTGCTGAAGGAGAGCCTCGACGACATGCCCGCTGAGCTCAATCAGCAGGGGGAGTTGACCGCCAGCTTGGTGATGCTGCTGAAGAAGAGCATTGCCTCGGAGAAGAAGGCGACTGACGAAATCCTGCGGCTTCAGGAGGAAGCTCTGCCACGAGTTCGACCTGTTGAAGGAGAATAACACCGGCTGGAAGAAGCTGCATGAGAATAGTAGTTCCTCGATGAAGATGCTGCAGACCCTCGTCATGGAACAGAAGGAGGAGTTGGCGAAGCTCCGCATCGAGCACCCGGCTGCTGTCAAGTTACGTAATGCGGCCGTGGAACAGATGATGAAGGCTCGCGTCGAGAAATCCCGCGTCATGGACAGAATGAAGAAGATGGCGGAGGAGACGCGCAAGGAGAATTAGATCATTTGGGGTGATAATCTTCCTTCTTCTTTTGCTCTTGTGTTTCATCTTTTGCTTCGGGTGTTTCACCGCACGTGTCACGTTCTCTGCGAGGCATGAATAGTACAATGGTTTTTTGAGGGAATGAATAGAACAATGCTAACAATGAGATGACTAGCAAATTAGATCATTTTTATCGCCATATGGCACTGGGCTGCCGTGTTTCGTGCTCCTCCGTCGTAGTACTACTCCAGTGGAAAACTTGAGTATACCGCATGGTTCTTTGCTCCTCCTCGATCAGGTCGTCGGCGCATTTATACGAGCAGTCAAATCACAAGGCCCCGCCTTCCAGCAGTAATGCACCGTCAAATCACAAAGGCCCTCGCCTCTCGTGAAACCGACCAAGCTAGACTGCCCCGCCCTCTAGCCATTTAAAAAATGTATACTTTTGTACATCAGTAGTATCGATGGATTGCGCCATGGAGCAAAACTTGAAATTAAAAAAAAGGTGGTACATATAGAGAGCACTGGTCGCCAAATTATGCATATAGTACTATTAAAAAGGCTAGTCACAATAATGGTGTCCAGCACAACCCACCCCTCAAATAAAACTAAGCACCCTGGAATTCTTTGACAAAACTAAGCACCCTGAAATTCTTTGACAACTAAACTATTGGCTATATGATGTTGGCCATATATATTGTACGTATATAATGTGAAGAAATGAGTGGTAGTACTATACCAACTAAAAGATGAAATGTAAGAAATACTAGTTTGTACGTACTGAAGAGTTAAAGTAACAAGAAGAAACCTAACATAGTTCTGCTGGGGGCTCAGCACAACACACCCCTCAAATTAAATTAAGCACGCCTGAAATTAAACTTTGCAACTATCCTGGTAGACACTGCATTAGAACCACCAGGAGCAACGACACTGCCACCTTACTCGGAGCCCTCGTCCATGTCCTCGACTTCGTCTTGGCCCTCTTCCTCTTGGCCGATACTTCTTTGCTTGAACCGCCAACTGTTGGGGAACGTAGTAATTTCAAAATTTTCCTACGCACACACAGGACCATGGTGATGGCATAGCAACGAGAAGGGAGAGTGTTGTCTACGTACCCTCGTAGACCAAAGCGGAAGCGATCACAACGTAGAGGAAGTAGTCAGACGTTCTCCTCGCGATCCTGCCGATCCCAAAGGTGCATTACCACGGCACCTCCGAGTCGATGATGACGTAGAGGAAGTAGTCGACGTTCTCCTCGCGATCCAGCCGATCCCAGCGCCAAGCATTCGGCGCCTCGAGTTCTTGGCACACGCTCAGCTCGATGACGCCTCCTCGGGCTCCGATCCTTCAAAGCTCCGGGAGAGGGAGTTCCACAAGACGACGGGCAGGACGATCTTGATGTTTCACCGACGCAGGGCTTCGCCTAAGCACCGCCACGATATGACCGAGGTGGAATATGGTGGAGGGGCACCGACACGGCTAAGGAACGATCTCAAGGATCAACTTGTGTGTCCTAGGGTGCCCCCCACCCCTGTGATATAAAGGAGGGAGGGAGGAGGTGGCCGCCACAAGGGGGCGCACCATAGGAGGGGAAACCTACTCCAAGTAGGTTTCCTCTCCTTTCCTTATCTTATTTGGAGGGGAAGGAAAGAGTACTAGTATTAGGAAGTAGTACTAGTAGTAGGAATAGGAAGAGGGGAAGGAGAAAGGAAAGGGGGCCGCCCCTCCCCAATTCGGATTGGGCTTGGGGGCGCGCCTCCCTTGTTCCTTCTCCTTCCTCCTACATGGGCCCAATAAGGCCCATATACCTCCCGGGGGTTCCAGTAACCTCCCGAGCTCCAAACTTCTCCGGAACCTTTCCGGTGTCCAAATATATCCGTCCAATATATTAATCTTTATGTCTCGACCATTTCGAGACTCCTCGTCATGTCCGTGATCATATCCGGGACTCGAACAACCTTCGGTACATCAAAATACACAAACTCATAATATAATCGACATCGAAACCTTAAGCGTGCGGACCCTACGGTTCGAGAACAATGTAGACATGACCGAGACACATCTCCGGTCAATAACCAATAGCGGGACCTGGATGCCCATATTGGTTCTTACATTTTCTATGAAGATCTTTATCGGTCAGACCGCATAACAACATACGTTGTTCCTTTTGTCATCGGTATGTTACTTGCCCGAGATTCGATCGTCGGTATCCAATACCTAGTTCAATCTCGTTACTAGCAAGTCTCTTTACTCGTTCCGTAATACATCATCTCACAACTAACTCATTAGTTGCAATGCTTGCAAGGCTTATGTGATGTGTATTACCGAGAAGGCCCAGAGATACCTCTCCGACAATCGGAGTGACAAAACCTAATCTCGAAATACGCCAATCCAACATGTACCTTTGGAAACACCTGTAGTACTCCTTTATAATCACCCAGTTACGTTGTGACGTTTGGTAGCACCCAAAGTGTTCCTCCGGTAAACGGGAGTTGCATAATCTCATAGTTACCGGAACATGTATAAGTCATGAAGAAAGCAATAGCAACATACTAAACGATCAAGTGCTAGGCTAACGGAATGGGTCATGTCAATCAGATCATTCTCCTAATGATGTGATCCCGTTAATCAAATGACAACTCATGTCTATGGTTAGGAAACATAACCATCTTCGATTAACGAGCTAGTCAAGTAGAGGCATACTAGTGACACTCTGTTTGTCTATATATTCACACATGTATTATGTTTCCGGTTAATACAATTCTAGCATGAATAATAAACATTTATCATGATGTAAGGAAATAAATAATAACTTTATTATTGCCTCTAGGGAATATTTCCTTCAGTCTCCCACTTGCACTAGAGTCAATAATCTAGTTCACATCGCCATGTGATTTAACAGCAATAGTTCATATCACCATGTGATTAACACCCATAGTTCACATCGATATGTGATCAACACCCAAAGGGTTTACTAGAGTCAGTAATCTAGTTCACATCGCTATGTGATTAACACCCAAAGAGTACTAAGGTGTGATCATGTTTTGCTTGTGAGATATTTTTAGTCAACGGGTTTGTCACATTCAGATCCGTAAGTATTTTGCGAATTTCTATGTCAACAATGCTCCGCAAGGAGCTATTCTAGCTAATTGCTCCCACTTTCAATATGTATCTAGATCGAGACTTAGAGTCATCCAGATCGGTGTCAAAACTTGCATCGACGTAACCCTTTACGACCTAACCTTTTGTCACTTCCATAATCGAGAAACATATCCTTATTCCACTAAGGATAATTTTGACCGCTGTCCGATGATCTACTCCTAGATCACTATTGTACCCCTTGCCAAACTCGGTGTAGGGTATACAATAGATAAGGTACACAGCATGGCATACTTTATAGAACCTATGGCCAAGGCATAGGGAATGACTTTCATTCTCTTTCTATCTTCTCGCCGTGGTCGGGTTTTGAGTCTTACTCAATTTGACACCTTGTAACACAGGCAAGAACTCTTTCTTTGACTGTTCCATTTTGAACTACTTCAAAATCTTGTCAAGGTATGTACTCATTGAAAAAACTTATCAAGCGTCTTGATCTATCTCTATAGATCTTGATGCTCAATATGTAAGCAGCTTCACCGAGGTCTTTCTTTGAAAAACTCCTTTCAAACACTCCTTTATGCTTTGCAGAATAATTCTACATTATTTCCGATCAACAATATGTCATTCACACATACTTTATCAGAAAGGCTGTAGTGCTCCCACTCACTTTCTTGTAAATACAGGCTTCTCCAAAAGTCTGTATAAACCCAAATACTTTGATCACACTATCAAAGCGTTTATTCCAACTCCGAGATGCTTGCACCAGTCCATAAATGGATCATTGGGCTTGCACACTTTGTTACCTCCCTTTGGATCGATAAAACCTTCTGGTTGCATCATATACAACTCTTCTTCCGTAGAAACCCATTCAGAATGCGGTCTTTACATCCATTTGCCAAATTTCATAATCATAAAATGCGGCAATTGCTAACATGATTCGGACAGACTTAAGCATCGCTTCTGGTGAGAAGGTCTCATCGTAGTCAATCCCTTGAACTTGTCGAAACCCCTTTGCGACAAGTCGAGCTTTGTAGACAGCAATATTACCGTCGTCGTCGGTCTTCTTCTTGAAGATCCACTTGTTTTCTATTGCTTGCCGACCCTCGGGCAAGTCAACCAAAGTCCACACTTTGTTTTCATACATGGATCCCATCTCAGATTTCATGGCCTCAAGCCATTTTATGGAATCTGGGCTCACCATTGCTTCTTCATAGTTCGTAGGTTCATCATGATCTAGTAGCATGACTTCGAACAGGATTGCCGTACCACTCTGGTGCGGATTTTATCTGGTTGATCTACGAGGTTACGTAGTAACTTGATCTGAAGTTTCATGATCAACATCATCAACTTCCTCACTATTTGGTGTAGATATCGCAGAAACTGGTGTCTGTGATAAACTACTTTCAGGTAGGGGAGAAGGTCCGGTTACCTCGTCAGGTTCTACTGTCCTCCCGCTCACTTGTTTTCGAGAGAAACTTCTTCTCTAGAAAGGATCCATTCTTAGCAACAAATGTCTTGCCTTCGGATCTGTGATAGAAGGTGTACCCAACTGTCTCCTTTGGGTATCCTATGAAGATAAATTTCTCCGATTTAGGTTCGAGCTTATCAGGTTGAAGCTTTTTCACATAAGCATCGCATCCCCAAACTTTAAGAAACGACAGCTTAGGTTTACTGTTAAACCATAGTTCATATGGTGTCGTCTCAACGGATTTAGATGGTGCCCTATTAAACGTGAATGCAGCTGTCTCTAATGCATAACCCCAAAATGATAGTGGTAAACCGATAAGAGACATCATAGATCGCACCATATCAAATAAAGTGCGGTTACGACGTTCGGACACACCATAACATTGTGGTGTTCGGTGGCGTGAGCTGTGAAACTATTCCACATTATTTTAATTGAAGACCAAACTCGTAACTCAATTATTCGTCTTTGCGATTAGATCGCAGAAACTTTATTTTCTTGTTACGATGATTTTTCCACTACACTCTGAAATTCTTTGAACCTTTCAACTATTTCAGACTTATGTTTCATCAAGTAGACATACCCATATCTGCTCAAATCATCTTGTGAAAGTCAGAAAATAACGATACTTGCCACGAGCATCAACACTCATTGGATCGCATACATCGGTATGTATTATTTCCAATAAGTCGGTAGCTTGTTCCATTGTTCCGGAGAAGCGGAGTTTTAGTCATCTTGCCCAAAGCGGCACGGTTCGCAAGCATCAAATGATTCATAATCAAGTGATTCCAAAAGTCCATCAGCATGGAGTTTTCTTCATGCGCTTTACACCAATATGACCTAAACGGCTAGTGCCACAAATAAGTTGCACTATCATTATTAACTTTGCATCTTTTGGTTTCAATATTATGAATATGTGTATCACTATGATCGAGATCCAATGAATATTTTTCATTGGGTGTGTAACCATATAAGGTTTTATTCATGTAAACAGAACAACAATTTATTCTCTTACTTAAATGAATAACCGTATTGCAATAAACATGATCAAATCATACTTATGCTCAACACCAAATAACACTTATTTAGGTTCCATACTAATCCGAAAGTATAGGGAGTGTGCGATGATGATCATATCAATCTTGGAACTACTTCCAACACTCATCTTCACTTCCCCTTCAACTAGTTTCTGTTCATTCTGCAACTCCCGTTTCAAGTTACTACACTTAGCAACTGAACCAGTATCAAATACCGAGGGGTTGCTACGAACACTAGTAAAATACACATCAATAATCTGTATATCAAATATACCTTTGTTCATTTTGCCATCCTTCTTATCTGCCAAATACTTGGGGTAGTTCCGCTTCTAGTGACCAGTTCCATTGCAGCAAAAGCACTTAGTCTCGTGCTTAGGTCCAGACTTGGGCTTCTTCACTCGAGCAGCAACTTGCTTGCCGTTCTTCTTGAAGTTCCCCTTCTTCCCTTTGCCCTTTTCCTTGAGACTAGTGGTCTTGTCAATCATCAACACTTGATGCTCTTTCTTGATTTCTACCTTCGTCGATTTCAACATCACGAAGAGCTCGGGAATCGTTTTCGTCATCCCTTGCATACTATAGTTCATCACGAAGTTCTAGTAACTTAGTGTTGGTGACTAGAGAATTCTGTCAATCACTATCTTATCCGGAAGATTAACTCCCACTTGATTCAAGCGATTGAAGTACCCGGACAATCTGAGAACATGCTCACTAGTTGAGCGATTCTCTTCCATCTTTTAGCTATAGAACTTGTTGGAGATTTCATATCTCTCAACTCGGGTATTTGCTTGAAATATTAACTTCAATTCCTGGAACATCTCATATGGTCCATGACGCTCAAAACGCCTTTGAAGTCCCGATTCTAAGCTGTTAAGTATGGTGCACTAAACTATCAAGTAGTCATCATATTGAGCTAGCCACACGTTCATAACGTCTATATTTGCTCCTGCAATAGGTCTGTCACCTAGCGGTGCATTAAGGACATAATTCTTCTGTGCAGCAATGAGGATAAACCTCGGATCACGGAACATTTTTCAATACAATTTTCTCTAGGAACACATATAAAAACATAGGGAAGCAACAACGCGAGCTATTGATCTACAACATAATTTGCAAAATACTACCAGGACTAAGTTCATGACAAATTAAAGTTCAATTAATCATATTACTTAAGAACTCCCACTTAGATAGACATCTCTCTAGTCATCTAAGTGATCACGTGATCCAAATCAACTAAACCATAACCGATCATCACGTGAGATGGAGTAGTTTTCAATGGTGAACAACTTATGTTGATCATATCTACTATATGATTCACGCTCGACCATTCGGTCTCCGTGTTCCGAGGCCATATCTGCATATGCTAGGCTCGTCAAGTATAACCTGAGTATTCGCGTGTGCAAAACTGGCTTGCACCCGTTGTAGATGGACGTAGAGCTTATCACACCCGATCATCACGTGGTGTCTCGACGCATTTAACTTTGGCAACGGTGCATACTCGGGAGAACACTACTTGATAATTTTAGTGAGAGATCATCTTAAAATGCTACCGTCAATCAAAGCAAAATAAGATGCATAAAGGATAAACATCACATGCAATCAATATAAGTGATATGATATGGCCATCATCATCTTGTGCTTGTGATCTCCATCTCAAGCACCGTCGTGATCACCATCGTCACCGGTAGCGACACCTTGATCTCCATCGTAGCATCGTTGTCGTTACGCCATCTATTGCTTCTACGACTATCGCTACCGCTTAGTGATAAAGTAAAAGCAATTACAGGCGTTGCATTTCATACAATAAAGCGACAACCATATGGCTCCTGCCATTGCCGATAACTCGGTTACAAAACATGATCATCTCATACAATAAAATATAGCATCACGTCTTGACCATATCACATCACAACATGCCCTGCAAAAACAAGTTAGACGTCCTCTACTTTGTTGTTGCAAGTTTTACGTGGCTGCTACGGGCTTAAGCAAGAACCAATCTCACCTACGCATCAAGACCTAACGATACTTCGTCAAATAGACTCCGTTTTAACCTTCTCAAGGACCGGGCGTAGCCACTTTCAGTTCAACTAAAGTGAGAGAGACAGACACCCGCCAGCCACCTTTAAGCACGAGTGCTCGTAGCAGTGAAACCAGTCTCGCGTAAGCGTCTGGCGTAATGTCGGTCCGGCCGCTTCATCTCACAATACTGCTGAACCAAAGTATGACATGCTTTGGTAGGCAGTATGACTTGTATCGCCCACAACTTCGCTTGTGTTCTACTCGTGTATATGACATCAACGCATAAAACCAGGCTCGATGCCACTTTGTTGGGGAACGTAGTAATTTCAAAATTTTCCACGCACACACAGGACCATGGTGATGGCATAGCAACGAGAAGGAGAGTGTTGTCTACGTACCTCGTAGACCAAAGAGGAAGCGATCACAACGTAGAGGAAGTAGTCGACGTTCTCCTCGCGATCCTGCCGATCGGTGCCGTTACTACGGCACCTCCGAGTCGATGATGACGTAGAGGAAGTAGTCATACGTTCTCCTCGCGATCCAGCCGATCCCAGCGCCGTTACTCGGCGCCTCCGAGTTCTTGGCACACGCTCAGCTCGATGACGCTCCTCGGGCTCCGATCCAGCAAAGCTCGGGGAGAGGGAGTTCCGTCAAGACGACGGCGTGGTGACGATCTTGATGTTTCACCACGCGAGGGCTTCGCCTAAGCACCGCCACGATATGACCGAGGTGGAATATGGTGGAGGGGGCACCGTGCGGCTAAGGAACGATCTCAAGGATCAACTTGTGTGTCCTAGGGTGCCCCCACCCCGTATATAAAGGAGGGAGGGAGGAGGTGGCCGGCCACAAGGGGCGCACCATAGGGGAGGGAAACCTACTCCAAGTAGGTTTCCTCTCCTTTCCTTATCTTATTTGGAGGGGAAGGAAAGAGTACTAGTATTAGGAAGTAGTACTAGTAGTAGGAATAGGAAGAGGGGAAGGAGAAAGGAAAGGGGGCCCCCCTCCCAATTCGGATTGGGCTTGGGCGCGCCCCCTCCTTGTTCCTTCTCCCTTCCTCCTACATGGGCCCAATAAGGCCCATATACCTCCCGGGGTTCGGTAACCTCCGGAGCTCCAAACTTCTCCGGAACCTTTCCGGTGTCCAAATATATCCGTCCAATATATTAATCTTTATGTCTCGACCATTTCGAGACTCCTCGTCATGTCCGTGATCATATCCGGGACTCGAACAACCTTCGGTACATCAAAATACACAAACTCATAATATACCCGTCATCGAAACCTTAAGCGTACGGACCCTACGGTTCGAGAACAATGTAGACATGACCGAGACACATCTCCGGTCAATAACCAATAGTGGGACCTGGATGCCCATATTGGTTCCTACATTTTCTACGAAGATCTTTATCGGTCAGACCGCATAACAACATACGTTGTTCCTTTTGTCATCGGTATGTTACTTGCCAGAGATTCGATCGTCGGTATCCAATACCTAGTTCAATCTCGTTACTAGCAAGTCTCTTTACTCGTTCCGTAATACATCATCTCACAACTAACTCATTAGTTGCAATGCTTGCAAGGCTTATGTGATGTGTATTACCGAGAAGGCCCAGAGATACCTCTCCGACAATCGGAGTGACAAAACCTAATCTCGAAATACGCCAATCCAACATGTACCATTGGAAACACCTGTAGTACTCCTTTATAATCACCCGATTACGTTGTGACGTTTGGTAGCACCAAAGTGTTCCTCCGATGGCAGGAGTTGCATAATCTCATAGTTACAGGAACATGTATAAGTCATGAAGAAAGCAATAGCAACATACTAAACGATCAAGTGCTAGGCTAACGGAATGGGTCATGTCAATCAGATCATTCTCCTAATGATGTGATCCCGTTAATCAAATGACAACTCATGTCTATGGTTAGGAAACATAACCATCTTCGATAAACGAGCTAGTCAAGTAGAGGCATACTAGTGACACTGCTTGTCTATATATTCACACATGTATTATGTTTCCGGTTAATACAATTCTAGCATGAATAATAAACATTTATCATGATGTAAGGAAATAAATAATAACTTTATTATTGCCTCTAGGGCATATTTCCTTCACCAACTTGGTTGTTGCTCTTCATCCAACCCTTGTAGATATTGAACAAAGGTAGCCATCCATTGCAGCGTAGTGGATGTGGTCTATATCTAGTACATTCCGCTGCCATGCATGACGATGAAACGTGTATGGAGGTTTCTCCAGTTTACCGTACAAAGAATGAACCATGGCTCCTGCCAGGGTCAGCATTGAAGGCTGACGAGAGGACACCACCCGATTCTTTTGGAGGTCGAAGGTGTTGCCTACAACGAGGCCTATCCAACACAGGACTTCTTTGTCGTTACCAAAGTCTCTGATGCGAATTTGACTAGGTTGCTCTCGAGGAAGTCCTTAAAATCCTGGCACTCAACGTCGGCATGGCATATGTGGTAGACCAAGCATAAGTCATGCACGCAAACCTGGATCACGGCGGGCTTCTTCCTCTCTTCGTCATTTAGATCCTTCTCTCGTCCCAGGACTGTGGTGTACTCAACATCTAGCCCAGCGACCCTCTCATCATCTGAGTCTTCGAACATGCGTCTGAAGCGAGAAAGGCATCCTTTCACCATCGCGGATGAACGGGTGTAGATGACGTCGAACTCATCGCCGGTGATAGTTCTGACCTTGTACTCACCGCCGATCGGGCAGATTTGGGACGCCGTGGATTTGGGAGGAGGGTTAGGATTAGTGGAACTGCCGTAATGTGAATGGAAGGGACGACTAGGAGCGAACCGCCGTAGTATTAAAGGACGTGCGGGGACGAGTAGGAACGAACTGCCAGCGTGCGACCGGCAGGGTAGTGGCTTTCCATTCTCCCATGATACGGGCTTCCGAGAGCCCTTGGATCTAAGATTGAACGGTTGCATGGCGTGATTCTAGACCTATGGGTGAATATCCTATCCTGGAGGGTTATTCTGCAAATTTTCAGCAACTTAGCATGCGACCGCTTGATCTCAGATCCAAGGGCTGCCAAGAGCCCGTATCATGGTCGCGCCTACCACGATCGTCGCGCTTTCATGGGTCGCGCTTCTTGGAGATTTAACACGGTGCGTTAGGCTATCTGATGTTGGCATGTCATACATAGTCATCACTTAGTCACTCATACTACAACAAGGTTGGCTAGAAGATTGGCTATAAGTGTATTTTTTTACTCCTCTCTATCTCTTTCTTCGTACTCCCTCCGTGCCATAATATAAGAACGTTTTTAACACTAGTGTAGTGCCAAAAACGTTCTTATATTATGGGACACATGGAGTACTAGTATTTATTGCATTTGCCAAGGAGTGACCTCTTCCAATGAAATGGTGTTGCTAAGTTTGCTTCATTTAATTAGCTATAGACTCAAAATTGTCTTTTCACCTAGGTACACGCGCTTAGCACCGTTTTTTCCTTGGGTCACCAAACTAGTCTCTCTCTTCATGATTAACTTGCCACATCAGACTTTATGCATATGTGGCAAGCTTAAGCACCTGTAGGAGCAAGTAAGTACAATAGTGCGCTTTACATGGCATTTTTGCATATGTGGAGGAAAGAGAGGCAAGGAAAAAGTGGAGAAGTGGGCTCTCATGCAAGAGCCAGCCTCTACTACATGGTGGAGCATTGGGAGAGGCACCTGTATGGAGGTGGTCAGGAATCAGGAGACTCACGCTGGTCGTAGCGCCTTGATTAAAATGATAATGGCAAGTCAAAGCACGGGGCCCCACCTGTCCAGCAGTAACTCGCTGTCAAATCACACAGCCCTTCGTTTGCAGCAGCCTACTCCCTCGTCTTCTCGCGTCTCTGTCGAACCGACTAGGCGGAACTGGCCCGCCGCCTACCGCGCAGGGAAAGCCCCGCCCTCGACTTTTAAATAGTATACAGTATACTAATTTTGTATCCATGGTTTGCGCCCGCACCATGGAGCAAAGCGTCTAGAAAACGGCGGTACACATGTACGGAGTATACAGCACGCCCGTCGCGTTCAAGGCCGCACCCCATAATGGTCCGGTTCCGCACGCTGCTCTTCAAATGGAACGCGCGTCATATTGTGTTCGCACACACATGTGGGACGGCAATTGAGAACCGACCATAGGCACACTTCCAGTTTATTCAAGTAGTTTCACTCGATGAAAAATGCATGTGATAACTTATATGCTGTTCTATATCTCCATGAATCTAGGAACTTTTGCTTGCATTGTATTATTTGGTCTATAACAAAGAAACCAGACTTAAATGATCCTGTCAGATCAAAGTACCCGCCTTGGTTCTATAGTAATCTCTCAGCGTTTGAGTTGACTAATCCGATGGTACTTGAAGAAGACCCCGGTCCCGCAAGTCGGGTGACTTAATAGAAGAGGGAGACGAGCGATAGTACTAGAGATGTGTTGTAGTACTACGTTGGTGCCTGGACGATCCCTGCAAGACACAGAATATTAGTTCGTCCATGCATGTGACCAGACTACAGCAGACACGCCTGGATTGGCTATCGTCTACATATCGTGCAGGCTGTGTTGTACATGGTTGTAGTTGTGGTGAGAAATCTAAAAAAAGGTTTCTTGTCATCTCGCAAAATTAGGTGTCATGTGCTTCGAATCGCTGCGAGGGTTAAACAGCGACAACTGAATTGGGCTAGTCATTGGGGGCACATCTTGTAACAGTGACTACTCGGCTGCCATCTAGGTCAAGCCGCTATGTTAATTAGGACATCTATCGATGCACCCCTTTTCTACGAGTTTATCTTTAATTTGAGCTTTGTTCCTCGTCTAGTTTGTCCGTCGGGATTCATGTTGTCTCCTTTGGGAAGTGAGGTTATGATTTCTTGTCATGTGGCATTTTTTCGTGTTATATGTTATAATCCGGCGCTTCAGATCAAAATGACGACAATTGCGCCTCCGGGCCACGTGCATTGAGACTACTCGATAGTCATTGACGTGCATTGAGACTACTCGAATGTCAAAAGTATGAAACAATTGCTTGGCTTGTCATCGGGGTTGTGCATGATTTAAATACTTTGTGAGGTGAAGATAGAGCATAGCCAGACTATATGATTTTGTAGGGATAACTTTCTTTTGCCATGTTATTTTGAGAAGACATGATTGCTTTGTTAGTATGCTTGAAGTATTATTATTTTTATGTCAATATGAACTTTTGTCTTGAATCTTTCGGATCTGAATATTCATACCACAATTAAGAAGAATTACATTAAAATTATGCCAAGTAGCACTCCGCATCAAAAATTCTTTTTTATCATTTACCTACTCGAGGACGAGCAGGAATTAAGCTTGGGGATGCCTCGATACGCCTCCAACGTATCTATAATTTTTGATTGCTCCTGCTATATTATTTACTGTTTTGGACCATATTGGGCTTTATTTTCCACTTTTATATTACTTTTGGGACTAACCTATTAATGTGAGGCCCAGCCTGTAATTGCTGTTTTTTGCCTATTTCAGAGTTTCGAAGAAACGGAATATCAAACGGAGTCCAAACGGAATGAAACCTTCGGGAACGCGATTTTCTCACCAAACATGATCCAGGAGACTTGGACCCCCCGTCAAGAAAGCCAAGAGGTGGCCACGAGGGCGGGGGGCGCTCCTCCTGCCTCGTGGGCCCCCCGTTGCTCCACAGACGTACTCCTTCCTCCTATATATACCTACGCATTCTCGAACGATCGACACGGAGCCAAAACCTAATTCCGCCGCCAAGAACTTTCTCAGATCCACGAGATCCCATCTTGGGGCCTGCTCCGGAGCTCCGTCGGAAGGGGCATCCATCATGGAGGGCTTCTACATCAACACCATAGCCCCTCCGATGAAGTGTGAGTAGTTTACCTCAGACCTTCGGTTCCATAGTTAGTATCTAGATGGCTTCATCTCTCTTTTTGGATCTCAATACAATGTTCTCCCCCTCTCTCGTGGAGATCTATTCGATGCAATCTTCTTTTTGCGGTGTGTTTGTTGAGATCGATGAATTGTGGGTTTATGATCAAGATTATCTATGGACAATATTTGAATCTTCTCTAAATTCTTTTATGTATGATTGGTTATCTTTTGCAAGTCTCTTCGAATTATCAGTTTGGTTTGGCTTACTAGATTGATCTTTCTTGCCATGGGAGAAGTGCTTAGCTTTGGGTTCAATCTTGCGGTATTGCATGAATTTATCCCTCTACATCATGTCATCTTGCTTAAGGCGTTACTCTGTTTTCATTAACTTAATACTCTAGATGCATGCTGGATAGCGGTCGATCAGTGGAGTAATAGTAGTAGATGCAGGTAGGAGTCGGTCTACTTGTCTCGGATGTGATGCCTATATACATGATTATACCTAGATACTCTCATAACTATGCTCAATTCCGTCAATTGCTCAATAGTAATTGCTCACCCAATCGTAAAATACTTATGCTCTTGAGAGAAGCCACTAGTGAAATCTATGGCCCCCGGGTCTATTCTCTATCATATTAATCTTCCACCACTTTATTATTGCTTTGCTTTTTTACTTTGCTTTTTATTTTACTTTGCATCTTTATACCAAAAATACCAAAAATATTTTCTATCATCTCTATCAGATCTCACTCTCGTAAGTGACCGTGAAGGGATTGACAACCCCTAATCACGTTGGTTGCGTGGAGCTATTTGTTTTGTGTAGGTACGAGGGACTCGCGCGTGGCCTCCTACTGGATTGATACCTTGGTTCTAAAAAACTGAGGGAAATACTTACGCTACTTTGCTGCATCATCCTCTCCTCTTCGGGGAAATCCAGCGCAAGCTCAAGAGGTAGCATCTATCACACATAAACCTTATTATATCTTCCACAAAACAGCCACCATAACTACCTATTATGGCATTTCCATAGCCATTCCGAGATATATTGCCATGCAACTTCCACCGCCTCCGGTTCGATGACTTGAGCATTCATTTTCCTACTGCTTTGCATGATTGTAAGATAGATAGCATTATATTTCCATGGCTTGTCCGTTTTTTGATATCATTGTTATGCTAGATCATTGCACATCCTGGTACACTACCAGAGGCATTCATATAGAGTCATATTTTGTTTCTGGTATCGAGTTGTAATTTCTATTTCCTTTGAGTTATAAGTAAATAGAAGTGTGATGATCATCATTATTCATTGTTAGAGCATGTCCCAGTGAGGAAAGGATGATGGAGACTATGATTCCCCCACAAGCCGGGATGAGACTCCGGACAATGAGAGAGAAAAAAAGAAGAAAAAAATTAGAAAAAAGAAAAAAAAGGAAAAGACAAAAAGAACAAAGAAAAAAAGTGAAGGGGCATTGTTACTATCTTTTACCACACTTGTGCTTGAAACTAGCACCATGTTTTCCATATAGAGAGTCTCCTATGTAGTCACTTTCATATATACTAGTGGGAATTTTTCATTATATAACTTGGCTTGTATATTCCGATGATGGGCTTCCTCAAATGGCCGAGGTCTTGATGAGCAAGCAAGTTGGATGCACACCCACTTATTTTTCATATTGAGCTTTCATACACTTATAGCTCTTAGTGCATCCATTCACTACTAGAAATACCACTACTAATGGCGCACCTAATATGGCCATTAATGGCGCATCAGAGGTGCGCCATTGACAGCACGCCATTAGTAATTTTTACTAATGGCGCACTGTGGTGCGCCATTAGTATATCAGATACTAATGGCGCACCACCTGGTGCGCCATTAGTATTCGGTATAATAATGGCGCAATTACCGGTGCGCCATTAGTATTCTGGTATACTAATGGCGCACCACCTGGTGCGCCATTAGTATATGCAAGGGTGCGCCATTAGTATGCCTCGAGGGGCATGTATACCCAGTGCTTTGGCATACTAATGACGCACCACCTCCGGATGCGCCATTAGTAATCAAGAAGATACTAATGGCGCACTTCCGGTGATGCGCCATTAGTATGCATCGTCATACTAATGGCGCATCGTCATGTGATGCGCCATTAGTATGAATATTAGGTTTTTTATTTTTTATTTTCTGTTTTTGCACAGGTTACAAAATGTATAATTTGACAAAATATAGACAGCACACATCAACAATAGATTCATCAAATACAATAGAAGATTAGTCCTTGAATACAATTCATCATATTAGTCTCCGAATACAATTCATCATATTAGTCTCCGAATTGAAAAGACCGAACAAAGATAGAACATTATATTACAAGTCTCGAGACCGCGAGTAGCGAAGTTTATCTTCGCATTACAAGTCGATATCGATCATCTAAACTACCATCACATAGAAGAGAGCTGCGGTCATCACGATGAGCATCATCACGATGAAACTCGCTCTTCATCCGGTTCCTCCAACGCTCCCTCCCTCTCCCGCTAGATAGCGGGCGTATCTAGATTCGCCTCGGCCCTAGTGGTGTACCCTTTGTAACTGTTACCGCTGAATCGGTGAACCTGTCTCCGACACTCCTCCCAGTCATCGAGACTCCGGGGACCTTACCCTTGTACACGACATACGCCGGCATCGCTATGCACTAGCCAAACGAAACGTTAGTACCAATTCACAGACAATACATAAGCAATATATAAGTATGCAACAGAACGATCGGAAGAGAAAAGCAAGACATTAATAGCATCGATTACATCTAAGTTGAACGACTCTCGAAACCAAAGAGACATACTACAAGTTCATTAAAGTTTAATTACAACATGACCCAATCGATGTTTCAGAACTAGACAACTCGACTCAAGGGACGGAGCGTGGATGAAGCCGCCGCTCATCGTGGGAGTCATGAAAGAACGGGCGTTGTCATCCTGCATTTGTAGCATTGTGTCGATGTCACCGTTGGACGGTTGATTTACGAGGTAGAACTGCCCCGAGGTACGAAGGACATCTTGATGGATGATTTCCGCAAACTCCGACTGGATGCGAAAGAATTCTTGTCGGAGGTCCGCGTCTGGATTGCCGACACGCCGCTGCCCAATCTTGGAGTTTACCGGTAGCGAAGTTGATGATGGTCCCGTCGATCGCCCGCATGTGATGGATGGCGTAGTAGGCACCCTTCGACCGCTAAGCGGCTGCTTGGCCTTGACGCAGCGTCGTATTGTGGGAGAACACGTGCTTGCCGTGCATTTACGAATAGGCCTGGTGAAGGTGCCTCCAGATTTGGCGAGCCGGGAGAACATCATCAAGAACCTTCTTGACATTTGTGTAGTCTACGCTCGATCGACGGTCCGGGTCAAATACGTGGCCATGGAATATTTAGGGCTTAGGAGGATGAGCGTGCAACGTGTGTCATTGCAGAAAACACGGAATGTTAAAAGAAAACGATCGAAATGTAAGAATTCATATGTTACGGGCGGTTGAGGGGAGGACTTACTCGGAAAGTAAGGCACGAGGAAGTTATCCTTTTCTTGGTTTGCCGTAATGACGCCTTCGAGGTAAGAACTCGCGACTTGCGGTCCCCGCTGCCCAAGATCTTGGCACGCATGTAGAAGGGGTCGACTATCACGATGTCCGGGTCTTGTCGCGAATGATCCGCATCTCCATACTCAGCGAAAATAGCCGAACGAAGGTGTAGTGCAGCGGATGAAGGTTCAACATAAGCGTGGATGTCATCAAAACGCAGGACGATCGTGACGCCCGATGGAGTTATCCACAAAGCCCTTGCCCTCTGGCACCTTGGCCGCGAAAACCGGTATGCCACATCCTTCTCCCCGAGACGCCGCTTCTCCAAAGAAAGAACACTGTCATGCAGACTCCGCGATAGCACCGGTTGCAGCATTGAGCATATTTGTCGGTAGCATCGCCCTACCCGCCACATGCACCCTCCTCGAGATATCCTGCGGTGAAGGTGGCCCGCCCCGAGCACGAATCGCATTTTCGGTGTGGCTGGCTCGCACCCTTCTTAGTCTTTCTTTTGCGTGCCTTCTTCTTCTCCTGTAATGGGACCGAGTTTTGCTCACAGACCGCCTTCTTGAGTGTGTTAGGCTGATAATATTTTGCACCTCGCCTATCCGAGGCTCGGTGAAGTCGGCAAATGGAGGCGCCTCTCGAGAGCTGAACGCCAGACGGCGCCTGCTGTAACTTGGCTTCTCCATGATGCGAGCTAGATCGCACACGTCTTTTGTTGGGTTTGGTTCTTGAGAAGGAGGCCCCATGAAGTCGCCATCGTACCCATGCTCGGCAAAGTACCGATCGACGCTGCCAAATGTATCATAGTCGCCGTCGTCGTCATTACGATCCTGTGCCATATGCATGTTTGGATCCAGTGGCATAGGGATGTCCGCACCGTTACGGTGGTCTTGCCATGGGGCCGACTTGGCGCCCAGACGATCGGGCGGTGTTGTCTTTGGGTGGTGTCCACCGCTTCAAACGAATCTGGCTCTTCGCCAAAGCAGGGCCAAAGACAGCAGGCGCCGAGGGTCATCACGCCATCATCGCCGGCCCCGACGGGTCGATTCGGAGGTAACAAGTCGTCGCGAGCCTGGCAGCACCGAACCAGCTTGAACCCTAAACAAGTTGGGTGGCATCCGGGTACCGTGGAACAAGGTTGCCCGTTGAACGATTTTGCCCTTGGCGACATCGACCAACTCGTTGTTCACGAAGTGGAGGAGAGTGCACGGAACGTCGGCGGCGCCCTGCGAAAACATGTAGGGCGTCAGGATGCCCAGTCAAAGGCAAGGAGATGAAGTCCTCGGCGAGAGAGGCTTAATTAGTTACCGTGATGATGGCGCCGAGCTCGGCTAATGTAGAGGCACCGCCAACGGCGGGCGCAGCAAAGGGACGGAGGGGCCGCTTGCTGCAGAGGTGCCGCCGGGCGTACCCGGGTGCATTAAGCTCCGTGCCGGGCCGGAGACACCAATGCCGCCACGCTGGAGGCACCAATGGCCCCGCCATCGCATTATGCGAGTTGCTGGCCGTGAAGCTAGGAATCGGGCGGCCCCTGTTGGCCGCCCGCAATCCACGACTCAACCCGAGATCAAGGTAGGCACAAGGGCGGTGATCGTCGCCCGAAGTCGTTGTTCCACTTGCTCTTGGACAATCTCCGAATCCGCGCCACCTGTGCCTTGAGTTCTTGAACCTCTCGCGCTGGCTTTCCGAGCTGGTCTTTTCTCCTTCCGCACACCAGCGGTATAGTATGACCCCATTTTGTCGACAAGCCTTTGCCGCCACACGACCACCGACGTCGGCTTATCGAGCTTATCCTTGTTCTTCATTACATTTAACCCCTATTTAGAGTGGTGTCCCAAGGGTTGCTCTGAGTCGACCCAGCGCCATCGCTTTCATCGCTGCGGAAGGAATGTGAACCATTTAGAAATTCGGCTTCATTAATTAGAATGCAAACCATATGGAGCTAATTACGCTGGGTGTATTCCTTACGAGAACAAGCTCAAGCTGCCCGGTCTTCGGATCCGTGGTAAGCTCCTTTGTTTTCGGGTCCTTCTTGTACCGGCCCTGACAAAGTTCCTGGTCCGCTTGTCACCGCCAGATGTATCGAAGAGGGGCGGTAGGCCTTGCTCGGCACGGTCCGCCTCCTCCTTGTCCCGTAAAACAGACCTCGTTTTCCATACCTTCAAGCGGCTCTGGCGCCTTTCGCTTCTTTCCGGCTCTGGCGCCTTTTGCTTCTTTCGGCGGTGGGCAGTCTTTTCAATTTTCCAACAGCTTGTCTATTTCCTCGCCGCTCCTCGTGACACGGGCGCGGGTTCGGTTTCACCATCGAACAGATCCTTGCGTTTCCTCCACGGGTCATCGCCGCTGGCCACCTTCGATGTCCCATGAACACGGTTTTCAAGACCCGGGATCTCTATCTAGCTGGCGATACGTTGTGTCATCCATGCACCTTACGCATCCAGAAAATCCGTGGACTACCTGCCCCGCGACATATCCGTAACCGAGATAGTCGTGCACCGTCGTGAGCAGCGCGGCTCTCATAGGGAAATATTCTTTCTCTGCGGCGTCCCACGTATTGGCTGGCGTTTTCCAGCGTGTCAAGCTCCTCTTTCAGCAGCCCTAGATACAGATTGATGTCGTTCCCTGGTTGTTTCGCCCTTCAATTAGCATACTCATGTGAATGTACTTCCTCTTCATGCACAACCAGGGGGAAGGTTGTACATCCACACAAACACAGGCCAGGTGCTATGTGTGCTTCTCTGGCTGCCAAACGGATTGACTCCATCGGTGCTCGCGCCAAAGACGATGTTCCTTGGATCGCTCCCAAATTCCGAGTCTTGAAGTTCAACGCTTGCCATCGCTCGCATCCTTAGGGTGACTCAGCATCTTGTCTTTTTTATCTATCTCCGGATCATTTGCGTCATCTTCCCGCTTCTTCTCCTCCCTATCCGCTGCGTTAACGCAGGAGCTTTGCTACCTTAGGGTCCGCAAAATAGCGCTGCAGACGAGGAGTGATCGGAAAGTACCACACCACTTTTCGAGGAGCTTTCTTCCTCTTCTTGTATCGAGTGACGCCGCACACCGGACATATGGTAGACTCCGCGTGCTCGTCCCGATAAATGATGCAATTGTTCATGCACACATGGTATTTCACGTGCGGTAAATCCAGAGGACACACGATTTTCTTCGCCTCCTCCAAACTGGTCGGGCACTTGTTCCCCTTGGGAAGACGCTCGTGCTGTAATGACATGTTCTCGCCGAAGCTACGCGCCGGTCATTTTGTGTTTTACCTTTATCTCCGTGGCCATGAGCGTTACTTTCAGCGGGTATCCTCGGCCTGCATCCTTCATACAATGGAGTAACCGCGTCTAACTCAAGTTGATCCATCTTGGCTTTCTCGGGCGGCATCTTTATGCGTTATCCGCCCCGCTTGAGAAGCAGCTCTTGAATATGAGGGTCCTGCACCCACCCCATCGATGGTCCAGCGTGCTCGCTCCGCCGCATCATCATCTTCATGATCATGCCCGTCGCCTGCTCCGGCATCTTCCTCATCATCATGTCCTGCATATTCTACATGATGACTGTACGCATCACGCCGTCGTGATCATCGCCCGGGATTCTTCGTTTTCTCGCCCGCCGAGCCGCGGTGGTTGTCTTGCTGCCCTTCCTCATTTCTTGCCCGCCCGCATGGACGACTTCGTAGTCATCTTCATCACCTTGCCACCGATAGCCATCCATGAAACCACGCAACAGCAGGTGGTCCCGCACCTGCCGAATCCGGGTCCGCAATAAGGCTCTTCAGCTTGCATCTTCGACACGGACATCTTATCTCCGCCTCGTTCTTTTGAAGCATCTCGCCTTCGGACCTCAAAAACCTATTCACGATGCCTTCGGTCATCGTGCGGACCATGGTCGCTCATGGGTAGAGCAAAAGCGATATTTTAGAACCAAGAAAAATTTGGCATGACTTTCCCTAAAAATAGGACCAAAAGGATGCTTAATGCCAAAATTCTCGCTAAACGGAAATGAATCAACATTCCGCAAAATATTGGCAACTATCGTGATTTCAAATACCGGTACACCTCCAAACACAAACACATATGCAAACACCACAAACATATGCAACACCACGAACATACATAGATCTAGCTAGGCCGTAAAAAGTGCATGTGCACATTGTTGTAAGGAGAACAACCTAAATATAGCTTCCCCTTACTTACCTATTAAAACAAGGTAATTTAACCACTTAATTTGAATGAATCTATGGTGGAAATGAGGTGAAAAAGAGGAGGCACCCGAGACAAGGAGGAGGTGGAGAGAATGAAGTGGGGAGAAAGTGAGTGTGTGGGTAGGAGAGGCTGTCCCAAATATCTTGTTGCTGCCCACTTACTAATGGCGCACCTCTTGCATGGTGCGCCATTAGTTGTTACCACTACTAATGGCGCACCTAAGCAGGATGCGCCATTAGTATGCTTGGACAGTTCAAAAAAAGTTTCTATACTAATGGCGCACCCACACCATGGTGCGCCATTAGTAGTTACAACTACTAATGGCGCACTCGGGCAGGATGCGCCATTAGTATGTTTGGACAGGCGCACTAGTTTAAAAAAAAAATTGGTACTAATGGCGCACCCACACCCTGGTGCGCCATTAGTAGTTACAACTACTAATGGCGCACTCGGGAAGGATGCGCCATTAGTATGTTTGGACAGGCGCACTAGTTCAAAAAAAAAGTTTCTATACTAATGGCGCACCCACACACTGGTGCGCCATTAGTAGTTACAACTACTAATGGCGCACCAGGGTGTGGGTGCGCCATTAGTATGTTTGGACAGGCGCACTAGTTTAAAAAAATTTTTTTTGGTACTAATGGCGCACCCGCACACTGGTGCGCCATTAGTAGTTACAACTACTAATGGCGCACTCGGGCAGGATGCGCCATTAGTATGTTTGGACAGGAGCACTAGTTAAAAAAAAAATTTGGTACTAATGGCGCACCCAAGGCATTAGTATATACTAATGGCGCACCATCGTATGGCGGTGCGCCATTAGTATATACTAATGGCGCACCATCTTTCCGGTGCGCCATTAGTGTCATTTCCATCTATAGCCCTTTTCCTAGTAGTGGTTGCATGGCAATCCCTACTCCTCACGTTGATATCAATTGATGGGCTTCTCCATAACCCGTTGGTTAGCCGCGTCGATGTGAGACTTTCTTATTTTTTTGTATTCTCTATATTTACCCCTATCATCATACTCTACTCCACCCGTAGAGCTATATCCATGGCTTGCACTCGTGTATTACGTGAGGGGTTAAAAAGCTGAAGCGCGTTGAAAAGTATGAACCAATTGTTCGGCTTGTCATCGGGGTTGTGCGTGATAAATACTTTGTGTTAAGAAGACAGAGCATGATATGACTATATAATTTTGTAGGGATAGCTTTCTTTTGCGTTGATATTTTGAAAGACATGATTGTTTGTTGGGATGCCTCAGTATTAATGTCTTTATGTCAAATTATAGACTTGCTTTGAATCACTTATGTCTTAATATTCATGCCATGATTAGATATATGATGAAGTTTATGCTAGGTAGCATTCCACAACAAAAATTATCTTTTTTATCATTTACGTACTCGAGGACGAGTAGGAATTAATCTTGGGGGTGCTGATACGTCCCATCGTATCTATAAATTTTGACTGTTTCATGCCAATATTATACAACTTTCACATATTTTTGGAAACTTTTTATATGATTTATTGGACTAACTTATTGATCCAGTGCCCAATGCCAGTTCCTGTTTGATGCATGTTTTTTGTTTCATAGAAAATCCATATCAAACGATGTCCAAACGCGATAAAAATTGATGGAGAATTTATTTTGGAATATTTATGTTTTTTGGGAGGTAGAATCAACGCAAACGGGGGCCCATAGTGACCACAACCTACCAGGGTGTGCCGGGCACCGCCTGGAATGCCCAGGTATCTTGTGCCCTCATCGTAAGTTGTTTGGGGCCCTTCTTCTGGCGCAAGAAAGATAATTTATGGAAAAAAACGTGTTGCGAAATTTCAGTGCAATCGGAGTTCCGAATCTGTGGGAATTTAAGAAATGGTGAAGGGCCAGATCTGGGGAACGCGAAACAAAAGATAATATAGAGGGAGATCCATTGTCTGAGGGACTCCTGCCCCTCCGTCGCCAAGGAGGCCATGGATCAGAGGGAGAACTCTCCTCCCATCTAGGGGGAGGCCAAGGAAGAAGAAGACGGAGGGGGGCTCTCTCCACCTCTCTCTCCTGGTGGCGCCAAGGTGCCGTCGGGGCAAGGATCATGATGGCGATCTACATGAACAATCTTGCTACCGTCAACACCAACTTTCTGCCACTCTATGCAGCGGTGTAACACCTCTTCTCCCCACTGTAATCTCTACTTAAACAAGGTGCTCAACTCCATATATTATTTCCCAATGATATTTCTCTATCCTATGATGTTTGACCATATCCGTTTTGTCCTATGGGTTAATCATGATCTTGGTTGGTATGATTGTATATTTTATTTATGGTGCTGTCCTATGGTGCCCTCCGTGTCGCACAAACATGCATGTGGGATCCTCACCGTAGGGTGTTGCAATATGTCCATGGTTCTCTTATGGTGGGGTGCGAGAGTGGCTGAAGCTTAAACCCGAGTAAGTGGGTTATGGCGTATGGTAGTAAAAGGAACTTGATACTTAATGCTACTAGTCGTCAGCCCGTGCATTCGCACGGGCTAGCTTAAGTGAGTGGTATTTAGAATTTTATGTCCTCATCTTTTTAAAATTCATCAACTGGCCTACTCGGACCACGGTTCTTCGTTATTTTATACTTACTTTGATATACTCACAATGCTACACAAATATACTTACTTTGATATACCATGCTCACAATGCTACACAAAGAAAATTCTACAAACAAATTAGCATTAAAAAATTGAACATAAAAATGCCATATTTATTAAATATGAGACCACATTGTTGGAAGAAATTCTTAAATCTAAATCACCAACACTATGCAATTTACCTTTCTAGAATATTTTCAATTATCAAATATTTTTTGCTTATCCAACACTATGCCAGTTATTTCTGCACATCTCTTCTCTCTTGTTAGTATATATACATCAGTATTTGTATATGCAGCCGAATAAGAAAGATGACAGTAAATTTAAGGAAGTCATAATACCTTTTTTAGATTTCCACCGTCCAAGGATATCCAAACCCATCATCACCACCAAACTTAACATTTCATGTTATAATAGATAAATATACACAGTAGATTTTCCCGTCGTTGACAATTAGTATTCATGTAACAAACTGTGTGATAAAATCTTCACCAGTTTGTTATTCTAATCTTCTCCGGCCATATATCTTGGCTTCATATGGTGACATTAAAAGTTGTTTGCAACTATAAGTTATGGCTACCAGTTGTGTTTTAGGACACCCAATTCACAACCTAATATCTCAAATCTTGTATATTCCATGACCTGCATAGGTAGCTAATACAACGATGCCTTATTATAACTGAATCTATGTTAATGTATTACTGAAGATGAAAATCATGTTGAAAATTACCATCATGCTTGTCTGAAACTTTGGTCCTGAGAAAGATTAGTATGCTTTCACTTGCCAATAATGAAAGTAGTTGCCAATAAAAATCTAAATATTCGCAAACATGTCTGCCTTGATTTTTGGATTAATGGCCTAAACTTGTCCAGTTTTTGCTTCTTTTTCCTTCTGTTTCATTGGTATCTTCTATCAATCTGGTTTAATAAACGCTGGGACAAATATTTGTCAAGATATAAAGATCCCACAATCGAACCTATTGTAGGAAATTGAACAGGCTCCATCTGGGCTCTGAACCATGACTCGATGGATACCATGAGTACAATAGAGGTGCAGACCGGGATGGTGGAACCAACTGCTGGACTCTGAACGATGACTCGATGCATACCATGAATACAATGGAGGTGCAGACCGGGATGGTTGAAACAACCACTTGTACGTCATCTCATATACCTTTGTCTCCACACACGCCAAGGTAAAAGAAGGTCAGGTCAAGATCATGGTGGAAAATCAATTGTATAGGTTAACAACTGTAGAAGAAAACTACATAAGAATTATAGCAGGTTCAAATCATTGACATGAGAAGAATGAACCTGAGAAGAAGAAATAAGCTACTGTAGATCAAATACCTGAAAATAAGACGAAGTGCTGAAGGAGAGCATATCATGTGCTTATACGACTTTTGATATTCAGTTTTTTCTCCTTTGTTAGATTTTTTATTATGCATATGTGTTGCCAGAAATCCTCTCCTACACGACTCAGTTCAGTATCATCATCACCACGCGGATTTTACATGGATTCTAATTCCATGTGGTGGAAGATAAATGCCAAAATGTAACATGTATAGATCAGTACAAATATATGATTGCACTAATGGATACTAACCTGTGGGTGCTAGCCTGCTGTT
Source organism: Aegilops bicornis (assembly GCA_021605145.1). Classification (NCBI taxonomy): domain Eukaryota; kingdom Viridiplantae; phylum Streptophyta; class Magnoliopsida; order Poales; family Poaceae; genus Aegilops; species Aegilops bicornis. The sequence goes on from CM038669.1 coordinate 51,471,486, forward strand.
CACGTTTCACAGATGTACACATATATGCATGCATCAATGACGTGAATGGTGTTTATGCTATGGACTGGATGTGAGCCCATTATCTGCAATTGAAGCTGCTTATTGGCCGCTACACATCGCATCAACCACCACAGCAGATAAAGAAACCCTGCCACAACAAATAGAGCCTGAAGGCATGAGATATTGATATAAGACAATAGACGGGGGATAATTACTACTACCGTGGCGGAGAACAAAGTTTTTAAATTAAAGGGAAGATAGTGATAATGCATGTAATATATAAATTGTATAATACTTTTACAAAGATACCTGCTGTATATACTATATACTTATATAGTGTACCCTCCGTGTAGCACCCGGCAAATACTTTGGTTCATGCTTATATATATGCCTGCAGGTGAGCCGCTATTGACAGTCAAAATTGCTATCATTTGTGTATAAGACATGATTTATACCTGAACATGTAGGTATGAAGCTCCTGATTTCCCAGGTCCATTAAACTGGACGGAAGTAGGCAGCTTGCCGAATAATTCGGACGACAGTGCTGCCTTGAACAATCCCATATTGTTTGATGTCTCCATGCCATATGGCGTGTGCTAGGCCTCCAATGCTATTGCATCCCCAGGATGTAAATTGTTATATAGTGTATTTACTATTTCTGTTAAAAACAAAGAAACAGAATACTGCACTAATTAGTTTTAAGAAAACTCAGAAATAAGATATAATAACAACATGAGAAGTGAAACATCTCTCGCCATCTTGAGCACTCTCAATATTCAAAGTAGTTTCTTCCTTCAATGACATAATAGCATAGGCTGTGTGCAGTTGTTTTTGGAACTGAATCATGGGGCTGTCCTGTCCATCGATCCCTGAGGTGCAGAACCAAAAAAGTATGGACTTCGGTCTGGTAATCTGCAAGTTTGATGCCATAAGTCCCATAACATGCTCTGCTCTCAACCAATGATGCATAATCCTCTCATGGAGACATTCTGCTTCTGTAAAGGAGCGACATACATGCTATACTCGCATAATACCAGCCTTATCAAAGGCTTCGTCTATGTCACAATGGCCTGCCGCTAGGTCCGTGCGACATGGGTTGATTTAATTGACTGTCTGACACGTCCGTCTGTGTTTGATTGGTCGGTATCGTCGATGCAATTCTGCGCTGGGTTCCCAGCCTCATTTTGATCTTCCATCGCTACAACATCGCCGGAGACATACAAACCCAGCGATGAGAGGCCATGGGTACGCAGAGGTCACCACCGCCCTCCTTGAGCTGAAGAAACACCGACCAACTGAAGGCTTATGGAACGGGATGGCACAACTCGTCGCCTCTAGGACTCAAGAGGAGGCGGCCGGGGAGATGGGCTTCACATAATCTATGGAGGAAATCGTGACTTGGAGAGAAGGATAGAAGGAGAGGACGTTACAATTACATCTGCGCCAGGGAATCGTGAGATATATATTTATAGGGAATCGTGATCCGTGACTCCATATACGTGAAGGAGCAGGACCCCTCAAAAAAATACGTGAAGGAGGAGGAGAGGGTCGCTAGAGAAGGAGAGGATTCTTTGGATTATCTATATACGTGATACCCTACTTGATCCAATGATTATAGATAGATCGTTTTTTGACGTGAATGGTTATAGATGAATCTATAGATGGCTGCTACTTTTACAACCGAGACATGAGACACGATACAACTATATAGGCTAATCTACACCGTAATAACTCGGTCCTACCAGATTAACGGCTCTTAATTTCTAATTATCATGGGAATTTTTGGAGAGTCGCTAATTAGTATAAGTATAGAAGTATAGATAGATAGATAGATAGATAGATAGATATAGATAGATATAGATATAGATATAGATATAGATAGATATAGATGGTTGGGTTTCACGACCTTAATGATCTTTAATAGTTACGGATGCTTGCTAGAGTTCCAATCATAATTGCATATGATTCAAGTAGAGAAAGTATATTAGCTCATGCCTATCCCTCATATAAAATTACAAGAATGATTACAGGTACTTGTTATCGATTGCCTGGGGACAAATGACTTTCTTGTTGACAAAGCTATCCACTTTCATTATCTTGCAATTTATTCGTAGTTTTATTCTAGCAAAGTACTCGTAATTTTATTCTCCTAAAACAGTTTTATACTTGTTTTAGGTAAAGCAAACATCAAGTGTGCGTAGAGTTGTATCAGTTGTCGATAGAACTTGAGGAAATATTTGTTCTGCCTTTAGCTCTTCGTTCGGTTAGACAGTCTTATTTATCGAAGAAGGCTACAAACGATCCCCTGTACTTGTGCTACAAACGACAGTCGACTATACCGCACCCCACTGTAATCCCCTACTTAAACATGGTGCTTTATGGCACATATTATGGTCCAATGATGTGTTTCCATCCTATGATGTTTTGAGTAAATTTATTTTGTCTTTTGGGTTGATTGATGATCTAGATTGGTTTGAGTTGTATGTTTTATTTTTGGTGTTATCCTATAGTGCCCTCCGTGCCGCGCACACGTGAGGGATTCCCGTTGTATGGTCTGCAATATGTTTATGATTCACTTATAGTGGGTTGCTAGAATGACAGATGCTTAAACCCGAGTAAGGGGGTTGTTTGCGAATGGAAGTAAAGAGGGCTTGATACTTTAATGCTATTGTTGGGTTTTACCTTAGTGATCATTAGTAGTTGCAGATGCTTGCTAGAGTTCCAATCATAAATGCATATGATCCAAGTAGAGAAACTATGTTAGCTTATGCCTCTCCTCCTACTAGTGCAGAACCGGGCTATAGCACCGGTTCGTAAGGCCCTTTAGTGCCGGTTCGGTAACCGGCACTAAAGTGTGGGGACTAAAGGTCCCCCCCCCCTTTAGTACCGGTTCCGCACGAACCGGTGCTAAAGGGCAACCACGTGGCACGAGCCAGCTCCGGGGGCAGGGAGCCCTTTAGTACCGGTTGGTGACACCAACCGGTATTAAAATGATGGGGGGTTTTGGGTTTATGATTTCTTTTTCATTTAATTTTGTGTTTTCCATTTAATTCTTTTTCGTTTGCTGGTATTTTACGATACTACATACTGTACACGTTATGCATATATATAAATAGAATTTCTAGTATAATCGATCATATATATATATATATATATATATATATATATATATATATATATATATATATATATATATATATATCATCGAATGTCTCACAACCACCATTAATTCACACATACACACATGTATACAACCAGTGGCATTAGCCTAATTGGTGCCTTCGGAGCACGATGACAATTGGAAGTGGTTCATGGGGGCGGTAGCGGGTAATAGTATTCTCCGTTCGTATCTATGACCTGGTCGAGCAAAAATCCCGCTATTTCCTCTTGAGTTGCTTGTATGCGCTCTGTTGGTAGGAGCTTCTCCCGCACCTCTCTGAACTGTTAAGAAGGAGATCAATATGCATGTGTATTAGTTGTGTGAGTAGATATCGATGATGGTGTAAAAATTGTGAATAGTGTTCTGACAAACGTACCAGTCATGTCTTTGAGATCTGCACCTTTCGGACGCCATCATGCGAATGTTCTCGCAAACGTAGTATGCACACAGATTAGTCCCCGGCGCCTGCTTCAGGGCCTTTACGAGAATTGAATTTGATTAGATAATAATTAATCAAGTATGATAATTAAGGAGATGGCAGCTAGCTAGCTAGTACTACTTAATTACTTACCTTGGGTCGATACCATTTCAGCTTTTGTTTCCATTGGCCTAGTGTGACGTTGATGAACTTTGCCCAAGCCCTGCCCGTCGACAAAGAAAATGGGCGGCCCTAGGTCGGTCTACCCGCCCATAGAGCCTCGAGATAGCTACCCTTCAGCACGATGAACGAGAGAAAGAACAAGGGAGAGATTTAAAGTATGGTAAAAAGTAGATGAGTTTTGCGATTGTGTGTTGTTGTTTAATCAGCCGCCACCTCTCATATGTTTATGAGGCGGCTAGACTTCACGTAAATTATAATGGCTTGAAATCATGTCCAAATCTTTCCAAAATTAAGCGAACTCATATAGGTAAGTCAGAGACAGTAGTTCGGTTTTGAGTCTCGTAGGCCACAAATGACCTCAGATGAACAAGGCGAACAACTTTCATGTTGAACGTTTTTTGATTTGAGGCCTCTCTAGGGCTGAATCTCCCACGCAATCATCATATCCATGGAGATGCACGATTTTGGCTCGGATCTAACTGTCCGCTTGAACGGACCAGACTGTCCGGTCAGAACAGAAGGTTTTCACAACCCACACCGGGCACTCTGGTCTCAATTTACAGAAAGTCTGTTCGCAATAGGAGACTTTGGGCGTCCTGCCATCTGCATAGTTTATGCAACATTGCACTATGTTGACTGTATCTTTCTCATATGACCTTGGATTAGAGGATTTTTATACAAAACTTTCATGCTGAAACTTTTTCCATCTGATGTCATCTTAATTGAGTTCTTCGCCATGCAAAAATCTGGTGTCAACACATGCCTCATGTTTTTTTTCAAAAACTAGCGTGCCAAAAAATATTTGGTGTCGTGTTTGCTCTAAGGCCATGTCAACACTCCATCGGCAATCAATATGTGCCTAGGGCAATAAATTTGTATCGGCCATGTTTGATTTATAGAATACTCATTGCATTTCACTTATATCTTTTGAGTATGGCTTTATAGAATGCTTCATGTGCTTCACTTATATCATTTGAAGTTTGGATTGCCAGTTTCTCTTCACATAGAAAACTGTTATTCGTAGAAAGCGCTTTTGCTCTACTTATATTTGTTAGAGAATGGTCTCTTGTAGAAATAATTTAACTCTCTTGCCTCACTTATATCTGTTTAGAGAGTTAACAGGATTTGGTCAATTGCATGGCTAGTCATAAAATCCTACATAAAACTTATGGATCACTGAATATGATATGTTTGATTCCTTGCAATAGTTTTGCGATATAGAGATGGTAATAAGTGGGAGGTACTAGTAAACGGTTTCGGTTAGTAAGAATATTGGTGTTATGGTTTGTGATTCCCGAAGCATGCACGTGTAGATTTTGTTATGCTATGAAGTTGGAGCATGATTTATTATTAATTATCTTCCTTATGAGTGGCGGTCGGGGACGAGCAATTGTCTTTTCCTACCAATCTATCCCCCTAGGGGTATGCGTAGTAGTACTTTGCTTTGAGGGCTAACAAACTTTTGCAATAAGTATATGACTTCTTTATGACTAATGTGAGTCCATGGAATATATGCACTCTTACCTGTCCACAATTTGCTAGTGTCTACGGTACCGTGCATTGCCCTTTCTCACCTCAAGATGTGGTGCAAACTTCGTAGGTGCATCCAAACCACGTGACATGATACACTCTATCACACATCAGCCTTATTATATCTTCCTCAGAACAGCCACCAAACCTACCGATTATAGCATTTCCATAGTCATTCCGAGATATATTGCCATCCAACTTCCACCGCCTCCGGTTTGATGACTTGATCATTCATTTTCATATTGCTTTTCATGATCGTAAGATAGATAGCATGATATTTCCATGGCTTGTCCGTTTTTTGATATCGTTGTTATGCTAGATCACTGCACATCCTGGTACACTGCCAGAGGCATTCATATAGTCATATTTTGTTCTAGTTATCGATTTGTATTTTTATTTCCTTTGAGTTATAAGTAAATAGAAGTGCGATGATCATCATTATTCATTATTAGAGCATGTCCCAGTCAGGAAAGTATGATGGAGACTATGATTCCCACATAAGTCGGGATGAGACTCCGGACAACGAGAGAGAGAGAGAGAAATAAGAAAAAAAAGAAAAAGAAAAAAAAGAAAAAGAAAAAAAGGAAAAGAAAAAAAGAAAAAGAAAAAAAGAAAAAAAAAGAGAAGGGGCATTGTTACTATATTTTACCATACTTGTGCTTCAAAGTAGCACCATGTTTTTTCATATAGAGAGTCTGCTATGTAATCACTTCTATATACTAGTGGGAATTTTTCATTATAGAACTTGGCTTATATATTCTGATGAAGGGAGTCATCAAATGGCTGAGGTCTTCATGAGCAAGCAAGTTGGATGCACACCCACTTAGTTTTCATATTGAGCTTTCATACAATTATAGCTCTTAGTGCATCCGTTGCATGGAAATCCCTACTCCTCACATTGATATCAATTGACGGGCATCTCCATAGGCCGTTGGTTAGCCACGTCGATGTGAGACTTTCTTATTTTTTTTGTCTTCTCTATATTTACCCCTATCATCGGTGTCGGGGAAACGACCCCTATGGGATCACTGGAATCCCTTCTACGGTTGGCGGGCGCGGGATTGTGAGAAGAGCAAGTCTAACAAGAAGCACACAGATCGATTACCCAGGTTCAGGCCGCAAGGATACGTAATACCCTAGTCCTGCTTTGGTCGATGTATTGAGTGTTCTTGTGTTCTTGAGCTAGGTACGGGGTGTAACTTGCCCAAAAGAGCTGAATCCCTTTCCTGGTCGCCTCAGGCCTCCTTTTATAGGCAAAAGGGGTCGCCACAGTGGCACACAGGAGGTGGAAAGGTGTACAGCGCGCGAGCTTATCGCCCGGCGTTACGGGACAAAGCGCATTGAATGCGCTACTTAGGTGTCCATTAGCTTTATCGGGGACGGGAACGAGGCCCGTCCCGTCCGTCGCCGCTCCGCCTCGCTTCGACACGCGCCCAGGCCAGCGATGCGTGCGGTGCCTTGTAGGCAGTGATACGTCTCCAACGTATCTATAATGTTTGATTGTTCCATGCTATTATATTACCACTTTTGGATGTTTATGGGCTTTATTTTACACATTTATATCATTTTTGGGACTAACCTACTAACCGGAGGCCCAGCCCAGAATTGCTGTTTTTGCCTATTTCAGTATTTCAAAGAAAAGGAATATCAAACGGAGTCCAAACAGAATGAAACCTTCGGGAGCGTGATTTTTGGAACGAACGTGATCCAGAGAACTTGGAGTGCAAGTCAAGAAGCTTCCGAGGAAGCCACGAGATAGGAGGGCGCCCCCCACCCCCCTATAGGGCGTGCCCCCTGTCTCGTGTGCCCCTCGGGCGGCCACCGACGTACTTCTTCCTCCTATATATACTTACGTACCCTGAAAACATCCAGGAGCACAACTAAACACAATTTCCACCGCCATAACCTTCTGTATCTGCAAGATCTCATCTTGGAGCCCTTGCCGGCACTCTGCCGGAGGGGGAATCAACCACGGAGGGCTTCTACACCAACACCATAGCCTCTCCGATGAGTTGAGAGTAGTTTATCACAGACCTACGGGTCCATAGTTATTAGCTAGATGGCTTCTTCTCTCTTTTTGGATCTCAATACAATGTTCTCCCCCTCTCTTGTGGAGATCTATTCGATGTAAACTCTTTTTACGATGTGTTTGTCGAGATCCGATGAATTGTGGGTTTATGATCAAGTTTATCTATGAATAATATTTGAATCTTCTCTGAATTCTTTTATGTATGATTAAGTTACCTTTGCAAGTCTCTTCGAATTATTAGTTTAGTTTGGCCTACTAGATTGGTTTTTCTTGCCATGGGAGAAGTGCTTAGCTTTGGGTTCAATCTTGCGGTGTCCTTACCCAAAGGATGTAAAAGGGTTGCAAGGCACATATTGTATTGTTGCCATCGAGGATAAAAAGATGGGGTTTATATCATATTGCATGAGTTTATCCCTCTACATCATGTCATATTGCTTAATGCGTTACTCTGTTCTTATGAACTTAATACTCTAGATGCATGCTGGATAGCGGTCCATGTGTGGAGTAATAGTAGTAGATGCAGGCAGGAGTCGGTCTACTTGTTATGGACGTGATGCCTATATACATGATCATGCCTAGATAATCTCATAACTATGCGCTTTTCAATCAATTGCTCGACAGTAATTTGTTCACCCACCGTAATACTTATGCTATCTCGAGAGAAGCCACTAGTGAAACCTATGGCCCCCGGGTCTATCTCTTATCATATTTTCTTTCAATCTACTTTTATTTGCATCTTTACTTTTTGCATCTATATTATAAAATACCAAATATATATTTATCTTATCTTACTATCTTTATTAGATCTCACTTTCGGAAGTGGACGTGAAGGGATTGACAACCCCTTTATTGTGTTGGTTGCGAGTTCTCAGTTTGTTTGTGTAGGTGCGTGGGACTTTTGAGGAGCCTCCTACTGGATTGATACCTTGGTTCTCAAAAACTGAGGGAAATACTTATGCTACACTTGCTGCACACCCTCTCCTCTTTGAGGAAAACCAACGCAAGCTCAAGACGTAGCAGGCAGGCAGGCTGCTGAGGTGGTGCAGTGGTGGAGCCTTCACGAAGATCTGCATGCCACCACGCAGGTGCTTGCTGAGTTGGCGTAGATGCCGCCCGTCGCCACGCAGGTGCCTGCTCAGCTGGTTGAGCTAGCAGCTGCTTGGGGGACGATGGTGGAGTCTTGGCTGGTGCGGGCCTGGCAGTGGCCCCGCTGATGCCCTAGGCAAGGGCCTTGACGGGGGCCCGGCAAGGGTCTTGCCGTTGTGTTGCAGTCGTCCCCGGCAAGGCGCTTGCCGGGGGTCTTGTGGATTCCCTCGGCCGGGATCCCGCCGAGGGTCGCCGTCTTCTAGTCCTCATCTGATCTCACATGTTTATGATCTTGACGAAGATCTGCATGCCACCATGGGGTGCCTCCCGAGCCCTGGTTCCAATGTAGCCGTTGACGGCGTCCGGAACCTCTAGGCTCAAGGGTGGATCGCTCCGCTGGTGTTGGGCGAACTGCCCCGGCAAGGCTCTTGCAGGGGCTGCTGAGGCTGCCCCTGCAAGGGTCTTGCCAGGGGGTACCTGCTTCGCCCCTCTGCTCCTTGGGTTCTTGGTCTTGGTGTTGTCTTGTCTGTCTTGGGCTTCGGCTTCTCTCCGGCTTCCCTCCTCTGCCCTGCTAAGTTTGGCCATGGCGCGTGGCTCTGACTGCCCGTGCACAAGTAAAGGGGTCAAAAGGAGAGCCCCTAATTTTTTACACCGACAGGAGTCCCTGGGCCTGGGCCACACATAAGCGCGACGCGTTGTTGGGCTAGGCCGAGCAATCTTGTGGCAGGTGGGGCGGATTTTACCGCAGTAATTTTTCGCCCGCTGCGCTTCCCCACGACCCGCGTTGAACGCGCGATGTGGAGGGCCGTGCGTGACGTGGGGGTCATGCGTGGGGCGGTTCCCGCACGCATGCGTCACATCGCAGTTAATGGGAAAAGAGGAGGCCTGCGCCTTCCCCGTAAAAAGGAATAACTGCTGGCGCGCTGCTCATTTACCCCGTGCATCTTCTTCAATCTCGGAACCGCCGTCCCCTTCTCCTTCCTTCCCAAGCTTTCGCCTTTGTTCGCCGCCGCTGTGCCTTCGTTGTCTTCTGTCCCTTGCTCCTTGCAGCCGCCATGGCACCCAAGACCAGTAGAGGCAAGGGAGTGGCCAAGGACGCCGGGACGAGCAAGCCGCCGGAGACCAAGTTGGCGACACGGCAGACGCATCTCGCCTACTTCCCCTCAACGGTCGACGTGTTCGAGCTCCGGGACTGCTTCAAGCCCCTATGGGGGTGCAAGACTAGGGGGGAGACGACGGGGCATCCAACCACGCGCGTCATCCCCGCCAATTGCGCCGAGGCCACCCCGAATCGGTACCCATCCAAGATTGGGCCCCGCCGTCGGAGGAGGAGGTGCAGGACTTCTTTGACGGCTTAGCGGAGATATACGTCTGCAATGAGCCGCTGCTCATCTAGGACACCACTCAGGCAGAGCTGGATTATATCCCCGCCAGGGCGGTAGAGGCGGAGCTTGCCAGGCAAGACGGCGGTGCTGGCGGTGTAGAGGACGAGGCTGCGGCGGCCGCGGAGGAGAAGGAGCTTGCCCAGTGGGCGGAGTCCGCTGGGGAGGCCAGCAGCGCCGGCACCGGGGCCCCTCTTGTCGAAGATGTGGTCGACGAGTCGTCGGAGGAGGAGGCCGAGGCTGTCGACCCTCCGGCCACGGGGAGAGGGCGAGTCCTGCGGCGGGCCACCTCTGGCGAGCCGGTTCAGCCCGGCAGGGTCGTGCAGCCCCGACAAGCTAAGGAGGCGTCCGCGCGCCAAACGAGGGCCGCGGCTGCGAAGAAATCGGTGAAGGCCGCGATGGGGAGAAAGCATCTGCCTCCTCTTCATCCAAGCGCGTCCAGACTCCGCCCTCCTCCCTCCTCCGGCAGACGTCGATGCGGAGGTCACCTTTGACTTCGGTCCCTCAGCCCAAGGAGGAAGAGTAAAGCAGCAGAGGAGGAGATGGAGGACGAGTAAGTATCTTGTCCGTTTCTATCGTCTCCGTCTCCTCGGACAGTGCCACTTATCTTGATTCGTCTTCATCTTTGCAGGGATGCGGAGACACTGGCCCAGACAGTGAAGAGGGCCAGGGCTTCAGCGAGCGGCCAGCCCCCGGCGGGGATTCCTGATACACTGTTGGTGGTGTTGAGCAGCCCGGATAGCAGCCCCCAGCACAGCGCCGAGCGTAAGTTCACCGCTCACCCCTCGTCGACGTGTGTTGGGGGCACGATCTCTTGGTGCTGACCTTGCCTTGGTTGCAGGAGGAGGACAACAGCAGGAGGAGCTATAGAGGGCTACCCCCAACAGGCCGCCCCCATCGAGTACGCCGCCCCGAGGGGCGTCCCCGCCAAGGGCGCCAAGCACCGAGCCCATGCACACGGAGGAGGAGGAGGAGAGCCCAGGCGCTGGTGGCTCCTCGGCGCCAAATGTTGGCGGGAAGGGGACTTTTGCTTCCCAGCCCGGCACGGGTAAGTCGCTCGGCTTCCGTCCCTGTTCTTTCTGAATCTTGGTCTTGGCTTCGCCTCATCCCCCTTCTTGGTATCCAGATCCTCCGTCGGCGGACCAGGAGGACATAGACACTGTCATCAAGGATGTCGCCAAGGCCGCCGAGGCGGAGGCCGAGAAGATTGCAGCTGAGGAGGCCGCCAAGGGCGCTGCTGAGGACGCTACCAAGGGGCCTGTCGGGGAGCCCGGCAAAGCTATTGCCGAGGAGGCCGGCAAGGGGCCTGCCGGGGAGGCCGGCAAGGCCGCTGCCGAGGAGGAGGTGGTTGATGACCTGCCTTCCTCCTCCGCTGCCTCTGGCTGCGGCCGGTATCTGAGGGTGAGCGACGACCTTTTCGTCCACCTCCCAGGGGCGTCAAGCTCCAGGGCGCCCATTGAGGGAGAGGTGTTCGACGACGAGGTGCTTGCCGCCCCCGGGCTCGAGGTTGTTGATGAACCGAGCACCGGTGGCGATGGTTCTCAGGAGGAGCGGCTTCTCCAGGCCATGGGCGCCAATTTCCGGAAGCTCCAGGCGCTCCACCGCGCCCGCCTGGACAAGGCCAAGTCCAGGATGGCAACGGTGGACAAGGCGGAGGCGGACCTCAAGGTGCGCGTCGCCGAGACGCAGACTTGGTTCCGCCAGGCTTGCGAGGAGCTGAAGGTCGCCCAGGGTGAGCTGGCCAAGCGCGACATGGAGCTCACAATGATACGGCCGACATCGAGAAGGCCCAGGAGACAGGAGAGAACTTGGCCGCCGCAGCCGAGGCCGCTTGAACCCAGCACTAGGCCGCGCTGAACTCCCAGGAGGAGGATCTTGCCGCGCGTGAGGAGAAGCTTGCCGCAACGCTCCGCGGCAAGGATGAGGAGGTGGAGAAGCTCATCATGCAGTGGACCCAGGAGCTGCAGCAGAGGCACAAGGAGGCGCTCGATGCCAGGCTCTGGCTCACGCTGACAAGGTGAAGGAGCTGGAGGTGGAGCGCGACGGGCTGAAGGACCAGACCCTAAAGCTGGCCGAGGAGAAGAACACGCTCGACGGTGCCCTAGTGGAGGGGAATAACCTTATATAAAAAGGAAATATCTAAAGTTCGGCATGACTTAGCTTTCCTGTCGCCGTACTAGCGCCCTTCGTGCTTGCAGGCGGCGCCATCCTCTTGGCCGTCTTCTTCCTTAGAAACTGTGGCCATGAGGAACTGCTAAGCTGGTTGCTAAACCAGATTCTCACGACTACGGCGACCCCTACCTGGCGCGCCAAAGATGTCGGGGAAACGACACCTATGGGATCACTGGAATCCCTTCTACGGCTGGCGGGCGCGGGGTCGTGAGAAGAGCAGGTCTAACAAGAAGCACACGGATCGTTTACCTTGGTTTGGGCCGCAAGGATGCGTAATACCCTAGGCCTGCTTTGGTGTATGTATTGAGTTTTCTTGTGTTCTTGAGCTAGCTACGGGGTGTAACTTTCCCAAAAGAGATGAATGCCTCTCCTGGTCGCCTCGGGCCTCCTTTTATATGCAAAAGGGGTCGCCACAGTGGCACACAGGAGGTGGAAAGGTGTACAACACGCGAGCTTATCGCCCGGAGTTACGGGACAAAGAGCATTGAATGTGCTACTTAGGTGTCCATTAGCCTTATCGGGGACGGGAACGAGGCCCATCCCGTCCGTCGCCGCTCGGCCTCGCTTCGACACGCGCCCAGGCCAGCGATGCGTGCGGTGCCATGTAGGCAGGCAGACTGCTGAGGTGGTGCGGTGGTGGAGCCTTCACGAAGATCTGCATGCCACCACGCAGGTGCTTGCTAACTTGGCGTATAGGCCGCCCGTCGCCGCGCAGATGCCTGCCCAGCTGGTTGAGCTAGGAGCTGCTTGGGGTATGGCGGTGGAGTCTTGGCTGGTGCGGGCCTGGCAGTGGCCCCGCTGATGTCCTCGGCAAGGGCCTTGCCGGGGGCCCGGCAACGGTCTTGCCGTGGTGTTGCAGTCGTCCACGGCAAGGCGCTTGCCGGGGGTCCTGTGGATTCCCTTGGTCGGGATCCCGCCGAGGGTCGCCGTCTTCTGGTCCTCAGCTGATCTCATATATTTATGATCTTGACGAAGATCTGCATGCCACCATGGGGGTGCCTCCCTAGCCCTGGTTCCAATGTAGCCGTTGACGGCATCCGGAACCCCTAGGCTCAAGAGTGGCTTGCCCCGCTGGTGTTGGGCGAACTGCCGCGGCAAGGCTCTTGCCGAGGCTGCTGAGGCTGCCCCGGCAAGGGTCTTGCCGGGGGGAACCTACTTCGCCCCTCTTCTCCTTGGGTTCTTGGTCTTGGCGTTGTCTTGTTTGTCTTGGGCTTTGGCTTCTCTTCGGCTTCCCTCCTCTGCCCTGCTAAGTGTGGCCGTGGCGCGTGGCTCTGACTGCCCGTGCACAAGTAAAGGGGTCAAAAGGAGGCCCCTACTTTTGTACACCGACAATCATACTCTATTCCACCCGTAGTTCTATATCCATGGCTAGCACTCATGTATTGCGTGAGGGTTGAAAAAGCTGAAGCGCGTTAAAAAGTATGAACCAATTGCTCGGCTTGTCCTCGGGGTTGTGCATTATAAATACTTTGTGTTAAGAAGACAAAGCATGATAAGACTATATGGTTTTATTGGGATAGCTTTCTTTAGTGTTGATATTTTGAAAGACATGATTGTTTGTTGGGATGCCTGAGTATTAATGTCTTTATGTCAAATTATAGACTATTACTTTGAATCACTTATATCTTAATATTCAGGCCATGATTAGATATATGATCAAGTTTATGCTAGGTAGCATTCCACATAAAAAAATTTCTTTTTTATCATTTACCTACTCGAGGACGAGTAGGAATTAAGCTTGGGGATGCTGATACGCTCCATCGTATCTATAATTTTGTATTGTTTCATGCCAATATTATACAACTTTCACATATTTTTGGCAACTTTTTATATGATTTATTGGACTAATCTATTGATCCAGTGCCCAGTGCCAGTTCCTTTTCGTTGCATGTTTTTTGTTTCGCAAAAAATCTATATCAAACGATGTCCAAACGCGATAAAAATTTATGGAGAATTATTTTGGAATATTTATGTTTTTTGGGATGTGGAATCAGCGCAAACAGGGGCCCATAGTGACCACAACCCACCAGGGCGCGCCGGGCACCCCCTGGCACGCCCAGGTATCTTGTGCCCTCCTCGTAAGTTGGTTGGGGCCCTTCTTCTAGCGCAAGAAATATAATTTATGGAAAAAATCCTGTAAAAATTTCAGCGCAATCGGAGTTACGATCTCCGGGAATTTAAGAAACGGTGAAGGGCCAGATCTGGGGAACGCAAAACAGAAGAGAATACAGAGGGAGATCCAATGTCTGAGGGGCTCTTGTCCCTCCGCCGCCATGGAGGCCATGGACCAGAGAGAGAACTGTCCACCCATCTAGGGGGAGGCCAAGGAAGAATAAGAAGGAGGGGGGCTCTGTCCCCCTCTCTCCCGGTGGCGCCAGAGTGCCGCCGGGGCAAGGATCGTGACGACGATCTACATGAACAATCTTGCTACCATCAACACCAACTTTCTTCCCCTCTTTGCAGCGGTGTAACACCTCTTCTCCCCGCTGTAATCTCTACTTAAACATGGTCCTCAACTCCATATATTATTTCCCAATGATATTTGTCTATCCTATGGTGTTTGAGTATATCTGTTTTGTCCTATGGGTTAATCGTGATCTTGGTTGGTATGATTGTATACTTTATTTATGGTGCTGTCCTACGGTGCCCTCTGTATCGTGCAAACATGAGGGATCCTCGCCGTAGAGTATTGCAATATGTCCATGGTTCTGTTAAGGTGGGTTAAGAGAGTGACAGAAGTTTAAACCCGAGTAAGTGGGTTATGGCGTATGGGAGTAAAGAGGACTTGATACTTAATGCTATGGTTGGGTTTCACGACCTTAATGATCTTTAGTAGTTGCGGATGCTTGCTAGAGTTCCAATCATAAGTGCGTATGATCCAAGTAGAGAAAGTATGTTAGCTCATGCCTCTCCCTCATATAAAATTACAAGAATGATTACCGGTACATGTTATCGATTGCCTGGGGACAAATGACTTTCTTGTTGACAAAGCTATCCACTTTCATTACCTTGCAATTTATTCGTAGTTTTATTCTTGCAAAATAGTTTAGTACTTGTTTTAGGTAAAGCAAACATCAAGTGTGCGTATAGTTGTATCAGTGGTCGATAGAACTTGAGGGAATATTTGTTCTGCCTTTAGATCTTCGTTCGGTTTGACACTCTTTTTTATCAAAGAAGGCTACAAACGATCCCCTATACTTGTGGGTTATCAAGAGTTGACTATACCGCACTCCACCCCTACTTAAACATGGTGCTTTATGCCACATATTATTGTCCAATGATGTGTTTCCATCCTATGATGTTCTGAGTAGATTTCTTTTGTCTTTTGGGTTGATTGATGATCTAGATTGGTTTGAGTTGTATTTTTTATTTTTGGTGTTGTCCTATGGTGCCCTCCGTGTCGCGCACACATGAAGGATTCCCGATGTATGGTTTGCAATATGTTTATGATTCACTTATAGTGGGTTGCTAGAATGACAGAAGCTTAAACCCGAGTAAGGGGGTTGTTTGCGAATGGGAGTAAAGAGGGCTTGATACTTTAATGCTATTGTTGGGTTTTACCTTAGTGATCATTAGTAGTTGCGGATGCTTGCTAGAGTTTCAATCATAAGTTCATATGATCCAAGTTGAAAAAGTATGTTAGCTTATGCCTCTCCCTCATATGAAATTGCAATAATGAGTACCAATCTTGTTAACAATTGCCTAGCATAATACTGCACACCGATCCATCATCATTCCACACTCGCTATTTATACTATATTGTAATATATTCTAACTTTATGTTAACAACACCTATTTCTATATTTTAGCTCTCCGATATCATGCAAAGCTATCCTCTTTATACCCACAACGTAGTTTTATTTCTCGTTTCTAGATGGAATCAAACGCTCGGTGTACGTACAGTTGTATCGGTGGCAGATAGGACTTTAGAGAATATTGATCTTACCTTTAGCTCCTTGTGGGTTCGACACTCCATACTTATCACTTCCATCTTTGGAAATTGCTACGATGATTCCTTGCACTCGGGGATTATCAACTACTAGCATGCAGCGATGATGGAGCTGAATGAGAAGGCCCTTTCACTAACAAAGGAAAATGAAGATCATCCACCGTCACCCAAGCCAAGCTGGACCGGCTATACAAGGGAGGATACCTGCCGCCGCTAGAGCGCGCCTTCGTGCATGCACTGCTCATCACCAAGGGCGACACCGCTCGGGCCGAAATGGTGCCCAGGCCCAATGTAGTGGTCAATGAATGGGTATGTTCGCACCATCCCTCGTGTGTGGTCTCATCTTTCTCACCCACCTCGTTATGGATCTCCGGATATTTAGAAAATGGTGCTCAGCCTCACAGTAGTGAAAACAGAGAGAGAACAAACAGAAAAAGAGAGGGGAGATCGAATCTCGGAGGGGCTCCTGCCCTCCAGGTGGTATGGAGGCCAATGACTAGATGGGAGTCCTCTTCCCATCTAGGAGAGAGGCTAAACAAGAAGAAGACCGAGGGGGTTGTTCGCACACGAACACGTCGCCGTGTACGTCCAATGTCGAGGGTGATGCACCGCAGCTCAGACTCGTCTGGAAGGGCGGTACTCAAGCAATCCGACGTGTACTTTTGAGGACCCGAAACCTCACAAACCCGAGAGGACCCCATCTAGACGCACGGCGGCAATGGGCCTCCCTAGGTTGGTTCGCCCGCTCCTAGAGCCTCGAGACCGCTGCCCTTCAGCATGATGAACGAGAGAGAAAGAACAAGGAGGAGACGTAAAAGGAGGTTAAAAACACTACTAGGAAAAGGGCTAAAAATAGGATTGACACTAATGGCGCACCAGAGAAGTGGTGCGCCACTACTATATACTAATGGCGCACCTGGTGGAGATACGCCATTAGTGTGGAATACACTAATGGCGCACCAGGCAGAAGGTGCGCCACTAGTAAAACAATTTTTTTCATTTTTTCAAACATTCTAATGGCGCATCCGGGCAAAGTGCGCCATTAGTAGTTAGAACTACTAACGGCGCACTGGAGACAGAGTGCGCCAGTAATTTTTTTTTTTACTTTTTGGCAAAAAAACCTTATTCCCTCTCCCTCCCTTCCTCCCCACTCAGTACGACCCCTCCGCCTCAACCGTACGCCGCCGCCCGCCCACGCCCTCCGCCTGGCGCCGCCACCCGACCCCGCCCGTGCCCCCACGCCCCTCCGTCCCTTGGCGCGCCACCGCCCCGCCCCCTCCGTCCCCTGCGCCGCCCGGCCCCCGCCCCACGCCCCGCCCCTCCGTCCCTGCCGCCGCCCGACCCCGACCCTCACGCCCCCACGCCCCATCCGTACCCTCCGTCCCCTCCGTCCCCTGCCGTCCCCTGCCATCGCCACCCCGTCCCCACTGATCTAAGTCCGTTGACCATGGGAGCCGGCCAGGACCTGGAGGCCGGCGCCGGCGACGGCGGCGAGAAGAAGATGGCCCACTCCTCCTCCTCCGGCCCGCTCCCGCCGTCGGAGCCGCCGCACCTGCAGGGCCAGGACCCCGTCCACACCCCTGCCCCCCACCGCGACGTCCGCTACCAGGCCGCCCCGGGTATTTCTGGTTTCTTAGAGAGCATCTAAGTGAGGTGGCCAGCAATGTTTGGAATGCATTTCATTTTGATACAACTATGAAAGTTTTTATAGAAAACAGAAGAAAATTTTGGAAAGTTGGATAACTATGAGAAAAAAGTGGCAAAATAGAGTTAGAGTAGTGAGAAAAAAATTGAAAGGATGGAACATTAACTATGATTTGATGCCTCTGTTTCATGATTTTTTTAATGGAAGTTGGATGTAGGAAGACTTAACTATGGCATTATTACTTTGTTGCCTAAAGGGAATGATGATCCAAATATATAGGCCTATATGTTTGCTAAATGTTCCTTTAAACTGCTTTAACAAGATACTGAAGTCATTCGTAAATGAATTGCCTTGTTTTCTTGATGGCTAATGGTCCAGGGGTTTCGTTTCCTCTTTCCAGCGTTTGGACATTGCACAAATTTATTATTCGTCATCTGCTCCTTGCATATTCGCAGATGGTTAACCTGGCGAACCGTAGTTTCTGAAGCTGTAGTTGCTATGCCATATGGGCTCATATAAATCTCACTGGATAGTGCTGGTGTGTTTGTTGCAAACTTGCAATATCAATTCACTTGCGGTCGTTATGATGTCACCTGAGAATGCTGGTGCTTTCTTGGTATTCTTGGTGTGCCACTTCACTTTTGTTCCTGATAATCTCATCTGATAATCTATGCTGTTGCTTTCGACCCCGCGATGGTATACGATTGCAAGTTGCACCACTTTGTGCAATTCTTTTGTGTGATGAACTGATAAGTTACTGGCTGAGGTGCCCTGTTACACGTCAGGGCCGCCCTGTTGTCGTTGAATTTTTATCTCTGTTGGCCACTTGCAAAACCTAAGAGAAATTTATTACCGGCCACTATGCTTTTGCTTTGTTTATTCGTGCATACCTGGCAGCGCCTTCACCCGCACTACTTTTTGGCTGTTCAAATCTGGCCGGTGGCACTGAATTATTTTGAAAACCGGCACGGCATATCGCATATGCGTGCACGTGCACGCCGTATATTAAGCTTGCACACCGGACACTAACCAGCAAAGTCGTCGGTGCACACATATGCTAGTGAACAAAAACAGTTGGTCACCTCAACTACGACGGACACAAACTTGAAAGGCATACCTCACACTCTACCTCGGTAATAATACATAGTACGTCTCTTCAAGGCAGTCAACTTTGTCCTGCTAGGATTTTTAGAAAAGGTGATGGTTATGAAAGGGTTCCCAATTAAATTTGGAAAGTGGGTTATGACTTATGAGCACTGTTAATGATGGTAAGGTGGCTTTTCTAGCTCATTACATGTATTATTTGTAGCTAAGAATAATTATGCATAGTGATACCTTTTATCGAGTCCTTTTTGCTCAAGCTGTTTAGTTGTGAGTGTGAAGTAAAATAAATAAATCATGTTTCTCTAGGTATATTCCAAACATCAAAGTTGAAATAACTTTGATTTCCTAGATATAGATAGTTAGGCACACAAGTTTGCTGGTAAATCTATATGTCTGCCAGATCATGATTTCTTCTTATATACAAGGTGTTATTTTAGCTATGAACAACGATATGATTACAAGTCCATTGCCATACCACATTCACAGTTTGGAATGTATCTCTCGCTTTCTTATCATACAATCAGTTTGAATTATTGGAGGATGACCACGATGAAACTATGATGCAATATGGTAGTGATGATGAAGATCACACTGGTCACAATATTGGTGATGATGACGAGTAGTTCTCATGTGTTCACGTCTCTAGATTTTATCTCATGTGTTCACATCTGTCTTAATACCTTGCCTTGCCTTGTTCGGTTGTAAGGGTACTAATTGGTCTCTTCCGCTGCTTAATTATCGGAGATGGCGGAAGCAGCCACCGCTCTGCGACACCGCATGATCTGAGTTGGATGCTTCCAGTTCTTCACTATCATACTTGGGACTTCAGTATCATCCATGACGCAGGTATATAAAATGAGAGATCTCCCCTAGCTTCACCCATCTCATTATGATATCTGTTGTTTGCCTACATCACTCATTGTCCAAAACTGCAGAGGCTGCCTGAAAGAACATGCTGATGGGTGAAGATCCGCCAAATAATGTGAAGGTGCGACAGGCTGGCAGCGGGTTTCGCAGGCTGTGGGATGTGGAGTTGGTGATCAAGAAGGGCCACATGTACTTTTCTCGTGGGTGGGAGAAGTTCTACCGTGCCTCACGACCTGCGGCTGGGGTACTTCCTTCTCTTGATTCTGACAGCAGCGCCACCATGCTCATCGTGAAGGTATTCAACGCGACTATGTAAATGATGCGCCACTGTTGAAGATTATGATGCAGATGCGTTACGCTTCTTCTTATTCCTCTACATTTGGCTTTGTCTCACATCGATTGTTAACGGTCATTGTTGCATTTGGACAGGTAATGGGAGCAGCAGCAGCGACAATGGTTACAGCCAAAGCAGCAGCGACCATGGCTGTAGCGAAAGCAGTAGCGACCATGGCTGTAGCGAAAGCAGCAGCGATTCTGGCTGTAGCGAAAGCAGCAGCAATTCTGGCAGCAGCATAGACAACAAGAAGGATGATCCGGACTGGAGTGCGGGAGAAGAGGAGCAGAGTGGGGATGAGGAGCTGCAGGATGACGATGGGCATCAGGCTGAGGATGACCTAGCGCTGGTGGTGGCTGACCAAGGGCAAGAGATGGTGGTGGCTGACCATGGGCAAGAGATGGTGGTGGCTGACCATGGGCAAGAGATGGTGGTGGCTGACCATGGGCAAGAGATGGAGGTGGCTGAGGATGACCTAGTGATGGTCGTGCCTGAAGGTGGCCTCGCGATGATGGTGGTGCCTGACAATGACCACGCACCGGTGGTGGCGCCGGCGAACCCACAGCTGGGCGACATGACCACGCCAATTGAGGTAGAAGACTACATCCCACTGCCTCCACCGACTCCACCGCCTCGCCGCTCTTGGCGCTTCAGACTGGGGAAGGAGAATGTGAAGAACAATGCATGAGAACTGAACTTTGTCGGTATGTCAGATCTCCAAAATGATATATATATATATATATATATATATATATATATATATATATATATATATATATATATATATATACTTAGTTACCTATGTTATCTCTAATATACTTAGTTTCCTATAGGTTCGCTTCATTTTACCTAAGTTGGCTCTAATATGCTAACTTAGAGCTTATATGCTTAGTTTCCTATAGGTTAGCTCCAAAATAACTTATGTTAGCACAAAATGATCAAGTTTACATAATAAGCTTATAGTCTTTTTCTTATTCTTCTTCTTTTCCAAAATGACATAGGTTAGCTTCATTTTACCTAAGTTGGCTCTAATATACTAACTTAGAGCTTATATGCTTAGTTTCCTATAGGTTAGCTCCAAAATAACTTATGTTAGCACAAAATGATCAAGTTTACATAATAAGCTTATAGTCTTCTTCTTATTTATTTTCCAAAATTCTTCTTATTCTTCTTCTAGTGTTCTTCTTCTTCTAGTATTCTTCTAGTCTTCTTCTTTTTCTTGTTCTAACTTCTTGTTTATCATTTTTCAGATTTGATTTAATTCACGGAAGCTTGCATGGATGGAGTGCTTCTTTTCCTTTTGTGTTTTTATTTTGTATCAATGTGAAACTTTTGTGAATTGCTGGATAACGGTGTTGGATGAAAATGTGAAACTTTTGTAATATGTAACGATGAAACTTGTGTGTTGGCTATATATGTATATATGATGGAACTTGTGTGTTGGCTATGTATGTATATATGATGGAACTTGTGTGTTGGCTATGATTGTTATATGGATGCTTGTTGTATATATATGTGTTGGATATCTCATAGGTGAAATAGTGACCTGAGATTAAGAAAAAAATTAAAAAATTGTTACTAATGGCGCATTACAGTGTGGTGCGCCATTAGTATAGCAGACACTATGGCGCACCGTGGGCAAAACTAATGGCGCACTGCCTGGTGCGCCATTAGAAAAAAATTCTAGTGGCGTGATACTAATGGCGCACCAGTGACGCGCCATTAGTAGGCAAAACTGGTGTGCCATTAGTAGCCCTTTTCCTAGTAGTGAAAGTAGATGTGTTTTGCGATTGTGTGTTGTTGTTTAATCGGCCGTCACCTCTCATCTATTTATGAGGAGGCTGGACTTCCTGTAAATTATAATGACTTTAAATCATGTCCAAATCTTTTCAAAATTAACCGAACTCGGATATAGGTAAGTCTGAGACAGTTCGGTTTTTGAGTCTCACAGGCCACAAATGACCTCAAATGAAGATGACACCAAAAGAAAATTTAATCATTTTGACAAGGCGAACAACTTTCAGGTTGAATTTTTTTCGATTCGAGGCCTCTCTAGGGCTGAATCTCCCATGCTATCATTGGATCCATGGAGATGCACAATTTTGGCTCAGATCCGACTGTCCACTTGACCGGACCAGACTGTCCGGTCAGAACAGAAGGTTTTCGCAACCCACACCGGACAGTCTGGTCTCAATTTATCAAAAGTCCGTTCGCAACAGGAGACTTTGGGCGTCCGGCCGTCTCCGTAGTTTCTGCAACATTGCACTATTTTGACTGTATCTTTCTCATACGACCTTGAATTAAGAGGATTTTTTAAACCAAACTTTCATGTTGAAACTTTTTCCATCCGATGTCATCTTAATTGAGTTCATGGCCATGCAAAAATCCAGTGGCAACACATACCCTTTGTTTTTTTTTTTTTTTTGCAAAGCTAGCGTGCCAAAAAAATATTTGGTATCGTGTTTGCTATAAGGTCATGTCAACACTCCATCGGCCATCAATATGTGCTTTGGGCAATAATTTTGTACGGACATGTTTACGCAAAGTGAGACCAGATCTAACCTCCCATGCACATGGTTTCAGCACGTGACAGTGCACATGCGCAGATGCTTTGACAGACCAGTACATTTTTTCCCGTGCAATGAACACCAAACAAAAGGCAAAGCGGTTGGTTGAATGGACCAGCTAGTTGTAAATTACAAGTCTGTCTCCGTACGGATCATGGCCGGCACTTATCTACGTACGGAGAAAAATGAAATAATTTACATGAGTGGATGATATGCTGCCGTACAGCTAGTAGTGGACGTTTCTCCTGGATCGATCGCCCTGGTAGCTAGATCCAGTATATTATAGGTTAATCAGTAGCAGATATGAACTGCACCAGATATGTCCTCCGCAACCATAGTCCAAAGTTGTTGCACGAAGATCGAAAGCAGGGAAAAAGGGTCGGTCCATACCTAACTTTGCCAAGCCTTTCTCAAGAAATTGAACCAAGAAAGGATAGGCTTCGTACAATATTCCAGGATCACATGCACCATCTATGGCCCTGCCGTGCATGATCCGACGTGTCATTTCACGATTCGCTGGGATGGACGAGACTTGCCTGCTCCCCGCGCATGCGTCCATCCGTGGTTCCACGTACGTGGCTTGATTTGATTGGAGGAGATAATTAAATTAGAAAGGAAAAAGAAAAAAAAACAACCATAGGATGAAGTGGGAGCACGAATGGGAGCATGGGAAGGAAACAGGCAAGCCGGATCCCGCTAGGATGACGAGACCTAAGGCAGAGTGGGGTACAAGTAGTAGACTACTAGTATACCAGTGCTTCTTTCCAAAAGAAACTCCGGTGACCAACTCCTCATCTCTCAGCTAGTAAATATCTCCGGTTAGCCGGCCAGCGTGCTTGCTCCCTGCTTGGTTAACCATCTGAATCTCCGGTGGTACGTCATGGTCCGGGGAAAGACGGTGATTGAGAAGATCGAAAACACCACAAGCCGGCAGGTGACCTTCTCCAAGAGGAAGGGTGGGCTGTTCAAGAAAGCCAGGGAGCTGGGCGTGCTCTGTGATGCGCAGGTAGGAGTGCTCCTCTTCTCCAACACAGGACGCCTCTACGACTACTCCAACTCCAACTCCGGGTACGCTGCCGTTTATAGATCTATCTGTCTGTCTTTCTATCTATCTATCTATCTATCTATACAAACTTTCAATACTTTATGTGTGGTTATTTTAGTTCATATGTTCTATTGATCTTTGTATTGCCTCTTAGTTAATTTCGAACCTTTGCTACTGACGAGCCTATGACCTATATGGGGCTGGATGTGTCTTCCTAAAATACAAGATCCAAATACCCACTGTATTTCTCTCCTTTTTCTGAGGATGCTTTGTAATTTGAGGCAAAAATTTAGAACCGGGGAGCCAAATTTGCCTCAAGAGCACGGACATGCCAGATAGACTGATTCTGCAAACTCATCTCAAGCGACAGTTAAATAGTAACCCATATTAATTTAGGTCTCCATCAGCCAATGTTTCGAGCCAAATTTGATCCATTTCTTCGTTCCACCCAAGAACTTTAGCTTTCAAGGAGAGAATATGAAATTAAAAGACTTAATTAATGATTTTTTTGTATCTTGAATTCTTGATCAGTATTTTTCTCAGTCTCAACTTTGTTACCTTACTGCTCCTAATTACTTTTTTTGGCGATATTTTACTTTCCTGCTTCGCAGAGCATAGCGAAGTCCACTCGTCTCCTTTCTCTATATTGACGATCGAGAGATGTCACCATAGTAAAAGGATGAGCTGGAATTTCGCGTGCCTCACTTTTATGAGATATAAGCATGTCTGGTGGTATTTCTTGATATGTGTAACCTCAGTTAATTAAGCTTGTGGTTTCACAGTGTTATTTCGTGATACATTCAGAAGTTCTCATCCGATTAGGAACCAAAACATCACATATTGAAGAAAACATTGTATTTTACGCACTTCAACTTCATAGTGTGCATGCGCCCCTACAGAAATAATTAATGACATCATCTTATCTTCCTTTGAAGTATATTTTAAACCAGACATAAAAAATACAACACAAATTGATATTTTCTATTTCCCGCTCCGACTCTATTAATCTACATACTATTCACACGAGTCACATTATTTTCTCTGTCCAACTTATTTCTACTACTAAATTTGTGAAATACTTCTGTGGTTATTTTATGCTCTCACAAATTCTTAACATCCAACCTTTCCTCCATTTTATCCCCAAATAATATTGACAAGTGCTTTTTTACGAGAGATTAACAAGTACTTATGACTACCTTTTTATGTAGGGATCATTAGACGAATAAACTCAAGACACTAGTCCACACATCTTTCCTTTTCTATTGTCTGTTTCCAACTTTTAACACCCTCTTATATGTACTCTGCAATGAAATGTAAGATACGAATATATAAATATGTTTAATAATATTTAGGTTGATAATATGAACACAACAAATTGTGTGGAAATATATATATCAAAATGTTACCCTTTGATTTTAGAAAAATGATATATGCACATACCATGCCAACACATTCACTCTTCACAGAGTGTGCATAATTATATCTTTCTCATTTGTAAGATAAGAGATTTTGCTTTTGTTTAATATTATAATATGTTATCTCTTGTTTACAGGATGAAATCACTACTTGAAAGATACCAACAGGTTAAGGAGGGTCAACAATTCATGAGTGCAAGCGCAGAAGCTAAGGTATGACTTTTGATCAGTATTTCTCAATAAGATAGCTAGTCATGCGGTTTATGTCTACTTCAATTAATGCTCATTGAGTCTGTCCTTCATATATACTTGTACTATCCCACCTTCATGCCATGCGGATACCATGCATGGCATAGCTATCCAATTATGCCACCCTAACTTTAGTAATATACCTTCTCATATGGCAACAATGATTGAGATTAACATCAAGTGCCATGCCAGAATGAGCCCTCAACCACCTTATTCTTGATGTCTTTCCTTAATGTGATTATCCATTGCCGACACATTGTCATGGGCGCTAGCAGTAACGTGTTGTTGCACAAGGTTGCTAGACTAATTTCACTCTATTATGTTATAACTTTGTTTCAAAATAACCAATAATTAATATATGTGTTCTATTGTTTTGATGCACTCATATAGTGTGTAGTATTATTTTTTACTGCAAAGTGCACTATTAGCTAAGGAATTTACAATACCGTTAGAAATCAAACATCATGGATTCCAAACTTGAATTAACAGGGAAAATCAAATTTTGATTTTCAAACAAGAACATTGTAGATCTTAGAGCACATCGGAGTTAAGGGAGGCAGTGCTCTTGTTACTAAAAGATCGTCTTCTAAGCCAAGCGCTAGTCGGGGTGAGGGTGCGGTGGGGAAGTACCTATATGGCCCGATCTTGAGAAAATCAACGCTATAGGCTTTGAGGTGAAAGTGGAATGTAAAACAAATTATACATAAAACAAATAACATCTCATGTGTTGCTCTACATACCACCGTCGTTTGTATACACCCTGACTGCTATATATGTTGGCTTAGCTCTATTTAGTGGTGTTTACTTATAAGTGCCTTAGATTTTCGTTGTAGTGAGACAGGAAGGTGGGATGAGACAAAAATGGATAAATTTGCCTTATTCCAAAATTTAAGGAGATAACATTACCAACATCTTACACAAGGGACCATAATAGTATAATAATATCTAACGAACCCACTTGATCAATTACTGAGAAATATAGGCATATTTTAAAGATTGGTTCATGCTGCTTTTGCAATTCAACTGAATAGCTATTTCATTATTTCACCTATAATTTAACAAAATCCACGACAATATGGTTTGTCTCCGTTCGGTTGGTTTATTTTAAATTCTACAGTATAAATACATTATTCCAGGACATTGAGTATTTCTATATATATGTGACTGTCCGTTATAGTTTTGGCAAGCAGAGGGAGAACGTTTGAGGCAGCAACTACATAACTTGCAAGAAAATCATAGGTATGCTAAGTAAATTTATATGAGTGATGTTCTAAAAGTAATTAAGAATGAAATGGGTACTGATGTTGCATCTGCAACAATTTGAAATAGCGTAAACTCAAATCCTTATTAGATTTAATATCCATACTCAGAAAACAATGATAACACATTTGCACTAATTTGCTAAACCATTTCAGGCAATTGTTGGGACAACATTTATCTAGCTTAGGTTTCGAAGACTTAAGTGGTTTAGAGAAGCAACTAGAAACGAGCCTGCATAACATTCGACTAGCAAAGGTAATGCTTAACGTTACCATGATCGTGCATCTTTGTTGTGGCACTAATCATATTATTCTTTCTAGGACCAACCTATGATTGATGAAATTGAAGAGTTCAATAAGAAGGTCAATTTGTGATTTCACCATTGCAACACAACTACCACCATATCATAGAGGGTGGCCCATTTTATTTCCAATTGGTCTAACCTTTTTTAACTGCAGGGAAACCTCATACACCAAGAAAATGTTGAGCTGCACAAGAAACTAAATATCACTCATCAAGGGAATATATATTTGCAAACCAAGGTGCGTAGGCATAAGAGAAACACCCATGCAAAAAAATAAAATAAATGGAGTATATAAGAGTACTCCATAGATAATCCACAAACCTTGCATGTCTGTAAGTTGTCATGCATGTTCAATTCAATTTTTCAGCTAAATGGGCAGCCAGAAGCAAATGGGGCGATTAAAAGTTCTTCTAGCCAGTGCAGCATTGCTGCTCGAGATGGTGCAAATCTAGTTCGTTTGGAACTCAGCCAACCACATCATCCAGAAAGGGATGAGGAACCAGAATCACCAACACTGCGGTGTGGTGAAATTTATGTACTTTAATTTGTCTTTGCCTATCAAATTGTTAAGACAAAGTCAACACATAAGCTAACACAGAGGGCAACCTCCTATTCAATGCATGAAACAGTCTTTGACTACCAGCGGACTGATGGACAAATAAGAGGCCAGAAGTTTCTACTAAAAGCTAAAAGGTTTGTCAGATGATCAACCGGAGTATTGATGTGGCAATTCTATTCTCAATCAAATGCTAGTTGTTGTTTCCAGTACGTCTACCCATGAATCGTACATATAAAATTTGATTATGAGATTTGCAACTTGCTCCAGGTAATTTTCTTTTTCTTGTTCTCAAAATATGATAGTACTTGTGGCTACCAAACGAACAAGAGCATCATTATTGAATCCCCAGACTTTATAAACATGCATTCATATCCTTGAATACCAGTGGGTCGCACTTGTTATTTTCAAGGAACCAACACACCGTGTTGGGTCTACAATGTGCTAACCGGGTTGGGTTTGCTTGAGTACATTTTTCTTCAGAATATTCCAAATTTCACCGCCAACAATTATAATATGACCAAATGTACGAGCACAAACCAATAAAAGTTGTTCATCAACAAAAGTGCAATTGTTAGATTCGATTGGCTTGCAAAAGCCTTCCCTGATATTGAGATCATCATTATCATTGGAAAGAACTACAGCAAATCATCACAAAGACAGGTCTTCAATTTTTCATGACTGCCATGGACAAAGGTTCATGGACCACTATTAGATATTTAGAGGTCTAGACATCCCAAAAAGATGAAAAGGCTCATCGCACACAGTACTATTATTGTTTGTCACCAAAGGATCATTCACGCATGTGACTCTCGTTGCACATGTGGTTTATCTAAGGTCCATGTGTGATGTGCATGTGGACCTCAATCACATGGTTTGTCCAGTCGACCATTTGTATGGATGGACAAAAGTCATGATTGTTGGCCCAGTCCCAACGTCAAGTACTTCGGACAATGATGACACGACGATGACAACAACGACGAACAAGCGAGGCTGACTCTGATTGATCCACCCATGCATTGCAAAGATAGCTTCCTCTCGCTAGTCTGCCCCTGTCGATCTACTTGTGGATGATGAATCCCATTTGGTCATGAATTCCGATCCTCTCTCCACCTGGGCTGCTCCCGCGGGCGGCATGGCGGAACCCTAGCCGCCGCCAGTCCACACCTCCCCTGCTTCTCCCCTCTCCCTCGACGCCGCCGGAGGGCGCCGCCGGGCATAGCCAGGTGGGCGTCGGTGGTGGCGGGGCCTGTCTTCCCCCTGCCGAGGTGCTCGCAGAGTGGCCAACAACGACTTTGTGGGGGCACGGCGCTCGCGTAGGCGGCGCAGCGGTGATGCAGGGGGGCTGATGGTGCGTCTAGGCGACTGGATGTGGTGGCTACGCGGTGGTGGTGGCATTCGACGATGGCCGATGCCCTTCTAGAATTTGGTCTACCGATGGCGGCGTGTGGGGTTGCCAGCGGCGGCATATGGGCTGCTTGGCACGGCGTGGTGTCTTTCCCCAGGATGCGTGAGGGTTGTGCATGATGTTGTGGCAGTGGTGTGTGCTATGGGAGATGGTGGTGGATCTGCCTGCCCGATTTGATGTGGGCGGCTGCTCTGTCTGGCTGTTCGTCAGCGACGCGGGCTGGACTAGTCTGGTTGCTTCGGTTGCTAGGGGTGGCTCGGCAGCGGTAGGGTGCAGGGGGCGCATCTGGCTTGGGCGAGATGGCGTGATTGCGGGTTCCGGCTGGATCTACGGCTATGGGCGCTGCTCCGGCCTAGTTCGCTGCATGGAGTGGACCCAACCGGTTGTGTCGTTGCCTTGCTCAGGCTCGTCTAGAACTTGGTGGTGGCACCGGTCAACGGCGCGGCCTCGCGGCTCGAGCAGTGATGGCTATTTTTTGTTGGTGTGGGCGATGGTGGCATCCTCCCCTCTCCTAGGTCCGAGCCGAAGAAGCGTGAGGTGCTCATGTGACGGAGGATGGTTGGGTCCTAGGGTTCGTGCTCGGGCAGGCTAGATCTGGGCTTGAGGGGAATCAGAGCTTCTGTTCCGGGTAGGTGAGGATGGGCATGGTCCATGTGGCTGTCGGTGGTGGCATTCCCCGTGAGGACCCAGTAGCGATGGGGCGGCGCCGCTGTTGTGGTTGGTGGTGGTGTGATCCGGGCCATGGACGTCTTCGGCGTGCGGCGTGGATCTGATTCGTGGTGGTGGCGGCGTGTGGCGTGTAGGTACGAGGGGTTGGCTAGGTCCATGTTGGTTTCCTTCATGTTGTGCACTTTGTGTCTGTTGCTTGCTCATGGGGCCGGTCCAAGTTAGGCTCTTCGGGTGTTGTCGTCTCGTCGGACGGATCGGCTACGGTGGCCATCGGCTTTGCTTCGTTCGAGGTGATCGACGGCAGCCGCCGGCTGTAAGTAGGTTGCATCCCCACGGTCCACCAGGACCAATAAGGGAGGCAGGTGTGGGTACTCCTACTGTGGAGGCGCTAACGGAGACCCGATGACTGATGCCGGGCTAGGAACGAAAGGTGGTCCCTTTCACTCACTTCTACTAATGTGGGCATGATGTGGATTGCCGGTGGTGTCCGGGGCCATAGATGCCGGGACCTTGTGGTTCACTTTTCGGCAGACTCCATGGTGGCGGTGGTGTTTCTTTTTTTGTTTGCGATGAGAATCGAGTTGTTTTTCCTAGGTTTTTCTGTTGCTCAAGCAGCTAGATACGTGCACTAAGCAGCTACTTAGCTTTTATTTTTTTTGTTTACTGTAATCGGGCCACGTACACCCGGATGAAAAAGACAAATGGAGAGGCCAAGTTGAACTAGTTTGGGATCGATCGGGTTGACCGACGTACGTATCTACGACCAGATGGATGGTCAGGGTCGGGTGCTGGGTGCATGACGTCTCACTCCGCCGAGAGTTTAGTTTGCATAGCCTCCATGTCCGTGTGCTAATCGTGTTTTCGAGTTCGGGTTGATCTCGAGGACGAAGTATACCCGGCTTCCTTTTCATGTCACCTCTGGTACGTGCACGCTCCCAATCGGACTCCTACACCGATCCTGCATGCAACATGCTCACGACTGGATATATAGGTGCATCGGGAAGGCTGCTGGGATCCACAACAAGTCGTACGAGGTCGCCGCTGCTCGGTTTCACCGCTCGCCGACGTCGATCCGTGAACAAGAAGAAGAACCAGAGCTAGCTGCGCCCTGTCAGTAGCATGGCAGCAATGGAGGCAGGCAATGCTGCCGCCCGCCCGCAGGTGGTGCGCTGCTACAGCGGCGCGGTGGCGTACGGGTACGACGACGAGTACGACCACGGCATGGATTACGCACCCCCGCTGCCGGCGAGCTTGGCGGCAAGCCCCGATCAGTACGTGTACGGTGAGTATGACGAGGACTACAAGGTGTTTCCTGCGCCTGGTCCGGGCACTGTGATCGAGTCCATCGGCCATGGCTACACGATCGTGCCAATGGAGACTACGTGTGACGGCAATGGCGCGGTGTCATATGGGTATGCCGACGAGTACGACCACGGCATGGATTACACACCCCCGCCGCCGGCGAGTGGCGTGGCGGCGAGGCCCGATCAGTACGTGAGACCCAATCAGTACATGTACGATGAGTACGAGGAGGACTACAAGGTGTTTCCTGCGCCTGGTCCGGGCACTGTGATCGAGTCCACCGGGCATGGCTACATAATCGTCCCGATGAAGGCGACTTGTGACGGCAATAGTGTGGTGCCGCCGGTCTACGATGATTTGTTCAAGTGTATTGCGAGGCTCCCCGCCGTTATGTCTAGAATCTCCAAAGCTACTTAATTATAGCCAGATGAAAAGATGTAATGATGAAAATTATTTCGTGTTATGTTAACATTTTTGCACGTACGGGGTATTACTTGAGTGATCGATGGATCATCAGAACTGGTACTGTACTTTCTATAGCTTGTCATGAGATCCATAATTTGTTAGTTTTGGTCAAAAATGTTCGGCTGCTTTTGTCATTATTTTTTCTAGACAAAGCACGTCAGACTTTTGTCATTATTTTTTCTGGAGAAATTGAAGTTGCTATAGTAGACCTAATTTATCATCTATGATCCTCAATTTTATCGTGGTCATCATATATTCTGATAGCCTCTTAATAAATTAGATAATCAATCAATAAATAAGAATTAAAATAATAGAAAAAATATCTAAAGAAGGTGAAAAGAACAGAAACTTATTAGTTTATCGTAGCCATGGATGATCATCATGTTGGATAGCGGTTTTGGGATGGATTAATAGTAGTAGATGCAAGTGGATTATAGTCTACTTGTCACTGACGTAGTTCCTATATATTAGTTATGCCATGGATGATCATCATAACTATGTGATTTTCTTTCAATTGCCCAACATTAATTTGTTTACCCACCGATGCTATTTATGAGAGAGATGCCTCTAGTGAAATGCTATGGCAACTGTGTCCATTCACCTTTATGTTAAAACAGATCGTATAATTCCTCTTTGTTTTCTTTTACTTCTATTTTTACTTTTATTTATTATATCTATCACTACTATATTTAATACTTGCAGCTGGCAAGAACAAGGGGAGTTTTATCGGGGAGTCCCAATACTATTACAAGTATTAAAAAAATCTTCTAGCACCGTTGCCGGGAAGGCTGCACCAGAAAAACCAGGTCTTCAGATACTTCAATTTTGCATTATG
Organism: Aegilops bicornis; assembly: GCA_021605145.1. Lineage (NCBI taxonomy): Eukaryota > Viridiplantae > Streptophyta > Magnoliopsida > Poales > Poaceae > Aegilops > Aegilops bicornis. The sequence goes on from CM038669.1 coordinate 51,503,420, forward strand.
TTTTTCTACTATTATTTATAATGTTTTGGATCAATATTTCACTTTATGATGCAATTTTAATGCATTTTTTCATTTAATATGCAAGATATACATGAAGAGGGAAATTGCCAGCAGCTAAAATTCTGGACATAAAAGAGCCACAACAGAGATAGCTATTCTCCGGAGCTCCAAATGACCCATTTTACGAAGGATTATTTTACAGTATATAAAAAATACTGGAAGGAAAAATTAACAGAGAGGATCAACACTGGGACAACAAGGTAGGGGGCTACCCGCTGCCCCCCACAACTGGAAAAGGTTTACTAAGTGCATGCTACGATGATGTCGGCAAACACCGTAATGCTCGTTACGCTCCATTCGTCATGGCATTGCCGAGTGCTTGCTTCGGGGGCGTGCGACAAAATGTTTTGCCACATGGCATGTCCCCATTCATCGTGGTGTTGCCTTATTCCAGCGCTGAGGAAATCAGCAAATGTTGCCCGCTTGCCACATCCATTAACATGTCGTGTTTGCCAAGTGCTTGCTTCGAGGGCGCGCCACAAATGTTTTCCCACATGGCATGTCCTTATTCATCGTGGTGTTGCCCTGTTCCAGCGCCAAGGAACTCGACAGATGTTCCTCCGCTTGCAACCGCCATTAACATGTTGTCAAATTAATTTTGCCAGGAGGCATCAAGCCAAGTCGGTGTCTGACGAGTGTGCTTTCTCGAATGTCTTTGATGCTTGGCAAAATTGGATATTTCAGTAGTGAGTAGGATTCTGGGACACGGCATTCCAGCTCCCGGGCTCAGCTGCACCCTCCCGGACTAGTGTGTGTGTTTGGATTTTCTGATATTGCTTCACAAAGTTCAAAATGGACTTGTCACTACTGGAATCAGCTTCTTTGCCATCTTCCATGGCGGACGGCAAAGGCATAGATCCCGGACGGCAAACTTCTTTGCCGTCTGCCAGCAGACGGCAAACTGTCCATCTGAACAGATGCCAGCAAAGGCCTTCTTTGTCGTTCGCTTCTTAGAAACGGACGGCAAAGGATTGTGCCGTCCGTCACCTAAGGCCAGCAGATGGCAAAGACAACGGACGGCAGTGGGGTGGGGTTAGAGCCGTTCGGGGGTTAACGGCGCTCTTTGCCGTCCGCTGACAGACGGCAAAGAGCTTAGCTAGGCCAACACTGGGAAGCTGCCACGTGGCCAGCTATGCCGTCTACCAGCAGACGACAGAGATTCAAAGAGTTGGCAGAGAACCTCTTTTTGCCGTCTGTTTCCTCAAAGCGGACGGCAAAGAACCTCTTTGCCGTCAGCTCGCAGACGGCAAAAAGTTGGCAGACGGCAAAATGCCAGATTCCAGTAGTGTGTGTGGGTTCACATATCGCTCAAGGACAGCGTTGAACCCCTCGCTGCGTTGAGTTGACTGCAAGAAATGGAAGAATTAGTGCTGTTAGATAATAACGAGGATAAACGAGACAAAGAGACACGGATTTTTACGTGGAAATCCTTGCGGGAGAAAACCACGGAACGCACGAAGGCGTATTACTATAATTGGGAGGAGTATTACATTACACGAGAGGACAAACCCTCTACGTGCTAATCTGGTGGAGATCTCTCTCATCTATTCTATGACTAGCTGGTACTATATAAAGGGGCAAACAACTCTCTTTCTTGGTGGACACGAAACAGAGTTGTGGTCATGCTACGTCTAGCACGGTTGGCATGCCGTAGTCCGATAGGACTCCATCCATAGTACAATACTTGTATGGGACTCGGAACACAATAAAAATAACACTCCACCTTGAGACGAAATCCCTTACAATAATCATAGATCGCATCAAATCCTCAATTAAAGTCATCATAAGTAAACCTTGGGCCTGGAAACGTCCATAGGACTAATAAACTTCTCATGAAGTCATATTGAGCAAATCAATCAGTAGGTCGTCCAGAAAACAGCACAACTATTAACAAAGCAGACTAACAAAACTTGGTCTCCCAATAAAAGTCTGAGTCTGTGCCACTAACCTCAAAAACTGAAACTGCTCAATCATCAAATGACATAAGTCATCATATCTCCTGTGGTGCCTGAACGAGCGCATAGCTCATAGTGCAACATCTTGATGCACATCGCATTGTGAAGAACTCATCTCATGGAATCTGAACGTGCTTCAAAACAGAAAGCACAAACCTCGGCAAACAATACTCAAGCAAGAGCATATGGTACGGATGGCATCGCGTGCATCCAAAAAACTGCCGACTTGTAGTGGTTAATGAAAATCCATGACATGGTCATAAACTGTCCTTGTAGAACAACTATCGGATGAAGGAACCATCTTAACATGCAACGGAGTTTTAACTCTGCAATAGACCCCTCTTGAAAGAGCAAAGACAACTTAATTGCACTTGAAACTTAACAGCGCTAAATGTTGTAGTATCTAGCAGAAACAAATCAATCTCCTGCTTGCACCTCAACTGATTCTCATCACGAACATGAATATCAAAACCTTCACATGCCTAACAGCAAAAACCTATGGAGAGAATAGAGTATATGCTGGCTTAATAATTACCTCCTCCATACCCTTTTTTTCTTGATAACTGAATTGTGTTCTTCAAATAACTGAAGCAATATTGCATCCATTATCCCGACGGACCATAATCCTCAAAACTCCACCTTAAAGAAAAACTGAGTGCATCCTGATAATTGGCTTGCGCCAACAATGCTCGCATCTCGACTTGCCATAAGGTAAACTTTGTGTCATGATCCAGGAGCGGAACATCGTACTTCATGGATGCCATGAGTAGATTAAATCTGTGTTCACAAAGTAGTACAAGCCCGTAGAAAAAATTCTTGACAGAATTAATATGCAGAGCGAAGATAGCACCTGGTAGCCTTCGCGTGGATATAGCAATTGAGGAGAAAAAACTGATTCTAGTACTCAACTGTACTAGCCTTTACGTGAGATGTGTAGTAGTAACAAATCCAAGTAGTGCTCCTGTACTTGGCTTCACGTGGGTACTGGTAGTAGTACTAATGATCCGGTTGAATCAAAGCAGCAGCGACGTAGCCTTGTAATCTCACGTAAGTAGTACTGGACCTCCTCGGACTTGATCCTGTACGGGAGGCGTGAAGCTGCAGCAACGCGCGGCTCGGCGGATCGGACTGCTCGGTGGATAGCACACGGCTTTGTAGGGCGACACAGCAGCGCAGATTGTTTCCTGTCGGTCTCGTCGGATTAATCGATCTGGCTTCGGATCGCCAGTCGCGTCGGCGGCGGTGCACAGGACGCCGTAACCCTAATTCTTTCGTCTAAAAAAATCTCGTATATGAAACTTGGCTCAGATATCACTTGTTAGATAATAACGAGTATAAACGAGACAAAGAGACACGGATTTTTACGTGGAAATCCTTGCGGGAGAAAACCACGGAACGCACGAAGGCGTATTACTATAATTGGGAGGAGTATTACATTACACGAGAGGACAAACCCTCTACGTGCTAATCTGGTGGAGATCTCTCTCATCTATTCTATGACTAGCTGGTACTATATAAAGGGCACTGGTGGAAAAAAGGCCTTTGGTCGCGGTTCGCAACTGCCATTAGTCGCGGTTGGGCAACCGCGACCAAATAAGCGCGACTAATGCCCCTCACCTTTAGTCGCGGCTGCTTAAGAACCGCGACTAAAGGCCCGTCCACGTGGGCGCCAGCGGCCGTCGGCGGAGGACCTTTAGTCGCGTTCTTCTGGCCAACCGCGACTAAAGGCCGCCACAGGTTTAGGGTTTTAGCCCCCCCCCTCCCCTAAACCTGTTTTCTGTTTAATTTGTATTGTTTTATTTCTTTTGTGTTTTATAGAAAACCCCCTGCCACCACTGCCACTTATCCATTGCCGGTCGGCGGCGTTGAGGGCGGGCGAGCGAGGCGGCAGTACCGAGGCCGGCCGTATGCTGCAAGGCTGTAGGCGAGGGCGACGGGCGGGCGGCCGAGGGCGAGGGCGACGCGGGCGGCGCCGAGGGCGCTGTGGGCGAGGTAGGCCGGTCGGCGGGCGGCGTTGAGGGCGGGCGAAGCGAGGCGGCAAGACGAGGCCGCCGGGCGGGCGGCGCTGTAGGCGAGGGGCGACGGCGGGCGGCGCCGAGGGCGAGGGCGACGGGCGGCGCGCCGAGGGCGCGGCAGAGACGAACAAAGCGAGAATCGGAATCGGAGAAGACGAGAATCGAGCCTTTGTATTTATAGCCCCCTTTAGTCATGGGTCGCCTGCCCAACCGCGACTAAAGGGTTTTTGGCGGGTTTTTTATGCGTTCGCTTCCCACCTTTTGTCGCGGTTGGTCTGGCCAACCGCGAATAAAGGCCGCCGCAGGTTTTGGGTTTTAGCCCCCCCCCCCCCCCAAACCTGTTTTCTGTTTAATTTGTATTGTTTTCTTTTTAATTTGTATTGTTTTCTGTTTAATTTGTATTGTTTTATTTCCACAAGTTCTTCCCGGCCAGTCTTCCCGCCAGTTCTTTCCCGCCTATGTCTTCCCGCCATTTCTTCACGCCTCTATCTTCGCGCGTATCGATGCTCCTTTTATAGGCACGGCGCCGCTTCTGCTTTGTCTTGTTCCTCCTTTTATACTCTCTTGAGGAAGAGTAACCCTTCTGATTCTTACAGATAACACATGGACAGATAACAAAACCCCCGCTTGTTCGCATTAGCCACTACGAGGAAATCTTTCAAACCCGTAGTGAACTCGCCGGAGAGTCGGTTATCAGACATCCATTGCCGATTCATCTGCATTATTATAATATAAAATATATAATTAATCATCATGCATTTGTTAAACTAACTAGCTACAAACAATATAAATTAAACAATGAACTACACACATGCATATTTTATCAATGACACATCAAAGGTTCATCAAGTTGCTAACCGCGATCGAGGAGTGTGGCTCCAACACTTCATGTCATGTTTGTTTCATGCTCTTGGGGCATTTCATCAAACACCTTATGTGCATAAGAGGAACCAAAAGCAAACCTACACCCATTTGTGAAGAGAATGGCTCCAAATGGCTAAGTGTTGGCTGCTGGATGGGTATATATAGGGGAGGGCTTTAGTTGCGGTTGGCACGGCAAACCGTGACTAAAGGTGCCCAAGGCCTTTAGTCGCGGTTGTCCCGGCAAACCGCGACTAAAGACCATCACGGCGCCACTGGCCACCGAGCGCCTGGGCCCAGGAGCCTTTGGTCGCGGTTCACCTCCGTAATCATGACTAAAGGTCCCATTAGTCGCGGTTCCTACAGCTTCGCGACTTATGGGGCTGGACGGAAGCCTGTTTTTCCACCAGTGGGGCAAACAACTCTCTTTCTTGGTGGACACGAAACAGAGTTGTGGTCATGCTACGTCTAGCACGGTTGGCATGCCGTAGTCCGATAGGACTCCATCCATAGTACAATACTTGTATGGGATTCGGAACACAATAAAAATAACAAGTGCTTGAAGTAACAGGGTACCCATGTTTCTCCTCAGATTTGTATAGATTCTCAAAGTGGGAGTCAGTCATAGACTCATACTTCATCATTAGCTCACACCACCCTGGCTCAAATTCTTCTCGTGTCAAGCTGAAGTCAACACAGCTTGTTGAAATCTTTGGACAAGCCAGTGGTTTCGCCAAAGAATGCTCCAAGCTTCTCTTGTGCTTTCTCATAATATGCCAGCGACAACAGCGGTGCACACTTGTATGGAAGATCTTTTTAATTGACTGTGCCATTGTGATGTCTTGGTCGGTTATGATGTTGGTGGGTGCTACATTATTCATTGCCTCAAGGAAGGTCTGGAATAGTCAATCAAAGCTTGACGCCAACTCTTGCCTAACAAAGCCACAAACCAACATGAATGACTGTCCATGCCTATTAATCCCAATGAATGGTGCAGAGGGCATGTTGTACGTGTTAATCATATACGTTGTGTCATAGGAGATACAATCATGATAAGATTCCACGTACGCCTTCCTTGATACACCATCAACCCAGAAAATATTCTCAACCCTGTCCTCCTCATCATACTTTATATCTTGTAAAAAAATTTGGATCCTCTCTCTGTTGATCTTTAAAGTAAGCAACTGTCTCTATCATATCCCCTTCTTTTGTATCATCCTTGTTCAAGAGTGTCTTGAGTTTTGTAATGTGCTTAGTGGTATAAGGTACAATGATTTCTGACCCATAGTAATCTGACATGACGTGCATCATACGACCTGTTGACATGAAGTCACAATGATGGTCAATCCTTTTTCAACACAAAAACAATATCAAAATAGTTTCTTTTCTGTTTTCAGCAAGGCAACTCGAATGTAAAGCTCAGGCAATTCATGAAGCTATACAAGCAACTACGACAATATGCCTCAGACAACACATGAGCAAAATACACAAAACAAACCAGGGGGGTAACTATGCATTAGTGAGCAATAATATTTCCATCATAGGCAAGTTGACCTCATCCAGAAACAAGTACTATCGTACATTTTAGCTACAAAGAGACTAATCATAGGCAAGTTTGGATTCAACACTAAATTTGTTTTTCAAATAAAAAAATAGGCAAGTAGGAACTTTGCATTGAGCAACAAACAGGTAAACATTAGGCAAGTCCAGAATCTCGTAACAAATCAGGCATTTTATCTCTTTTTGTACTGATGTAAGCAATTTAATGGCATTATCAAGCAACTCAGTCATATGATTGAAGCAAATCAGTCACATGTTTCAAGCAAAAATCAGGTAGTTGTTGATGTGCGAAGAAACACACAACCAGTAGGCATGTCCAGGTTCTTAAAGTTAGAAGATAGGGGGGAGGGGGTGTGGTTTACAACATGTAGTTAAATTGCAGTTATGAAGATGAGTAAGGAAGGCCCTTTCTTCTGGCGGGATCCCTTGGTGTGATCGTAAATACTTAGTCAAACATGGCTTGTCAACCAACGGATGGTTGTGCTCGCCAACAAAGTAGATCACCTCCCATCTGCCATCTATTGCCTTCACAATCATCTTAGATTTCCAACCAGTTCGCACAATTTTATCTCTTTTATGCTTCTTGCTCCTCGTTTTGCCTTTACTATCATCATCAAGAAAGACAATAGCCTCATCTTCATTATCATCTTTTGCTTGCTCAATAATGTCATCTAGCACAGGAATCTTTTCTGCCCCTCCGTCATCGACATCAGGCTTTCGAAACTTGTTGCAAACAAACTGTTGTTTTATCAACTTCCCGGTTTTCATATCCTTCCTTGAAGTATTCATTTTGATTGAAAAACCCATCTGCAAGGAATATGCATTGTAGTGCTCCTTGGCATCTTCCTAAGTGACAAAACTCATGCCCACATAAGGCTCCTTGGGCTATGACCAAGCTTCATCATCATTTTCAGCACCCAAACCATTACCAATAGTCCCACCAGTATCACCTGCAGCACCTGTGCCATCAAGGGTATGAGCATCACTCTCAGCTGCTACTGCTGCAGGTACTTGTGTACTGCCTGGAGCCCCTCCCCACGACTTGACTGCCCATCTGTCTCCATTGCTTCTGCAGCAGCAACATTGACTTTTTGCATGATAGGGGGATTAGGTGATTCTGCCATAAATTCTGCATTTCCAGCAGCATGTTGCGTGCAGTAGAAAGGATCATTATTTTCATCTGGTTCCTCATTCAGGTAAATCATTGTCAACCTTTTTTTTTCAACATGAAAAAAGTAAAGCAAGTCAGCTGAATGATGCAAGCAAGTAGCACAGTAAATACAGGCAAGCCAATAACACAGCAACCTAAGCACACTAGAATCATAAGAATAGTGTCCATTTGTTTTTTTAAGGAAACATTTTGAGCATAATTACATAGGCTTATTTTTATGTGTATCATAATTTTTATTCTCTCTTTTAAATGCAGACAACTCTTTTTTTCTATCTGCATGCCATCCAAGGTTATCTCATGAAGCAAGTGTCCTTTCAGAGTCATTAAGATCAAGCATGGAATTTACGCCAAAATCAGAGAGAGCACCAGCATTTTTATGTTAGAACTTTAAAATAGTAGCAATTATGGGCAACAATGTTGTTCCTTTTATATGCAGTACTTGTGTTTCACCTATCTTCCGCACTAGCAAAAAACTATTGTGCTTTTTTATATTCAGTGTGTTCCGTATCCGTGTATTCGTGTTTCAAGTGACCTAGAAGCTAAGATAAAATAGTTGTCATGGGGGGTTTCTCTGTATAGGAAATTTTTCTTGTCCTTTATTTTTTGCAGGATCAAAATATCAAGTTTTTATCTTTCTGCGCAAGCGTGGGAAGACAACACTTTTTGCAGAGAACCAGTTTATAAATGAAGGTAATTAGAAACCCCATGATATCCTCCCCAGTCTATCACATATCACCACTGTCGAAACAACCTACCTTTCAACTTTTGTACATGGTTTTGCTTTCACATCAGAATGTTATTTTTGCAACACAACTTGTCATCATCAGCCATGTTTTAGGTAGAACAAAAACTTTTTGTTATTGTTGCTTACTAAGCATAAAGTTTCGCCTTCTTTGTAAGTTGCAAAAGGTTCATGTTTTGCATGTTACTTATGTGTCTCAGATATGTCACAGTTTTTGCTAAAGTTTGTGTATTTGACATACGCACCACTAGTTGCTCAGCAACAACACTGTTTTTGCTTGAACAGGGTGTACAAATTGCCAAGAATACCTTTCAGTTTTTCTCCTACAAGAGTTGTTATGAAAGTATAGATTTGTTATGCAAGTTGCTTCCATCAATCTAGTTTTTTGCCCCCACAATAGCATCTTCTTGATTGTGCGTACCTTATGCAACTACCCCAGATGCCTGATAATAAGACTATTTTTGCCCAACCAAGATGAGCAGATTGTCAACTTTAACTTGAGCAGAGAAACAACAGTTCTATCCATCACTTTTTTTTAGGGTTTTTGATTTGATTTTAGGGGTTTTTACAATGTGTTCTTATGTTCTTATGCATCAGGGAAGCAGCAGAGTTGCAGCAAACCAAAGTCGTGTTGGATAAACATGAGCAATTCTGTAGAGAAGGATAGCATAAGGGCAAAATTAAGAGGAAAGGTGAGCAATTTTTTGATGAAATACCTCTCTGCTTCTTCTACAACAGCCCTTTCTGCGTTTCTCTGGTTTCTTCTCTGATTTTTTAGCTTTTCGTGGTCGCCATTGCAGGGCTATGAAGGTTTGTAGATCTGGGATGGTGGAACTGGCCCCTTTTCTTGCTTTCTTGCTTGGTGGAGAAGAAGATGCGGTGGAGAGGGTCTGGCTACAGGCGCCTCAGGGCCGAGGGAACGCGGGGGTGGGGGGTGGCGGGGTTCAGTAATCACGTGACACGGTTGGTGGGGACCAGGTTTTCTAGCAGGGGGAATCTCTTTCCTTTTTTGTGACGGGGGAGACAGGCACTTTCCTTTTCTTGGAGGCTGCCAAGGAACGCTAGGGAGCAGCCAGTCCATAAATAAAAAATGGCATATCATAAGGCCCAGTGCTTGTATTCATCGCTAAGTGATCCCCGGACCTGGTTGTAGTTTTTATTACCTCTGGTGTTGTTAGTACTGTCTTGATTGAAGATGAATAAGATTGAAAGTTTCTCACACAAAAAATATATTTTGTGTCGGACAAGTGTGCTTTGTTGAACGTCTTTGCCTCTTTGGCACTTGGCAAAATTGTTAACTTCAGTAGTGAGTAGGAGACATGAACTTCAAAAAAAAAAGTAGTGAGTAGGAGATAGGAAAATCATATCTTGTAGACATCGGACTATTACGTCACGTATAGCACATGTGTACCGAATCCATGATCCTAGCTAGCTAGGCTGATCTTTTTTTTTTTTTGAAGGAAAGCCTACTGGCACTTTTATTTATAACGTGGCAATGTTACATCAAGAAGTACAAGTGGTAATAAGAAATTAGGAGTAACATCTAACCAAGCACAACTAGTCTTAGACTCGAAACAAGTCCTAGCCAGAAAGTGTGCCAACCTGTTTGCTTTCCTGGGACAGTGATTGAAAGAGATTGATGTAATACCATGAGCCAAGTGAAAGCAATCTGCAAGTAATGCGGAATTAGGTCCTCGAATATCTATCTTTCCGTTGCATGCATCCATCAGTTCCAAACAATCGGATTCCACTTCAACTTTTGAACATCCCATATCAGATATCATTTGGAGCCCTCTCCGTAATGCTAGTGTTTCAGCAGCCTGTGCATTGTATGCATGATCAAACGTTTCAGAAGCTCCTGCGATCGCTTCTCCACGACAATTGCGCAAGATTGCCGCTACTGCACCCGCACCATCATCGAAGAAACACGCATCAGTATTCAACTTGTATGACCCCGGTTGTGGTTTTTGCCATGTCTTTTCTAGGATCAGAATATTCTGCTTCGGAGCATGGTTAACTGTGATCGCTTGAATAGAAAAGGCTGAACTAGCTAGGCTGATCCTGGTACAACGTAACCGTGAATCCATGATCCGTGACCCTTGGCCTGATATTGTGTAAGTTTAACCATGCTATATGATCGAATACTACTAGGATTCAGCGACAGAGTACGTTTCGGAGGCGCACATCTCTGACGTTAGCCATCGTAGCGTTTTGGAAGTGAGCTTATATAAAATCACAAATTTGACACCCCTCCCGTAATCTCCGTCTGTCAAGCCGCCGCACGTGAAGAATTCGGCAACTTCTGCGAGCTGCGGCGGTGCCTGCGACCAAGAAGAAGAAGGAAGCCGAGGCAGTTCCACGGCCAAGAAGATGACGGCCGCCGAGAGGCGCAGGTCTGATGGAACCGTCGGCGGGGCCAGGGCACCCAAACGAGCACGCAATCTCCACAAGGTAAGGGTCAGGCACGGCGATCTTATCAGCAGCCTTCCCGATGCAATCCTGGAGGCCATCATCTCCCTCCTCCCCATCAAGGACGGCGTTCGCACGCAGGCCGTCGCCCAGGGATGGCGTCCGCTCTGGCGCTCCATGCCTCTCGACCTCGACGGCACCGACATCTGCTCCAACAAATATAAGCGCATATCCGTCGTCTCCGGCATCCTCCGCGACCACCTTGGCCCGGCCCGCCGCCTCACGTTCGAGAACATCTGCCTCCGCAAATCTAAAAAAGGGCGTGCCAAGGACGACTCTCAGATCGAGCGCTGGTTCCGCTCCCGGTGCATCGACAACCTCGAGGAGCTTGATATCAGCTTCCGGCTGTTGGGTAAAGCAGATGTGTCCAGGAACCGGTACCCGCTGCCATCGTCGGTGCTCCGCTTGGCACCAACTCTCGTTGTGGCCGGAATTGGCATGTACAGATTCCCAAGTGAGATTGCACCTTCTGTGAACTTTCCCTGCTCCGGCAACTCACTCTGTGGAGTATTAGCATCTCGGAGGAAGCCTTGCATGTGCTGCTCTCTGCCTGCCATGTTTTGGAGACCCTATTTCTGGAGGATATTCGTGACGTTGATTGCCTTTGTGTTAGCTCGCCAACTCTGAGGATCATCTGGTTCACCGCTACTCACTTGGGGAGACAAGAATTGGTTATTGAGGACGTCCCTCACCTTGAAAGGCTACTTTGTCCAGGCTTAGATGGTGTGACTGTTCGAGTACATAAGGCGCCTAAATTGAAGATATTGGGGCCTTTGTCACCCCACGTTTCCAAAATCGAGATTGCAAACCTAATCTTACAGGTAGCAGCACCACCCTTATTGTCTCTTGCATGGAGGAAATCCTAGACGATGCAGAATTGTTTCTAATGTCCATGCATTGTTTTCTTTAGGGAACGATGCCACCCAGCTTGAGCCACTCGATATGCATTGTGAATATTTTGGCTCTCAAGTTTGCTGGCCCAGATTTAAATGCGGTTCTCAATATCCTCCGGTGCTTCCCCTGCTTGGAAAAGCTCCATGTCATTGTAAGTGACCCTTTTCCTTGCTTTAAATGATAAACAAATACCTGATTCTCATGTATTCTAGTCTACTAGTTAGGAACTACTTTAACATATATCTGTTGTGCCCTTTCGCAGTGGGACGAAACCTTAAAGGTAGAGATGATCGACATGCATCAGTATGAACCCCTAAATCCAATCAAATGCCTTGAGAGCCATCTCAAAGTACTGGTGTTGAATAATTACATAGGCGACGAGGAAGATATTGGCTTTGCCAAGTTCTTTGTTTCGAATGCGAAAGTCATAAAAGAAATCAAATTTGGAGTGTCTAATGAGATTGGCAACGATAGGAAATGGATGAGTAATCAAGTCACGCTGCTAGAGGTCGAAAATAGAGCTTCTCAAGACGTTCGATTGAGATTCAGCACTGGTTATTCTCACTTGGGGACCTATGTGGATACAAGTGACTTACCAATTGCTGACCCCTTCGACTGTCGTTTTAACTTTGCCAATGGGGTAGATCAGACGTGGCGGTTCCATTCTATATCATTGTGAACAGTAAAATAATAAATAAATATGGATGGTTTGTGCTCTCAAAAGAAGAGTATGGATGCAACCACGTTTATTGTAGTGTTCGTCAGCAGTGTATGCTTGTGTAAGAAAAAATGCTAGTTCCAATCAGCGTGTCATGCTTGTGTTGAAGACTGAATTATCCATCCTTTATTCGCCAAAAAAAGAAGACTGAATTATCCTTTCTTTTTCGCAAGTATATATGAGTTTCTAATACTGGTGAGTTAAATATTATGCTGGAACATTTGGAAAACAATGAGCTCCCTCGTCTTCAACTCCATGAGCGAGAAACTCGATGTTGTTCTCAAACGCTGTACCGAGGATGCCCAAATAACACGTGGAAGAAATTGATGTTGTTCTCAAACGAGTAAAATATGCTTTCGTTGCTCATCCGCTGTAATTAAGGCTACCTTGGTAGCAGCCTGGTGTGATGCGTTTGATTAAGCTTGAACTCTTTCCACCTTTTTTTTTAGAAAACGTTTACAGCCGGGGCACCGTTGGAACGTTTCGGCCGGCCGTATGACACGCTGGCTTTACACCTCCAAGCAAAACAGTCCTGCACGAGACGCGTGTTGTGGTGGGTCCGTGTGAACCGCCTTTTTCTTGTATCTTATCTCTTTTCATCCCCTCGTTTTCCTGGCCACACAACGCTTTGTATCTTATCTCTTCCCATTTCCTTCGTTCCCCTGGCCGCACACCGCCGCAGCACTTGTTCTTCCATCTACAGCCTAGCGCATGCACCAGCGATGAGTGTGGCATTTGCTGTAAGCAAGGCGGCTGCCGACGGATTTCGGCGTGAAGGTGCGGCAGCCGTTAGCGCCGTCAGAGCTGCAACCACGTCGCCGGAGATGCTACCACCGATGGCGGTGGGTGCTACAAGCCCCTGTCGGTGGAGTTGCATCCATTGGCGTCTGGCGATGGAGAGCTGCAACTGTTCACTCGGCGCAGCCCGGCAGTGGCCGCCGCATGTCTCTGACCATGGCATGGCTCAAGTTTTTTTTGTTGGAACCACCTCTAAATTTTGCTACCAGTGTCTTCAGTTTTTGTTGGAACCAATCCAGATTCTGCTCCCATGTTTGTTTTGCTGAACCAGTGTACTAATTTGTTACCACCGTCTTCAGATTTTGCTGGAACAAAGCAAATTTTGTTGCCATGTTTTTTGCTGGAATCATTTTTGTACCACTTTTGCTACAACTGTTTTGGGTTTTGCTACTGCCGCACTTTCTTTTGTTACATCCTTTTGATGAGGTTGTCGAGACCCCTTGACTAGGTGTTTTTCTTGTCTTTTGCTACAACCATATTTTGTTTTTGCTGGAACTGAGGACATTTTTTGCTACATCCACCCACGGTGTGTTGCTCAACCGCGGCGATGGCTTATTTTTGCTACAACTGTGTTGGATTTTTGCTACTACCAGAGATGCCATTTGCTACCACCGGAGTTTTTGCTACTACTAGAGTCTTCCTGGAAGCATAACGAGTTTTTGCTACCACCCCTTGTTTTTATTTTTGTTTTTGCTGGAACCATCCTAAAAATTGCTACCACCGTCTTTTGATTTTGCTGGAACCGGCATTTTTCGCTTCTGTGTCGGCGGTGAAGGCGGGTGGTGTTTTAGTTCGCCGGCGGCGGCGAGGCTGCGAGCGCCGGCGACGAGCAGGGGGCAGCGGTGCTCCAAGCGAGAGCAGCGCGGGCCAGCGTGCGGGATCCCGTGAGCGTCGGCGGTGTTTGCTTTTTTTTCTCCTTTTATTTTCCGTGGGGGAGGATGACGATAGGAGATGCGGGGCAGATCTGACGGTTATGCGCGTACGGATCGAGCGGCTCTGGTTTGACCGGCCGAAACGCTGCGCCGGTGCGCCGGCGCAAAGTACTGCCTTTTTTTCTCTTATTTTTTCACTTGTGTTTTTTTGCGCCTTGTAACCGTTTGTCATTAATGTTCAGCCTGGTCTCAGGCCCGCCGTACTTACAGTAAGAAAATGCTCGTGAAAGGTCAACCTAGTACTATTAATTATATATTTCCCTCACACCCTTGGTCCCTATTGAACAATTGATCGAGTTGTTCTAGTGGTTAAAGTATATGTGTATGCACTAACAATCATGTATTATTAGATATTGCATGATTAGATCATTATGGAAAGTACACGGGAGACCATATTTCTTAGCGAGGTTCAGTGACTAGTACCTACATTCACATGCCATGAGAGTATGAGTCCTTCTCTCTGTGTACTTAAATTGACAAATCAACGACAAGCTTGTTATGGTATTAGACGCATCTCAACCACTACGCCAGCCTACACCGATTCCGCGGTCACTTTATGATCTTCTATTTAGCCTATATAAGCCTGCTGTGAATACACGACCGGCCCATACGCCATATCCACATGTGAGTTTGGTGGAATAGATACCAAGTGATCGTCCTCCAGCCGCATTTTTGTACATGCAACTGGTCCGACTCGATTCCACTAAGATGTCGTACATGCATGTGTTCGAATCTCTGCAAAATTATCTGGGTTCACCAGAGCCCTGTCCAGGCTTCCTTTTACATTAGTGTCACTTTGTTGACGATTGTCTCACGTGAATGGGACTCCCGACCAGCCTAAGTCCTTGAAAGAGCGTTCTTCCACAACCTCTCTGAAAGCCCACATCTGCCATTCCAGCCAAGCAGAACGGCTAGAGTGTTCATACCCGTATAATGTCTTGTTGAAATCTACCACACAAAGCCAAGCAGTGTGTTCGATTGCATGAATAGTCATCATGAATCTCCAACTATGATGTCTATTTTCTGCCCTTGGAGCACCATAGAACCCGTAAATCTCCACTTGGGAGAACTATCATCCACTTTCCGCACCATTACATCAATATGGCTGGTAGTATAATTTTTTAGTTCAACTTTCACCTCTCTTGACCAGAATAGACCGATGCCACCACTCAATCCATCACTATCAGCCGCAAAATTCCTGCAAATCCCAACTGTCCTTGCAACACTTCCACCCTTTTAGCCCTAATTCCACGCACCCTCTTAGCCCTAAGTTTCTTAGTGCGGAAACTTCATGTTGCACAATTTTGCACAGCTCACGAACTGCCTCAGGGTTCCCAAGCCCCTGACAGCTCCATCTTAGACAACTTATTGCTCCCAGCAGGACCACTCCATGTCTCTGTCGAATTCTCACGTGTGGACTTCTTCTTCTTTGGTTCCTTTCTAAGACACTATCGTCTTCCTTGCTCACATCTTTGCTTGTTTTAGGATCACTGTGACTCCCCTTATCCTCTCCAACAGTAAGAAGTTGCTTCTACACATATACAGCTCATCCACGGGGGTGCATAATCTATGTCGTGGTTGTAATCGTTGTCGTATCCGTATGCCACACCGCACCAGCAACGCACCACCTGCGACCGAGGGGCAGCATTGCTTGCCTCCATTGCTGCCACTCTACTGACAGGTGGCAGCTAGCTCTAGTTCTTCTTGACGGTTGTTTGCGAGCGGTGAACCACTGAGCAGGAGCGACTGCAACTTCTTGTGGATCCCAGCGGCCTTCTCGATTCACCTATATGTCCAATCGTGGGCATTTTGCACGCAGAGTCGGCGTAGGAGCCCATAGGGACACACGTACGTACAATAGCGGTGACTTGAAAAAGGAAGTTGGGTATACTCCGTTCTCCAAATTAACCGTACAATAGTGGTGACTTGCATGCTACTTGAGAACCTGTATGTAGAGAGAAATTGAAGCTACGACTAGTTCGGCGCGTGTGTGTATCAAAATGAGTTTGTTAACCTCGTAAACCAGTAAAGTCGAGACTAGGAGACTGCTAATGAGGCAGTATACTGCTAAACGGTCCAACAGGATTATAGATCTGGTGATAAGATGTACAAGTGAGCATGCAGAAATAACAATAAAATCTTAGTGATGTACTACAATTAAACAGCAAAATAATAACATCCATGCCACTAAGAAATTCCTATCTTGGCCCTCCAAAAAAATTCTTCACAAGTTGGCTCATAGCTTGGGGGGTGGGGGAGGGGGGCAATGCCCCCCCCACCCCCACCCCACCCCCTTGAAAATGATTACACGTAAAGATTATCGGAATTGCTAATTTTCATCCGGATGAAAATTATTCGCTTTCATCCTTTTTTGAGCCGTGCGTTCTGTGTGTCCTGATTCATTTAATTTTCATTGTAATTTCAGTAGTGTGCAACTTGCAGTGTGTTTCTCTGAATTTTTCCAGTTTTTAGTGTTCCTTTTAGTGATTTTTGCAGTGTAACTTGCAATGATTTGTACTGCTATTTTCTAGTATTTTTAGTTTTACTTAAAGCAAAGTAGTTATGTAAATGTGTATGCTCATCCGTGCAATTTCATTCAGTTAGTCTCATGCCAAGTCATTTTGGTATATATTTTCAGGAAAATCCCTTCAATCTGTGCATGTACATTCATGAAATCCAATTCAGAATTTTCAGGAATTACATTTTCTTAGTGATAGGACTGCATCAGGGGTCAGTTTTGAGCCCTTATCTATTGGCATTGGTGATGTATGAGGTCACAAGGGATATACAAGGAGATATCCCATGGTGTATGCTCTTTATGGATGATGTGGTGCTAGTTGACGATAGTCGGATGGGGTAAATTGGAAGTTAGAGTTATGGAGACAAACCTTGGAATCGAAAGGGTTTAGGCTTAGTAGAACTAAAACCGAGTACATGATGTGTGGTTTCAGTACTACTAGGTGTGAGGAGGAGGAGGTTAGCCTTGATGGCCGTGTGGTACCTCGGAAGGACACCTTTCGTATTTGGGGTCAATCTTGCTTGTGACGACCCGTGTCATTATTAATTATGATAATGACACTAGTCCTTGATTATTTCTTGACAAGACCTTGTCTTGTCAAATAATAATCCATGTCGAGATTTGCAACAAGGAAATAGCTAGAGATGGTCATTTATATTACAATACCATGCCATGTAGGGCTACAAGTCTCAAGTAGGCTTCTCACATGTTCACCAAATTATTACATCTCCTAACACCGGAGTTCCAACTAGCAGTACTAGATACATGATGATAAAATAGTTCATGGATTACAAAGCTAGGTCATAGTTACTCATCCCAACCCCATATGTAGCATCCAGATCGTACATAGCACTAGATGGATTGACATCTAGGTCCTCTGTAGTTGTAGCCATCACCATTGCTCTCCTCACTTGGTCCAGTAGGATTCTCATACAAGCTTTGCTCTAAGAAAGAGATGATTAATAGCAAGAGTGAGTACAAAGTACTCAGCAAGCTCAAAAAGGAAGAATGCAACACTCATGATAGCTCAATATAAATTAACAAGTCTTGCCTCAACTCACACCTTTCAAAATAAACATTTGTTGCAGAAAGGTCATTTCAATTTATAAAAGCTATCAAACACTTATACTGCGAGATAGACCACCAATAGGTCCCCGTAGTCTCCAATCCAAGAGACTGGCATGAATTCATGTTTTACTTTAACTCTGCAGAGTTTGTATCACTTTACCCATAGAGCTCGAAACCATTTGTATATTATATCTCCACCCGGCTAGTCACTAGTAGAAAACGGAGCTTTAAAACCGGTTTGTAAGGGCCTTTAGTGCCGGTTATGGAACCGTCACTAAAGTGTGGGCACTAAAGCCCCCCCCCCCCTTTAGTACCGGTTCGGCACGAACCGGCGCTAAAGTGCCACCACGTGGCGTGAGCTCGCGCCCTAGTATGGGGGACCTTTAGTACCGGTTGGTGTTACCAACAGGTACTAAAGGTTTTTTTCTTGAATTTTTTTTTTTGAAAATTTTGGAAAAAAAATTTGATTTTTTTCGATTTTTAATTTTTCTGAATTATTTAATGATTTAGTCTCTAATCACCTCTCTTAACTGCTCAAGTGTGGATCACTCATTCCAAATCATCTAACTTCCCGACCGGTCACCCATCCCTCTCACTGCTCCAGCCCGAGCACTCTTAACTTTCGGGTTCTATTCTCCTTCGTTTCCGAGTCTGCACTTGTTGTTTTCCTGACAATAGTAAGATGTCACTACAAGGATTCCGGTCTATTGCCACAAAATTTATTGCTACAACTACGTTTTGTTGCAATAAAACGCAATATTACCACAAATTCTCTCGTTGTGGTAATAGGTCGCACATATTGCCATAACTTAGTTTGGTCACGATAAATACTAACTTTGTTGCAATAGAGGCCTCATATTGCAACAAACTGTATCGGCGTTGCAATATGGCAGCGGTATTGCGACAAACAGATTCCGTTGTGTGAGAGCAGTCATTTTGTTGTAATAGAGACTAGGTATTTCGACAGAATAACTATCTGTGGCAATATTCGGAAAGATATTGCAACACGTGCATGATGTTGCATTAGTTACAAATATTGTTGCAATAAAGTGGCTAGCTATTTCAACAATCTAAATCGGCGTTGCAATATGGTAGCGATATTGCGAAAAAAAATCTGTTGCGCGAAGCAGTCATTTTGTTGCAATAGAGACTAGGTATTTCAATAGGATAACTATTCGTGGTAATATTCGAAAAGATATTGCAACATTGGTGTGACGTTGCATTAGTTACAACTAAAATAGTGGAAAAATATATTATTCGAATTTATAGATATTAAGTTGTATTTTTTGCAAGCTCTAAGGAGTAATTAAATTATTTTTAAATTGCACCAATTTTAATTAACCAAGACTATGGAAAAACTTTATAAATGAATAGAACACACTTTCTTGAGAGGAATACATATTTAACTCGTTACATTTGTATTTCAAATGGCCAAGAAATGTTCGCCTATGTAAAAAAATACTTGTTGACAAGTTCCAAAAAACATGTACGCAATTTCAAAATGTTTGTGAACTAAAAAAAGATTCAAGAATTTGTAAAGAAGTTCATGACTTTAGAAAATGTTCGCAACTTCAAAATTATGGTGGACATTTTTTCAATGGTGAACAAATTTTAAATTTTAAAAATGTTCACCCCAATTTGTAAAAATATTTACCATTTTGAAAAAAATCATGAATTTTAAAATATTCGCAATTTCAAAAAAAAATTTGTACGTACTGAGTGCAGGGGGTTACACACCAGGCCGCTCACACCAAATAGGAGATCGCCAAAAAAATGAACACGAACAAAAAACTAGAGCACACAGAAGACAACTGGGCCATAGCTTTAAAACAAAAAATACATGCCCGTCCAGCCCGAAAGAAAAGACTATGTATACCTAAATGGATTTCTGTTGCTGAAAAAAACCTAAATGGATTTCTTTTCTCAAAAAACTTAAATAGATTTCTTTTCACCCAATAAAAACCTAAAAAGATTCCTAATAGAAAAGACTTATATATATAAGAAGTGCATCTCCACATATATAGCACATACACGCTTTGTCTGGTGGTTAGCACGTGCGTCACCAGCGCACAGGTTTCAGGTTCGACACCCCCCGCGCGCTCTTTTTTCTTTTATTTCTCATATATCCCACTGACATATGGGCCCATTCGGACGAGCAGGACCGGGCTAACTGTCATACTGCAGAATACACTGTACATGGTTTGCATTGTTTGACAAAATTCCCAACAATGTTCAGAAAATGTTTATTCCCATTCTAAATATAAACGTGACATTTAACGGAACTAGGTAATTGCCCATGCGTTGCAAGGGAGCAAACATATTAAAGTGGTCGAACACCAGTTACATCTTTGATTATTGTATAAATGTCAATATATTTGTACGCATATTTGTACTTATTCCCCCATCCGCCTCTCTGGTGACTCTGTGCAATCCTCTAGCTTTGTTACAAATTCTAGGTTTGTCTTCCTGTGTTGCCATGAGAGCAGAACAATTTTCCATGTAATAAGAGCTGCGTGAAGAAATACGATGGTCTCAGACAATACAATCTACCTGATCTTACAAACATGTTTATTGTGTCCACATGTTAATTGACAGCAGAGCGGCATGGAAAACACATGCATGTGTGTGTGTGTGGGGGGGAGGGGAGTGAGGAGGGACATTGCACGGATTTCCAATGCAGAAATTCTCTATATGATCTTGCTTCCTTTCTTTCTTGCATACAATGAAAAATAGAAATATGGAAAGACATCAAAAAGGGAAGAAAAAAGTATACTTTTCGTCTCTCAACTTATGGTGGAGTCTAGATTTGGTCCCTCAACTTCAAAACCGGACAACTTGCACCATCAACTACCGAAACCGGAGAAGGTTCATCCCCGGTCTCAGTTTTGACCGGTTTTGGTACCGACTCACCCCGGTTTTGACCAGTGCTGACTCAAATTCACATATTTTTTCTCATATTCGTGAACTTTTTGAAATTCACATACCCTTCTCATATCCGCGTAGTTTTTGCAAGGCCGCATAAGTTTTTCAAAAATAAACATATTTTTTTTTTCAAATCCATGAACTATTTTGAAATATGCGTACTATTTAAAATCCATTTAAAGAAACAAATTGCGTACTTTTTTGAAATCCGTGTATTTTTTCCATGTTCATGTAATTAATCAAATTTAAGGATTTTTTTTCAAATCCATGAACTATTTTTGAATTTCGCATAGTTATTTCAAATCTGCATACTTTAAAGTTCACGTATTATTTTAAAAATCAGTGTTCCCTTCTCAATCGATGAACTTTGTCTGAAACTCACATACTTGTTTCAAATTCATGTATGTTTTCAAATTCACATATTTTTTCCAATTTATGAAAAAATCAAAATCTGTGTACTTTTTTGAAGTTCGCATAAAATTTTCAAATTCATAAACTCTTTCCAAAAAAGGTATGTGAATATGTAAAAGTACGTCCATTTGAAAAAATACATGAATTTGAGAAAACTACATGAACTTTTAATAAGTACGTGGATTTGAAAAAATTACGTGAACTTTGAAAAAGTACATGGATTTAAAAAGAGTACAATTATTTTTAAAAGTTCACATATTTGGAAAAAGTACCAGAATTCAAAAGCATTACACGGACTTGGAAAAAGTACATGAATTTCAGTCGGCATGATCAAAACCGGGGTGGGACAGCAGCAAAACCGGTCAAAACCATGAACAGGGATGAATCTTGTCCGGTTTTAGTAGTAAAAGGTGCAAGTTGTCCGGTTTTGAAGTTGAGGGACTAAATCTAGATTCCGCCAAGAATTGAAAGACGAAAAGTATACTTTTGATCGAACCTTCTATTCTATCTGACGATACACATAATGGAAAATAGTTGTCCCTAACAAATGAATGACTCAACTGCTCCCCACCTTATACTGTCTGATGAGGTTGTACTGTCGTCACATTCTTGTAAACATATAATTTATACTCCTAATCAACCTTCTCTTATACTTCAGATACATTACCGTAATATAATGGCATAAAGTTGCAAATCCAAGAAATTCACTTGAATGTAAACTATGTTTGCATACAAACGATGCTTGCGAAAAACAATGCTATTTGTGAATAGTGCACGCTCCTCTGTCCCTCTTCCCGACCTTCGCCCGCGAGCTCGAGCCTCTCCACCGGTCATGGATGCGATCTTCCCACACGCCGCCTACCGCCGTACTTAGGAAGATGATAGGCGTGAGACGATTTCATCGGGAATCTCCCGATCTAGTTCGGAAGGAAGATGGCAGTCGTGAGACATTTGTCGGGACTTGAAAACACTCAATGACAACAACAATGCAAAATATGGTATCCTCTAAACATATGATGCCCTGGATTGGTCACGTTGAACTACTTATACATACCATACATGTATACTAAATAACCGGGAAACAATGTATAAATAAGAAATATACAAATATCGACGACGAGAAAGTTAGAGCGGAAGGCGCCGGATCGCCCCTCCATGATTCTCGGATTTGGTGGTCTTTTCAACAAGAAATAACTTTTGACAAACATATTTTAGTAACATTATTTTTAGGAGCATATATATCTCATATTGCTTTGAAGTATTCTTTTTCAACTTATTTTATTATTCTAAACATTCCATCCAAAAATAATTACTTTCCCACCACATAATTTTGGTTTACTGTAGTTTGCGCCAATATTTTGTGTTCCCACCAAAAAAAAGTCTATTTATCCTTGCCTTCCTAAACTACCCACGATTATACTATTCTAAACCAAATCACACGTCGTCTTCACGGGCGATTGGATCTGAGCTCTCGTCCTGTTCCTCCGTCACGGCGTTGACACAACGAACCACACCGGAGTCCACTGCACGATGAGGATTCGATGCCTCGATCTCGCCCTCTCCTCCGTGCCCGCCGATGCGGGCCGCGTCTCCGTGTCCTCAGCCATGCTACCAGCGGCAGTGATGCGGTCTGGCCGCGGCGCCGACGGAGTTCCGTCTTCTTCCCTGCATCGCGAGCACAGTGCCGGCCTGTTCACGCTGGGGCTGCTCGCCACATGGCCGACCGGAGGTGGAGACGGCGACCAGGTTCATCACTAAGTCGCATCCCTGAACCTCCATAGCGAGCGATGTAGATCGATCTTTTTTTGTGTGTGTATTCCCTACTTTCCTGCTTCAATTGGAAGCCAATTTGGCTGCAACTTGTATAACCCTCCAAGTTCCTGGCACCTGGACCGGCGGCAACTCTCTGTAGTTTTCGTTAGATTGCCTAGGCTGAATTGAAGTCCGCGTCGTGTAGCTTCAGATAAAGTTCCATCTACTCCTAGATGTGTTTTCTGTTAATATGTGTCTGTATGATTCTGTTCTGCATATTCGTCTTAATGGATAATTTTAAATCGAAACAAAAGGTATTAATTATTGGCCCGACGTCCATAGAAACAAGCTGTGTACCGTGGAGGTTAACTGAAGAATTGTTCACCCAAAACAATTGGACTCAAAGAAGCAGAGTAGAGATGTGAGAAACTTGAGAGAAAAGTGAGAAGTAATTGACCAGTGTGGTACAATCAGGACCTTTGATAGTGCGATTGGATCATGGGGAGATAAATGAATCTGCTCCAGAAGAGAAATAGAACAGAGAGAATTGAGGAGGAGACGTGTGTGAGGGGCTCGGCGGCGAAGCTGCACGTGGCAGGCCTTATGGCGTGGGCGCGCAACAGTGCCGTGGCGGCTGTGCAGCGGAGGGTGTCATGCGTGAAGGAGGCATGTTCCTCCCGCTTCCGGCGTCATGTGGCATGGGCCTCCGTGTCATACTAGCCTATATGTTTTGTTTCTTCGGATTCTTATGAACATTGAAGGAATCTCCTGAAATTTCCCATCCATTGAAGTCCTATAGAACTCTCTAATTTGGTCCTAATTTTTGGTTTGCAGGTCATGCAATTGCTGGGCTATTCTTCTTCTGCTCTACGCTGTGGTCGCTGTTGTTGCAACAAATATTACAGGTTCTCATCGAGTTGCTTCTGACAAGAGCATTTGCAATGCATACTTTCAGAATCAAAGAAACCCCATTTGCGGTTACAGTTGTATCCTGAAACACACCGTATCTACCGTTCTTCTACTAATTTTCTGTCCATTGACTGCCTTAAAAGGGTGTGGATATACTCTCAGCCTAGAAAAAAGCTAGATAAATCTAACATATAGATTCAAAACTTTCAATATTCAAAACTTTATCAAAGGTTGGATATACTCTCAGCCTACAAAGAAGAGAAAAACAGAGGAGCTACAAATCAGTAACAAAAACACAAAGGTGTCAGCTGAACCTGTAACTATTTGCTCAACAGTTAAACTAATCATTGAGTAAATTTTGTTTTCCTAGCATGATTTTTGTTCTTACTAAGGAAGAAAATAAACTTTAAAATGTGAATGGAAAGTGTTGTTGTCGACCTCTAATTGGTAAGTATACTTATTATTATTTTGGACACTACAAAAAAATGATGAACATGTTCAACCTTCTTGCTCCCAGGTTTATTGAGCACGATTACCAGCAAGGGAAAGCTGGTGGAGCTCATGACCACCGCCATGCACAAGGACTGACCAAGCCCGCAAAAGTAGTTTCGCCGCCAAAACTATATTTTTTTCTACCATATGCACTCAAATGTTTTGCATTCCCTTGGGATTTTGGTGGATATGAGCATAATTAATGTCTGTTTAACTGAATTTCTCTAATACTGTTTCATACAAAAAATGTCCCGCGGGTAGAAAATAAATTTTCAAATATTGAAGTCAATAGAAAGTGTTGTTGTGGGCCTCTAATTGACAAGCATACATATTATTATTTTTCGCGGTACAAAAAAGATGCTGAACATGGTCCACCTTCTTAGGTTTATTGGGCATGATGACCAGCAAGGTGAACAAGGTGGCGCGCATGACCACCGCCCTGCACAAGGAAATGTCAAGCCTGCAAAGGTAGTTTCATTGCCGAAACTGCATTTTTTGTCTACCATATGCACTAAAATGTTTTGCATTTCTCTTGGGATTTTGGTGGATTTGAACTAAACGCTTGTTTTAACTGAATCGTGCTGCAGAGCCAATAGGAGAAAATCAGCAGCTTCAGGCCCTTGGTTAGTGTTGATGATTTATTCGGATGCAGGATGTTTTGAAAAGACCCTTGGTCATTACTCATTAGTTGTTGTCTCCATTGCTATTTTACTGTATGATGAAGTAATCATGGATCTTGTAAAATACTTGGTAATTACGTGTCTCAGTTCTTAATTTAGTGTTTGGAAGTAACCAGGGATACAAAATTATCATTACATATTTTTTCCATTCTTTATTTATCATAGGAGGAAATCCACCCGCCTTTTCTGATTTATGAAAGTTTAAGATGATTTTGGACAAATCAAGCTTAAAGAATATATCTTGCAAGTTCGATAACTGTCAATACATCTTGATATTTTTGATTTTGGACTTGGACTTTGTCGATTGGAAAAATAGTTGATCCAAACAAACACCATGTAGTCTTATGGACGTATGAGCCATCTCACTGTATGTGGAGCTTTTCTCTTGCGCCCAACTACTTTATTTTATGCTCTGTCACTGTAATCTCCAATTTCGTTCTGAGGTATACCATTACTATGGTCACGGTCTTGCAAATGCTTCATGTGTAGCTTTTCAGCCTTGCAAATTAGATATTTTGATTGCTACATGCATATTGTTGAAATATTGGTGCGTTGAAAAGATATGGGTGGAATTAACAAACTGACTGGACATATGAAACAAATTAATGATGCATTGTTAGATCCTCTTGCTTTTGCCAATTTGAACAAGGTAATATTTAAGATTTATTACAATCTTACGTTTCGTTGTTTTAGCTGAGTCACTTATCATTAATACTATTGGACAAAATGTGCAGGATTAACCAAAGGAGGAACTTGAAGAATTGGAGGTAGCAGTGTGTGTCTTGTAAATAAGCAAGCAATTCTCCCTGCTCCACAGAAAGCTACAGTTGAAGATGAAGAACTTGCTACACTACAAGCTGAAACTTTGCTATGACCAGGGTAATGTTTGATCTTCTGTTAGATCGATTTGTAAAGTTTACTGTATATTTGCTGATTTCACATGATTAATTCAATGGTGCACGTTGAATACATACACAAGTGAAGTTTCACATATGATTGTAATACTCGCTCCGTCCCAATATTCTTGTCATAGATTTGTCTAAATATGGATGTATCAAGTCACATTTTAGTATTAGATACATCCCTATCTAGACAAATCTAAGACAAGAATTTTTGGGACGGAGGGAGTATTAGTCAAGACGTGCATTGCACATGCACATTTACTAGTACATTGCTAAAAGTTCACTTCTATTTGCAGGTGACTACGAAGAGGATTGAGAAAGAAAATAGTAGTACAAACTTGCAAAATACTCTTTTACAGAGATCTAGTCCTAATAAGACTCAAGGTGGAAGGCTAATTGTTATTTCTCCAAATGCGCTCATACAAGCTGCAACAAAGAATTCTCAAATGTTTGAAGCAATGGTAAGTCACAACATTGCTTTCTCTTCATGATCACCTGCATTTTATATTTACGTCATTGGCCTTCCTAATTAACTAGCTGCTTCTTCTCTTTTACCATGTATTGTTACTGCATCGAGTCACAGCTTACACAAAACGAATATGTGCTAGCTAGGGACATGAACTTAACTGAAACTATAGATTGAGTCACAACTTAAATCAATAGGTGAAGCTTTTAGTACATGTACTTGTGTTTATGCTTTAGACATTTACACTTGTAAAACTGTTCTGATCCTCAGTTACATGCTTGCTGACACAGTATTACTCCAGTTAGTCTAGCAATAGTTCTTTTTAACAATGGGTCTGGAAAAAAAATGTATGGCGTATGTTATGTTGGACTTATTAAATAGAACTATTTTTTTATTTCTTGATTGCAGGATCCAAAGAACTAGCTCGACTGGACTCTACATCACGGACAATTTAGTCTTGGCACTTAATTAGGATGGCTAAATTACATTTGAGTTTCATTTGATGGATATTTGCTATGAGAATTATTAATTTTATGAATCTACATATTATACGTATGGTTTCGAATATTGTAATTGAATTCCTCTATTTTTTTTTACGGTTGCAATAGGATATTACCACAACCCACTTTTGGTTGCCACATGTTATCACCATGAAAATTTTATATTGTCGCAATAGTTTCTCGCTACAAATAGTTCACCCGTTGTGATATCTATTTATCACCACCAAAACTAGTATGTTGCAATTTCCTGTTACGACAATTGGAATATTTGCTGCCATAACTTAATGCCACAAGTGTAGCGGTTCGTAGCAAAATGCCTAATGCCATGAAAGCAAGGATTGTTGCCATAGTTTATTGCAACAATTGACTATTGCCACGGAAGAGTATGTGCCACGAAACAAACATCGTTGGCATAGGGTGTTGCCACAAATGTCTATCGCCACGAGCTACTAGTCGCCATGATTTGTTACATGTTGCATTAAACCTATCTCCACAAAGAAAATTGTGGCATCAGGTGAGTGTTGCCACGGGAAAACATGTGGCAACTTCCCACATGGTTGTTGCAATAGCACACTTTATTGCCACAAATGCTTTTTTGTGGCAATAACCTATTACCATGTGTCCAGTCGCAACGGTTGCCAACGAATGTTGTTTCGTGGCAATAGGTACTTATCGCCACAAATCAGCATGTATTGCAACGAACGATTTTGTTGCAATAGACCCGAATCATTGTAGTGTGTCAATCCTATTAACCCTCAGGAGTTTAGCTTGAGCATGAAGTCACACATTTCACCGTTTGAGTTTGAAACTATTATTCTAAAAAAACAGTAATTATTTAGTAACGCTAATATTTTTTGAATAAGTTTGACCATAGTTTGACCAAAATTCAAAAAATTGAAATAATTATTTAGTAACACTAATATTCTTGAATAATTATGTAGTAACATTAATACTTCTTGAATAAGTAGTTTGACCAAATTTAACCAAATTTTTTTTTAAAAACTGAAATTTGACCATATCTTTTTTTCCTTTTCGAATTTGAGGATTCTAAAAAATTCGAATTTGAGGATTTTCGTGCTGAACTTTTTGATATATTATATGTTTTATTCCGACATCGTATGCAAAAGTTATAGCCGTTTTACATTTTCCCTACACTTTTTGCAAAACATGTCCAAATTTAAGTTTTCAAATTTTCCTAACTAGTAGATATAGTAATATAACTACCTCTCAAGGATTTTATTTTTGAAGTTTTTATCATTTTCTTTTGATTTTTTCAAAACTAAAATGGCGATACAGGTGGGGGGTGGGGGTAGGGTTTGAAAATTGTCTTTTAGTACCGGGTTCGTGGCACGAACCGGTACTAAAGGCTTGTCCCTTTAGTGTGGGTTCGTGGCACGAACCGGTACTATAGGTTAGACCTTTAGTACGGTTGGTAACACAAACCGGTACTAAAGGGGCTCGTGGGGACCCGCCCGACGCCAGCAAACATTACCCTTTAGTACCGGTTTGTGGCACGAACCGGTACTAAAGGCTCAACACGAACCGGTACTATTGATCGCCGCCACGAACCGTCACTATTGATCACATTAGTGCTGGTTTTTTTACAAACCGGCACTAATGTGCTTCACATTTGACCCTTTTTCTACTAGTGAGTGTCACTAGCCGTTGTGTCGGGTTTAGGAACCCGCACTCCACCAACGCTTAATATATAAAGCGCTTGCTAATGCACCCATCCGACATTAGCGTGGGAACTCACCGCCCATCCTACTACTACTTACCCATGTGGAGAGTATAATAACTTGATGGTATTGGGCTCAACTCGTCTTAGACGAGACCATGGTTGATACGGTTGTAGTACGGCGCATAAAACGAGTGAAAGTTATTTAATCTTAATATCATAGCCATATGTAGAGGGCCCCACCTCCCAATGTGTCTATTCCGGGCACCCTCTACCCACCAAATAATTATAAAAAAAAGGATTAGCTGCTCCATCAGCTAACCCAACTATTTGCCAACACTCACTCCACACAACTTATTTCAAAACATTTTATGCAAGTTGATGATAAGATACAACAGAGAATATTGTTTTTTTGAAAATAGTTCTACTAGCATGATCAAGGAGAGCTTGCCTGAGTTTTCGTACTCAGATCCGGACTCGATTTGCTTCTGTAGCGCCTCCTTTTCTGGACTATACTCGCTTCCTGCAGTTTGGCAAATATATATATTTTATGACTAAGTCGAGTGAATACTAGGAAAATAAATATATACGTCGGTGCAGTGTGGTCATCCTACAGTCAAATATTATTATTATACCAGATATTTGATATGTATCAGTGTAGTGTGTACTGGGTAGCTAGCATTATTGATATGGCATCTAGCTAGCCAGTTAGTACTAATCTACTACCACTATAAAAGGGAGAAAGGGGCAGACACTTTTAATCTGATCCGTCTAACCGATAAATCTAACGATCAAAATTCTCTTCGTGTTTAACACCAAGCCACCAACCACGGTGGCCTACGCTAAACACGGTTAACGCAGATCCCATCTGCCCCACCCAGTCACCCACGAGGCCACGACTCACCGCGCTCTTCGTTGTCGCCTCTTCCATCCCCCACGGCCTCGCCGTCGCTGCCTCTCCAATCCCCACTGCCCTGCATCGCTCTGGCCACCCTCATCCACTCACATCTGCACCACCGCGACGCCTCAACTCCATGTTGCCTCACAACCCCGCTGCAATCTTTGAAGCCGCGCATCAAGGACGCCGATGAGTTCCGCCTCCTCGAGGTCTGGATCAACGCCAGCAAGCCCCTCTGGGAACCAAGACCCCTCCCCACTCGGAGTCCTCTGCTGTCGACGCAAGGGTAAGCGCACAAGTTGTAGCGGCCAACGAGTACTCTGAATAAGACCAAGGACGTCCTGTTGGAGGCGGAGTACACGGAGATAAGCGAGATCATAAATTAATTACGTGAGGTAAGTGTCTGGCACTCAAAGTATCACAGCAATCAAATTGATGCTAATTGACTGATGTATCTTTCCTTTGAATCATCCTCCCAAACAAAGCAAGAAGCAACTTCTATGTGATATTATCTTCCTAGCAGTAATGAATAGTCATAATCAAATAGAATAAGACAAATGTATAACCCAACTTCTGATTCTCTTGGTGCATGCACATTGCGTTTGTAGCTACTATAATAGACAGTGCTAAAGATTAATCAATTTTGTAACAAAAACATATTTGTAGACGAATATTCAGGATGGTGTTGTGGTTACATTTGTATACTGCTATTTTCCAACATGTTTTTGTGACAATGAAAGGATGAAACATCAGTCATGACAATTTATAACCTTGTTTTCCACTTTGTTTAGTGATTCAGCACAAATTCTCGCGATACTGCCAAGGTCGGCTTAGATGTTTAATCATAATTTTTCTGCTCAATTGTGACACTCTGCATTTCTTGCACTACTATTTGAACATGCCTTTCCAAGTTCCAACATTAATCTTTCTGTCCATGGAATGCAGATAGCTTATGAGTTTTCTCTGCAGGTAACCAAACTGAAACGTGCTTCTCTCTGAAACCCTGATAATGTAAAGCTTCTTTGTCATTCACTAATTCAAGTAGCAGGAAAAAGTCTTCTTACTCTTTACACAGATTTGCTATTTATGGGAACCAGGTGGAAGAATCCTCCACATATTATGCCATTACGGTAACAAAAGTAGTGGATTTGCTATTTATGGGAACCAGGTGGAAGAATCCTCCACATATTATGCCATTACGGTAACAAAAGTAGTGCCCTTCTATTTCCCCTCTTACTTAGACTATCCTACTGCATGGAAACTAATTTACCATTTTGAATATTTTTTCTATGCTATGTAGAACAAGAAGCAGATCCGCCACGTACTTTTGTTTCTATTCTAAAATCCTACCTACACAAAGAAGCTCCCTTCTGGATGAAGAAAATACATCCCTTCTTGAGTGCCTGTACTGTTGCAGACAGTATTGATTTTCTGTGTTATTTGTGTGATTTTGAAAGAATTTAAATGGTCAGTGTAATTATTATTTTTAAAACTTTTCAGCAGGGATCGAGCCATCTACATTAAAGTTTTCTTGGGTAAAGCGACAACCAACTTTCAGGTTCAAGTTAGATGGCACGAGGAGGGGGTGAGAAGTTTACGATGGTTCTTCATGTATGTGCCATTTAGGTTATATTTGAAAATGCTTTTTGAATGTACTGATTAACTATTTCAATGGCAGATGAATGCTTATGATTGCCTTTTGTTGTAGGTTTTGGATACTTATGATTGCCTTTTGTTGAGGATTATGTAATCCTGTTCGTCGACAGAATTGGTTAGTTTTCTGAGATTGATTTTGGTAATAATTGTCCTTGTTTGCTGACACTATAATCACCACACTGATATTAGTACTGTATTTTCTTATTTGCTTACACTTTCATTTTGCTCACTGGACTGTAGTTATGTGGTACTATTGTGAGAACTACTTATGTGTTATCTTTTTCTTTGTACATGCAGTCAAATGCAATGCGTCTTGGAAAAACATGTCATGACTATTTGCCCGATATTGTCGGATCCCGGGGAGTCCAACTACACAGAAAGAGCTATAAGGCCTATGAGAGGTTGTGATACTAGGAGATGCACTTAGAACACTATATTACGAGGTATTCTTATTGTGTGCCCCATGGCATTATGGGGTCAATGGAAGGTAAGCATGCTTATGTGGGTGATCATGAAAAAATGTAAAATCTATGGGGTTACAATTATTTAGTAGATTTTTAGCGTTTTCTATCATTTAAGGGCTTAAGTTTGCCATCTTGCAGGCAATCTTGGTGGGTTGACATGTTTGAATAGCCTTTGATCCTAGCAGGTGATAATCCACTATGCACATTACCGGACAAACTAAAAATACACAGTTCTACCGGTTATTCTTCCCAAACCGTACAGATTAACTAGGTATGCACTACATGATTATTGCTATTACTCACTGGAATAATTAATAACCATGAAGTTTGCAATGGATAGAAACCTGAGAATTAAAAGATGTCCTTGATTTGGCTTGTTTTTTTCTCTTTTGTAGTACACAGTGGTACAATTATATATGGCAACTGTACAAGTATTCATTTTCCTATCAAACTTATAATTTTATTTTAAGAAATTAGTAGTAGATGCAACAACAAAGGTGGTGTTGGTCCCTAGACCCCCTACATATTCTTCCAAGTACAGAAGGTATTGCAGAAGAAACAACAGTTGTTGATTAGAGCTTGTACATTGTAAGGAAAGTTTTAATTTCACTCGACTGGTATGCAGGTAGATGAAATTGAAACTTTCCTTTGTCGCCAATGAGTTATTGCTTTGTATTTTTACATGCCGACAGTTGAAAGGTGATAATAATTTTTGCAGGTCTAACACATAGTTTATTCACCCACTAGAAAAATCTCCAAGAATGTTGTGCTTGAGAGATGTCTTGGAGGGACAACACAGGTTTGTTTTCCGACACACCAATCCATCTTGTTATATTATTAGGACATATTACTCACCTCCTTTAATATTGATTTTTAATGATTTATATGCATATTATGCATACAATGATGACCTGTTCTATTAGGATAATTTAAACCAGGGAGCTTTTTACTAAATACTTAATAGTATAAAGATGGTACTAAAGGAGGCTTTGCAACTAGCAAGGTACTTTGTTTACAATCTGATTGTGATATTTCTTAAAAGATGTATGGATGTTGTATTCTCCCATACAATTTAAAGCATGGTTCTATATGCTCATCTAATTTGGTAACTTTCAATGTTTTGTGGGGCCTTTCACCTCAACTGTAGGGATTCTACCTAAAGGTTCATCTCTTATTTCTCTTTGTGTGTGATGCTAGCTATTTTACTTCATTTGTGGGAATAATATTTGCACTGGTGTATGTATTTTACTATAAGTAAACATGTGCTACAGCAAGGCAGAGTTGGTATAGTTTCTTTGTTGATATACTAACAGGTTACCCTGTGTGATTTCTCTACTGTTTGGTGCAATGTTTAAGTGCAAGATTACTAGGAGCACCTGTGCAATTCCTCGACTGTTATACACAGTGAGTGTCGAGGGAGGACTCCCAGGGAGGCACAGCCTCCAGGGGCATCTCCTTCATTTGGCAGCCGCTTCCATTTGCCACCAGTGAAAAGCAGACACGGCATCGCTTCATTCACTTGCCTGTCATAGATTGACCGATGATGCGGCGCTCCGCTCTACTACTCTACCTCATTTTGTATATTTCCCCTCTTTATATCCACACCTTAAAGTATAACATGTAAATATGTTTAAATTCAAAAATAACATTTTGCCTGTTTGGATTAGTAAAATGTAACTAAATTCGGTGGATGGTGTTATTTGAAGCCCGATTATGGAATTTTTCTTTGGTATTATTTCTGATCTGATATACAATTTGGTATGATGTATAACCATCAGTAAAGTAGATGATTCATTTATATCATTCCAAAGGATTAGCAATGAATAGCCTGTTTTCTCTTTATTTTTTCTAAGAGGGGTGCAAGTTATCGACACGATTCACTAAAAATTGGCAGAAGACGTCATGAATATGTAAGTATGGGAAACTGCACTTTCTAGGTCTATTTCTCTATGGTCTTGCTTCTTAATTCGATTTTATCATGTGTGGATTTTCAAAGCAGACATGAGTGTTATCCTCTGTGTGTATCATGCCTTCTTTACTCGTAAAAAACACATTCCATATATTTGAATTTTAGTTGAGTAAATGAGTATGAGTAAAAATAAATTCAAACACACAAAGTACAAGCTTTGTCGTTTCATTGATTAAATATAAGATAATTAATCATGGCAAACCAGGCAAAAATCAAAACAAGAAGGCGAAGCCCACTCTCGACAGCGTGCCAAATGCCATAACAAACACCAACCACACAAGCACACATTAGATGGGGGACTTGCTCTGCTGAACAAGCCGCTCTTCCATCACTGACGGAAGAGAAGTCATGAGGCACTCTCTCGGGGCAATGAAAAGACAAGCATTACACATGCCTACAGTAGTTGCAACCCATGACACAAGGTCCATGTAGTCGAAGATGGAAAGCTCTCGAGGCCGCCGCCCCGACATCCACTGCTCCAACATGCCTTGCGCACTCAATCGGTGTCGTTTCTGGGGTCGTCGCCCCTACATGCCATTGAAGAGACGTGCGTTGCACATGCGTGTTTACTAGTATCCTGAGAGTGTAGCTGACATTTCAGCTTAGGCTAAGTGGTTCTTTCTCTCTCCTAGTACTAGTACTAGTACAAGTTCTGAACCGAACGAGCAGTCAAGTTGTATTAGTCCAGCCAGAACACAGTAGCACACGCTGATGCCCTCCTCTGGTTCCTCTGCTCCTTGCCCAGATCGATGGCGCCGCCAGCGATGGGAAAGATGCCGCTGCAAGATCCTCCACACTCTCTCTCCCTGATGTGAATCCCCATATTATCCCATGAATTTCAGCCTCAACTCTCTAATCCCCTTTTGTGTGTGTTCTTTTTGGCTTTATTCCCCTGCTCCAGATTGAAGCCGCCGGCGTTGGTGTCCGCGGTGCCGCTGGGTGTTGCAGGTGAGTGCTCAAGTGCACGGCCATGGAGCAGATCGAGCATATGTGCAGGTTAGTGATGCCCTTGTTCCTCTCCCTATTTTCTTTTTATTTGCTAAAGTTCTCAGATTTAGTACAGTAGATTGGCTCCCATGTGTGTGTACGTGCAAGATGTTGGTCTACTGATGCTGTATAATGCCTTGTTCCCTTTTATTATACTTGCTTAAGGTCTTATTTATGCTTTCTAGTATTGTTGCCTCCAAGATCTGGGATAAATGAAACTATTGTGATTTGTTTGTACCTGTGAATAACTAGGGGCTTTTGTGTGCATTTGTGAGAAGTAGTGAGGCATCTGGGTTAGGCTCATTTGTGGTTGTGAGTACTACATAAATGGCAGAAGAAGAACTCACCTTTCTTCTCTTGCACTCTCCGTTGACCGTATTCTTGCTGCTCCTACGCCCAAACTCCACTCCAGTAGGCTAAGTTTCTTGCTCCAGCTTGTCCCCTTCAATCTACTATGATTTCTCAGGTCACCATCTTCACTTATTTCTTTTGGATCTTTGTTGGTTGTGGACAGGGGAATGGATGTGCTGCTGAGAAGAAGAGCTTGGTCTGGCTATTTGGGAGCAAGGTGGAGACGATGAAACCTGGGCAATGCTTAATCTGCTTCCTCTCCCACTAATATCTAATATCCATCTCCCTTGGCTGGTATGGCTGCCCATCCCTGGTGTACTGTGTAGTCATTTGTGGAGTCTCTCTATTGGCTAGGAGTTGCAGCCCATGCCTAGACCAAGTGTTGGTCAATTGACTACTGATATACATATTATGCACGTGATGGTGGTGGTTAAATGTGTATCTCAAATGTGTCTTGCTGTCCTGGTTGACCCACAGATATTTTTGTGTTGGTCTAAGTTTGGTGTGGCATTGTTGTATAGCTGAGCATAGTCTGGTCTCCCATATTTTTTTTCCAAAGATTTGTAATACAACTATAAAGCTGTACTGTTTGAGGTGTATATATATAAATAAATTTGAGTGGTTATGCTTATTGAAGAAATCTGATATGTATTTGCTTAATATATTATACTTAATTATCTAGTTAAGGGTGGAATTACTATGTGAAAAAAAATACGGGTTGTTATAGCTGCAGGAGGATGGGGGTATTGATGAAGATGCGAACCATCGAATCAAAGCCGGATGGATGAAGTGGCGCGAAGCTTCTGGCATTCTCTGTGACAAGAGAGTGCCACAAAAGCTAAAAGGCAAGTTCTACAGGACAGCGGTTCGACCCGCAATGTTGTATGGCGCTGAGTGTTAGCCGACTAAAAGGCGACATGTTCAACAGTTAGGTGTGGCGGAGATGCGTATGTTGAGATGGATGTGTGGCCACAAGAGGAAGGATCGAGTCCGGAATGATGATATACGAGATAGAGTTGGGATAGCACCAATTGAAGAGAAGCTTGTCCAACATCGTCTGAGATGGTTTGGGCATATTCAGCGCAAGCCTCCAGAAGCTCCAGTACATAGCGGACGGCTAAAGTGTGCAGAGAATGTCAAGAGAGGGCGGGGTAGACCGAATTTGACATGGGAGGAGTCCGTTAAGAGAGACCTGAAGGATTGGAGTATCACCAAAGAGCTAGCCATGGACAGGGGTGCGTGAAAGCTTGCTATCCATATGCCAGAGCCATGAGTTAATTGCGAGATCTTATGGGTTTCACCTCTAGCCTATCCCAATTTGTTTGGGAATAAAGGCTTTGTTGTTGCTGTACATTTTCTTAGTGAATTTTGCACTGTAATTCTATTTGGATTTACAGTGTAATTCTCTAGTGTACTTTAGTGGTTGATTACAATGTAACCCTTGGTAGAATTTCAGTGTTATTCTTAGTGGATCCTTGGTGTATTTGTACTGTAATTCTACCTGGATTTACAGTGTTATTTTCATTGTACTTCTCAGTGGATTTGCAATGTTTTTAGTGGTTTTTACATCGTAATTTTAAGTCAATCTTCACTGTAATTCTTAGTGCTCTTGTAATGTAATTCTTTAGTTGATTTACAGTGTATTTCATTAGTATATTTACACTATAATCTTAGTGCTTTTTGCAATGTATCTTAGTGGATTTTACGTGCATTCTCAGTGTATTCACACTGTAATTCTTATTGTTTTTACTATGTAATTCTTAGTATCATTGTACAGTTTCTTGCTTATCTTATTAGTGATTTTTGCATTGTATATCGTATAGGCCTTGTCTTGCAACCATTGATTGCGTTTAGATCATTTTATTTGTTTTCATAGGTTTTATTTTTTGTTGTCATGCTTGATGCTAATCCTAGTTTATTTTTTTTGCAGGGTGTTGTCACTAGTGCAGAACCGGGCAATAGCACCGGTTCGTAAGGCCCTTTAGTGCCGGTTCCACAACCGGCACTAAAGTGTGGTCACTAAAGCCTCCCCCCCTTTAGTACCGGGTTCAGACGAACCGGTGCTAAAGGCCAACCACGTGGCACGAGGCAGCTCCGGGGTCGGAGTTTTTAGTACCGGTTGGTAACACCAACCGGTACTAATTGTTTGTGGGTTTTTGTTTTATGTTTTATTTTTCAATTAAAGTTGTGTTATCAAGTTAATTGTTTGTTGTTTGCTGGTATTTTACGATACTACACATTGTACACGTTATGCATATATATATATATATATATATATATATATATATATATATATATATATATATATAAAAATATAATTTCTATTAGAACCACTCATTCATATATATATATATATATCATCAATGTCTCACAAACCATCATATTAAATAATTCACACATACACACATGTATAGCTATATACAATTTCTCCTACATATGCATGTTGCCTTTGGAGCCAGTGACATTAGCCTAATTGGTGCCTTCGGAGCACGATGGGGGCGGTAGCGGGTAATAGTATTCTCCCTTCGGATTTATGACCTGATCGAGCAAAAATCCCGCTATTTCCTCTTGAAGTGCTTCTACGCGCTCCGTTTCTATGAGCTTCTCCCGCACCTCTGTGAACTGTTAAGAAGGAGATCAATATGCATGTGTATTAGTTGTGTGACTAGATATCGATAATGGTGTAAAAATTGTGAATAGTGTTTTGACAAGCGTACCCATTCCTGTCTTTGAGATCTGCTCCTTTCGGACGCCATCATGCGAATGTTCTCGCAAACGCAGAATGCACACAGATCAGTCCCTGCTACCGCTTGTGGCCTTTACGAGAATGGAATTTGATCAGATAATAATTAATCAAGCATGATAATTAAAGAGATGGCAGCTAGCTAGCTAGCTAGTACTACTTAATTACTTACCTTGGGTCGAAACCATTTAAGCTTTTGTTTCCATTCTCCTGGGGTCACGCTGATGAACCTTGCCCAAGCCCTGCCCGCCGACAAAGAAAATGAATAAAGGGGTTATTAAATAGTTCATATCATGAAAAATGACGAACTAAATAGGCCGAGTTATATAGTTAATAATGATTGAAATTACCTGTTGACTATCCCACACACGAGGTTATCGTCAGGTTATTCTTTGCGTAGTGAGGCCCGTATTTCATCTGTTCAAGGCCAACTTTAATGATACACAAGACCCAGTGAAATCTGCATGCACACACGTTTGCATGTCTTAATTAAGCGGGCATATGTAAAGCAAAAACATGTAGCTAGCTAGTAGGCAAAACAGAGAATTTGTAGTACAAGACAGTGTGACTCAATCGGAAGTTGTAAGGAAGTAGTATATC
The DNA here is from genome assembly GCA_021605145.1 of Aegilops bicornis. Taxonomy (NCBI): domain Eukaryota; kingdom Viridiplantae; phylum Streptophyta; class Magnoliopsida; order Poales; family Poaceae; genus Aegilops; species Aegilops bicornis. The sequence continues at coordinate 51,541,561 of CM038669.1, forward strand.
TTCATTGTATTTGAGGCGCTTCAAGAACTCTAGCATGTTGTCCTCACGCCCTTTTGATAACGTGGATTTAGTTTCCATGTGTATTCATTAACGGTGTTTGGGTCAATGAACCCAATGCCAAAGCGTCCACCTTTTCTCATTTCATATATCTTCATCCTGCATATAATACCACGTAAAAGAATATAGTGAGGATAATTACATGTAATGATTGATCAAAAGGATCAAGACAGCTAGCTTGAGACTTAAATTACAGAAAAAATCACTTACAGACAATAGCAACCGATTTATAGATTTGTCGAGTGCATCTTGATTGTATAACTGAAACAGTTCGAATACTCAACGGACACAGCTTTCTCATGGAAGTAATGCTCCTCCTTGACATTCACCATGAGGGACAATCGATCGGAAATCTTGGTAATGTTCATGTACCATTGATGCAATTCATACATTCTCGTTGGGAGGTTCTTGACCTTGTCTGGCTCAACCAAAGGTTGGCCCCGGACATATTTCTGTTTTATTTCATCCTCTCTAAGCACAGGCATGTGCTCGATCTCGAGGAGTTGTCCAACAGTGATTTTGAGAACTTCAGCCTGCATTATATGATCCTCCGTTATTACCACATTGCCCACCTCAGGAACGTAAACTGTTTGCCCACAATAATATTGGGCCACAGAGCGTCATCACGTGTTGTTGGCACAACAAGCGAGGGATCGATTGCGCTACTGTTCTCCCACTGGGAATGGTTTTCTCGCATTTTTGACAGCTGCTACTTGTTTGCTCGATCCCGAGCTCGCCTCCCCACGAGACGTGCTCGATTTAACTTCCCGATGTGGCGCTCATAGTCTGTGTCAACAGGCTTGGGAGCTGGTGGTTGAGCCATACGAATGAAGTGGTCAATCGTTTCCTCAGGCACTTTCTCCCTTGGCGGCGGTGGCGGTTTCGATGCAAAATGGGCTTCCACCTCGGACTTCGATATGGCTGCGATTTCCTCCTCGGACCTGTCATAAGACCTCTGCGGAAGAGGCGTGAGGCTTGGACCATATTTATATCGCTTGCCTCCGCCTGTACTTCCTGTACTACCTCGACTCGTGCATCGCCACGCACCATAGCTGCGGGGTGTCTCTTCTGCGATTGCTGAGGCGGCGGAGACGCCGGCTGACGGGGCTGAGTTGGGCGAGGAGGAGTGGCCGCCTGAAGCTGTGCCGGACTTGGAGGAGGAGTGGCCTGAGGTTGTGCCTGACTTGGAGGAGGAGTGGACGTCTGACGCTGTGGCGGACTTGGAGGAGGAGGAGTGTGGCCTGACACTTTGCCGGACTTGGAGGAGGAGTAGCCTGACACTTTGCCGGACTTGGTGGACTTGCAGGAGCGGGAGACTGCTGACTCGGTGGCGGACTTCGACGAGGAGTCGGATGACGCGGTGTCGGTGGCCTTCGAAAGATGATGCAATCCTTTTTCCATAGGATGATACGATGGTTGGCGTCTCATAGAAAGCGCTCGTCCTCACCTCTAGGAATGTCAAGCTCTAGCCCGAATATGGCTGCACCACCTCGTCAACCATGACACGAGCATAGCCCTCTGGAATCGGGATGCAATGGTAGGTTGCTTTGGGGTAACTGGAAAAGCAACGCCATTCGCCACCTTCATGGATATGTTCTTCATTTTGACGTGTAGCTCGCAGCTAGTGTTCTCCGTGATGTCATCCACGGGATATCTACCCAGCATTGGGTCGTCCGAGGCGGAACCCACGCTGCTTCTCTGCATGGATGGGGCGGTGCTATCCAATGCTGGATCATCCGCTAGTCTGCAGCTGCCGAGACCCCTTTGCTAGCTAAGTGAGTCGATCCGCCTCGCTGCCGCTGGAATTTGACCGCCAATTTCGCTTGACTTGCTTCTAGGCCTTGAAGGCATTCATAGTCCCGCTTCCTCTGCTCCTCCTCCATCTTCCTCTTCTTCTCCTCCGCAATCTTCTTTCTCGCACGGGTTACGTAGTCGGTGTTCCAGTCTGAAAACCCTCATACCACGGAATAACGCCCTTGCCTCGTGTTCTTCCGGGTGTTCAGGATTTCCTGGCACGCGTAAGCTCGTCGTTCTCTCTGTTGGGCTGGAACACCTGATCGTGCCTCTTATATTGCAACAAGTAGCGATCGTCGGCTCCCTTCAGACTTGCCCTCGTCGAAACATTGCCTGTCTTCGGTCCAACTCCCCCATGCGCATAGAACCAAGTCCCGACTCGGGGCCAGCTCTTAGTAACCGGAGTGGCACTTTGCATCCTCCATCTCTTTCTCGGACTTATCCCACTTAGGCATTGCCACCGCATAGCCACCTGGCCCCAAATTTTATGGAACTTATCCTTTTTTCGGCATTCTTCTTGTTTATTCTCGACCGTTCCTTAGCTAATTCCGAATCCTTGAATTTCGCGAAATCGTCCCAATGAGCACGTTGGTTCTCTAGTGTTCCCTCGAATACCGGAGTCTTCCTTCCTCCCTTGACGTATTTGTCCCATTCACGATTCTTGTGGTTCTTGAATGCAACCGCCATCTTCCTAAGAGCAGCGTCCTTGACTTTCTCGCACATCTGCTTCGTGGAAATGATCCGGTAGGGTGAAATGTTCCATGAGAGTATCCCAAAGCAGATCTTTTGATTCTTGTCGACAAAAGTAACATCCGGACGTGGAGCAGCGTCCTCTTTGCCTTTTGTCCTTTGTCTTTTGCTGGCTCTCTCCATTCTTGAAGGGAGATCGAGTTGGTCCTTCACAAGAACTCCAAGACCGACGAATGAACTTGTCCGCAATCTTCTTAGGGCGCTAATGGTTCGCCATTAGGTCCGACCGCCTCGATATTGTACTTTACGCCCTCCTTCAACTTTTTGTTCGGGCCTCGTTTCGTCCTTTTGCCTGAAGATTTGCTCGATCCGGATGGCTGAAAGAACAAAGATCGATTCGTTAATATATCTTCAAGTCATTTAAAACATGTGATGATCACCAGAAACCTGCTTATATAAATTTATATACCTCGCCGGTCTTTGTTGTTTCAGGATCAACATGTTCTTCGTCATCGTCATAATCGTAGTTCATGACTTCATCATAAGTAAACCTTGGGCCTGGAAATGTCCATAGGACTAATAAACTTCTCATGAAGTCATATTGAGCAAATCAATCAGTAGGTCATCCAGAAAACAGCACAACTATTAACAAAGCAGACTAACAAAACTTGGTCTCCCAATAAAAGTCTGAGTCTGTGCCACTAACCTCAAAAACTGAAACTGCTCAATCATCAAATGACATAAGTCATCATATCTCCTGTGGTGCCTGAACGAGCGCATAGCTCATAGTGCAACATCTTGATGCACAGCGCTAAATGTTGTAGTATCTAGCAGAAACAAATCAATCTCCTGCTTGCACCTCAACTGATTCTCATCACGAACATGAATATCAAAACCTTCACATGCCTAACAGCAAAAAACCTATGGAGAGAATAGTGTATATGCTGGCTACCAACAGGCTTAAGAATTACCTCCTCCATACCCTTTTTTTCTTGATAACTGAATTGTGTTCTTCAAATAACTGCAGCAATATTGCATCCATTATCCCGACGGACCATAATCCTCAAAACTCCACCTTGAAGAAAAACTGAGTGCATCCTGATAATTGGCTTGCGCCAACAACACTCACATCTCGACTTGCCATAGGGTAAACTTTATGTCATGATCCAGCAACGAAACATCGTATTTCATGGATAACATAAGTAGATTAAATCTGTGTTCACAAAATAGTACAAGCCGGTAGAAAAATTCTTGACAGAATTAATATGCAGAGCGAAGATAGCACTGGTAGCCTTCGCGTGGATATAGCAATTGAGGAGAAAAACTGATTCTAGTACTCAACTGTACTAGCCTTTACGTGAGATGTGTAGTAGTAACAAATCCAAGTAGTGCTCCTGTACTTGGCTTCACGTGGGTACTGGTAGTAGTACTAATGATCCGGTTGAATCAAAGCAGCAGCGACGTAGCCTTGTAATCTCACGTAAGTAGTACTGGACCTCCTCGGGACTTGATCCTGTACGGGAGGCGTGAAGCTGCAGCAACGCGCGGCTCGGCGGATCGGACTGCTCCGTGGATAGCGCACGGCTTTGTAGGGCGACGCAGCAGCGCAGATTGTTTCCTGTCGGTCTCGTCGGATTAATCGATCTGGCTTCGGATCGCCAGTCGCGTCGGCGGCGGTGCACAGGACGCCGTAACCCTAATTCTCTCGTCTAAAAAAATCTCGTATATGAAACTTCGCTCAGATACCACTTGTTAGATAATAACGAGGATAAACGAGACAAAGAGACACGGATTTTTACGTGGAAATCCTTGCGGGAGAAAACCACGGAACGCACGAAGGCGTATTACTATAATTGAGAGGAGTATTACATTACACGAGAGGACAAACCCTCTACGTGCTAATCTGGTGGAGATCTCTCTCATCTATTCTATGACTAGCTGGTACTATATAAGGGGCAAACAACTCTCTTTCTTGGTGGACACGAAACAGAGTTGTGGTCATGCTACGTCTAGCACGGTTGGCATGCCGTAGTCCGATAGGACTCCATCCATAGTACAATACTTGTATGGGATTCGGAACACAATAAAAATAACAAGTGCTTGAAGTAACAGGGTACCCATGTTTCTCTGTATTTGTATAGATTCTCAAAGTGGGAGTCAGTCATAGACTCATACTTCATCATTAGCTCACACCACCCTGGCTCAAATTCTTCTCGTGTCAAGCTGAAGTCAACACAGTTGTTGAAATCTTTGGACAAGCCAGGGTTTCGCCCCAGCAATGCTCCAAGCTTCTCTTGTGCTTTCTCATAATATGCCAGCGACAACAGTGGTGCACACTTGTATGGAAGATCTTTTTAATTGACTGTGCCATTGTGATGTCTTGGTCGGTTATGATGTTGGTGGGTGCTACATTATTCATTGCCTCAAGGAAGGTCTGGAATAGCCAATCAAAGCTTGACGCCAACTCTTGCCTAACAAAGCCACAACCCAACATGAATGACTGTCCATGCCTATTAATCCCAATGAATGGTGCAGAGGGCATGTTGTACATGTTAATCATATACGTTGTGTCAAAGGAGATACAATCATGATAAGATTCCACGTACGCCTTCCTTGATACACCATCGACCCAGAAAATATTCTCAACCCTGTCCTCCTCATCATACTTTATATCTTGTAAAAAAAATTGGATCCTCTCTCTGTTGATCTTTAAAGTAAGCAACTGTCTCTATCATATCCCCTTCTTTTGTATCATCCTTGTTCAAAAGTGTCTTGAGTTTTTTAATGTGCTTAGTGGTATAAGGTACAATGATTTCTGACCCATAGAAATCTGACATGACGTGCATCATACGAATTCGTTGACATGAAGTCACAATGATGGTCAATCCTTTTTCAACACAAAAACAATATCAAAATAGTTTCTTTTCTGTTTTCAGCAAGGCAACTCGAATGTAAAGCTCAGGCAATTCATGAAGCTATACAAGCAACTACGACAATATGCCTCAGACAACACATGAGCAAAATACACAAAACAAACCAGGGGGGTAACTATGCATTAGTGAGCAATAAAAATTTCAATCATAGGCAAGTTGACCTCATCTAGAAACAAGTACTATCGTACATTTTAGCTACAAAGAGACTAATCATAGGCAAGTTTGGATTCAACACTAAATTTGTTTTTCAAATAAAAAAATAGGCAAGTAGGAACTTTGCATTGAGCAACAAACAAGTAAACATTAGGCAAGTCCAGAATCTCGTAACAAATCAGGCATTTTATCTCTTTTTGTACTGATGTAAGCAATTTAATGGCATTATCAAGCAACTCAGTCATATGATTGAAGCAAATCAGTCACATGTTTCAAGCAAAAATCAGGTAGTTGTTGATGTGCGAAGAAACACACAACCAGTAGGCATGTCCAGGTTCTTAAAATTAGAAGATAGGGGGGAGGGGGTGTGGTTTACAACATGTAGTTAAATTGCAGTTATGAAGATGAGTAAGGAAGGCCCTTTCTTCTGGCGGGATTCCTTGGTGTGATCGTAAATACTTAGTCAAACATGGCTTGTCAACCAACGGATGGTTGTGCTCGCCAACAAAGTAGATCACCTCCCATCTGCCATCTATTGCCTTCACAATCATCTTAGATTTCCAACCAGTTCGCACAATTTTATCTCTTTTATGCTTCTTGCTCCTCGTTTTGCCTTTACTATCATCATCAAGAAAGACAATAGCCTCATCTTCATTATCATCTTTTGCTTGCTCAACAATGTCATCTAGCACAGGAATCTTTTCTGCCCCTCCGTCATCGACATCAGGCTTTCGAAACTTGTTGCAAACAAACTGTTGTTTTATCAACTTCCCGGTTTTCATATCCTTCCTTGAAGTATTCATTTTGATTGAAAAACCCATCTGCAAGGAATATGCATTGTAGTGCTCCTTGGCATCTTCCTAAGTGACAAAACTCATGCCCACATAAGGCTCCTTGGGCTATGACCAAGCTTCATCATCATTTTCAGCACCCAAACCATTACCAACAGTCCCACCAGTATCACCTGCAGCACCTGTGCCATCAAGGGTATGAGCATCACTCTCAGCTGCTACAGCTGCAGGTACTTGTGTACTGACTGGAGGCCCTCCCCCACGACTTGACTGCCCATCTATCTCCATTGCTTCTACAGCAGCAGCATTGACTTTTTGCATGATAGGGGGATTAGGTGATTCTGCCATAAATTCTGCATTTCCAGCAGCATGTTGCGTGCAGTAGAAAGGATCATTATTTTCATCTGGTTCCTCATTCAGGTAAATCATTGTCAACCTTTTTGTTTTTTCAACATGAAAAAAGTAAAGCAAGTCAGCTGAATGATGCAAGCAAGTAGCACAGTAAATACAGGCAAGCCAATAACACAACAACCTAAGCACACTAGAATCAGAAGAATAGTGTCCATTTGTTTTTTTAAGGAAACATTTTGAGCATAATTACATAGGCTTATTTTTATGTGTATCATAATTTTTATTCTCTCTTTTAAATGCAGGCAACTCTTTTTTCTATCTGCATGCCATCCAAGGTTATCTCATGAAGCAAGTGTCCTTTCAGAGTCATTAAGATCAAGCATGGAATTTACGCCAAAATCAGAGAGAGCACCAGCATTTTTATGTTAGAACTTTAAAATAGTAGCAATTATGGGCAACAATGTTGTTCCTTTTATGTGCAGTACTTGTGTTTCACCTATCTTCCGCACTAGCAAAAAACTATTGTGCTTTTTTATATTCAGTATGTTCCGTATCCGTGTATTCGTGTTTCAAGTGACCTAGAAGCTAAGATAAAATAGTTGTCATGGGGGGTTTCTCTGTATAGGAAATTTTTCTTGTCCTTTATTTTTTGCAGGATCAAAATATCAAGTTTTTATCTTTCTGCGCAAGCGTGGGAAGACAACACTTTTTGCAGAGAACCAGTTTATAAATGAAGGTAATTAGAAACCCCATGATATCCTCCCCAGTCTATCACATATCACCACTGTCGAAACAACCTACCTTTCAACTTTTGTACATGGTTTTGCTTTCACATCAGAATGTTATTTTTGCAACACAACTTGTCATCATCAGCCATGTTTTAGGTAGAACAGAAACTTTTTGTTATTGTTGCTTACTAAGCATAAAGTTTCGCCTTTTTTGTAAGTTGCAAAAGGTTCATGTTTTGCATGTTACTTATGTGTCTCAGATATGTCACAGTTTTTGCTAAAGTTTGTGTATCTGACATACGCACCACTAGTTGCTCAACAACAACACTGTTTTTGCTTGAACAGGGTGTACAAATTGCCAAGAATAGCTTTCAGTTTTTCTCCTACAAGAGTTGTTATGAAAGTATAGATTTGTTATGCAAGTTGCTTCCATCAATCTAGTTTTTTGCCCCCACAATAGCATCTTCTTGATTGTGCGTACCTTATGCAACTACCCCAGATGCCTGATAATAAGACTATTTTTGCCCAAACAAGATGAGCAGATTGTCAACTTTAACTTGAGCAGAGAAACAACAGTTCTATCCATCACTTTTTTTAGGGTTTTGATTTGATTTTAGGGTTTTTACAATGTGTTCTTATGTTCTTATGCATCAGGGAAGCAGCAGAGTTGCAGCAAACCAAAGTCGTGTTGGATAAACATGAGCAATTATGTAGAGAAGGATAGCATAAGGGCAAAATTAAGAGGAAAGGTGAGCAATTTTTTGATGAAATACCTCTCTGCTTCTTCTACAACAGCCCTTTCATGCTTTCTCTGGTTTCTTCTCTGATTTTTTAGCTTTTCGTGGTCGCCATTGCAGGGCTATGAAGGTTTGTAGATCTGGGATGGTGGAACTGCCCCCTTTTCTTGCTTTCTTGCTTGGGGGAGAAGAAGATGGGGTGGAGAGGGTCTGGCTGCAGGCGCCTCAAGGCCGAGGGAAAGAGGTGGTGGGGGCTGGTGGGGGTTCAGAAATCACGTGACACGGTTGGTGGGGGACCAGGTTTTCTAGCAGGGGGAATCTCTTTCCTTTTTTGTGACGGGGGAGACAGGCACTTTCCTTTTCTTGGAGGCTGCCAAGGAACGCTAGGGAGCAGCCAGTCCATAAATAAAAAATGGCATATCATAAGGCCCAGTGCTTGTATTCATCGCTAAGTGATCCCCGGACCTGGTTGTAGTTTTTATTACCTCTGATGTTGTTAGTACTGTCTTGATTGAAGATGAATAAGATTGAAAGTTTCTCACACAAAAAATATATTTTGTGTCGGACAAGTGTGCTTTGTTGAACGTCTTTGCCTCTTTGGCACTTGGCAAAATTGTTAACTTCAGTAGTGAGTAGGAGACATGAACTTCAAAAAAAAAGTAGTGAGTAGGAGATAGGAAAATCATATCTTGTAGACATCGGACTATTACGTCACGTATAGCACATGTGTACCGAATCCATGATCCTAGCTAGCTAGGCTGATCTTTTTTTTTTAAGGAAAGCCTATTGGCACTTTTATTTATAACGTGGCAATGTTACATCAAGAAGTACAAGTGGTAATAAGAAATTAGGAGTAACATCTAACCAAGCACAACTAGTCTTAGACTCGAAACAAGTCCTAGCCAGAAAGTGTGCCAACCTGTTTGCTTTCCTGGGACAGTGATTGAAAGAGATTGATGTAATACCATGAGCCAAGTGAAAGCAATCTGCAAGTAATGCGGAATTAGGTCCTCGAATATCTATCTTTCCATTGCATGCATCCATCAGTTCCAAACAATCGGATTCCACTTCAACTTTTGAACATCCCATATCAGATATCATTTGGAGCCCTCTCCGTAATGCTAGTGTTTCAGCAGCCTGTGCATTGTATGCATGATCAAACGTTTCAGAAGCTCCTGCGATCGCTTCTCCACGACAATTGCGCAAGATTGCCGCTACTGCACCCGCACCATCATCGAAGAAACACGCATCAGTATTCAACTTGTATGACCCCGGTTGTGGTTTTTGCCATGTCTTTTCTAGGATCAGAATATTCTGCTTCGGAGCATGGTTAACTGTGATCGCTTGAATAGAAAAGGCTGAACTAGCTAGGCTGATCCTGGTACAACGTAACCGTGAATCCATGATCCGTGACCCTTGGCCTGATATTGTGTAAGTTTAACCATGCTATATGATCGAATACTACTAGGATTCAGCGACAGAGTACGTTTCGGAGGCGCACATCTCTGACGTTAGCCATCGTAGCGTTTTGGAAGTGAGCTTATATAAAATCACAAATTTGACACCCCTCCCATAATCTCCGTCTGTCAAGCCGCCGCACGTGAAGAATTCGGCAACTTCTGTGAGCTGCGGCGGTGCCTGCGACCAAGAAGAAGAAGGAAGCCGAGGCAGTTCCCACGGCCAAGAAGATGACGGCCGCCGAGAGGCGCAGGTCTGATGGAACCGTCGGCGGGGCCAGGGCACCCAAACGAGCACGCAATCTCCACAAGGTAAGGGTCAGGCACGGCGATCTTATCAGCAGCCTTCCCGATGCCATCCTGGAGGCCATCATCTCCCTCCTCCCCATCAAGGACGGCGTTCGCACGCAGGCCGTCGCCCGGGGATGGCGTCCGCTCTGGCGCTCCATGCCTCTCGACCTCGACGGCACCGACATCTGCTCCAACAAATATAAGCGCATATCCGTCGTCTCCGGCATCCTCCGCGACCACCTTGGCCCGGCCCGCCGCCTCACGTTCGAGAACATCTGCCTCCGCAAATCTAAAAAAGGGCGTGCCAAGGACGACTCTCAGATCGAGCGCTGGTTCCGCTCCCGGTGCATCGACAACCTCGAGGAGCTTGATATCAGCTTCCGGCTGTTGGGTAAAGCAGATGTGTCCAGGAACCGGTACCCGCTGCCATCGTCGGTGCTCCGCTTGGCACCAACTCTCGTTGTGGCCGGAATTGGCATGTACAGATTCCCAAGTGAGATTGCACCTTCTGTGAACTTTCCCCTGCTCCGGCAACTCACTCTGTGGAGTATTAGCATCTCGGAGGAAGCCTTGCATGTGCTGCTCTCTGCCTGCCATGTTTTGGAGACCCTATTTCTGGAGGATATTCGTGACGTTGATTGCCTTTGTGTTAGCTCGCCAACTCTGAGGATCATCTGGTTCACCGCTACTCACTTGGGGAGACAAGAATTGGTTATTGAGGACGTCCCTCACCTTGAAAGGCTACTTTGTCCAGGCTTAGATGGTGTGACTGTTCGAGTACATAAGGCGCCTAAATTGAAGATATTGGGGCCTTTGTCACCCCACGTTTCCAAAATCGAGATTGCAAACCTAATCTTACAGGTAGCAGCACCACCCTTATTGTCTCTTGCATGGAGGAAATCCTAGACGATGCAGAATTGTTTCTAATGTCCATGCATTGTTTTCTTTAGGGAACGATGCCACCCAGCTTGAGCCACTCGATATGCATTGTGAATATTTTGGCTCTCAAGTTTGCTGGCCCAGATTTAAATGCGGTTCTCAATATCCTCCGGTGCTTCCCCTGCTTGGAAAAGCTCCATGTCATTGTAAGTGACCCTTTTCCTTGCTTTAAATGATAAACAAATACCTGATTCTCATGTATTCTAGTCTACTAGTTAGGAACTACTTTAACATATATCTGTTGTGCCCTTTCGCAGTGGGACGAAACCTTAAAGGTAGAGATGATCGACATGCATCAGTATGAACCCCTAAATCCAATCAAATGCCTTGAGAGCCATCTCAAAGTACTGGTGTTGAATAATTACATAGGCGACGAGGAAGATATTGGCTTTGCCAAGTTCTTTGTTTCGAATGCGAAAGTCATAAAAGAAATCAAATTTGGAGTGTCTAATGAGATTGGCAACGATAGGAAATGGATGAGTAATCAAGTCACGCTGCTAGAGGTCGAAAATAGAGCTTCTCAAGACGTTCGATTGAGATTCAGCACTGGTTATTCTCACTTGGGGACCTATGTGGATACAAGTGACTTACCAATTGCTGACCCCTTCGACTGTCGTTTTAACTTTGCCAATGGGGTAGATCAGACGTGGCGGTTCCATTCTATATCATTGTGAACAGTAAAATAATAAATAAATATGGATGGTTTGTGCTCTCAAAAGAAGAGTATGGATGCAACCACGTTTATTGTAGTGTTCGTCAGCAGTGTATGCTTGTGTAAGAAAAAATGCTAGTTCCAATCAGCGTGTCATGCTTGTGTTGAAGACTGAATTATCCATCCTTTATTCGCCAAAAAAAGAAGACTGAATTATCCTTTCTTTTTCGCAAGTATATATGAGTTTCTAATACTGGTGAGTTAAATATTATGCTGGAACATTTGGAAAACAATGAGCTCCCTCGTCTTCAACTCCATGAGCGAGAAACTCGATGTTGTTCTCAAACGCTGTACCGAGGATGCCCAAATAACATGTGGAAGAAATTGATGTTGTTCTCAAACGAGTAAAATATGCTTTCGTTGCTCATCCGCTGTAATTAAGGCTACCTTGGTAGCAGCCTGGTGTGATGCGTTTGATTAAGCTTGAACTCTTTCCACCTTTTTTTTTAGAAAACGTTTACAGCCGGGGCACCGGTGGAACGTTTCGGCCGGCCGTATGACACGCTGGCTTTACACCTCCAAGCAAAACAGTCCTGCACGAGACGCGTGTTGTGGTGGGTCCGTGTGAACCGCCTTTTTCTTGTATCTTATCTCTTTTCATCCCCTCGTTTTCCTGGCCACACAACACTTTGTATCTTATCTCTTCCCATTTCCTTCGTTCCCCTGGCCGCATACCGCCGCAGCACTTGTTCTTCCATCTACAGCCTAGCGCATGCACCAGCGATGAGTGTGGCATTTGCTGTAAGCAAGGCGGCTGCCGACGGATTTCGGCGTGAAGGTGCGGCAGCCGTTGGGGCGTCAGAGCTGCAACCACGTCGCCGGAGATGCTACCACCGATGGCGGTGGGTGCTACAAGCCCCTGTCGGTGGAGTTGCATCCATTGGCGTCTGGCGATGTAGAGCTGCAACTGTTCACTCGGCGCAGCCCGGCAGTGGCCGCCGCATGTCTCTGACCATGGCATGGCTCAAGTTTTTTTTGTTGGAACCACCTCTAAATTTTGCTACCAGTGTCTTCAGTTTTTGTTGGAACCAATCCAGATTCTGCTCCCATGTTTGTTTTTGCTGAACCAGTGTACTAATTTGTTACCACCGTCTTCGTATTTTGCTGGAACAAAGCAAATTTTGTTGCCATGTTTTTTTGCTGGAATCATTTTTGTACCACTTTTGCTACAACTGTTTTGGGTTTTGCTACTGCCGGCACTTTCTTTTGTTACATCCTTTTTGATGAGGTTGTCGAGACCCCTTGACTAGGTGTTTTTCCTGTCTTTTTTGCTACAACCATATTTTGTTTTTGCTGGAACTGAGGACATTTTTTGCTACATCCACCCACGGCGGTGTTGCTCAACTGCGGCGATGGCTTATTTTTTGCTACAACTGTGTTGGATTTTTGCTACTACCAGAGATGCCATTTGCTACCACCGGAGTTTTTGCTACTACTAGAGTCTTCCTGGAAGCATAACGAGTTTTTGCTACCACCCCTTGTTTTTATTTTTGTTTTTGCTGGAACCATCCTAAAAATTGCTACCACCGTCTTTTGATTTTGCTGGAACCGGCATTTTTCGCTTCTGTGTCGGCGGTGAAGGCGGGTGGTGTTTTAGTTCGCCGGCGGCGTGAAGGCTCTGGCGCCCGGCTGACGAGCAGGGGCAGCGGTGCTCCAAGCGAGAGCAGCGGGCCAGCGTATGGGATCCCGTGAGCGTCCGGGCGGTGTTTGCTTTTTTCTCCTTTTATTTTCCGTGGGGAGGATGACGATAGGAGATGCGGGCAGATCTGACGGTTATGCTGCACGGATCGGCGGCTCTGGTTTGACCGGCCGAAACGCTGCGCCGGTGCGCCGGCGCAAAGTACTGCCTTTTTTTCTCTTATTTTTTCACTTGTGTTTTTTTGCGCCTTGTAACCGTTTGTCATTAATGTTCAGCCTGGTCTCAGGCCCGCCGTACTTACAGTAAGAAAAATGCTCGTGAAAGGTCAACCTAGTACTATTAATTATATATTTCCCTCACACCCTTGGTCCCTATTGAACAATTGATCGAGTTGTTCTAGTGGTTAAAGTATATGTGTATGCACTAACAATCATGTATTATTAGATATTGCATGATTAGATCATTATGGAAAGTACACGGGGAGACCATATTTCTTAGCGAGGTTCAGTGACTAGTACCTACATTCACATGCCATGAGAGTATGAGTCCTTCTCTCTGTGTACTTAAATTGACAAATCAACGACAAGCTTGTTATGGTATTAGACGCATCTCAACCACTACGCCAGCCTACACCGATTCCGCGGTCACTTTATGATCTTCTATTTAGCCTATATAAGCCTGCTGTGAATACACGACCGGCCCATACGCCATATCCACATGTGAGTTTGGTGGAATAGATACCAAGTGATCGTCCTCCAGCCGCATTTTTGTACATGCAACTGGTCCGACTCGATTCCACTAAGATGTCGTACATGCATGTGTTCGAATCTCTGCAAAATTATCTGGGTTCACCAGAGCCCTGTCCAGGCTTCCTTTACATTAGTGTCACTTTGTTGACGATTGTCTCACGTGAATGGGACTCCCGACCAGCCTAAGTCCTTGAAAGAGCGTTCTTCCACAACCTCTCTGAAAGCCCACATCTGCCATTCCAGCCAAGCAGAACGGCTAGAGTGTTCATACCCGTATAATGTCTTGTTGAAATCTACCACACAAAGCCAAGCAGTGTGTTCGATTGCATGAATAGTCATCATGAATCTCCAACTATGATGTCTATTTTCTGCCCTTGGAGCACCATAGAACCCCGTAAATCTCCACTTGGGAGAACTATCATCCACTTTCCGCACCATTACATCAATATGGCTGGTAGTATAATTTTTTAGTTCAACTTTCACCTCTCTTGACCAGAATAGACCGATGCCACCACTCAATCCATCACTATCAGCCGCAAAATTCCTGCAAATCCCAACTGTCCTTGCAACACTTCCACCCTTTTAGCCCTAATTCCACGCACCCTCTTAGCCCTAAGTTTCTTAGTGCGGAAACTTCATGTTGCACAATTTTGCACAGCTCACGAACTGCCTCAGGGTTCCCAAGCCCCTGACAGCTCCATCTTAGACAACTTATTGCTCCCAGCAGGACCACTCCGCGGTCTCTGTCGAATTCTCACGTGTGGACTTCTTCTTCTTTGGTTCCTTTCTAAGACACTATCGTCTTCCTTGCTCACATCTTTGCTTGTTTTAGGATCACCGTGACTCCCCTTATCCTCTCCAACAGTAAGAAGTTGCTTCTGCACATATACAGCTCATCCACGGGGGTGCATAATCTATGTCGTGGTTGTAATCGTTGTCGTATCCGTATGCCACACCGCACCAGCAACGCACCACCTGCGACCGAGGGGCAGCATTGCTTGCCTCCATTGCTGCCACTCTACTGACAGGTGGCAGCTAGCTCTAGTTCTTCTTGACGGTTGTTTGCAGCGGTGAACCACTGAGCAGGAGCGACTGCAACTTCTTGTGGATCCCAGCGGCCTTCTCGATTCACCTATATGTCCAATCGTGGGCATTTTGCACGCAGAGTCGGCGTAGGAGCCCATAGGGACACACGTACGTACAATAGCGGTGACTTGAAAAAGGAAGTTGGGTATACTCCGTTCTCCAAATTAACCGTACAATAGTGGTGACTTGCATGCTACTTGAGAACCTGTATGTAGAGAGAAATTGAAGCTACGACTAGTTCGGCGCGTGTGTATCAAAATGAGTTTGTTAACCTCGTAAACCAGTAAAGTCGAGACTAGGAGACTGCTAATGAGGCAGTATACTGCTAAATGGTCCAACAGGATTATAGATCTGGTGATAAGATGTACAAGTGAGCATGCAGAAATAACAATAAAATCTTAGTGATGTACTACAATTAAACAGCAAAATAATAACATCCATGCCACTAAGAAATTCCTATCTTGGCCCTCCAAAAAAATTCTTCACAAGTTGGCTCATAGCTTGGGGGTGGGGAGGGGGCAATGCCCCCCCCACCCCCACCCCACCCCCTTGAAAATGATTACACGTAAAGATTATCGGAATTGCTAATTTTCATCCGGATGAAAATTATTCGCTTTCATCCTTTTTTGAGCCGTGCGTTCTGTGTGTCCTGATTCATTTAATTTTCATTGTAATTTCAGTAGTGTGCAACTTGCAGTGTGTTTCTCTGAATTTTTCCAGTTTTTTAGTGTTCCTTTTAGTGATTTTTGCAGTGTAACTTGCAATGATTTGTACTGCTATTTTCCAGTATTTTTTAGTTTTACTTAAAGCAAAGTAGTTATGTAAATGTGTATGCTCATCCGTGCAATTTCATTCAGTTAGTCTCATGCCAAGTCATTTTGGTATATATTTTCAGGAAAATCCCTTCAATCTGTGCATGTACATTCATGAAATCCAATTCAGAATTTTCAGGAATTACATTTTCTTAGTGATAGGACTGCATCAGGGGTCAGTTTTGAGCCCTTATCTATTGGCATTGGTGATGTATGAGGTCACAAGGGATATACAAGGAGATATCCCATGGTGTATGCTCTTTGCGGATGATGTGGTGCTAGTTGACGATAGTCGGATGGGGTAAATTGGAAGTTAGAGTTATGGAGACAAACCTTGGAATCGAAAGGGTTTAGGCTTAGTAGAACTAAAACCGAGTACATGATGTGTGGTTTCAGTACTACTAGGTGTGAGGAGGAGGAGGTTAGCCTTGATGGCCAGGTGGTACCTCAGAAGGACACCTTTCGGTATTTGGGGTCAATGCTGCTGTGACGACCCGTGTCATTATTAATTATGATAATGACACTAGTCCTTGGATTATTTCTTGACAAGACCTTGTCTTGTCAAATAATAATCCATGTCAGAGATTTGCAACAAGGAAATAGCTAGAGATGGTCATTTATATTACAATACCATGCCATGTAGGGCTACAAGTCTCAAGTAGGCTTCTCACATGTTCACCAAATTATTACATCTCCTAACACCGGAGTTCCAACTAGCAGTACTAGATACATGATGATAAAATAGTTCATGGATTACAAAGCTAGGTCATAGTTACTCATCCCAACCCCCATATGTAGCATCCAGATCGTACATAGCACTAGATGGATTGACATCTAGGTCCTCTGTGTAGTTGTAGCCATCACCATTGCTCTCCTCACTTGGTCCAGTAGGATTCTCATACAAGCTTTGCTCTAAGAAAGAGATGATTAATAGCAAGAGTGAGTACAAAGTACTCAGCAAGCTCAAAAAGGAAGAATGCAACACTCATGATAGCTAAATATAAATTAACAAGTCTTGCCTCAACTCACACCTTTCAAAATAAACATTTGTTGCAGAAAGGTCATTTCAATTTATAAAAGCTATCAAACACTTATACTGCGAGATAGACCACCAATAGGTCCCCGTAGTCTCCAATCCAAGAGACTGGCATGAATTCATGTTTTACTTTAACTCTGCAGAGTTTGTATCACTTTACCCATAGAGCTCGAAACCATATTTGCCATCTGCATTTCCTTAGATGCTAGACATGGTTCAGAACCTAAGCTTTTTCCCATTTGTATATTATATCTCCACCCGGCTAGTCACTAGTAGAAAACGGAGCTTTAAAACCGGTTTGTAAGGGCCTTTAGTGCCGGTTATGGAACCGGCACTAAAGTGTGGGCACTAAAGCCCCCCCCCCCCCCTTTAGTACCGGTTCGGCACGAACCGGCGCTAAAGTGCCACCACGTGGCATGAGCTCGCGCCCTAGTATGGGGGACCTTTAGTACCGGTTGGTGTTACCAACAGGTACTAAAGGTTTTTTTCTTGAATTTTTTTTTTGAAAATTTTGGAAATTTTTTTTGATTTTTTCGATTTTTCATTTTTCTGAATTATTTGATGATTTAGTCTCTAATCACCTCTCTTAACTGCTCAAGTGTGGATCACTCATTCCAAATCATCTAACTTCCCGACCGGTCACCCATCCCTCTCACTGCCTCCAGCCCGAGCACTCTTAACTTCGGGTTCTATTCTCCTTCGTTTCTGAGTCTGCACTTTTTGTTTTCCCGACAATAGTAAGATGTCAATCCTATTAACCCTCAGGAGTTTAGCTTGAGCATGAAGTCACACATTTCACCGTTTGAGTTTGAAACTATTATTCTAAAAAAAACAGTAATTATTTAGTAACGCTAATATTTTTTGAATAAGTTTGACCATAGTTTGACCAAAATTCAAAAATTGAAATAATTATTTAGTAACACTAATATTCTTGAATAATTATGTAGTAACATTAATACTTCTTGAATAAGTAGTTTGACCAAATTTAACCAAATTTTTTAAAAAACTGAAATTTGACCATATCTTTTTTCCTTTTCGAATTTGAGGATTCTAAAAAATCGAATTTGAGGATTTTCGTGCTGAACTTTTTGATATATTATACGTTTTATTCCGACATCGTATGCAAAAGTTATAGCCGTTTACATTTTCCCTACACTTTTTGCAAAACATGTCCAAATTTAAGTTTTCAAATTTTCCTAACTAGTAGATATAGTAATATAACTACCTCTCGAAGGATTTTATTTTTTGAAGTTTTTATCATTTTCTTTTGATTTTTTCAAAACTGAAATGGCGATACACGGGGGGGGGGGGGTAGAGTTTGAAAATTGGCCCCTTTAGTACCGGTTCGTGGCACGAACCGGTACTAAAGGCTTGTCCCCTTTAGTGTGGGTTCGTGGCACGAACCAGTACTATAGGTTAGACCTTTAGTACCGGTTGGTAACACAAACCGGTACTAAAGGGGCTCGTGGGGACCCGACCTGACGCCAACCTGCCACTACCCCTTTAGTACCGGTTCGTGGCACGAACCGGTACTGAAGGCTCAACACGAACCGGTACTATTGATCGCCGCCACGAACCGGCACTATTGATCACATTAGTGCCGGTTTTTTTACAAACCGGCACTAATGTGCTTCACATTTGACCCTTTTTCTACTAGTGAGTGTCACTAGACGTTGTGTCGGGTTTAGGAACCCGCACTCCACCAACGCTTAATATATAAAGCACTTGCTAATGCACCCATCCGGCATTAGCGTGGGAACTCATCGCCCATCCTACTACTACTTACCCATGTGGAGAGTATAATAACTTGATGGTATTGGGCTCAACTCGTCTTAGACGAGACCATGGTTAATCTGGTTGTAATGCAGTAGCATAAAAGCAGTGAAAGTTATTTAATCTTAATATCATAGCCATATGTAGAGGGCCCCACCTCCCAATGTGTCTATTCCGGGCACCCTCTACCCACCAAATAATTATAAAAAAAAGGATTAGCTGCTCCATCAGCTAACCCAACTATTTGCCAACACTCACTCCACACAACTTATTTCAAAACATTTTATGCAAGTTGATGATAAGATACAACAGAGAATATTGTTTTTTTGAAAATAGTTCTACTAGCATGATCAAGGAGAGCTTGCCTGAGTTTTCGTACTCAGATCCGGACTCGATTTGCTTCTGTAGCGCCTCCTTTTCTGGACTATACTCACTTCCTGCAGTTTGGCAAATATATATATTTTATGACTAAGTCGAGTGAATACTACGAAAATAAATATATACGTCGGTGCAGTGTGGTCATCCTACAGTCAAATATTATTATTATACCAGATATTTGATATGTATCAGTGTAGTGTGTACTGGGTAGCTAGCATTATTGATATGGCATCTAGCTAGCCAGTTAGTACTAATCTACTACCACTATAAAAGGGAGAAAGGGGCAGACACTTTTAATCTGATCCATCTAACCGATAAATCTAACGATCAAAATTCTCTTCGTGTTTAACACCAAGCCACCAACCACGGTGGCCTACGCTAAACACGGTTAACGCAGATCCCATCTGCCCAACCCAGTCACCCACGAGGCCACGACTCATCGCGTTCTTCGTTGTCGCCTCTTCCATCCCCCACGGCCTCGCCGTCGCTGCCTCTCCAGTCCCCACTGCCCTGCATCGCTCCGGCCACCCTCATCCCCTCACATCTGCACCACCGCGACGCCTCAACTCCATGTTGCCTGACAACCCCACTGCAATCTTCGAAGCCGCGCATCAAGGTCGCCGATGAGTTCCGCCTCCCCGAGGTCTGGATCAACGCCAGCAAGCCCCTCTGGGAACCAAGACCCCTCCCCACTCGGAGTCCTCTGCTGTCGACGCAAGGGTAAGCGCACAAGTTGTAGCGGCCAACGAGTACTCTGAATAAGACCAAGGACGTCCTGTTGGAGGCGGAGTACACGGAGATAAGCGAGATAATAAATTAATTACGTGAGGTAAGTGTCTGGCACTCAAAGTATCACAGCAATCAAATTGATGCTAATTGACTGATGTATCTTTCCTTTGAATCATCCTCCCAAACAAAGCAAGAAGCAACTTCTATGTGATATTATCTTCCTAGCAGTAATGAATAGTCATAATCAAATAGAATAAGACAAATGTATAACCCAACTTCTGATTCTCTTGGTGCATGCACATTGCGTTTGTAGCTACTATAATAGACAGTGCTAAAGATTAATCAATTTTGTAACAAAAACATATTTGTAGAGCGAATATTCAGGATGGTGTTGTGGTTACATTTGTATACTGCTATTTTCCAACATGTTTTTGTGACAATGAAAGGATGAAACATCAGTCATGACAATTTATAACCCTGTTTTCCACTTTGTTTAGTGATTCAGCACAAATTCTCGCGATACTGCCAAGGTCGGCTTAGATGTTTAATCATAATTTTTCTGCTCAATTGTGACACTCTGCATTTCTTGGACTACTATTTGAACATGCCTTTCCAAGTTCCAACATTAATCTTTCTATCCATGGAATGCAGATAGCTTATGAGTTTTCTCTGCAGGTAACCAAACTGAAACGTGCTTCTCTCTGAAACCCTGATAATGTAAAGCTTCTTTGTCATTCACTAATTCAAGTAGCAGGAAAAAGTCTTCTTACTCTTTACACAGATTTGCTATTTATGGGAACCAGGTGGAAGAATCCTCCACATATTATGCCATTACGGTAACAAAAGTAGTGGATTTGCTATTTATGGGAACCAGGTGGAAGAATCCTCCAAATATTATGCCATTACGGTAACAAAAGTAGTGCCCTTCTATTTCCCCTCTTACTTAGACTATCCTACTGCATGGAAACTAATTTACCATTTTGAATATTTTTTCTATGCTATGTAGAACAAGAAGCAGATCCGCCAATGCATTTTTGTTTCTATTCTAAAATCCTACCTACACAAAGAAGCTCCCTTCTGGATGAAGAAAATACATCCCTGCTTGAGTGCCTGTACTGTTGCAGACAGTATTGATTTTCTGTGTTATTTGTGTGATTTTGAAAGAATTTAAATGGTCAGTGTAATTATTATTTTTAAAACTTTTCAGCAGGGATCGAGCCATCTACATTAAAGTTTTCTTGGGTAAGCGACAACCAACTTTCAGGTTCAAGTTAGATGGCACGAGGAGGTGAGAAGTTTACGATGGTTCTTCATGTATGTGCCATTTAGGTTATATTTGAAAATGCTTTTTGAATGTACTGATTAACTATTTCAATGGCAGATGAATGCTTATGATTGCCTTTTGTTGTAGGTTTTGGATACTTATGATTGCCTTTTGTTGAGGATTATGTAATCCTGTTCATCGACAGAATTGGTTAGTTTTCTGAGATTGATTTTGGTAATAATTGTCCTTGTTTGCTGACACTATAATCACCACACTGATATTAGTACTGTATTTTCTTACTTGCTTACACTTTCATTTTGCTCACTGGACTGTAGTTATGTGGTACTATTGTGAGAACTACTTATGTGTTATCTTTTTCTTTGTACATGCAGTCAAATGCAATGCGTCTTGGAAAAACATGTCATGACTATTTGCCTGATATTGTCGGATCCCGGGGGGGGGGGGGGGGGAGGCCAAAAAAACAGAAAGAGATATAAGGCCTATGAGAGGTTGTGATACTAGGCGATGCACTTAGAACACTATATTACGAGGTATTCTTATTGTGTGCCCCATGGCATTATGGGGTCAATGGAAGGTAAGCATGCTTATGTGGGTGATCATGAAAAAATGTAAAATCTATGGGGTTACAATTATTTAGTAGATTTTAGCGTTTTCTATCATTTAAGGGCTTAAGTTTGCCATCTTGCAGGCAATCTTGGTGGGTTGACATGTTTGAATAGCCTTTGATCCTAGCAGGTGATAATCCACTATGCACATTACCGGACAAACTAAAAATACACAGTTCTACCGGTTATTCTTCCCAAACCGTACAGAATAACTAGGTATGCACTACATGATTATTGCTATTACTCACTGGAATAATTAATAACCATGAAATTTGCAATGGATAGAAACCTGAAAATTAAAAGATGTCCTTGATTTGGCTTGTTTTTTTCTCTTTTGTAGTACACAGTGGTACAATTATATATGGCAACTGTACAAGTATTCATTTTCCTATCAAACTTATAATTTTATTTTAAGAAATTAGTAGTAGATGCAACAACAAAGGTGGTGTTGGTCCCTAGACCCCCTACATATTCTTCCAAGTACAGAAGGTATTGCAGAAGAAACAACAGTTGTTGATTAGTGCTTGTACACATTGTAAGGAAAGTTTTAATTTCACTCGACTGGTATGCAGGTAGATGAAATTGAAACTTTCCTTTGTCGCCAATGAGTTATTGCTTTGTATTTTTACATGCCGACAGTTGAAAGGTGATAATAATTTTTGCAGGTCTAACACAGTTTATTCACCCACTAGAAAAATCTCCAAGAATGTTGTGTGCAGAGATGTCTTGGAGGGACAACACAGGTTTGTTTTCCGACACACCAATCCATCTTGTTATATTATTAGGACATATTACTCACCTCCTTTAATATTGATTTTTAATGATTTATATGCATATTATGCATACAATGATGACCTGTTCTATTAGGATAATTTAAACCAGGGAGCTTTTTACTAAATACTTAATAGTATAAAGATGGTACTAAAGGAGGCTTTGCAACTAGCAAGGTACTTTGTTTACAATCTGATTGTGATATTTCTTAAAAGATGTATGGATGTTGTATTCTCCCATACAATTTAAAGCATGGTTCTATATGCTCATCTAATTTGGTAACTTTCAATGTTTTGTGGGGCCTTTCACCTCAACTGTAGGGATTCTACCTAAAGGTTCATCTCTTATTTCTCTTTGTGTGTGATGCTAGCTATTTTACTTCATTTGTGGGAATAATATTTGCACTGGTGTATGTATTTTACTATAAGTAAACATGTGCTACAGCAAGGCAGAGTTGGTATAGTTTCTTTGTTGATATACTAACAGGTTACCCTGTGTGATTTCTCTACTGTTTGGTGCAATGTTTAAGTGCAAGATTACTAGGAGCACCTGTGCAATTCCTCGACTGTTATACACAATGAGTGTCGAGGGAGGACTCCCAGGGAGGCACAGCCTCCAGGGGCATCTCCTTCATTTGGCAGCCGCTTCCATTTGCCACCAGTGAAAAGCAGACACGGCATCGCTTCATTCACTTGCCTGTCATAGATTGACCGATGATGCGGCGCTCCGCTCTACTACTCTACCTCATTTTGTATATTTCCCCTCTTTATATCCACACCTTAAAGTATAACATGTAAATATGTTTAAATTCAAAAATAACATTTTGCCTGTTTGGATTAGTAAAAATGTAACTAAATTCGGTGGATGGTGTTATTTGAAGCCCGATTATGGATTTTTTCTTTGGTATTATTTCTGATCTGATATACAATTTGGTATGATGTATAACCATCAGTAAAGTAGATGATTCATTTATATCATTCCAAAGGATTAGCAATGAATAGTCTGTTTTCTCTTTATTTTTTCTAAGAGGGGTGCAAGTTATCGACACGATTCACTAAAAATTGGCAGAAGACGTCATGAATATGTAAGTATGGGAAACTGCACTTTCTAGGTCTATTTCTCTATGGTCTTGCTTCTTAATTCGATTTTATCATGTGTGGATTTTCAAAGCAGACATGAGTGTTATCCTCTGTGTGTATCATGCCTCCTTTACTGGCAAAAAACACATTCCATATATTTGAATTTTAGTTGAGTAAATACTCGAGTAAAAATAAATTCAAACACACAAAGTACAAGCTTTGTCGTTTCATTGATTAAATATAAGATAATTAATCATGGCAAACCAGGCAAAAATCAAAACAAGAAGGCGAAGCCCACTCTCGACAGCGTGCCAAATGCCATAACAAACACCAACCACACAAGCACACATTAGATGGGGGACTTGCTCTGCCGAACAAGCCGCTCTTCCATCACTGACGGAAGAGAAGTCATGAGGCACTCTCTCGGGGCAATGAAAAGACAAGCATTACACATGCCTACAGTAGTTGCAACCCATGACACAAGGTCCATGTAGTCGAAGATGGAAATCTCTCGAGGCCGCCGCCCCGACATCCACTGCTCCAACATGCCTTGCGCACTCAATCGGTGTCGCTTCTGGGGTCGTCGCCCCTACATGCCATTGAAGAGACGTGCGTTGCACATGCGTGTTTACTAGTATCCTGAGAGTGTACGTGACATTTCAGCTTAGGCTAAGTGGTTCTTTCTCTCTCCTAGTACTAGTACTAGTACAAGTTCTGAACCGAACGAGCAGTCAAGTTGTATTAGTCCAGCCAGAACACAGTAGCACACGCTGATGCCCTCCTCTGGTTCCTCTGCTCCTTGCCCAGATCGATGGCGCCGCCAGCGATGGGAAAGATGCCGCTGCAAGATCCTCCACACTCTCTCTCCCCTGATGTGAATCCCCATATTATCCCATGAATTTCAGCCTCAACTCTCTAATCCCCCTTTGTGTGTGTTCTTTTTGGCTTTATTCCCCTGCTCCAGATTGAAGCCGCCGGCGTTGGTGTCCGCGGTGCCACTGTGATTTGTGTGTACCTGTGAATAACTAGGGGCTTTTGTGTGCATTTGTGAGAAGTAGTGAGGCATCTGGGTTAGGCTCATTTGTGGTTGTGAGTACTACATAAATGGCAGAAGAAGAACTCACCTTTCTTCTCTTGCACTCTCCGTTGGCCGTATTCTTGCTGCTCCTATGCCCAAACTCCACTCCAGTAGGCTAAGTTTCTTGCTCCAGATTGTCCCCTTCAATCTACTATGATTTCTCAGGTCACCATCTTCACTTATTTCTTTTGGATCTTTGTTGGTTGTGGACAGGGGAATGGATGTGCTGCTGAGAAGAAGAGCTTGGTCTGGCTATTTGGGAGCAAGGTGGAGACGATGAAACCTGGGCAATGCTTAATCTGCTTCCTCTCCCACTAATATCTAATATCCATCTCCCTTGGCTGGTATGGCTGCCCATCCCTGGTGTACTGTGTAGTCATTTGTGGAGTCTCTCTATTGGCTACGAGTTGCAGCCCATGCCTAGACCAACTGTTGGTCAATTGACTACTGATATACATATTATGCACGTGATGGTGGTGGTCAAATGTGTATCTCAAATGTGTCTTGCGGTCCTGGTTGACCCATAGATATTTTTGTGTTGGTCTAAGTTTGGTGTGGCATTGTTGTATAGCTGAGCATAGTCTGGTCTCCCATATTTTTTTTCCAAAGATTTGTAATACAACTATAAAGCTGTACTGTTTGAGGTGTATATATATAAATAAATTTGAGTGGTTATGCTTATTGAAGAAATCTGATATGTATTTGCTTAATATATTATACTTAATTATCTAGTTAAGGGTGGAATTACTATGTGAAAAAAAATACGGGTTGTTACAGCTGCAGGAGGATGGGGGTATTGATGAAGATGCGAACCATCGAATCAAAGCCGGATGGATGAAGTGGCATGAAGCTTCTGGCATTCTCTGTGACAAGAGAGTGCCACAAAAGCTAAAAGGCAAGTTCTACAGGACGGCGGTTCGACCCGCAATGTTGTATGGCGCTGAGTGTTGGCCGACTAAAAGGCGACATGTTCAACAGTTAGGTGTGGCGGAGATGCGTATGTTGAGATGGATGTGTGGCAATACGAGGAAGGATCGAGTCCGGAATGATGATATACGAGATAGAGTTGGGATAGCACCAATTGAAGAGAAGCTTGTCCAACATCGTCTGAGATGGTTTGGGCATATTCAGCGCAAGCCTCCAGAAGCTCCAGTACATAGCGGACGGCTAAAGTGTGCAGAGAATGTCAAGAGAGGGCGGGGTAGACCGAATTTGACATGGGAGAAGTCCGTTAAGAGAGACCTGAAGGATTGGAGTATCACCAAAGAGCTAGCTATGGACAGGGGTGCGTGGAAGCTTGCTATCCATGTGCCAGAGCCATGAGTTAATTGCGAGATCTTATGGGTTTCACCTCTAGCCTATACCAATTTGTTTGGAAATAAAGGCTTTGTTGTTGCTGTACATTTTCTTAGTGAATTTTCCACTGTAATTCTATTTGGATTTACAGTGTAATTCTCTAGTGTACTTTAGTGGTTGATTACAATGTAACCCTTGGTTGAATTTCAGTGTTATTCTTAGTGGATCCTTGGTGTATTTGTACTGTAATTCTACCTGGATTTACAGTGTTATTTTCATTGTACTTCTCAGTGGATTTGCAATGTTTTTAGTGGTTTTTACATCGTAATTTTAAGTCAATCTTCACTGTAATTCTTAGTGCTCTTGTAATGTAATTCTTTAGTTGATTTACAGTGTAAGTATATTTACACTATAATCTTAGTGCTTTTTGCTATGTATCTTAGTGGATTTTACGTGCATTCTCAGTGTATTCACACTGTAATTCTTATTGTTTTTACTATGTAATTCTTAGTATCATTGTACAGTTTCTTGCTTATCTTATTAGTGATTTTTGCATTGTATATCGTATAGGCCTTGTCTTGCAACCATTGATTGCGTTTAGATCATTTTATTTGTTTTCATAGGTTTTATTTTTTGTTTTCATGCTTGATGCTAATCCTAGTTTATTTTTTTTGCAGGGTGTTGTCACTAGTGCAGAACCGGGCAATAGCACCGGTTCGTAAGGCCCTTTAGTGTCGGTTCCACAACCGGCACTAAAGTGTGGTCACTAAAGCCTCCCCCCCTTTAGTACCGGTTCAGCACGAACCGGTGCTAAAGGCCAACCACGTGCACGAGGCAGCTCCGGGGCAGGAGCCCTTTAGTACCGGTTGGTAACACCAACCGTACTAAATGTTTAATGGGTTTTTTTTTTATTTTTTATTTTTCAATTAAACTTTTGTCATCAATTTAATTCTTTTTTGTTTGCTGGTATTTTACGATACTATACATTGTACACGTTATGCTTATATATATATATATAAATAGAATTTTTAGTAGAACCAATCATGCGTATATATATATATATATATATATATATATATATATATATATATATATATATATATATCATCAATGCCTCACAAACCATCATATTAATTAATTCACACATACACACATGTATAGCTATATACAATTTCTCCTACATATGCATGTTGCCTTTGGAGCCAGTGGCATTACCCTAATTGGTGCCTTTGGAGCAGATGGGGGCGGTAGCGGGTAATAGTATTCTCCCTTCGGATTTATGACCTGGTCGAGCAAAAATCACGCTATTTCCTCTTGAAGTGCTTCTACGCGCTCCGTTTCTAGGAGCTTCTCCCGCACATCTGTGAACTGTTAAGAAGGAGATCAATATGCATGTGTATTAGTTGTGTGACTAGATATCGATAATGGTGTAAAAATTGTGAATAGTGTTTTGACAAGCGTACCCATTCATGTCTTTGAGATCTGCTCCTTCGGACGCCATCATGCGAATGTTCTTGCAAGCGCAGAATGCACACAGATCAGTCCCTGCGCCTTTGCTTCAGGGCCTTTACGAGAATGGAATTTGATCAGATAATAATTAATCAAGCATGATAATTAAAGAGATGGCAGCTAGCTAGCTAGCTAGTACTACTTAATTACTTACCTTGGGTCGAAACCATTTAAGCTTTTGTTTCCATTCTCCAGGGTCACTGTTGATGAACCTTGCCCAAGCCCTGCCCGCCGACAAAGAAAATGAATAAAGGGGTTATTAAATAGTTCATATCATGAAAAATGACGAACTAAATAGGCCGAGATATATAGTTAATAATGATTGAAATTACCTGTTGACTATCCAAACAAGATGTTATAGTCAGTTTTTTCTTTGAGTAGTGAGTCCAGTATTTCAACTGTTCCGGCGTCAACTTTAATGATACACAAGACCCAGTGAAATCTGCATGCACACACGTTTGCATGTCTTAATTAAGCGGGCATATGTAAAGCAAAAACTTGTAGCTAGCTAGTAGGCAAAACAGAGAATTTGTAGTACAAGACAGTGTGACTCACTGGAAGTTGTAAGGAAGTAGTATATCTTCATTGTATTTGAGGCACTTCAAGAACTCTAGCATGTTGTCCTCTACGTCCTTTTGATAACGTGGATTTAGTTTCATTGTGTATTCATTAACGGTGTTTGGGTCAATGAACCCAATGCCAAAGCGTCCACCTTTTCTCATTTCATATATCTTCATCCTGCATATAATACCACAGAAAAGAATATAGTGAGGATAATTACATGTAATGATTGATCAAAAGGATCAAGACAGCTAGCTTGAGACTTAAATTACAGAAAGAAATCACTTACGAGACAATAGCAAGCGATTTATAGATTTGTCGAGTGCGTCTTGATTGTATAATCAAAACAGTTCAGAACACTCAACGGACACAGCTTTCTCATGGAAGTAATGCTCCTCCTTGACATTCACCATGAGGGACAATCGATCGGAAATCTTGGTAATGTTCATGTACCATTGATGCAATTCATACATTCTCGTTGGGAGGTTCTTGAGCTTGTCTGGCTCGACCAAAGGTTGGCCCCGGACATATTTTCGTTTTATTTCATCCTCTCTAAGCACAGGCATGGGCTCGATCTCGAGGAGTTGTCCAACAGTGATTTTGAGAACTTCAGCCTGCATTATATGTTCCTCCATTATTACCACATTGCCCACCTCAGGAACGTAAACTGTTTGCCCACAATAATATTGGGCGTGCGTCTTATCACGTGTTGTTGGCACAACAAGCGAGGGATCGATTACGCCGCTGTTCTCCCAGCTGGGGAATGGTTTTCCCGCATTTTTTGACAGCTGCTTCTTGTTTGCTCGATCCCGAGCTCACCTCCTTACGTAGACGTGCTCGATTTAACTTCCTGATGTGGCGCTCGTAGTCTGTGTCAACAGGCTTGGGAGCTGGTGGTTGAACCATACGAATGAAGTGGTCAATCGTTTCCTCAGGCACTTTCTCCCTTGGCGGCGGTGGCGGTTTCGGTGCAAAATGGGCTTCCACCTCGGACTTCGATATGGCTGCGATTTCCTCCTCGAACCTGTCATAAGACCTCTGCGGAAGAGGCGTGAGGCTTGGACCATATTTATATCGCTTGCCTCCGCTTTGTACTTCCTGTACTACCTCGACCAGATGCCACGCACCATAGCTGCGGGGTGTCTCTTCTGCAATTGTTGAGGCAGCGGAGACGCCGGCTAACGGGGCTGAGTTGGACGAGGAGGAGTGGCCGCCTGAAGCTGTGCCGGACTTGGAGGTGGAGTGGCCTGAGGTTGTGCGGACTTGGAGGAGGAGGACGTCACGCTGTGGGCGGACTTGGAGGAGGAGGAGTGGCACGACACTTTGCCGGACTTGGAGGAGGAGTGGCACGACACTTTGCCGGACTTGGTGGACTTGCAGGAGGCGGGAGACTGCCGACTCGGTGGCGGACTTGACGAGGAGTCGGATGACGCGTGTCGGTGGCCTTGAAAGATGATGCAATCCTTTTTCCATAGGACTATACGATGGTTGGCCTCCGAGAAAGCGCTCGTCCTCACCTCCGTGAATGTCAAGCTCTAGCCCCAAATATGGCTGCACCACCTCGTCAACCATGACACGAGCATAGCCCTCTGGAATCGGGATGCAATGGTAGGTTGCTTTGGGGGTAATCGGAAAAGCAACGCCGTCCGCCACTTTCATGGTTATGTTCTTCATTTTGACGTGTAGCTCGCAGCTAGTAGTCTCCGTGATGTCTTCCACGGGGTATCTACACAGCATTGCGTCGTCCGTGGCGGAACCCACGCTGCTTCTCTGCATGGATGGGGCGGTGCTATCCATTGCTGGATCATCTGCTAGCTGCTGCAGCTGCTGAGACCCCCTTTGCTGGCTAAGTGAGTCGATCTGCTCGCTGCCGCTGGAATTTGACCGCCAATTCCGCTTGACTTTGCTTCTAGGCCTTGAAGGCGTTCATAGTCCCGCTTCCTCTGCTCCTCCTCCATCTTCCTCTTCTTCTCCTCCGCAATCTTCTTTCTCGCACGGGTTACGTAGTCGGTGTTCCAGTCTGAAAACCCCTCATACCACGGAATAGCGCCCTTGCCTCGTGTTCTTCCCGGTGTTCAGGATTTCCAGGCAAGCGGAAGCTCGTCGTTCTCTCTGTTGGGCTGGAACACCCCGATCGTGCCTCTTCTATTGCAACAAGTATCGCATCGTCGGCTCCCTTCAGACTTGCCCTCGTCGAAACATTGCCTGTCTTGGGTCCAACTCCCCCATGCTCATAGAACCAAGTCACCGAACTGGGGCCAGCTCTTAGTAACCGGAGTGGCACCTGCATCCTCCATCTCTTTCTCAGACTTATCCCACTTAGGCATTGCCACCGCATAGCCACCTGGCCCCAGCTTATGGAACTTATCCTTTTTCGGCATTCTTCTTGTTTATTCTCGACTGCCTTAGCTAATTCCGAATCCTTGAATTTCACGAAATCGTCCCAATGAGCACGTTGGTTCTCTAGTGTTCCCTCGAATACTTGAGTCTTCCTTCCTCCCTTGACGTACTTGTCCCATTCACGATTCTTGTGGTTCTTGAATGCAACCGCCATCTTCCTAAGAGCAGCGTCCTTGACTTTCTGCACATCTTCTTCTGTGAAATGATCTGGTAGGGTGAAATGTTCCATGAGAGTATCCCAAAGCAGATCTTTTTGATTCTTGTCGACAAAAGTAACATCTGGACGTGGAGCAACGTCCTCTTTGCCTTTTTGTCCTTTGTCTTTTGCTGGCTCTCTCCATTCTTGACAGGAGATCGGGAGTTGGTCCTTCACAAGAACTCCGTACTGACTAATGAACTTGTCCGCAATATTCTTAGGCGCTAATGGTTCGCCATTAGGTCTGACTGCCTCGATATTGTACTTTATGCCCTCCTTCAACTTTTTGTTCGGGCCTCGTTTCGTCCTTTTGCCTAAAGATTTGCTCGATCCGGATGGCTGAAAGAACAAAGATCGATTCGTTAATATATCTTCAAGTCATTTAAAACATGTGATGATCACCAGAAACCTGCTTATATAAATATATATACCTCGCCGGTCTTTGTTGTTTCAGGATCAACATGTCATAATCGTCATAATCGTAGTTCATGAATTCATCAATTCGGTCGTCGCGATCGAATATCATATCACCCTCTCCTGTGTTGTTTAGAAATTCGGAGCCGTCATAATATTCTTCATTCTGATTATCATCTGGTCCGCATATCATATCGAACATGGTCTGTTCTCCCTCTCTGTCGGTATTGTCTGCCATAGCTTTTATTTAACTAATTCAAAAGAAATATAAAACAATTTAGTATTCAAATTACATCGTCTCGAATAATAGATATAATCTCGAATACTTCGTCTAGAATAATAGATACAATCACAAATACATCGTCTCGAATAATATATAATATTGAATAGTACATCACTGGCTAGCTAATTAAAGATCGAATACTACAGAAGAATCTAGGACACTCGCGGTTCCTGCGTCGCGGGCGGTGGACACCCAAAGAGAAGGAACCTCACAGGATCATAGCTGAAGTGAGATCTCAAGATATCGCCGGTATTGGAGAACCTGCCGCCTCTAACGCAACCATGTAGCGATGGACGTGCTCGCCCTCCTCCCCGACACGGCGACGCATTCTCCGGCGGGGCCGGGTCCCTCCAAGCACCGAAACTGCCCACGCGAACGCCACCAAACGAGATCAGGGTCGACGACGGGACCCGGGGTCGGGTTCCTCATCAAGCGGCACGCCCCTCCAGGCAGCACCTCCCAGTGCCAGCCCGGCGGAGCCCAGTCCCGGACATGGACGGGCCGGGCATCGTCGAGAACAAATACTAGCTATATGCCCGCAAAAAATAATATTATTTTAATGATTGGATTTTGCTAACTAAAATTTCTAACATTTCTACTATTTCAAAAATCTATATACTATTTCATACTAATTAAGCATCTTACACTAAAAACAGAAAAAACAATCTCTATACATCCATTAAAAAACAGAAAAACAACATTCTATAAAAAAAATCCATACTAATTAAACACTAATTATATCCATCTAACATGCATTCATACATATATACTAGTGAAAAAACAATAATCTAAAAAATCTAAACTAATTAAACATACAAAATACGTATATACTAATATATACATGCATTCATACATATATACGTGTATGTGTGTGTGTGTTCATCATGCTTGTGTGTGTGTGTATGGGCTCAGAGGGCGGCGCCCATGGTGGCACGCCGGGGCAAGGGAGAGGGGTTAGAGGGGAGAGCTCACAGCGGGCGACGGCGACGGGGGGGAGCGACGGGCGGGCGTGACGCTGGGTGGCGACGCAGGACGAGCGACGGGACGGGCCTGGGCGGCGACGGGACGGGGCGGCGACGGAGACGAGGGCGGTGACGGGACGGGGGCGACGGCGACGGGCGGCGACGGGACGGGGGCGGCGACGGCGACGGGGTCGGTGACGGCGTCGATCGATCGGGGCGGGCTTTTCAATGGGGAAACAGAGGAAGAAACAGAGGAAGAAACAGAGGGAGAATGAAATTTTTCGAAGTGTTGTATATATAGAAGGCATCTTTAGTACGGTTGGAGCCACCAACGGTACAAAAGGTCTGTTTTGGCCAGCCCAAGCAGCGGAAGCGACCCCTTTAGTACCGGGTGGTGGCACAAACCGGTACTAAAGGCCCCCTTTAGTACCGGTTTGTGCCACGACCCGGTACTAAAGGGGGGCGCAGGTGCGGTCTTGACAAGTTTAGTCCCACCTCGCTAGCCGAGGCGACCACACTGGTTTATAAACCCCGTGCGGTCGCTCTCTCGAGCTCCTCTCCAAAGCAGGCCCACTGGCCTACGTGTTCTTCTTGCCTGTGGGCCCACTTGGCCTTTGCGGCCTGCATCCAGCCCAACAACAGGTTGGGTTTCTAGTCGTATGCAGGTCGCCTGGCCTAGTAGGCGGGCTTTTTTTTGCTTTATTTATTTTTGTGTTGTTTTTTGTGTATTTAGAGTTTCTTTGTGAATATTTTTGCTTTAGGTACAAAAAATTACAAACTTTACGTTAGTGCCCGTAGTTTTCAAATTTGAATAGTTTAAATTTTGAAATATTTGAAATTAGTGTGAATCACTAGTTTGTGAATAATTTAACTTTAAAAATCAGTAAAGGCATGAAAGAATTTGTTTGCACATAAAATTTCTTCGCGTTTCAAATGCCAAAACACATAACTACCCTAACTATTACAGAGATTCCCTCCGGGTGTGAAACACGAAGAAAGTGATGATAGTGAAGCCGATCACATCCCAGATCTTTGGGTGTGAAACTTTTTCTTCGCGTGTGTCCCTTTGTGCCGTAACCATGGAAAATCTTCATCATTTAACGGGATGCTCGGGTCAATATTCACTGTGAATGGAGAAATTTATCAAACTTTTCATAATCTTGACTTGTCTGTCTTGTCATCCACTCCCACGATGTTTCTCTTCCCTTTAAGAACTTTGTGCCGCTTTGGCTCATCGTACGATGGTTTCGATTCCTTATCTTTTCTTTTTCTTGTCTTGGTAGACATGTCCTTCACATAGAAAACTTGTGCCACATCATTGGCTAGGACGAATGGTTCGTCTGCATACACGCAAGATTGTTGAGATCCACTTGTTGTCATTCCGCATCGCGGGTCTTCCGTTACCCGCCTCGTGTCATATTGACCCATTTGCACCGAAACAAAGGGACCTTTAAACCACGCCGATAGTCAAGTTCCCATATGTCCTGTATATAACCATAATATGTTTCCTTTCCGTCTTGGTTTCGCATCAAAGCGGACACCACTGTTTTGGTTGGTGCTCTTCTTATCTTGGGCGATCGTGTAAAATGTATTACCATTTATCTCGTACCCTTTGAAAGTCATTATATTCGAAGATGGTAACTGGGACAGCAAGTACAGGTCATCTTCAATAGAGGTGTCATGCATGGTAATGCGGTTCCGCAACCAGTTGGCGAAACTCCTGGTCTCCGCTCACGTGTAATCCAGTCATCGACCGCTCCGGGTGTTTGGAGCGTAGCAAATTCTTGTGTTCATCCATATACGGAGCCACCAAGGCGGAATTCTGTAGAACTGTGTAGTGTGCTTCAGGTGAGAGAATGTCCGTCCATACATATTATTTGTTCCCCTCCTAGCGTGCCTTTTTCCATCCAGTCTGCCCTTATGCCGCGATTCAGAACACCAATCAGCTTAAGGTCAGGAATAAAGTCAATACAAAACTCAATGACCTCCTCATTTTGATGGCCCTTGGAGATGCTTCCTTACGGCCTAGCACGGTTATGAACATATTTCTTTAAGACTCCATGAACCTCTCAAAGGGGAACATATTGTGTAGAAATACAGGACCCAAAATGTTAATCTCTTCGCATAGGTGAACTAGGACGTGCGTCATGATGTTGAAGAAGGATGGTGGGAACACCAACTCGAAACTGACAAGACATTGCACCAAATCATTCTGTAACCTTGGTATGATTTCTGGATCGATTACCTTCTGAGAGATTGCATTGAGAAATGCACATAGCTTCACAATGGCTAATCGAATGTTTTCCGGTAGAAGCCCCCTCAATGCAACCGGAAGCAGTTGCGTCATAATCACGTGGCAGTCATGAGACTTTAGGTTATGGAACTTTTTCTCTGCCATGTTTATTATTCCCTTTATATTCGACGAGAAGCCAGACGGTACCTTAATACTGAGAAGGCATTCAAAGAAGATTTCCTTCTCTTCTTTGGTAAGAGCGTAGCTTGCATGACCGTGATATATGCCATCTTCTCCGTGCATACGTTGCTGGTCCTCCTGCCTCGGTGTATCTTTTGTCTTCCCATACACGCCCAAGAAGCCAAGCAGGGTCACGCAAAGATTCTTCGTCACGTGCATCACGTCGATTGCGGAGCAGACCTCTAGGTCTTTCCAATATGGCAGGTCCCAAAATATAGATTTCTTCTTCCACATGGGTGCGCATCCGTCAGCGTCCTTTGGAACAGGTTGTCCGCCAGGACCCTTTCCAAATATCACCTTCAAATCCTTGACCATATCATGTACATCAGCACCAAGACGGGTGGCGAGGCTTCATCCGGTGATCCGCCTCACCTTTGAAATGCTTGCCTTTCTTTCTTACGGGATGCCTGCTCCAAGAAATCGACGATGTCCTGTGCACGCATTCTTCATACAACTATTCAAATATATATCGTCGGTATCATCCAAACAGTGCGTGCATCCGCGGTATCCCTTGTTTGTCTGTCACGAAAGGTTACCGAGAGCAGGCCAATCATTGATGGTCACGAACAGCAACGCCTTTAGGTCAAATTCTTCCCCCATGTGCTCATCCCACGCACGTACACCTGTTCTATTCCACAGTTGTAAGAGTTCTTCAACTAATGGCCTTAGGTACACATCAATGTCGTTGCCGGGTTGCTTAGGGCCTTGGATGAGCACTGGCATCATAATGAACTTCCGCTTCATGCACAACCAAGGAGGAAGGTTAGACAAACATAGAGTCAGAAGCCAGGTGCTATGGTTGCTGCTCTGCTCCCCAAAAGGATTAATGCCATCTGCGCTTAGACCAAACCATACGCTCCTTGCATCATCTGCAAACTCCTTCCCGTACTTTCTTTCGATTTTTCTCCACTGCGACCCATCAGCTGGTACTCTCAACTTTCCGTCTTTCTTACGGTCTTCTCTGTGCCATCGCATCGCCTTGGCATGCTCTTTGTTTTGGAACAAACGTTTCAACCGTGGTATTATAGGAGAATACCACATCACCTTGGCAGGAATCTTCTTCCTGGGGCGCCCGCCCTCGACATCACCATGCTCATCGCGGCTGATCTTATAGCGCAATGCACCACATACCGGGCAAGCGTTCAAATCCTCATACTCACCGCGGTAGAGGATGCAATCATTAGGGCATGCATGTATCTTCTCCACCTCTAACCCTAGAGGGCAGACAGCCTTCTTTGCTTCGTACGTACTCTCGGGCAATTCGTTGTCCTTTGGAAGCATATCCTTTATCATTACCAGCAACTTTCCAAATCCCTTGTCAGATACACCATTCTCTGCCTTCCATTGCAGCAATTCCAATGTGGTGCCCAGCTTTTTCTTGTCACCTACGCATGAATTCGGGTACAACGATTTTTGTGATCCTCTAACATGCGCTGCAACTTCTTCTTCTCCAAATCACTTGCGCAGTTTCTCTTTGCATCAACAATGGCCCGACCTAGATCATCAACGGGCTCATCCGATGCCTCTTCTTCAGCTTCTTCCCGCATTGCCGGCCCAGGTTCTTCCGCATTACCCGGCTCAGCTTCTTCCCCCATTGTTGTATCATCGTATTCAGGGAACCCATGGCCAGGATAGCTGTCGTGCGTCCTCTTCTTCTTCATTGTCTTCCATCATAACCCCTCTTTCTCCGTGCTTGGTCCAAACATTATAGTGGGGCATGAAACCGGACTCAAACAGGTGGGCGTGAATGGTTCTTGGCGAGAGTAATTGCGACCATTCTTACAGCCAGCACATGGACAAGGCATAAAACCATCCGCCCGCTTGTTTGCCTCACCATAGCAAGAAAAAAGTATGCACGCCCTCAACGAACTGGGGAGAGCATCGGTCATCGTACATCCATTGCCGGCTCATCTTCATTACACAACACCGAATAGACCAAATTAATACAAGTTTATACAACACTTAAATGCAACAAACAAATAACTCTCTAGCTAAAGCATTTAAATGCAACAACAAATGCGATCAAGATCGCAACTAAGGTAACAATTGATCCAACAGAAGAATGATACCAAGCCTCACTATCGATGGCATATTTTCTAATCTTTCTAATCTTCAAGCGCATTTTCTCCATCTTGATCATGTGATCATCGACGACATCGGCAACATGCAACTCCAATTCCATCTTCTCCCCCTCAATTCTTTTCAATTTTTCTTTCAAGTACTCATTTTATCTTTCAACTAAATTTAACCTCTCGACAATAGGGTCGGTTGGAATTTCTGGTTCACATACCTCCTAGATAAAAATATCTATGTCAACTTGATGGGCATAATTTGTCATAAACACGAAATGCAACAAATAGTATTAAAAGAGAATATACCACATCCGAATCATAACAAGGACGAGGGCCGACGGGACGGATATCAAAACCATGGCACTATGTATAACAAACAACGTCACGGGTAAGATAATTATTATACGTGTAAATTTATATCCAAATCACACAAACATTAATTTTTTATATAAAATTTCATGAACAAGAGGCTCACCACAAGGTGGTGCCGTGACAGAGACAGTGCAGGCGATCGGCAGTGGATTCTGACAGAGATTTAGAAGGCACTAAGTAAACCACACCTACATATGCAAACTAAGTGTTATTTTGACCTCAGATTGCATATAAATCAAATACTAGCACATATATATATTTCCTCCCAAATTACTAAACTCACAAATTAATAACTATATAAAGCATTGCAAGAGCTAATCTAGCAATGAGAGATGAAAGGACAAAGTTGCTAACCTTTGTGATCACTTGAATGGATGGGGGCCTTCAAATCTTGACAAATTTTGGGCAAAATGTGTGATGAGCTCGAGGGGAGAAGAGGAAGAACATAGAGGAGGGGAGAGGGGAAAGGGGGAAGAACAGAGTGAGCTGGACGAAGGGTTTATATGCAGGAGGACCTATAGTACCGGTTCGTGGCACGAACCGGTACTAAAGGTGCTGGAGGGGCCCATCGACAACATCCTGCCACCACCCTCATTAGTACCGGTTCGTGGCACGAACCGGTGCTAAAGGTTAGCCACGAACCGGTACTAATGAGAGCGGCCCGGCTAGCCGTTGGAACCGGCACTAATGTATAAATTTGTGCCGGCTCTAATACAAACCGGCACTAATGTGCTTCACGTTTGACCCTTTTTCTACTAGTGTGTATACATAGTGCTTGATAAAGTGTAATTTGTTTTCAGTTTATTTGTGTAATTTATTTCGTGTGGATCATTTTTTGTGTGTATTCCAGTGATTTGATTGTAATTGTATTCTTTTTAATTGCTCATTTAGTTCCTTTTCATCTCAGTTGTTGTAATTAATTGTATGCCCTTATGTTGTTTTAAAAGCCGGGGAAGAAAGAAAAACAGAGGACAAGGGACACGGGACAGGGACACTTGTCGTCCTTTAGTTGGATGAACAATATAGATGAAAGCGAATTGAATTTCATCAGGATGTAGAATAGACAGTCCCAAAATTATATATTGTATGTACATAATATATGTGCAGACACTGGAGGTTGGTGGTGGGCAACAAAGAGAACATGAGGGGATCGCGGTGTTGTACCGGAGCCGAGACTTCAAGAAGTGGGTCAAGGCTCAGCGTTCCACGCTCCTACCCACGATCCCCACGTACGGGGCTGGCTACCCTCGCTTCCCTCGCTAGAGTGTTGGGTATTTCTGAAACCTTTTTATTTCTTTTTTTGCATGGTACTACGTGTCTCATTCATATCATAAAGAACAAAGTACAAGTCACGTAAAGACCGACATGACAAAACTGAAAAGATAGCAGAACATCTCTGAGCTTGACACCAACGCCCGTCACCTGCCTCCGGCACCACCACAGCAGCCACCGAAGAAAAGAATGACGAATCACCTCCTCACCCGAGCTCGACGCGGCTCCATCGCTGATATGCAGCTTTGTGGGCAGTATAGTGTCTATGCAAATGACTTTGTTAAGTAATCCAGTATTTATACATAGGCATAGGTTCTGTCAAAAAAAGTAATGGCAAGAACTTACAACCCTTAATGCACATTATTTGTTGTGTCCAGTTAAATACTCAAATGAGAATGTGGAGATTTAGAAGTTGTTTTAATGTGCACATTATTAAATGGTATTTGATGTGTCAGCTGTTATTAGGGAGTTGAGAAACTACTTCTCCATTCATGGCTAAAAGTTGAATCTAAGCAACTAGCACTAGTAGAAAAGGGGGCAATGGTCCAGGCCGGGTCAGCCCATTAGTCCCGGTTCAGTCCAGAACCGGGACCCATGGTGGCATTGGACCCGGTTCGTGAGCCCCGGGGGCCGGCCGGGCCACGTGGGCCATTGGTCCCGGTTGGTGGGACGAACCGGGACCAATGGGCCTCGCCCCTGGCCCATGACCATTAGTCCCGGTTTGTGCCACAAACCGGGACTAAAGGGTTGGTCCTCGTTGCGCTTAGAGTTTAGTCCCACCTCGCCAACTGAAGGGCGCTCACACAGGTTTATAAGCCCATCCCTCTCTGCCTTGTTGAGCTC
Organism: Aegilops bicornis; assembly: GCA_021605145.1. Taxonomy (NCBI): domain Eukaryota; kingdom Viridiplantae; phylum Streptophyta; class Magnoliopsida; order Poales; family Poaceae; genus Aegilops; species Aegilops bicornis. The sequence continues at coordinate 51,580,867 of CM038669.1, forward strand.
CTCTCAAAGTGAAAATAGATGCCCCTATACAGGTAATTTGACATAAATTCATAGTGAATTTCTCTGAAACTCATAGAAATTTATTATGAATTTAGGTTGAATTTTCTCTATAGGCGCATCTATGTTCATTTTTTAGTAAAGTTAATCACAAACTTGTGATTCACACAAATTTCAAAGAATTCAAATTTTAACTATTCAAATTTGAAAACTAATGGCACTAACAAAAAGTTTATAATTTTTCTAAAACTAATGGCACTAACAGAAAGTTTATAATTTTGCTGACCTAAAAGCAAAAAGAATTAAAAAATAAAGCAAAAAGCAAAATAAAATAAATAATGTAGAAAACAAAAGAAAAAAACTGGAAACAAAATAAAAATAAAAACAATAAGTATTTTGTTGTAAGTAGAAACTAAATAAAATAAATAAAGCTAGAAAGAAAACAAAAAAACAAAAAAAGTGTTTTCAAATTTGAAAACTAATGGCACTGACAGAAAGTTTATAATTTTTCTAAAACTAAAAGCAAGAAGAATTAAAAAATAAAGCAAAAAACAAAAGAAAATAAATAATGCAGAAACAAAACAAAAAAATGGAAAAAATAGCAACAATAAGTAAAGAAAACAAAAAAAACAAAAAAATGCGTCCTACTGGGCCCCCATGGCCTGGATACGACTGGAAACCCTACCATGGGCCAGGATTCTGGCCCGCAGGAGGCCCAGTAGGCCCACAGGCAGATAGTGACTTAAGGCCCGTAAGCCTGCATCTGAGAGGAGCTCGAAGTGGTCAGCACAGCAGCGCTTATAAACCACTGTCGAGCCCTCTCGGCGTTATAATTTTTCTAAAACTAAAAGAAAAAATAATTAAAAAATAAAGCAAAAAACAAAAGAAAATAAATAATGCAGAAATAAAAAAAACTGGAAAAAAATAGCAACAATAAGTAAAGAAAACAAAAAAACAAAAAAATGCGTCCTACTGGGCCCCCACGGCCTGGATACGACTAGAAACCCTACCATGGGCCAGGATTCTGGCCCGCAGGAGGCCCAGTAGGCCCACAGGCAGATAGTGACTTAAGGCCCGTAAGCCTGCATCTGAGAGGAGCTCGAAGTGGTCAGCGCAGCAGCGCTTATAAACCACTGTCGAGCCCTCTCGGCTAGCGAGGTGGGACTAAACATCCCACCGCACCGCGCGCGGTTCCGACACAAGGCCTTTGGTGGGTTGGTGCCACCAACCGGGACTAAAAAGTGCATTGGGTTCAGTGGCACAAAGCGGGACCAATGCCCCTTTAGTCCTGGTTGGTGGCACCAACCGACCAAAGGCCGCTTCCCCCCCGCTGGGCTGCTGAAAAGAGGCCTTTGGTCCCGGTTGGTGGCACCAACCGGGACTAAAGGGGGGAATTGGTCCCGGTTTGTGCCACGAACCGGGACCAATGCCTTTCCTATATAACCAAACACTTGGGAAATTTCCCCCCCACCCGCCATTCTTCTCTCCAACACTGCCAGGCTGCTGCGCTGCTCCTCGACGCCAGCCCCTGCCCCGACGTCGCCCTCGCCTCCCCTAGCCGCCCGAGGTCGCCGTCGCCGCTCGCTCGCTGTCGCCCGTGCCCTCGCCCAAAGCCGTCACCGCTCGCCGCCCCTGCCCGGCCAGCGTCAGACGCCTGCCCGACCCGTCGTCGTCGTCGCCCTGCTCCGCCCCCTTGCTTGCCGGTCGTCGCGAAGGCCCCGTCGCCGTCCTCGCCACCGAACGCGCGCCCCCTGCCCCGTTGCCGTCCTCGCCGGCGAACCCGCGCCCTGCCCCTCCGTTAGTCCGGCCGGCGCCCCTCCCCTGTTTTTTTTCTTATATTACATGCTTGTTTTTTTTTCTGCAGATTATATATATATATGTATATATGTGAGTATATGTATTGTGTATATTGCTTCTTTTCAGATTTTTTTCATATATATGATGATTTGTATTTTGCTTTTTTATAAAAATGTATATATGTTTGTATGTTCTCTGTGTATATATGTTCATATATGCAAAATTTAGATTTATATATTTAGAAAAGGATTATCTATATATGTTCTCTGATTTAGTACATTTTAGGTTAGTTTCATTTTTAGAAAAGTTTTATATATTTAGGAGAGGAAAAGGAAAATAAGAAGAGGAAAAGGAGAAGAAGAGGAGAGGAAGAAAAGGAAGAGGAGAAGAAGAGGAAGAAAGGAAGAGGAGAAGAAGAAGGAATAGAGGAGAAGAACAAAAATAGAAAAAAAAATTCTATTTTTTCTTCTTCTCCTCTATTCCTTTCTTCTTCTCCTCTTTTTTTACTTTTTTTTCTTTGATCTTCTCATCTATTCCTTTTTTCTTCTCCTCTTTTTATTTCTTCTTCGTTTTCTTATGTTTTATCGGGTTTGTCATCGTCCATATACCCCTCCCGATAACTTCAACACGTGGGGGGGGGGGGTTGATATACCCCCTCCCCGATAATATTATTTTCATGTGTGTATGTCGTGTGGATATAAACTCCCGATAACTTCAACACGTGGGGGGGGGGTCGATATACCCCCTCCCGGTAACTTCAACACGAGGGGGGTCGATATACCCTCCCGATAACTTCAACACGTGGGGGAGGCGATATACCCCTCCCGATAACTTCAACACGTGAAAGTCGATATACCCCTCTCGATAACTTCAACACGGTGGGGGGGTCGGTATACCCCCTCCCCGATAATATTATTTTCCCATGTACGTATGTCGTCTTTGTCGATATAAAACCCTCCCGATAACTTCAACACGTGGGGGGGGGGGGGGTTCGATTTACCCCTTCCCCGATAACATTATTTTCCCGTGTATTTATCTCGTCGTTGTCGATATTACCCCCTCCTTGAAGCGTTCTCGGGGCCACCCCAAACCCTAGAGAAGCAGCGCCGAGGCCACTAATTAATATGATTCCTCTTCGTGATTAGCTAGCTAGTTCTACGTTTGCCACTAGCTAATATATCCATCTGTCATGTTTGAATAATAATTGCCATGTTGTAAATATTTGTAGAAAGTATGGACATCCCCGAGACGAAGCACAAGAAGCGTTGTTGGGGGACATAATCGCACAAGGAAGTGATGTCGTCTTCTCGTTTCTGAACGACACTGATGGTCTGGAAGGACAGGGCGAAGAAGCAGGCTATGATTATGATGGCTCTGGTGACCCAATGACGGTGCAAGAAAGAGACCGTGAGGACGGCTTCGGTGACCCAATGACGGTGCAAGAAGGAGACCGTGATGACGGCTCCGGTGACCGAACCGAGTCTGGCCAGGTATATATATTAGTTAAGCCTGTGCTGACTAGCTAATTGATGCATTCATTGTTTTGGTATATGTACACATATTAATTAACTCTCGTCTTTCTTCTCTTTTCTATCCCTCCGGATCGAGCACAACTTCGGTAAGGAGACGAGGCCCAAAGAAAAAGTTGAGCTCGGATGAAAGGTTTGAGGTCATAGCAATCGCGCGCGATGGCGAACCGATTGAACCCATCCGGACAAAGAACGCATTTGCTGCTCAGTGCGGGGTTCTTGTTAGGGACAAGATCCCAATCAGCATCCACCAATGGTATAAGCCTAAGAACGAAGACCCTGAGGTGTCTTATGTCAATGATATGCAGAAAGATGATCTTTGGACTGAGCTGAAGGCAAATTTCACCCTACCACCAGAGGAGGATCCAGAGAAGCCAGTTATAGAGCAATTAATCAAGTCTTTTGCTCTTAAGAAGATGGCAGGCCTATTCAGGAGGTGGAGGAAAGAGCTGAAAAAGTTTGTCGACAAAGAAGAGACACCAGAATTCATCGGCAAATATGAGAAGATCAGAGATCAGTGGCCCGCATTTGTGGCCCACAAGACATCGGAAAAGAGTAAGAAGATGTCGGCGACAAACAAGCAAAATGTTGCGAAGAAGAAGTTTCACCATCGCACGGGGTCAGGTGGCTACCTCAAAGCCCAGCCTAAGTGGGCCAAGGCTGAGAATGATCTGCTTGATAAAGAAATCGAACCAGAGACAATGAACTTGCCAGACCGTTGCCGGACTTGGTTCTTCGGGGCTGGAGGAACCTTGGACCCTGTATCAGGGAAGTGCCGTTGGACGGACGAGCAACTGAAAATACCATTCAAGAGGCTTCGAAACTATACCAATGCAGCGCAGCAAGGGAAGTTCGTTCCAGACAGGGAGAACGATGAGCTCACAATGGCCCTCGGGAATCCTGAGCACCCTGGACGGACACGAGGCACGCCAGGCTCCATTCCGTGGAAGGTTGGTTTTCCGGATGCAGGGGGTTAAAAACCCAGGAGAGGAGGAAGAAAGTGGAGCATAGCCAACTGCAAGCGCTGCACGCAAGGGTACAAGGGCTAGAGGAACAAGAAGGAGATCGCAGCAAACGACCTGCCGAAGCTTCCCCCGAAGCTACCCCGCCATCTCAGCGGAGAAGCAGCGTGGCTTCCACCGAGCTGCTTCAGCCGGAGCATGTCTTGACGGCTCTGCTAGCTACCCGTGGATTTTATCACGGAGTCTCAAAATTGCCACCTTATGGCGCAATGGCAGAACTTAAAAGTCAAGGAGGTTGTCGGCCAAGTTCGACCTTCTGAACCCGGCGCAACTTTTCACTGTCGTTCGATTCCAGAAGGATATGCTAGGGTGACGGTGGACGAAATAACGGAGGGATTTGAGGACCTCCAGCTTGACCACCCTACCGGTGAAGGGGAGACTCGGCTGGGTTATGCTCTGAAGACTCCATGCCTATGGCGGAAGGAGTTCATCAAGCTTCCGAACTGGACGCCTCCTCCTCCTCCTCCGGCGAGTGACGATTGGGGCAGTCGGCCTCCTTCTCCGGCGCGTGGCGGCACTCCGCCTCCTTCTCCGCCTACGCCGGCGCGCCCGAGCAGCCAGCAGCCTCCTCCTTCTCCGCCTCACCAGCAAGGGCGGAAGAGACCCGCCGCCGCCCCGGCTTCTCCGACGCGTCGTAGTCCTTCTTCTCCGCCTTGTAAGCAAGCACTAAAGAAGATAGTCGCAGCCGCTCCTTCTGCTCCGGCGTCTAGCAGTACAGCCAGAGGTGGGAGGCAATACAGATACGGTCCACCTCTCAAGCCTCTAGAGAAGTTACCGTACGAGATGACCGTGGAGGAAAACAAGAAGATCATGCGGACCGAAGTGAAGGACTTCTTTGAAGGGTTGAAAGCGCAGAGACGTCCACCTCCGGAGGAGAAGATAGATCCGGTGAAAGTGAAGTGTACTCTGGCTGCCCTGAGGAAACCACCAAAGTCTCCGCCGAAAGGCAACTATGAGCGCATCCTTGAAAAGTCATTTGTCCAAGCGAAGCGGTCTGGAAGTACTGTCACTGATCAAAGGTTAGCAGAACGACGAGCTGGGAAAAAAATTGCCCAGCTCGGCGAACAAGCGAACCAATCGCTCCCCCCGCTCCAGGTGTCCGAAGATAGCGTCGCTAATGATCCGGGCGGGATGGTGCCGGGTTATAACAATCCTGCAGATTACCTGCCCGACGATGTACATTATGATTTCTTGGAGGCGGACGAACACAGATACGTGTACGGGAAGCCTCTCGTCAAAGATGAAAGATCTCTAACAACGATGATGTTCAGATTCCATAATTGGTACATGAAAACCTGCAGAGAGTCTGAGGGGAGGAATATTTTGACGCTGAATGTTAGAGAGGAGCATGACCTCGTTGGAATTGAACAGTTGAATGTTCCATTTGAGGAGTTCTTCGCATTTTTCAATCTAAAGGCCCTCGATAAATTAATGGTCACTTGCTACTGCCTGTAAGTAGTACTACTTCTATCATTAATTAAGTCTCTATATATAGGTCAGCTCTTTCATTGCATGTATTTTTAATTATCCTCACTATATTAATTATGCAGATTGAAGATCGCCGAATTGAAGAAAAGACAAGTCGGTGATATTGGGTTCAATAACACAAATCTCATAGATGCATTTATGGTTAAATCTCATGCCAAAGATACCGAGGCCAAGCTGCTACAATCGTTTGTACTAAATCGAAACAAAGCTATAATACTCTTCCCTTACGAAGTCAAGTGAGTATTACTGTCTTGTGCATCCCTTATTAGTCGAGGTTGTAGTAATTTAATTGATGAGTTATGCATGCTTGCGCAAGTTCCACTATATTCTGCTAGGGATTAAGCTTGAGCAGGGACAAGTAACCGTCTTAGACTCGAGATGAAAAGATCCCATGGAGTATGCGGACTTGACTGAAATTCTAGAGAAGTAAGTTAAACCGATCGTTATCGCACCATATCGGCAACTTTGTTCATTTCGTGTTATCAAGTAATTGTTTTCTTTGTCTGGCAGGGTTTGGGAAAAATTCACCTCAAAAACTCCGGGACTGCCGAAGAAGCTGCAATTTAGATACCCGAAAGTAAGTACTATAGTAGCATGTTCCACGCATCTCCTAGTGATTCAAGCGCTAGTTTCATCAATACCATTTAGCATGCTTGCTAATTATCAGTTTGATTGACCTATATTCCTTGTAATATGGTTGTGGCAGGAACAAGGGAATGATTACTGTGGATACTACATTTGCGAGTCCATCCGCCACACGACCTGTGAGCGGGGCTACTCTGACAAACAATATGAAGTACGTAAATAATAATATTCACAATTTTATTTTATTATCATCATTTGTGTTCAGTTTCATTTATTCATATATATGTATTGACCCCCTTCTTCAAATTAGATGTTTCGAATGTGGGATGAACTACTACCACCAGATCGTGTCACGAGCAATTCAAGAGGAATTGGCGGCATTCTTTCTTGACCACGTGATCGCTAAAGACGGAGAATACCATGTGGACCCTTAGTTTGTTTGGAATTAGGAGATTATATTGTAAGAGATAATTATATTGAGTATATGTAGCCAGTAGCGTCGGATAGATATACGAGAACTTGTTGTTCGACCAATCTCTCAGAGAAGGAGAGGTGGTCGATATCACTTCTCTCTGTATGCATATGTTCATATGACGATCTTCTGTTTCCTTCATTTGCTTACTAGCTAGCTAGAGTGTCTAGTTCTCTGTATACGTATATATATAGTACGTAACGTCGACCAAGCATGGAGATAAGAGAGGACAATTCTCTCTATTAATTAGCTAGCTAACACAAACACCTAACCCCTAAACCCACCTTTCAAAACAAAAAACAAAAACACCAGCCACTGAAATGCTGACGCGTGGAAGCCTTTTGGTCCCGGTTTATGTCATCAACCAGGACCAAAGGCCCCCCTGCCTGGGCTGCCCACAGCGGCCACGTGGATGCCCATCTGTCCCAGTTCGTGTAAGAACCGGGACTAAAGGTGGGAGGCATTAGTAACGACCTTTTAGTCCCGGTTCAAGAACCGGGACTAAAGGCCCTTACGAACCGGGACAAATGCCCTGTTTTCTACTAGTGTAGCAATCGATTTAAATTTGTGAGAACAGCCACACTATTTGGTATATTTTAGTTCCTTTCATATATGAACTTACAACCATGAAAATTGAACACCATCACTTAGTCACTTGAACTTACTTGAAAAATCTGACCCTGAACATAACCTGGCAGCAACAATATGCAGATCACATAATCACCTTATTAGAGTGTCATTTTTTGGACAAGTTAATCATTGCATCCTTATACTCAACACATTATAAGTTATATTTTTTTCAAATTTATTTTCTAACAGTGCAGCCAACATAGAGTCGGGGTGAAGAAAGAGGCGCGAAAGAGGCATGATGACCATGTGGGCAGAGGTGAACTTGATGACAACTGGAAAATGGTGGAAAGAGGAAGGGGGTGGTGATAGTGATTAGACGGTGAAAACCTGTATGCACTCAACACCCATTGCCATAAGTGGCCCAGAATAGTTTTGCGCGAGCTATTTGTAAGTCAACTGATTTTTTTGGGGTGCAAGTCGATTTGGAAGTAAGCCGTGTGCGGAGCTCAAGGCCAAAGCCGGCAGTGATGAGGCCGAGCTAGGAACTCACTGAAGACGGGGACGAGGCGACGAAGCAAAGTGTTGGTGCCTGAAAATGTGAGTCAAGGGTGAGACAATGTGCCTAGGTTTAATTGGAAAATGAGAAAGTTGCCATAATGACGAATCTTGCTAGCATCACTAATGTTCTCCCGTTGCAATCCTGCATAGGTACTTTGAGTTAGAGACATGGAAATAAACATTATTTCTCTCGTTGCAACGGATGAACATATTTACTAGTATTTTACTATGAAAGATAAATGTCACAAGAGCGGTGTGCACACGGAGCCGCGAGATGAGACACGCTGGCGTTCAGTCGACCAGGTGGACGCACGCGCTAAAATCAGCCCGTCCAAAAAAAGCGTTTCAGTATCTATACGTGCAGCCCCTCACGGGTTCCAGGTTATGGACAAAATTCCTCCTAATCGCTCACTAATCCCCTTATTTTCGCAGTCAGCACCGCAAATAACCAACCAAAAGATGCCAGATCACCCAGCAAAACTCAAACTTTTTTTCTTGAAACGAGCAAAACTCAATCAAACTAATTAACCCAACGGAATCCTTGTTACGGTTATAATCTCATAAACGAATTATACTCGGTATCCTTTTTCTAACCACCTCTGCCGTACGCGTGTATGAATCGGGATTCGGGATCCTAGCCCTACTCTGCTTCCAGCATCGCGTGGGACTCTCTATATAAAGGCCGTCGATCGCAGCCGCCGCCGCTCAAGCATTGACCTCTCGCCCACGGCCGTACGCGAGGAACAAGGACCAGATCAGCTAGCGTCTTCGGAGCAGGTCGGTGACATGATGACTCCGACGAGGGCAGGCAATGGTGCCGCCGGCCCACAGGCTGTGCGCTGCTACGGCGGCACGGTGGCGTACGATGAGTATGACGACGGTAAGGATTACGAACCCCCTCCGCTGGTTGACTGGTTCGACCGCCCGGTGGCGGACGGTTTCTTCGACGACGGCAAGGAATACGCGCCCCCTCCGCCGGTGAGCGGCCTGGCAGCGACGCGTGATGACACTGATGAGTACGTGTACGATTGGCATGACGACGGCAAGGATTGCGCACCCCCTCCGCCGGTGAGCGGCGATGCTGCGAGGCAAGATCCGAAAGGGTATGACGACTACGACGATGACTACAAGCTCAACCTGTTTCCTGAGCCAGGCCCGGACACCGTGATCGAGTCCACCGGCCATGGCTACACGATCATACCGATGCTGACCACGGGTGACGACGACGACGATGCGCCGCCCGACCTGTTCGACACTATTGCGGCCGCCATGGCCGCCGAGCAGCAAGAGGAGGCGCCTGCGGTGGCCACGCCGACGGCAAAGGGTGGCGGGGACGTCGTCGTGGACGCTCCTCCTGGTGGCGACGGCGACGGCGCTGGCGTGGAAGAAGACGAGTTCGCCGATGACGATCCGCTGCCCGACCTGTTCGACACTATTGCGGCCGCCATGGCCGCCGAGCAGCAAAAGGAGGCGCCTGCGGCGGCAAAGGATGGCAGGGACATCGTCATGGACGCTCCTCCTGGTGCCGACGGCGACAGCGCTGGCGTGGAAGAAGACGAGTTCGCAGATGACGATGCGCCGCCCGACCCGTTCGACACTATTGCGGCCGCCATGGCCGCCGAGCAGCAAAAAGAGGCACCTGTAGTGGCTACGCCGACGGCAAAGGATGGCGGGGACGAGCAGCAAAAAGAGGCGCCTGTGGTGGCTATGCCGACAGCAAAGGATGGCGGGGACGAGCAGCAAAACGAGGCGCCTGTGGTGGCTACGCCGACGGCAAAGGATGGCGGGGACGAGCAGCAAAAAGAGGCGCCTGTGGTGGCTACGCCGACGTTAAAGGATGGCGGGGACGAGCAGCAAAAAGAGGTGCCTGTGGTGGCTACGCCGACCGCAAAGGATGGCGGGGACGTCGTCGTGGACGGTCCTCCCGGTGGCGACGGCGACAGCGCTGGCGTGGAAGAAGATGAGTTCTGCGACGACGAGTTCTACGATGCTGCCGCCGAGGACGACGACATCATGGAGCAGGCCGGGACCAGGACGATGGACCTCAAGTCCACGGCGTCGGCGTTGGTGTCCGTAGGTATCATCACGGCGACGGAGCACGGCCGCCGGCTCACAGGGCGTGCCTTGAAGGAGGCCGCCGCTGGGCTCGCCACCGCGCGGCGCCTGCTTGGGCTCGGAGACGGAGACGGAAAGGCAGACACGCAGCGGCACAGCAGCAACCCTTGAAGAGGCATGTCCATGTACGTGTTTATGATGCTTGTTTCACACGTTCAGTTCACAAATCCGGTAATCTAGCCAACAAGATACTGCGAAGCGGTTACATTTAAATCTTGATTGAGGATACGTAACCATGTAGGAAACGATATTATTTTTTAGCATCAGTACAGACACAAAAGCACTCATATACACACGCTATGATATGCTTACACGAACGTGAGCAAGTCGCCGTTTTGGTGTTTTAATAATTCATGATATGATAAGACAGTTTCATATATGTAAATTTGTAGTATTACTTTGAGCAGTGACGCTAACTTCAAAATAAGCTCATAGTTTAAATATTGTGTTATTTTGCTAAGCACGTCTACAAAGCATTTTTATGGAGCGAGCCTGGTTAATTATCTCGTTTTGACCCCCGCAAAAAAAATTACCTCATTTTGATACATCTTAGTTCAAATTTACTTGTAATCTTTAAATACAAGTTTGAATATAAATAAATTGTTTGTCTAATTTACATCTAGGTGTTTTTTAAGGATGTCACATCTAAGCTCCCACAAATATATAATGCAGCAACAAGAAAAAAAACTATGACAAAAAAATAGACCACAAACAGAGTGAACATGAGGTTAGATGTGACATAACTATGTCACATTTAGATGTGTCCTAGACAAACCCATGTACTTGCAGTCCAAATTTAGGTTACACTAGCAAACATGGCCGTGCGTTGCAACAGGAAAAATTCGTACATTCCCAGCACAATAAGCACGACTGAAGACCCCTCCATAGATGCACATTATATATTTGAACATGGCGCCATGTCCATGTTGTCACTTATCCTCCTTACAGCCTTCATCGACCATTGTCGTCTTGTCCACGTGAATGCAATGCGTTCGACGTGGTCAATCCCATGATGATGATCTCGACTACTCCACATACAGCTGACATTGCACAAGCCATCGCAAGTCAATGTCTAATAGGTTTAAAACTAATCTCCTCAAGTTGGACGTGACGGCTGCCCTTTCCGAGCTACGACCTACACCTATTCTATACGCCATCCCTCATACACCCACTCACTTTTAAATTATATATATTGCTTTTCAAAACACATCAACCTTCTATTCAAAACACATAAAGACTTTTTAAATCACATGGACCTTTTTAAGAGCATAAATATTTTTGAAATTACGAAATTTGTAAGCACGTGAACACTTTTTAGAATTACATGAACATTTTTCTAAGAAAGGGTGAAATTTTTTCAAATTATATGAACATTGTTTTAATATGTGAACACTTTTCTTGAAACTACACAAACAATTTTAAATGCATGAACGGTATTTTAAAATTATATAACATTTTTCAAAAGGCACAAAAACATTTTAAATAACACAAAAAATTAAAATTTTGTCACTCATATTAATTGTATTTGGAGTGTGATCAGGTTACACGCACGCTCTGAGTTAATTTTCTCGTTTCTCTTAAGCGCAGCCTCTCTTGATTTATTGATGCCTTGGCTTGTTGATTGTGGCAACTCACGTGTATATAAATAGGAGTGATTTGATGTCAAAAAGCAACGTGGGACTATTACTAAGAATACTGGCCTTATACCTATTTGCACAGAAAAAAATAGCCCATAACGCACTGGCGAGGCCCAGCTTGGCGACAGACTCGAGCCTGCCCGTCATTGATTTACCCCATCTATAAGTAGTGTGGCCCAGAGGCGAATTTTTCCCTCACGCTAGGGTTTTCTCCTCCCGGAGCAAAATTTTCGCCGCCGTCGAGACCATCGTCCCCAACCTCTGATTACCACCCCATCGCCCGATCCCAAGGACGGGGGCGCGCTCTGCAGCGTCTACTGTTTCTCTTGGGTGTGACGGGGCGGGACAGAGGGGCAGGGTTCCGTCAAAAGCCCGATCAAGTTCAAATCGGGTTAGGGGTTTGAAGATGGCGTCGAACGAGGCTTCGGGATCGGCTACAGCAGAAGCAAATGAGAACTAGGTCTTCGTGAGGAGGACCTAGATGATGTGGTTTTTGATGAGAAGGAGGCACCGGAGGGGGCGACGCGATGGATAGCGCTTGCAAAAGTGAACTCCGTCAAAACCTACTCTCAATACTGGTTTTTCCGGAACATGAGATCAGCCTAGGATCTTGCCCGGGAGGTGACTTTCAAGCCACTTGAGGACAACCTATATACGGTGCAATTCTGCTGTTTGGGCGATTGGGAGAGGGTAACCCAGGAAGGACCTTGGCACTTTAGGGGAGATGCCGGCATTCTGAAGCCATATGATGGTTTGGCGAAACCCTCGATTGTTCAGCTGGATACCATTGAGATCTGGGCTCAAATTCATGATGTACCACCCATATACGCTCATCTAGTACCATCTCTTGCTGCAAAGGTGGGAGAGGTCCTTTTCACTGAACCACAATCTCAGGATTTTGCTGGAAACTTTCATCGGGTTTGGGTCCGGATAAACGTCACGAAGCCCCTGAAGAATGCAGTATCCTTGATCCTAGATGGCAAGCGCCAGATTTACAAGGTTGGATATGAGAAGCTCCCGTATTGGTGCGCCGTGTGTGGTATGTTGGGGCATCTCTTTAAAGAGCATGCCAATGAAATCCACCCTCCGACAGCTCTGGTTTTCAAAAGCCTAAGGGTCGTGGACTCTGCGTACAGGACAGGGGCCAGGAGGAGGACGAGGCAGAAGAGGAGGACGAGGCGGCGGTCGAGCTGGTGGACGTGGAAGAGGTTCAGAACCAGATCATGGGGGTGACCTGCCAGTAGATGGAGACGATGTTATGGCGGAAGCAGACAACAGGAAAAGGGCATCAGAGCATGCTATGATTCAGAACATCACGCCTGCACATTCAACTGCTCCATCAGCTAATGGGAAGAACAACATGCTAGCTCTCCCACCACCTGCAGCTCCAGCAAGTGCGAGTACCAAGCAGGAGACCAAAAGAGCTAAAGTGGGATCTGAAGCTGAAAAGATCTCGAGGAAGAATGGATCTCAGTGAAGGAACGACACAACTTTTGCGGGCTCCGGTGAGGGGCTCCGCTGAGCCCAATGAGTATTTTTTGTTGGAACTGCCGTGGTGCGGGTAAAGCCGCCGCAGTTCGTGAACTTCACGAATTCGCGGGAAGTTTACCCCTACCCTGCTATGCATTGTTGAAACCCAAATTGATGGCGCCAGGGTAGAAGCTATGGCTAGTTCTATTGGTTATGATAAGTCTTACGCGGTTGATAGTAATGGTAGAAGTGGTCGAATAGGCCTTTTTTGGAACAATTAATAAAGATTGAAATTCTTGGTTTCTCTGTCTATCATCTAGATGTATCTGTTGAGGAACAGGGGAGAGATATGTGGCGGCTAACATGTGTATATGGAGAAGCCCAGACACACTTGGTCCATCAAACCTGGACGGTTTTGAAAAATATTAGTACTTTGAGCAGCTTGCCTTGGTTATGAATTGGTGATTTTAATGAAGTTTTGCCTCCAGAAGAACACGAGGGAGTAGGGCAACGCAGAAATGCCCAAATCCAAGCGTTCTGAGAAACCACGGATGTTTGCATGTTGCTAAATATTGGCTATAAGGGCACGTTCTGTACATTCAAGAAGAAGGTGACTGGCGGGAGTTACACAAGGTGCAGCCTTGATAAAGAACTGGTTAGTGCGGACTGGCTAGCAAGATTTCCATCATCTTCTTTAACACATCTCACATCGGCCTCCTCCGACCATGCTCCGCTGCTTCTAGAGTTTGATATCCACCAAGAGCAAAGAACACAGAGTACTTTTAAGTACGAGCTGATGTGGGAAACACATGTGGTACTCAAGGAGATGATCAGAGATGGTTGGGACCCGGGGGCGCCCTGTGCTACGGTGGAGGATATGAGAACAAAGCTTCGGAACTTGTCGCAAGATCTACGCAGATGGGGCAATGATAGATTTGGCAGCGTTCGGAAAGAGATCAAGCACTTGAAACAGATGCTAGAGGAACTCCGGAGTGACCCAATGTGAACTGCTCCATCACATGTCGAGTTGAAAATCAACGAGAAATTAATAGAGATGTATCATCGGGAGGAGATCATGTGGCGGCAGAGGTCTAGATTGGAATGGCTCTCAGCAGGAGACAAAAACACGAATTTTTTTCACCTTTGGGCCAATCTGAGGAGAAAAAAGAACATGATTAAAGCTCTCCAAAACTCGTTGGGTGCCGAAATAAATGATCCAGGAGAGTTGAAGGCCATGGTGAATGCTTTTTACCAGAATCTTTATGAGTCTGAGGGAACCCAGAATATGGATGAGGTCCTTGATCATGTACCGAGGAAGGTTACAGAGGAAATGAATGCTTCACTTTGTGCGCCCTATGCCAGAGAGGAAGTAAAAAGTGCTTTGTTCCAGATGTTTCCAACAAAGGAACCGGGTCTGAATGGTTTTCCGGCTCATTTTTATCTGCGTCACTGGGATATTTGTGGAGAGGAAGTTACACAGATAGTTCTGTGGATTGTCAGAGGGGAGGAGCGTGTCGAATGCATCAATGATACTATTCCTGTTCTCATCCCAAAGGTAACTAATCCCACAAATTTGTGTCAGTACAGGCCGATCAGTTTGTGCAACGTGTTATAAAATTTCCTCTAAAGTAGTGGCAAATAGGCTGAAAGTTATCTTTCCTGACATCATTTCGGAGGAGCAATCTGCCTTTGTTCCAGGAAAACTGATCACGGATAACATCATAGCCTCTTATGAATGTTTGCATTTCATCAAACGATCCATCTCAAGAGGTAACAGTTCATGTGCTCTGAAACTAGATATGATGAAAGCCTATGATAGGCTAGAGTGGTCCTATCTTAGGGCTATAATGGCTAAGCTTGGTTTCTCTTGGTAGTGGATTGATATAGTTATGGGCATGATTGCTTCAGTTTCTTTCTCGGTGATGTTTAATGGTGAGAAACTTGAATCTTTTAATCCTTCAAGAGGGATCCGACAGGGAGACCCAATATCCCCTTACCTGTTCTTGATTGCAGCAGAGGGCCTTTCGTGCCTCCTGAAATCCAGTTCTCAGTCATCAACCTTATCAGCTATTAACGTGGCTCCTTCGGCGCCTACTATTAATCACCTTCTATTTGCAGATGACAGCTTGTTGCTTTTTAAGGCCAGTGTGGAGGGAGCAGTTGCGGTTTCAAACCTATTGATCAATATTGCAGCGCTTCGGGATAGATAGTTAATCACGATAAATCCTCAATTTTTTCAGCAAAGGATGCCCCGATCAAGTTAGAGAAGATGTGAAGAACTCTTTACAAGTTCATAATGAAACTCTCAGCGAACGATATCTAGGGATGCCCACTGATGTTGGCCACTCCAAGAATGGGACCTTTAAATACCTTCGTGATCGGGTGTGGGAGAAGATCAAAGGGTGGATGGAAAAGCTTTTGTCAGCAGCAGGGAAGGAGATATTGATCAAATCAGTGGCACAAGCTATACCTGTATTCTCCATGTCATGTTTCGGGCTCCGTAGAGGTTTGTATGAGAGAATTACCTCGATAATTAGGCAGTTCTGGTGGGGATCCAAGCAAGGAAAAAGGAAGCCATGCTGGGTGTCATCGGATATTATGACATGGCCAAAACACCTTGGAGGTTTGGGATTTCGGGACTTGGAAATTTTCAATTTAGCGCTACTAGCGAGAAGCATGGCACATACAGACAAATGATACATCATTGAGCGATAGGATGTTAAAGGCAATTTATTTTCCGAGCTGTAGCTTGCTAGAGGCATAGTTGGGATCTCATCCTTCTCAGATTTGGTGGGCGATTCCTGACGGCCGAGATATTATGGCTCAAGGACTCATCCGGAGGATTGGGGATGGGACGAGTACGGCGATTTGGACACAGAACTGGATTCCTCAGGATCACTTTAAACGTCCAATAACATCTATAGTCCCTAACCCCCCCCCCCCCCCCCGCTTATGGTTGCTCAGCTTATAGATAACACGAACGCCACCTGGAATGAGAATCTGGTCAGGTCGGTATTCACTCATTTTGATGCAGAAGAGATCCTCAAAATACCGCTGTGCACACGTACAATTCCAGATTTCTGGGCATGGCATGAGGAAAGCAAGGGAATTTTCACAGTCCGGTCTGCTTACAGAATGATCTTGCTGAAAGGATCGATACGGTCGACTAGAGGGGGGGGGGTGAATAGGAGACTACAAATTTTAATCTTTCTTGTCGTTTTTAAGGCTTCGCGGATAAATAGAGTTCACTAGATATGCAACTAGGTGAATGCAACCTACATGACAAACAAGCTCCAAGAGAAATAAGCTATGTAACAAACTAAATAGCACACCAACAAGCATACAACAACAAAGTAAGGTGCGGGAAAGGATTAACCACAAGTGAGACGAGGACGCGGATTTTATCCCGAAGTTCACTCTTCCTTGGGGAAGAGCTACTCTCCATTTGGAGCGGTGCCGGAGCCAAAGCTTGCGGAAAACCACCGAAGGCTCACCGTAATCTCCTTCGAGTCACCCCCAACGGATGAGCCTCGAATCACTCGGGGTTGGTCTTGAAGGCAACCACCACACCTTTACAAACTTCTCCGGAGCACACCACAAGCAAAGAAGCTTCCAGAGGAACCTCTAGCCCACCTAGGAGCCCAAGCTCCAAGAGTAACAAGTCAATGGGGAAGAAATGTTGCGGGGAATGCGATTTGGTTTGGTCAAGTTGTAGATCGGGTCTTGCTCTCCCAATCCCCAAAGTTTCAACAAGTTTGGGTGGAGGGATTGAGAGTATTGAGCAAAATGGGGTGTAGCAATGGTGGAGCTCAACAAGACTTTAGGGTTAGAGGTTGGAGGTGGAAGAAGGGCATATATATAGTGTTCTTGGCTGGTGGGGATTTCTGCCAGTTGGACCCCGTGCGCACGGGGTACTCAAAGACTTTCACACCACCCCATGCGCACGGGGGTCAAAAGACCCCGTGCGCACGGGGTACTCAGAGAGTTTACATGGTACCCCGTGCGCACGGGGGTCAAAAGACCCCGTGCGCACGGGGTACCCAGTAACTTTCTGTTGCAAGCGATCTGAGTACCCCATCACACACACTAGATTCTTTAAGTGGTCGGAGTGGGAAGGATAAGAGAGTAAGGTTTTGCAATGGCATTCCCACATGACTTTCATCCACACAGACCCCTCTTAATAGTGCGGTCTTTCCTATGACTCGAAGCAAACCAAAACTAAAAACCTTCGAAGCGTCGAAAGGCCGCGCCTTTGCCCTTTTTGAAATGGGGGGTCGCACATCTCCATTGTGGGAACTTAGAACAAATATCCTGAGATAAAATTTAGCAACCAATATTAGTTCAACTAACCGCATTGTCATCACACCAAAATATAGCATAAGTGCCAATTGCACTTTCAGTCTCCCCCTTTTTGGTGCATTGATGACAACGTGGTTAGAGCATGGCATAGAGGATAAACAGATAAAAGGCCATGGGACAAATAATGATCATGATAGCTCCCCAATATGTTTGCCCGAAAACAAGAATGCATCTAGTGCATACATAGGAGGCTCTACCAAGATCACTATTGTCATGTCATGAGATTAACCATAATAAACCTATAACGATGCCTAGATCTCATGACAAAGTGTGGTGAGCAAATAATGTGAGACCCAAGATAAGCATAAAAAGATACTTGCAATAGGTTCAATGATAAAGCTAGAGTCTCACAACCATAACTGAGAGGCTCGCACAACCACACAAACAGAAAGTAAATAAGATTATCTCAAGCCAACTAAAACCAACCAACAGCGAGAAACACGAGGCTTGAGATCTCAACGCACACACAACACACCACCATGAACACACCACTCACCACGAACACACCACTCCACTTCTCCCCATTTGTCATCAAGACAACAAAAAGGAGACAATTGGCGACACACAGACCCACTAGACAAGAGGAGCACTCGAGGCATCATCATCATCATCAAAACGCCACCCGGCCATCGGGAAAGATCGAGCAGTGGCCTCACTGTCGTTGTCCTCTGAACCTGGACCGACCTCCTCACCAGCTGCAGCCCTTGCTGCCTTATGCTCACGCCGAACAAGCTTCTCCTTGTTGGGGTAAAACACCTCGTGGACACGAGGGTCTCCCAGCGGCAGCCACTTCCAGAACGAACTCTGGGAGTGGGTGCAGCAGAGGAACCATAGGATCTATGCACTAGACAACTATCTACAAATTAGTTGAGGCCAAACGAATCTAGGAAGCAAGGGAACCCTAAGGCTAGAAAATTAGATAGGAACTCAAGGAGAGAGCAAGGGGACAGGACCAACCGGAGGAGGACCCCATCTAGATGCAGATCCACGGAGGAGGAAGCCCGGCGAATCTCGGAGGAGCTCCGACGAGCGGAGGCGACGGCGGCGGCGCTGGAGGTTTCCAGGGGAGTGGAGGGGGCGAATGGGTGGGAATGAACCCGAGCCCCCCCACGCCCCACCTCTTCAAGGCTAGAAACCGCAGACCCCGTGCGCTTGGGCTAAGTGAGCCCCGTGCGCACGGGGGTCCCGTGCGCACGGTATAGAGCCCATGTGCATGGGGTATTCAGGAACTTTGACATGAGTGATTTTTTTTAATATAGGGCTGAGTGTAGACTCTTACCCCTTCTTCACCAATACACTCAGTCTATATTTCTGAATACGCCGCAAGGAATGTCCTATCACTATGAGAAGGGTATATGTGGAGCACTTGTACCAGAAGAGAAGCGAGAAACACCCACCAAAAAAACAAGAAAAGACCAGAAAACCAACACACCACACACACGAAGCAAACACGGACACAACCTACAAGAAAGGGCAGTGGCCGAAGACACCATGTTTGAGTTTATTTGGTATGGCACCGCGAAGATATGAACCTTGGGCCCAAGACCAATACTCATCTTTGAAGTACAAGTACCATCTAAAATGGCTAATGTGAAAGATTGTGTTTGATTTATGCACTTCTAGGATAAGATAACTCATGAGTTGAGCTAGCTCCCCCTAGACATGTGCCTACATCTAAGCAAGATAATACATGAGTATGTGTGTGTGAGCAAGGATTTCATCCCAAGTTACTTATATCCACGATATTTAGCTCATGCCTTAACTTGCGGAATCTTGCTTCTTCAAGAGGCTTGGTGAAGATGTCTGCTAGTTGATTCTCGGTGTCGACATGGATTAAGTCAATGTTTCCCTTTGCCACATGATCTCTAATGAAATGATGGCGAATCTCAATATGCTTGGTCTTGCTATGTTGAACCGGATTCTCAGCGATCTTGATAGCACTTTCATTGTCACACCAAAGAGGCACTTTGTCATATTTGACACCATAATCCATCAAAGTTTGCCTCATCCATAATAATTGAGAACAACAACTTCCGGTGGCAATGTACTCGGCTTCGGCCATAGAGAGAGATATACAATTTTGCTTCTTTGAAGACCAACTTACCAACGATCTCCCTAGGAATTGACATGATCCGGAAGTGGACTTGCGATCAACCTTGTCTCCGGCCCAATCCGAATCCGAGTATCCCATTAACTCAAAAGATGATCCTGGGATACCAAAGGCCCAAGTTTGGGGTATCAACCAAATATCAAAGGATTCTTTTCACTGCCGAAAAAGTGGCTCTCCTTGGGAGATGATTGAAATCTTGCACACATACACACACTCAACATAATATCTGGCCTAGATGCACAAAGGTAAAGCAAGGAACCGATCATAGAGCGATATACCTTATGATCCACTTCTTTACCATTGGGATCAAGATGAAGTTGACCATTTGCGGGCATGGGTGTCTTCCTTGGCTTGACATCTTGCATTTTGAACCTCTTGAGCATGTCTTGGATATAACGTGATTGGTTGATGAAGGTTCCTCCTCTCAATTGCTTCACTTGAAAACCGAGGAAGAACTTCAACTCGCCCATCATGCTCATGGCAAATTCCTTAGTCATAAGATTCTCAAACTCAACGTTAATAGCATGGTTAGTGGACCCAAAGATAATATCATCAACATATATTTGGCAGACAAACAGCTCTCCTTTTACCCTCTTCATGAAGAGAGTGGAATCTATTACCCCAATCTGGAACCCCTTCTCGCTTAGGAAAACCGTAAGGTGATCATACCAAGCACGAGGTGCCTTTTTTAGTCCGTAGAGTGCCTTATGGAGTTCATAAACGTGAGAGGGGTGATCGGGGTCTTCGAAATCGGGAGGTTGCTTGACATACACCAGCTCCTTAAGAGGACCATTAAGAAATGCACTCTTCACATCCATTTGATATAATTTAAATTCATGATGAAAGGCATAAGCAAGAAAGATGCGAATGGATTCGAGATGGGCAATGGGGGCAAAAGTTTCACCAAAGTCCAAAACTTCAACTTGGGTGAAACCTTGTGGCACTAACCTTGCCTTGTTCCTTATTACTTGGCCATGTTCATCTTGTTTGTTCTTGAAAATCCACTTTGTCCCAATGACATTATGATATTCCTTGGGTCTTTCCACAAGGGTCCACACTCTGTTGCGGGTGAAGTTGTTGAGTTCTTCATGCATGGCATCAATCCAATCCGGATCGTCAAGTGCATCTTCCACCTTAAGGGGCTCAACACAAGAGACAAACGAGTGATGTTCACAAAAGATGGCCAAACGTCTACGAGTAGTTACCCCCTTTTTGATGCTCCCGTAAATGTTCTCGGTGAGGTGTTTAAGATGCTTTAGCTTGGCGGCCACTTTTTGCTCTTTGAGGTCAAGCTCTTCTTCACTTGGTTTTGGACTTGATGAAGAAGCTTGCCCTTGGGATTGTTTTAGCCTTGGAGACACTCTTCTCTTTGCAACCACAAGTTCTTGCTCATTAGGAAGTGGCGAAGACAAATACACTTGCGGTTGGGGTTGATCTTGATCTTGATCATGACCTTGAGCTTGATCTTGAGCCTCAACGATTGGTTCTTCACTATTTGGAAGAGTTTGCTCTTGATCTTGCTCAGGAATATGTGGGACTTGATCTTGTTCTTGGATAGGTTCATGATCTCCCGAAGCATCTTGTACAAGTGGTGTCAGTGATGACTTCCCTTGTGGAGACTCCACAAGAGGGGCTCTTACCTCCTTCTTCTTCTACTTGGACATGGGGTGTTTCTTGTGGAAGAATGTGGCCTATCCCCATTGTCCTTATAGCTTGTGAAGGAGCCTCATCACATACAACACTAGGACAATTTGCTCCGCACGGGAGCCATTATCTTCATCAAACTCCACATTTACCTTTTCCTCAATGCACCCAGTGGATTTATTGAGAACTCGGTAAGCATGAGAGTTTGATGCATATCCAACAAATATGCCCTCATAAGTTCTAGACTCAAATTTAGCTAACCGTGATTTCTTGTTTAAAATGAAACACTTACAACCGAATACCCGAAAGTATTTGATGTTAGGCTTTCTCCCGATTAGGATCTCATATGTGGTCTTCTTCTTGATCTTGCAAAGATAAAGCCGGTTTGAAGCATGGCAAGCGGTGTTGATGGCTTCGGCCCAAAGCTTGTATGGAGATTTGTACTCATCAAGCATGGCCCTAGCCATCTCAATAAGAGTCCGATTCTTCCTCTCCGCAACACCATTTTGTTGGGGGAGTATATGGTCTTGACATATTGGTGCTTTATCCCTCTTCACTCAAGAATTCATCCATTGTATAGTTCTTGAACTCGGTGCCATTGTCACTTGAATTGCCTTGATCTCACAGTTAGGTTGACGTTGAGCTTCTTCGCAATGTTGATGAAGGTTTCTTGAGTTTCATCTTTGGTCTTGAGGAAGAACACCCAAGTATATCTTGTGAAGTCATCAACAATGACAAGGCAATACCTCCTCCCTCCCAGACTATCATATGTTGGAGGCCCAAACAGATCCAAATGAATAAGCTCAAGGGGCCTCAAGGTGGTGATGACAGTCTTCACTTTATGAGCTTTTTCATGAAGCTTTCCGGTAATGCAAGCACTACAAGGACGATCTTTGGCAAAAGACACATTGGTTAGTCCAAGGATGTGCTCCCCCTTTAAGAGAGCTTGTAAATTTCTCATACCCGTGGGCTAGCCCTCACGGTGCCATAGCCACCCCACGTCGGCCTTGGCCATTAGGCATGTTGCAAGATGAGTTTTCTTTTGAGAAATCAACCACGTAAAGGTTGTCTTCAACATTCCCAACAAAGACCACTTTGAGATTGCTTCTCTTAAAGACGGTCACATGGAATTCACCAAAATGTGAATCATATCCGGCACGAGCCAATTGAATAGTTGAAAGTGAATTGTAGTGAAGGGATTGGACAAGCATGACATTTGAAAGTGACGAATCATTAGAGATTACCACCTTGACCAAACCCAATACCTTGCCCTTGCTATTGTCACCAAAAGAGATGTTCGAAGAGGCCTTGAGTGAATCAACGAACTCCAAAAGCATATCCCTTTCTCCGGTCATATGATTGGTGCAACCACTATCGATCACACATTGAGTTCCACCGGAGACATAGTCCTACAAGAATCAAGCTTTGGTTATAGGTACCCATTTTGCAATGGGTCCTGGTGAGTTAGCAACAAGGGTCTTGGGGACCCAGATGGTCCAAGCATAATCATCATAGTTAGTCCCAACAAATTTTGCAAAGGTATAGCCATCATCTCCTCTCATGAGGACATAAGATGGATTGTTCTTGCAGCAAAATTCTTGAGAGTGTCCTTGTCCCTAGTGATCTTGCCACTCCCAACACCCTACTTTTCCTTCTCCTTCTCCTTGTGCCTTTTGGGGAAGGGAAGGAGTCGGACCGATCTTCTTCTTGTTCTTCTTCTTCTTTTTCTTACCATTCTTAGATGTGGGATCAAACCCAACTCCCTCCTTGGCAACACACTCCTTTTGGTTGCTCAAGAGGTCGTTTAGGTTTTTCTCCCCTTGGATGCATGATACAAGCCCTTTCTCAATTTGGGCCTTCAACTTCTTATTCTCCTCTTGAAGGGAGGCACAATCATGAATAAAGTTAGCCGTACAAGCATCATCATTTAAATCTATATGAGGTACGGAAGTGAGAGCTGGGCATAAGACTCGGTGAGGGCAATGAGGTCACCTTTGACAACCTTGGAACTAATCTCAAGGAACTCATGCTCCTCAACAAGTCTTGTATGGTCAACTAGAAGCTTTTCAACTCTAACATTAAGAGCATATTTGTTCTCAAGAGCAAGTTGCAAAGCATCATTGGTTTTAACAAAGTCAATTTGATGAGCAGATAAGGCTTCCTCAAGTGATGCTCTCATGACACTCTCTTCATTAAGTTCGTGCTCGAGGAGATCAAATCTCTCTTTTTCCTCTATAAGGAGGTTTTCAACGTTCTCAATAAAGTCATCGCGTTCGGCAAGTGACTTAAGGAGATCGCCAAAACGATCACGAGCTTCACCATCAAGAGTTTTCATGAAACCCATTAAGGATTCCTCATCATTATCCACGCCCTCCTCACACTCATCCTCTACTATCTCACATGAGACATTGGGAGTGTAGTTGTCGGGTTTCTTGGATTTGGACTTAGTGTTTACCTCTTTGGCCATGAGGCACCGATGAGTGAACGGCTTGTCCTCATTTGGAGAGTTGAAGAGGCCGGTGGTGGAGGACGAGGTAGTGGCATGCATGGCAAAGGCGGCCGTTCCCACTTGATCATCATCACCGTCATCTTCGTCTCCAGACATGTATTCTTCATGAACAAGTGCCTTGTCATCCTTCCTCTTTGCAAACTTGGTGAACTTCTTCTTCTTAATCACAAGCTTCTCGGACATTTCTTCATGTCTCTCATACGGACAATCATGAACAAAGTGTCTTGGGCTATCATAATTGTAGCATTTACTTCACCCAAAGGATCTTCCTTCAAGATTTTTTTCCTTTGTTTGCCATGGTCCTGGAGTACTTCTTGACTAAGAGAGCCAAGTCTTCTGCAAAATCATTTGCCGGGCACGAGGTGTCATTGTCCTCCTCACATATCTCTTCACTCACTTCTTCCTCCCTTGAGGGTTGGCTTATCACTTTCTTGGCCTTCAAAGCAAGATTGGAGTTCTTGGTTGCTTGAGCTATTGCAAATGTTTTCTTGGACTTGGTTTCCGAAAGAACATGGGTAGAGAAAGTGGAGACAACTTGAGCATGATCAACTTGTGATAGTCCGGACGTTGATGAACCATCATGACCATGGTATGTTCCGTGAGAACCATAGCATCTACGAACTTGTCCTTGATGAAATCATCATTTGCCCAAGTGCACCCAAAGGTTCTCGAGTTGAGCACAAGGGACTTCAACCTTCGGTAAACCTCTTCTGCGGACTCACCCTCATTCCTCACAAAGAGATTGACTTCTTGCTTGAGCAAAGCTAACCGAGATCTTCGAATTGCTTCATCTCCTTCAAGAGCCTCCTCAAGGCAATCCCAAATTTCCTTTGCGGTTTTGAGAAGATCAATGGAGTCACTATAGTCTTCAGTCACAGTTGTGCGAAGCATGTTTTGTGCGGTTGCATTGAGTTGGTCATCAACCGCTTCCCTTGGAGTGAGATTCATTGGGTCCTTGGGGTTGAATCCATTGACCACAATCCACCACAATTGAGTTGAAGCACTGCGCATGTGAGACTCCATATCTAGCTTCCACTTAGCAAACGCATTAGCTTTCAAAGGGGGCGGAGGCCCAACATGATTAATGCGAGGATGTTGCAAAGGTTGAGGAGAGTAAAAGGGTTCCACGACATTGTATTTGGGGACTTGAGTACGAGCCAGAGAAGCAAGAGGTTCCCTCGAGTCCTCCGCATCATGAACAACATTTGGATCAAACGAGTTTGATGCGGAGGTTGATGGCTTCAAGCGAGCATCAATTTCCTCCTTGACCGAGGACCGAACTTCTTTCAACATAGAGGCTTTGAGGTCCGCAAACATTGAAAGAATATCCGCCGTGGTCAAAGGGGCACCCGGGTCAGGAGGAGCGGTGGGAGCAACGACCGGGGCACCAAGTGCCTCGTTCGCGGCGGGGGGTAGGTTTTGACCATTCCCTTCAACAGGTGCGTCACCTCCCTCATTCCCTAGATCGACCATATCCTCTAAGGTTGTAAAACCTTATATTAGAGCACGAGACTCTGATACCAATTGAAAGGATTGATACGGTCGACTAGAGGGGGGTGAATAGGAGCCTACAAATTTTAATCTTTCTTGTCGTTTTTAAGGCTTCGCGGATAAAAAGAGTTCACTAGATATGCAACTAGGTGAATGCAACCTATATGACAAACAAGCTCCAAGAGAAATATGCTAGGTAACAAACTAAATAGCACACCAACAAGCATAAAACAACAAAGTAAGGTGTGGGAAAGGATTAGCCACAAGTGAGACGAGGACGCGGATTTTATCCCGAAGTTCACTCTTCCTTGGGGAAGAGCTACTCTCTGTTTGGAGCGGTGCCAGAGCCAAAGCTTGCGGAACGCCACCGAAGGCTCGCCGTAATCTCCTTCGAGTCACCCCCAACGGATGAGCCTCGAATCACTCGGGGTTGGTCTTGAAGGCGACCACCACACCTTTACAAACTTCTCCGGAGCACACCACAAGCAAGGAAGCTTCCGAAGGAACCTCTAGCCGCCTAGGAGCCCAAGCTCCAAGAGTAAGAAGTCAATGGGGAAGAAATGTTGCGGGGAATGCGATTTGGTTTGGTCAAGTTGTAGATCGGGCCTTGCTCTCCCAATCCCCAAAGTTTCAACAAGTTTGGGTGGAGGGATTGAGAGTATTGAGCAAAATGGGGTGTAGCAATGGTGGAGCTCAACAAGACATTAGGATTAAAGGTTGGTGGTGGAAGAAGGGCATATATAGAGTGTTCTTGACCGGTGGGGATTTCTGCCCGTTGGACCCCGTGCAAGACGGCTAACTCAGCCCGTGCGCGCACGGGTACTCAGAGACTTTCACACCACCCGCGCGACGGGGTCAAAAGACCCCGTGCGCACGGGGTACTCACAGAGTTTACATGGTACCCCGTGCGCATGAGGGTCAAAAGACCCCGTGCGCACGCGGTACTCAGAGAGTTACGCAGTACCCCGTGCGCATGGGGGTCAAAAGACCCCGTGCGCACGGGGTACCCAGTAACTTTCTGTTGCAAGCGATCTGAGTACCACATCACACACACACTAGATTCTTTAAGTGGTCGGAGTGGGAAGGATAAGAGAGTAAGGTTTGGCAATGGCATTCCCACATGACTTTCATCCACACAGACCCTTCTTAATAGTGCGGTCTTTCCTACGACTCGAAGCAAACCAAAACTAAAAACCTTCAAAGCGTCGAAAGACCATGCCTTTGCCCTTTTTGAAATGGGGGGTCGCACATCTCCATTGTGGGCACTTAGAACCAATATCCTGAGATAAACTTTAGCAACCGATATTAGTTCAACTAACCACATTGTCATCACACCAAAATATAGCATAAGTGCCACTTGCACTTTCACTTGCGCACTAAGCTGAGTAGGGAGTGTTGGATTGACGAGGAAGCGGGCACATCAGGGAACCAGTCCGAGAATAATCAGTGGTCCTCTATCTGGCATATCAAAGTTCCATCAAAACTTCGGGTTTTTATTTGGAGACTAGCAAGACAATCCATCCCATGCAATGTTCTGCTGCACCACCGTAACATGGCTACAACTGAAACTTGTGCTCTTTGTGGAGCTCGGGACACTTGGAGACATGCCCTACTTTCCTGCCCTATGGCAGGTAGTGTATGGGTTCTAGCGCCGGATCATATACTGGAGCAAATGAGTGAGCACATATAGGATAGTGCAAAGGACTGGATCTTTGCCTTACATAAAATCATGTCCCAAGACGATTTTGTGCGAGTGGTTGTAACTCTATGGGCAATCTCGGGAGCGAGATGGAAGGCCATTCATGAAAACATCTTCCAAGCACCAGCGACAGTTCATGGGCTCATCAACTCTTACATCATGGAGCTGCAAGAGATAAACGTAAAACCTTCACCTGTTGTTGCTAGCACAGCGCCACAACGCAGGTCACTCTGGATCCCGCCGGCTACAGGTTATTCGAAGTTCAACGCTGACGCCACTGTTTCTAGGCACGATTTTGGTTCCATTGGCGTCATTGCTAGGGATCAGGAAGGTACTTTCTTGGGTGCTTCAGCACTAGTTTTCAGATTCATATCGGACCCACCCACACTAGAAGCCCTTGCTATACGGGAGGCTTTGGCTTTGGCCAATGATATATATATTCAAAATATACAGGTGGCTTCCGATTGCAAAGTAGTGGTGGACGACATCCAAAAGCGTAGCTTGGCTTGCTATGGTGCAATAGTTCACGAGATTAGAGATATGTTTGGTTCTTTCACTTCATGTAATATAGTCTATGAAAGTAGGAGCTCAAATTTTGAAGCTCACAATTTAGCGAAGCATGCACTCACCCTGGGAGGTGGCCGCCATGTTTGGTTAGGCCATCCGGGAAATCTTTTGTCCGTCCCTGTAAACATTGTGACGAACTAATAAAACTTCGTGGAATTGTCTAAAAAAAATATATAAGTAGTGTGGTTGCTCTACCTGCCGGGTTTAGTCTCTTTGATGTCCAGATCTACAGCGTCTTGACTGCCCATTCTGTCCATGGTGCCGAGGTGTTGTCATGCAAGGACATGAGGCTCACGTGAGGCTGGTCCCTGAGTAATATGTGGCATGTTGATGTTGTGGAGTGGCGCCTACTGGAAATATTCCTTAGAGAAAATTACGGATATGATTATATGGAAGAACTTGACGAATGATGTTTTGCTGAACGACACATGCATGATAGCTAATCCAACCACCTACCGATGTTTAGACTTGTCCATGAATGGTATGATATGGCATGTCATCCAAATTTAACAAAAAGGTAATTTTCTGGTAATGCAGAGGAAATCATGATATGATTATACGGAAGAACTTCACGGATGATGTTTTGCTGAATGACACTTGCATGATAGCTAATCCAACCGCCTACTATGGTCTGATATGGCATGTCGTGCAAATTTCAGCTGGCGAGCGTTGTCCGCAGTAGTGCTCATGCATGATTATATTTCCATGTACCCGCGAGTTATATATTAAGTATAGCCCTTTAGGTAAATCTTGATACACATTGGTAAGTACGTGGCTTATTATTGGAACTCCTTTATGTGTGATGGTTATTCTAATGGTTCCTAGTGTGATGTGGAGACACATATTGTTAGACTAGCATACTACTCGATATATGGCCATGTTCCCATGTCACAGGTAGAGAGTACGGATTGGCACATCTATTTTGTATGAGAATGCCCTAACGTACATGGGCGAAGCTAGCCGAAGATAGGTGGTGGTGCACCGAAGTCATCGTGGTGCATATTACTTGTGTTAGGATGGTGCGTAAGCTTGTTTTTAGGCTAATTGCTATGAAAATTTGTTTGGAACCTGATGCCGGCGCATCCCTGGATGATTATAGCTCCACCCCTACTTACGGACGAAAGAACTTTAGTCTACAATACCCAGATTAACGGTGATATAGAACTTGTACTGCTGCCGCCTTGCTAGCTAAGAGAGGTCCAGCCCACTAGACAAACTAACGAATTCAACCAATAATCATGCTCCAACCAAGTCATGGAAGGTTGTCAAATGAAACCCTAGATCTAGCAAACTTGATGACTGCAGAGAAAGAAGTAAAAGGACATCGTAGAGTCTTCTTGGAAGCTGAGGATTACGGACATAATAATAGAAAACAGTGACTAGGTGCATATCAACCACAACAACTATTGTACTGCCATGATGTTTGATGAGTAGATCAGAAGTTTCTTCCGCCAAATAAAAAAAAACCACAACAACTATCAAACTATCATGTGCAGTGTTCCTCGGCTACCTATGGACACATGTCTCGAGCATGACTGGCCACAAGAAGCGAGCAACACACTCTGAACTACATTATATCACCGGAGAAGGGAAAACAAAGTTTCTCGTGTTGCTACATTCCTTGATGCCTCCCAAACATAGAATTATTTGCGCTGCTACACAATGGTTGCCCAATTTCACATCCATTACCAAAGAAATTATATATTAACTTTGCATATATGATTGGTATGCATGGTATATGGATATGTAATGTATCTCTTCTTTGCAAAGGTCCTAGTGAAATTTTTCTTGGTTACTGAAGCAACTATCTTTGCCTCCAACTGCCGCTCCTTTTAAGAAAGAGAAAGGGCATCACCTTTAATTGGATATAGTTGAATGCAACAACCACGCAATAGGTGCAGAAATTAAAGTATCTCACGACTGATTTAACATGGACCTTCATTATGCTTGAAGCACCTACGGACCAACTGTTTTGAGACCCATATAAATATCTCTCATTGCCAGAAGGGCTCCAAATGTTAGCCTAGTGAGCTAGGCAGGTCACATCAACGTGGGAAGTCCATCTGAACCGGGATGTTGGACCTTTGTTTTTGCTATTGAATAGTTAGTGATTTCTTGTTTTATCTGAATTAAGGATTTCTTGTTCTGAGTTTTTCATATTTGGGAAACACAACCACTCACATACACGCGCACACATCTTACCCTTATAAGCACCTCCGAGAGACTCTCTCGACAAATAGCACATCTTTGTTACGCAAATGAATAATGAATGTCATGAGCAGCATTTATTAAATGAATCCAATGCCAATCTGTCTAGAGTAAAAACTTTTGCTAAATTAAAACAAATGAAATTTGCTAGAAGATACCCCGCTTTGCCCAACGGAATTTTCAAGATAAAAATGTCGTTAAATAGTAGAAAAAACTAATACATTATACATGTGAGGAAAAACAGTGATAAGGAGGAAAACCATTATATGCATTCACAAAATGTAATGCCTATAAAAATGACTAAACTTTAAATCCTATTTAATGGAAATCTCCGCTCTGTGGAAGGACGGGGAAAGGACCATATTGTACTCCTACACGGGTGACGAAATATTCATCATGGTTACCTGTAAAAATTAAGTTTCATTTTAAGAAGCATTGGAAAGTAGCTAGTTATGTAGCCAGTGAACAAAATTAAGAAGTAACCGAATGCAAGGTTAGCTTCATGCAAAGTTGAGTGAAATAAACATTTGGCATATTCTCGTGAGTGGAACGTTATCTAAAATGCTTACTAGCTTCAGTACACCCCCCTTCAAAAAATTTAAAGGTAAAATTGTCTTTTACTGCTAATTAATTGCTAATCACAATTAAAGGTGTAATCGTACATCAATTGAGAGCATCCTTCCGAGAAAAAGTGAGAATTCCCGCAAGGCCGCAATGGCCTCGGAGCTGGCTAGCTTTCCTGGTCGATTAATGGAGCTTACGGTTTTCAAGGTGGATAAGGACCGAAGCATCATCCGTGTGTGCGTGTGTGTGCTATCAAAGAAAGAAAGGAGGTCATGGTGTGTTCTTACCAAGTGACCCCTTAGTCGCCCAGGCAACGACTCCTTTAGAGAGCTCATCTGGAAGGGAGGATGAAGACGTCATCATCTGGAAGAGAGATCACCTTTAGCGACCCCTCTGTCCACACGAGCGAGGTCGAGACATGGTCACACCTAGTAATTTCGATGCCATGTGTGTGAGAGCCTGACTTAATAGGGATGATAGAATACTCATATCACCAAGGAATTCCTTTTCCGGGATCACATTCGAGAAGAACTCCAAAGTCAAGCATGCTCAGCTTGGAGCAATTTCAGGATGGATGACCGACTGGGAAGTTTGTTCCGAACTCTAAAGTTAAGTGTGCTCGGCTTTGAGCAATCTTCGAATGTGTGACCGACTAGGAAGTTTGTCCTAGGTGCGCACGAGTAAGGACTAAGTGTGCGGGAAAGACTAATGGTGATCTATGGGGTCAGTCTAGATCCCGTCAGGAGTAAAGGCCAGTAACCGGCGGGTGTGTCCTGAGCATTACAATGCGTAGTGAGAACAAAATGCATAGGAAAGACTAGTGGTGATTTGTGGGGTCAGTTTAGATCTCGACAGGAGTAACGACCAGTAACTGGCGGGTTTGTATGGTGTGTTACAATGCGTACATACAATTAGCTTAAACCTTGACCATCATGCCATTTTAGTTGAAGGGGTATTTTTTAATCTTCACCATTGATTCAATTAGAGGGGTATACCGAAACAGAAGTAATAAACTAATATTTGAACAACTCTAACAGCAAGGCAGACATACCTAACCTACGTATGCCTTGGAGTGACTACAAATTGTTTCCAAATAAAGAAATCAGTTCATGAAGCTTCAGATTAAACTATTAAAACATTTTATTTTCTTTATTTTGATTCTAAATGGAGGTTATATAAACAAAAATCAAGCCTATAAACCTGAAGGTTCCCGGGAGACTACCCACTTAAAGGTTGCCTGCAAAATCTGAAGTTTTTTTTTACAAAGTACGTACGTAGACACACATATATACGTATATACACTCATCCCTATAAACGTACATATGCACACCCTATTCCTACAAAGTGCAACGAGAACTTTGCAAATTCAATGGTAAAAATACACAAGTACACAACAGCTCAAGTCCTCATGCAAAAAAATAGCTCCTGAGCATAGCTAATTATATTTTCCCCATCTCCAGTTCATTCTAAGGCTGCAAACAAATATTATAGAAATGTTAGAAAATTCACACATGAAAGTAATAAAGATGAATATTATCAGTAGTCACCTGAGATCTTCCTCGGCTCCTACTCTCCTTATGGTCCCTCTTTGTCCAGAGACAAACTATTTATCATGAAAAGTTGTTTTATGAATCTAAACAATCAGATAGGGTTAGAATATTGTAATGGAACTTCAGTAGATTGACATCACACACATGACACACGACTGTAGAATATTCAGCCATGTCAAGCAACCCAAGGAAACATGAATAATGGAGGAGGAAGAAACTGAACACCAGGCCGTGAATCAAAGAAAAATATAAGGAAATTGAGAAGAATTCATGAAGGAGTGATCCTGGTGGAACAAGCTGGCCCATGAAGGCAGCCCCGGCAGCAATGGAACAACGCTGACCCATGGCAGCAATGGCGGCAAGAATAGGCCACGTGGAGGCAGCGACAGCGGCAATAGGATGTTTCATAGCATAGAATGCCATGCATAGGACACGGCCCATTAAACCTTTTCACCCTGCGCTTGCTCGTTGCCCGCCTCTGCTCGCTCCCTATGTTGTTTATGTTTCTGCTGTCTTTGTCTCAAGGTAAGAACAACATAATTTTTTTGTCAATTCGAAAAAGTTCATGCATTTGAAAAGGTTTGCCAATTTGAAAATGCTTGTAGATTTAAAAAAAATCAAAAAAGAGACAAAAAACAAAAAGAATGAACAAAAAATAAAAAGAAAATGAAAAAATGAAAGAAAAAGAATAAAAGAACAAACCCCGTCCTAGAAAACCCAAAAGAAAACTGCCCAAAAAAACCAGGGAAACACTCTAGAAGGTTCTCAAAGCCGATGCGAAAAATAAAACCTACACGGGTCGGCTGACATAGGAACTAAGCGTAAAGGGATGTGTGAAGGATTTGTACGGTTAACGCCTTAACCAGCGCGGAATAGGATTTGGTGAGCGAAAGTCCCTTCATGACCTACCGCGATAATTAGGTGGGCTAATACAAGACCAACTATGCCAATACATGGGTTACCACCAACCACCAGAAAAGTTCTTGAATTTGAAAAAAGTTCATCAAATGGGAAAAAGTTTGCGAAATTACTAAAAAACTCACAAAATAAAAGAAACACAAAATTGAAAAAACAAAGTTCACAAAATTATTAAAAGGTTCCTAAAGTGGAAAAAGGATCCAAATTTCGAAAAAGGCCGGGAATTAAAATAAATAAAAAATAAATGATAAGATAAAAATAAAAATGGAAAAACCCAAAAAACCAAACAAGACCAAGATAAACTATATGGGCCGGCCCATTTGCTAGCGAGGGGGGAATCGGGTGTGGGTGTGAGTTAACAGAATAGCTTGTAACTGTGCCTTAAGCGCCAAACAGGAAATGCAGAGAAAACACAACAACAACATCTTCCGTACAACAATGACAGAAATTAGAATTTTGTGGCCTCACAGAAGCCAGGAAAAATCAGATAGTGGGGTGGTCCTTTTTTTAGATGCTAGAGAGCTTTTATTTAGATATATAATAGATATGATATGTATCTTCTCCGTCAACGTCCAAGGTGATGTTTTCCTATGTTTTATCCTAAATGTCACAACAAATCGTAGTGAAACTTTACAGGGCAAGCATAACTCGATCTACTAATACAATGTATAGAATTGATTTTTGCATATATATTTTAAATGCGGTGAAATATATAAAACAATGGAGGGTATAGTACACTCGAGCTCAAAATGTCCACTTTCCTCAAGCAATAGCAGCGTCTTTAGCTAAACCTGGTCCAATGTATCAACCCTGTAGCCAATATGCCCAGAGATCAGCATGTATGATTTCTGAACGTGATTGTGATCAATGGACCTACTAATTCGGACCTCAGTGGAGGAAGAAAATATTGCCGAGCAGAAAGGATCAAAGGACTCAAATGTTAACCTGACGAGTTAACGGAACACACATAGTCACCCGCCAAAAAAAAAGAAAAGAAAAGAAGGAGCACACATAGAATTAAGTGTGGAACAACGTTGCCAGAGATGTATTGGTTGTTGAATTACTTTGTGCTTGAGCAACTACGCAATTAGAACTTCTGCCGGTAGCTCGTTGTATTCTCTTTCTATCCCCAGCCTAGCATGGCCTTAGTGTCGACTTCGGTAACATGCTCACTGAAGCTGCAGAAGATGAACACAAGAACGGAAATTGGAGATCTAGCTGCAACGGTCACTTTGTTGCGCATTATTCCTCAGATGAGTGCCCAAAGCGCCGCAGGAGATGAGAAGCAAGGAACACAATACCATCGGTCGATAGAGATATACAGTCACAGCAGATGTACGTATTGCTGCATTCCTCGATGCCTCCCAAGCTTAGACCTGAAAATGTGTACTTCTACTACACAGTGGTTGCCAACTTTCACATCCATTACCGAAGAAAGTCTAGATTATCTCTGCATATATTGTTGGTATGCATGGTATCTGCATATGTATCTATGTCTTCTTTGCCCAAGTTCATGGTGAGGTTTCTCTCGGTTATTGAAGCAACTATCTTTTCTTCTAGCTGTTGCTCCTTTTAATAAAGGGAAACATCACCGTCTTTAATTGGATCTATGCAACTACCATGGAATAACAAATGTGCCTCAAGACCGATGTACTGCTTTGGTCAGTATGGTTATATTGACTTTTGACGTGCAGTTCAATTAATTTGGTTTGTTTAGACTTACTGAAAAAAGCGTACTGGATGAATAGATCAGAAGTCCCGGTGTAGTGCTTCCTTAATATGCTTCCATGCATGGTTCATTATTATATCCTGGAATTACATCCTATGATTTCTTATAAATCGGTTTAGTTCACCACTTCTGCACCCCTCTAAACACATCAACGGTTTAGATTACCCAATACCCCTTCATAATAAAGAGCAAGGTGGTCTTTTAAGTAAGTCGCGAGAGATCGTATAAGAATTGCACCTCGCGATTGGGCCGGCCCATTAACTCATGTCCCTCCTACCACGTTCAATTTAAGTGATGTAAAAATACTGAGAAAAAGATAAGCTCATGAGGGCTAGAACTCAAGACCTCCCACTTAAAAGGCAAGTGTTGCAAACCACTTCTTCCCGCCAGTATTCATGGTATTTTGTAGCGCCAAAATATA
The DNA here is from genome assembly GCA_021605145.1 of Aegilops bicornis. Lineage (NCBI taxonomy): Eukaryota > Viridiplantae > Streptophyta > Magnoliopsida > Poales > Poaceae > Aegilops > Aegilops bicornis. Next base: position 51,615,876 of record CM038669.1, read on the forward strand.
TAAGAAAACAAAGGAGCGTTAATATGTATGAAATATTTTCTTAAAAAATCGAATCTTTTATTTCAAAAAAAATATGTGAACAATTTTGAAATGCCGAATAATTTTGACATTATGAACGAAATTTTAGCAAATATGTTTTGAATTTGGACAAATTTTTGAAACATGAACAATTTCTGAACATCTTCCGAAACATGTTGTGGTTTTATTTTTTCGGTGTTTGTCTGTCTTGTTTTCCTTCTAATTTTTATTTTTATTTTTTTCATTTTCTTTTCAATATTAGAATCATTAACCTTTTTCTTAAATCCGTGAATTTTTCAAATTCATGAATATTTTCTTAAATTCACGAACTTTGTTTTCAAATCCGTGAACTTTTTCTCAATTCATGAACCCTTTTTAAATTTTATAAACATTTGTTAAAGATTGCAATATTTTTCAAATTCATGAAATTTTGTTTTAAATTGATGAATTTATTTAAATCCGCGAACGATTAGGTTGGCCCAACAGGAACCGGACGGGAGCGATGTCGTTACCTAGTTGAACCAAGGCTGAGCATATTTTATTTTATTTTTCTATTTTTGTCGTTTTCTTTTTTTTCATTAATTTATTTTTATATTTTTTGAAATTTATTATTCTTTTTGAAACCTGTTAAAAATTGAATTTTTTTTGGGAATGCCATAAAATGTTGATTTTTTCAAATATTGTTTCAGTTATGAAAACTATTAGGAATTTGAAAAAATGTTCCTCTTTTCGAAATTTTTTGTTCACAAATTTAACAAATGTTTGCGTTTCAAAGATTTGATAATTTTTTTTAGAAAAGTATGTGGTTTGCAATTTGTGTACAACATCAGTTGTTGAGAATTTGTTCACAATTTTGGAGAAAGTGTCTAAGTTTATAATATTTTTGTATACAATTTAAATTTCTAAAATTGTTCCCAAATTTCAATAAATTGTTTGGATATAAGAAAAGGTTCATGTTGGTTGATGATGACGGAAATTCCAAATAACATAGGCATTCAAATTAAACACAACTACATGGTCACGGATGCACCCGTCTCGAACTACATGCTCACGGATGCAGCCGTCTCGCCTAGTCTAGCACACTCCTAAAGTTAGTATTTTTTGGACTATGAATAAATGACACCAACATTTGCCAGTGTGTGGACATGCCCAAGGCAGTCCCCAACGCAAAATTTGAACGAGTTCAGATACCCAAACACACGTTGTGTCACGTGCGGGCAGTATTTTAGGGGTTTTCAATGGGAAGACCATAGAAAATGCATATAATATTAGAAAGCAATAAACCTATCATGCATGCCTTCCGTGGAGATGCCAATGTGTGGAATTCTTTTGGCTCTATTTGGTTAATGTGAAAAAAATTGGTTTGAGACTTACACTGCCGACATAACCGATCAGTCCCGATTGAACATTGTGTAGGTCTTGTCGTGCAGGAAATGACACCAACTTTTGCCAGCGTCTGGGCATGCCCGTTGAGGGCCTCCATGCCAAATTTCAAATGATTTGGTCATCAAATGCATGTTGCGTCACGTGCAGGTAGTATTTTAGGATTTTTTTTTTCACTTGAAAAACTCTACAAATGCATATAATGTCAAAAATCAAGGAACATGCCTTCCATGGTGATGCCTGTGTGAGGGATTTTTTTGTGGCTCCATTTGGTTAATGTGAAGAAAAAAGCTGGTCCAAGACTTACCCTACCAGCAGACACGAACGATCCCGATCAAACATGGTGTAGGTCCTGTCGTGCATTAAATGACACCAATTTTGCCAACGCATGGGCATGCCCATGGAAGGCCTCAATGCAAAATTTGAACAAATTCGGATACCAAACATACGTTGCGTCATATGCGGCAATATTTTAGGGCTTTTTCATGGGGCAAACCATAGAAAATGTATACAATGTAAGAAAGCAATGAAACTTGGCATGCATGCTTTCCATGGTGATACCAGTGTGTGGAAATAAATTGATTCCAGTTTATGGACATGAAAAAAACTGCTTCGAGACTTGTCGTACCATTAAACCTAAACGAACCCGGTTGAACATGATGTAGCTTCTATCGTGCATGAAATGGCACCAAATGTTGCCAGTGTATGGGCATGCCCAAGGTAGTCCCCCACGCAAAACTTGAATGAATTTGTACACCAAGTGCATGTTGCGTCACGTGCGGGCAGTATTTTAGTGTTTTTCAGTGAGAAAATGTGAGAAAGCAAAAAACTTGGCATGCATGCCTTCCATGGTGATGCCAGTGTGTGGAATTTTTTGTCTCCATTTGGTTCTTGTGGCCCAGACTAGCCACCACACTCCAGCTAAGTCGGTCTGATCTCGTCATTGTCGCTCCGGTCTAACCGACACTACTCCTCGAAGAAATCCATCTTTGGGCCGGTGCTCATGTTCTAGTAGGGGCTTCGTCCCGTTATGCTTTGTTGTTTATGTCTTGTTGTATGGTAGCAAAGTCCAATATATATTGGAAGAAAATTATGATGTCATTTATAAGTAAAACGTTGATGGAAGCATACATCAATCAGAAAGTTGGCCACTGAAACAAATTTCAACATCATTGGAAGCACATGCTCATTTTGTTTGAAGCAGATGTATTTGTTGGTTGCACATGTATGATACACCATCTTACTAATTTTGTATCGAACATGTCTCTATTTTCCTTCCTGCCCAAAAGAATGAAGCTTCGGTTACACAATAACCAAGAGGTGTAGGTTCTCATGAAACATTTATGCTTCCTACACAGTTCAACAAAGTTCCGGTTAGACACTAATCATGCTTCAAACAACAACACATTAGGATTCCTATGCGCCCAAACAATGAATCTCTTACACACTAATCATGTATGCTTCCACCATTGCTGTGTGCTGCTTCAAGGGATTACATGTTGTCTACAACCCAATGTTTCAGTATAAATGTCCTAGTTTCAATTGAGAATATATACACTTGTTTTTTTAGTTGAGAATATATACATATGGTACGGATTTTTGGAGTACCTTTATTTTGGAAGCATATTTTTCTGAATAATATGTTTCCATTCCATGTGCTTCTATCGGAAGAAAAAATGTTTCCATGACGTTTGAGTTGCTAAGAAAAAACATCCAGAAGCAATTGATTTTCTTTATTTGTTTATTTATCGGAAGCACATCTATCCCATAGAAAAACTCGAAAGAAAATATGTAATTTGTGGGAAGCATTATTTTTGTGTTTGTTTGTTGGAAGCAGTCACAACCTACCAAAAAAATTAGCGTAATTTCTGGGACCAGTTATTAGTTTGCTACTAGAAGCACAAAATTAATTATCGATGCCTCGATGGAGAGACTAGAGGGAGGAGATGCTATATACTCCCTCCATCCCAAAATAAATGTCTCAACTTTATACTAGAGCTAGTACAAAGTTGTACTAAGGTTGAGACACTTATTTTGGAACGGAGGGAGTATGTGGGAGTGATTACTAGAAGCACTGATTTAGGAAGGAAAAATTCAGCGCCTAACCATTGTATCAGATCGTACGAACAACACAATGTTAATCCAGCGGCCACCCAGACGAAGGTACTAATAGTGCAGTCATACCCGAATTTGTCACAACCGCTAAGTTGATCTTCTGGTACCGCGGTCTCTAGTTTGATGTTGCCTGTTGCATATTTTTTGAACACTTACATAAGAGAAAAAAAGTGTAATTGGGTCGGCCCATGATGAGAGGGCGAGTTGACGTATTTCATAGACGATTCATCATACATATGAAAATGAGTAGTACTATTGTTAAAAGTCCATATTGCCCTTTATACGTTTTATGAAGGGGGGAGGGGGTGCACCGAAGTGGGTCTCTTAGTTCACACCTATGTTCCTGAATAAGGGTTAACTATTTGTATTGTTACCACAGTGAACAAGACTTTTGAAAAGTAATTTTTATCAAAAATGCTAGACTCACGGACTCTTACAGGCTAATACGAGCTCTTTCCTTAATTAAACTGTCCCCTGATTTTCAGCTGGGGTGGGGCCGCTCATCCTGATTTGAACCCAATTAAAAAAACCCACCTCAGCCAATCCATGAACCCCATAAAATTGTTGCCCGTGTGTATAGCATTGCCCAATTTTTATTTGCCAGCATTGTCACCAGAAGTGACCCTGCCATTTTAGGTCCCATTTGTCCCAAACAAAATGAGTGGCAAATGAAAATGATATCTTCTGCTGTGGGAAGTGTTCTTCGGATATGCATATTATGTACACAAGGAAAAGCAATAAAATAATGGTTAATGGTGATATCTCAAAAAATGGGAAACTTTGCATGCTGATAGCTAGTATGAATACGATCACCCATCTCGAGAATAAAAGAGAATATGACCACAGCCAAAAGTACACTGTTAATAAGAACATTGGGAGGACAGCCAATGATGAGTTTCAGATTAAAATTTAAGACCAGCGGAGGCAGAGTTTTTTACTCAAAACCATCATACTTGAGGCTAGGATAACAACTTGGTACCACATTTAAGGCAGGGCACAAGAAACCATCATATTTACGCCTAACATATAACAGAGAACACTGATTGTCTGATTTAATCGTGAAAACAGCGAAACCGACAAGTTGGTCCCACTTGTCGGGCTGACATGGCAAAGACGAAGCACGAAAAAAATTGAACAGCTTAAGTGGCAGATGAGATGTGGACCCCCCTGTCATTGACTACATGATCATGTTCTTCCCATCTTTAGCTTATTGTCCATTACCTGTTCGGGACGCAGCTTCAGTGCCTTAAAGGCATCTGCCTTTGGGTTCTTGACATGTGGGCCAGCCACCTGTCGGACCCACATGTCATAGGCACAAAGGCATGTGCCTTAAGGCACCGAAGCGCAGTCCCTGTTCGATGTATTGCCGTGGAAGGAGAGCAGCCTGACCCCGCCGCCTGTGGTTGGGCGAGCTACAATCTGGGAGCAGCTGTGGCGATGATGACTTGGAGCTTCACGGCGGCGAATCCACGGCCTTGAATTCCAGTCGACCATGGGCGCTGGTTCGTCCCCGCCCAGCACACACTGCGTCCAGCTGGACGCCGTCATGGGCGCCACCAAGTACCCTGCGCGCATACAGGGACGAAGACGCCGCGTTCCCATGGATGCCCTGCGATGTTTGCGTCGAGAGGCAGCGGCGACGTCGTGCCGAGCTGCTCCGCCAGCCACCGCACGAACCGCCCCTCAGCTCGCCGTTGCTCTGGCCGTGCGTCGGGCCGTTGGCTACGGGCGCGCTAGCAGCGGTGACGCTCGACAAGGGCGCCCCTGCTGAGCACGAGCAGTCAACCCCAGAAGAACACCATGGGCGCCGCCCGAGCTACTCCCTGCCGCGGCTGCATCTGTCGGCTCCATGGCGCGCCGCCGGCGCGGCCTCGCCTGTGCGGACGATACAGGCTCGCTTGGTCGTGGCTGCGGTAGAAGGCTAGCACCAAGCCCGGTCTACCCCGAGAGCACGGCACCCCGGCGGCAAGCAGGCGACATTTCCAAGCGTCGCCCATAGCATGTTTGTTGAAATGCAAGAGAAAATGGAGGAAGAAGTAAAAAAAAAATTGCAAAAGAAAAAAACCTTGAGTCATTGATAGGTGGGACCCTTATCCAACTCAGCAGATTATCCACACAAGCACGCCACGTCAGCCCAACAGGTGGGCCCAACTTGTCAGTTTTGCTGTTTTTCTCGAGCTTATGGGACAATCAGTGCTCTGTGTTAGTCGTTAGGCACGAAGTTGGTGATTCCTTGTGCCCTACTTTAAATATGGTACGAGATTATTGCCGTAGTCCCAAATGTGATGGTTTTTGGAGGCACCTACGCAAGAGGATTGCACATTCGGTCGGGGCGAGTTGTTCTGAGAATGAGAACAGCGATCTCCCAGTCTATTCTCGCCATACATCAGAAGTGACAAAATAATATACACCAAAACCTGATCCGTGTGTGTTCATTAATTACTTCATTCACATAGATGCAACACTAGCGCTCTGCCAAACTCCTGCCATTTTGACACAAGCAAGTCGAAAAAAAGGCAAGAATCAAATTCCAATCCATTTGTTTTACTAAATGGAATCTGTAGCATATATCTCTATATGATCATGAGGGAACTGTCAGCTACCTCATGTCAGTCTTCACTGCATGGAGCAATGCTGGAGGAAATGCCTTCACTGAACAATTAACAGATACTCCATCCGTAAAGAAACATAAGAGCGTTTAGATTATTAAAATAATGATCTAAACGCTTTTATATTTATTTACAGAGGGAGTAGTCCGCTGCGGCGTTTGTTAAGCTAGAACAATTAAAGAGCATCCAGGACCTATGGAAGATAATTTCATGATTCCGTTCCAACTACAAATGCGGCAGATTAGCACATGCAACTCGATCTATTGTGTAACATCTGACATAATTATTAGCTTACCATTTATTTTAAAAGCATATTTACATCTTTGATCGTTGGTAGTACACGTCGTGAGTCGTGGGTCCATCCATGATACTCCCTTCGCTTAGAAAAGTATAAATAGGTTCTAGTCAGTTGGCTATAAGATGTTCCACATCTGCAAAATCTTAACTGGAGGAGAGAGAAAGTAGAAGTGAGATGGGCGCCGGCGCTTCGTCAATCGCTAGCGATAGCACAAGCTTCGATGGAATCGAGCCAACATGCAGCCCGCACAATGACTAAAGGCAAGCGCCAGCCAATCAGTATGCCTTCTTCTGCATCTTTCTTGATGCAAGCATTAAATACTATAGCTAATCTACAGCCAGTTTATTATATAAGCAGGCTATATAGCTGACCTGGCAGTGCTATAGAGCCGGCAGCCGGCTCTTCTATTAGCTTTGCTCTTAAGTGTGTAAGTCATCTTACGTTGTGCATCGCGATCAAGGCGAAGAGAAAAACGAGAAAACTTAATATCTTTTTTGCTAACTAATAGCATTGCATGCAATGAACTAACCAATGCATGTCATGTTTGATAGTCTCAAGCGATTGAAAGCATGCACGGCCCACATCTCTTATTGGTTGATATGTCACAAAATAAGAAACGAAGAGGAAGTAATGTATCGTGCCTAAATGTTTTGAAATTATTTGGTTTTCGTAAGGTGACTTCCACACCTAGACGGAAGGAGTAATATGATCGAATTGTTTCATGGATGCAGTGAATCATCAAGGCCAGGACGCATCCACATGTACTGCATGCAGCAATAACTAGCAGATGAAGGGAGAAGGGAGTCAGAGAGTTCCGCCAGAGAGAGCCGAGAGAGAGGGCGGCTAGCACGGCAGCTGGCAGGACGTTTTTTTCTTTCTTTTGATGAGGACGGCCGCTGGCAACACATGATAGCGTGAGCTCAGGAAGGAAGTGGGCCAGAGATTGGTCTATCTCTCTTGTGCGGGAATTATTTAAACGAAAGAAACCATCTGTTTGTTAAAAAAATTATTTACAGTACCATAAAAAACTAACGGTGGTTTCTCAAAAAAACTATGAAATAAAACTTTCGATGATTTCAATTAAAGATTGTGATCCCTCCATCTCAAATTAATTATCTTAAATTTGTCTGTCTTAAATATATATGTATTTAGAGATGTTTTAGTGGTAGATATATCTGTATCTAGACAAATTGAAGACACAAGTAATTTGGGACAGAGGTAATAGTAGATAGCAAATACAGTGGCAGCAGTAGAGAGTCACCAAACAAGCGTCCTGAAGCACGACAGAAGACAGAGCGCAAGCAACGGACGTTTCACAACACTGAATAACGGGAGATTCAAGGAGTCGGATGGGTCTGTCCTGTGTTTCCGCATTCCGTAATGCCTCCCAAATTTAGACTTGAAATGTGTACCACTACTACACAATATTTGCGATGTTCGACATCCATTCCCAAAGAAATTCTGAATGTCTTTGCATGTATGGTCTGTATGCATGGTACATGGACACTCTTCTTTGCCAATTCCTTCACGTTTCGCTTGGTTGCTGAAGCAACTCTCTTTAGCTCCAGCCGTAGCTGCTCCTTTTAAGAAAGAGCGAGGGCATCATCTCTAATTGGATCTACTTCAATGCAACAACCATGTATGGATGCAGAAATAATGTGCCCAAGACCGGTGGACTAATTTACCAGGCAACTACATTATGTTTGAAGCACTTTTGGACCCATCATTTGGGCCAAAAAATCACCTAGCCGAATGGGATCGAAATTCTAGCCTAGTAGCTAGGCAAGCCTCATCAAGGTGGGAAGTCCATCAGGATAGATTGGACTTCTTTTTTATTGCACTTAATGGTCAATGAGACTATGTTGTGAATCACGGCGCATTATTATTACAAAAGTATAATACTCCCTCCCTCCGGGATTACTTGTCATAGAAATGGATGTATCTAAACATATTTTATTTCTAAATACATCTGCAAGACCACAACAAGTAAGTCGGGACGGTGGGTTTACAATTAAGTGCTGATTTCTAGAAACTCGGATCTTCATAGTGAATCACAGCAAGAATTACAAAAGTATGTATATGACTATGTGAATGTTTGTGAGAATTACCGAGTGTTTTGCATGTGACCTCACTTATCAGATACTAAAGGCCATTATTTGAAGCCATCAAAAACTTTAATGAGTGATATTGTCTTGGTTGATTTTTGAGTGTTTATTTTATTGTTTTATTGAGTGTTCCGGTAAGAGTATAACTGACAGAAGTTCCTATAGCTATCGTCTTCCAATCCTCTGGCCCAAACTCCTCCCAATGATCATGACATGTGGGAAAACCCTAAAAATATTTATTGCAAATTATTTTGGCCAGAAATATTTAAGCCTTCTTTGTTTCCCCAAACCCTAAATTAGAGGTTTTAACTACAAGTATTTGTTTTGCAAAACAATGATTTATTAAAGAGTATATATGAGGTGTACTGTGTAAGACCACTATATTCATCAAAAATAATAATTTGAAAAGAATTTGAGTGCCCTTGAAAGCTGATTTTATAAATGCGAGAAATTGTAATTAAATAAGGAAATATATTTTATTGTTTACTAAAATTCTGAGGAAAAATATGAGATACTTGTTTGATCAACTAAGATCAACATACTTGAGTTTAACCACATGGTCATGAATGTCATCTTGCACAAAACAACATCAAACAACTTCTGCAAATTCTTAGGGTTCAATTTTTGCTACATTTGAAACTCCTGCTAAATTACCCAAAATTTTATCACATACTCACCTGTTACCCTCCTTATCCCAGCTTCATTGAGCAGAGCCTTGTGGAGGTAGGGTAAAAACCCATCAAACACTTTACACTAGTACATAATTGGGCTTTGATAGATGGGCCGCGGTGATTGCTAGTACCATCCGAAAGCTTATGTCAATAATACTCAGCATAACGGAGGCAGTTTTGACGTGTTTCGAATGCTGTGTTACAACAACTTCAAATGCCCGATACACCGCAGGCGGTTTCATTATTCAACACTTGCAATAAGTTTGCAGTAAAGTTTATGTTTTCATCCACCCCATTTATTTTTTAAGATCAAGTCTATATTCATAATTCTAAAATAGTCATGGGAAGGAAAAATGAAAGTAAGGTTCAAATAAACATAGGCATACATCATTTATTTACATAAAGCTTTTTGTCCCATAACAAATAGGCATATATCATATACATGTGCATTTACACACTTCACATCTTCAGTTTTATCCTCTATGTTGAGTCGAACACCTAAAATAAGAGGGTATCCCAAAAAGCAACATCACCAATAGTTTTATCCTCTATGGTGAGTCGGACACCCTTGAGGCTTCATATTTTCTTCAAATATTTTAGTGCAGTGCAATGAGAAAAAAACACCTGCAAAAAGTATATTTCAAGTTAGATCTGCTTGAGTTTTAATACTGTCGTGGATATAATCCTTATAATACTAGGGGGTGTGAATATAGAGGTAAATTTATCTACCGATCACTACGGATGCGTGTGCGCACAAGGGATTATATAGGTTAGTGCCCTCTTTGGTGGAGGTAAAATCGTACTCCTATGAGGTGTTCATGTTCTTGGTGTAGGTTACAGTGAGTGAGTGTTCAACCCTCAGCCCCGCGTCCTCCTCCTGGCTTATGTAGTGGGTGCTGGGATGGGTGTCATAACGGGGTGGTATTAATGCTATTGATGACCACATGTATGATCGACTACTCGTGGCTATTACTGCTTGTAACTGCCTTATTTAACTAGATTATATCACAGTTGGGTAACGGTGGTAATGAATGCCTCGTGGGGATCACACTATCCTAGGACACAGCCGACTATACATTTCTTCCTAGTGACCAACAAACAGGTCTCGTCCGTTAGGGGGCTCAGGATCCGGCTTTAGGCACTTGGCCTCCTCGCAGTATCACCCCTCATATCCGGCGCCTTGGGCTGCAGTACCAATGGGCTTGGTGTATAGCCCCTTGGCCCATTGTCTTCTAGACCTTTTTCTTGATTGGCTTGGCCCCTAGGCTGGGTCGTAGGTTTACTTGGGACTGGCCCTTAGGTATAACCCTGACAGTAGCCCTAAGTCTGTCGAGGTCTCGTTGCTGAAACCGACTGCACATCATCAGGAAGGATTCCTATTGTTTGATGGACTCATTATGCTGCTGGTTGGTCAGCTGAGAGACCTCGGCGGACTCTTTTGATCATACCTCCTGGAGGTGAAGGGCGAGCAATCTGGAGAAAACTTGGTGATGCCCATTAGCAATCTCTGCGGGAGAGGATGGCTTATGGACCGACTGTGGGTGCATCATCAAATTCTGAGTGGTAATCTGAGATGCCTGGGCTTGATATGATCAAGTTTCCCCAGTCTATATCCTTCATAAGGAACGTTGGTCAAACACCACTCTTGCGAAGCTAGTTTGCGCAGCCAGGCATTCGATTTTTCCTGGAGAAAGTACAACTCGTGCCTCGAGGGATGCCCTGGGTGCTCCTTCCTTTGCATAGAGCAGATCTGTGATAAGTGTTGTTTCACTCGGTTTTCCTCGAATCCTTCGCAGTCATATTTTCTGCGTGATGTATGCATGGATTTTTTTGACTCGGGATTGACCCTGATAGTTGAATAAGCGAATTCCCTGAGCCGACTGAATACTTCTTCCAACTGGAAGGTGAATCGTCAAATGTCATTATTGTGAATGTTTTTTAGTTATCACTTCAAAGTCTTTTGTGTGTTGTCTGACCTCCTGTGTGTCTCGTTTGTGAGAGTGGACTCCTCGGCTTCTGTGATTCAACGGAGAAGAAATTCGGGTATCGCTTCGTGTGCTTAGTGGGTTTTAAATGTTGGTCGTCTAGGATTCTGCGCACGTGCTTGACGTTTTGGCTTCCCTTTTTGATGTGTGTCGCATTGGATTTTCATGACGGTTCCCAGTCTTCCCCACTATAAATAGCAGGGACACAAGAGGGAGAGGGTTTGCACATCCTCTTCCCTCTTCCCCACGACGCCATCGAAGCAACCGCCTGTGTGCAGTTCCTCTATCCCCATCCTTCCCTACTCCACTCATCACGAATGTCAACAATGAGAAAGCTAAGGAAGGTGAAGGCTGTGAGGTCTTCGGCTGTTGTCGAGATCTCCATCGCCACAACCGCAATGGTACATTCGCGGCGATCGGCTTCCAAAGACCGGCTGGCGGGCAACGAATCCTGGCGAACAAGAGCCTGCCCCACACCCTAACGGCGGGTGACTCTCACCACCTTTTTAACCGAGGGTTATCCTCCCGATCCAGTTGTAACCTAGGAGTGTGTTGTTTATGCCTCCCAAACTTAAGACTATAGATGTCTGCTACTACTAGTCTACTACTACGCGGTGGTTGCCCCATTTCATATGCATTACCAAAGTTCATGGTGAGGTATCTCTTAGTTATTGAAGAAACTATATTTCCTTTTAGCTGCTCCTCCTTTTAAGAAAGAGAAAGAGCACCGTCTTTAATTAGATATAGTTCAACACAACAACCACGCAATGGATGGAGAAATTAATGTCCTTCACGACGGATGTACTGCTTTGATCTATATATTTGATTACTGTTTCCTACAGTACCCCCTCGGTTTTTATTTACTTTTCATTTATCTTTGTCCGAAATCAAACTTTACAAACTTTGACAAAATATAAAGAAAAGTATTAACATATACATGACAAAATCAATACCTTTAAATTCATCATTGAATATTTTTTACATCATATAGATTTTTTATTGTGAATGTTCATATTATTTTCTAAAAATTTCGTCAAACTTTATAAAGTTTGACTGTGGAAGTTAATATGCGGTCTAAATAAAAACACATCAAGTATGGTCTAGTACTAATGTTTTCCTTCCATGTGGACTTCAATTAATATGCTTTGTTTAGATTTACTGAAATTAATGTAATGTTTTCTTTGTATTATTCTTTGACGGTTCAAATAATTTTGGTATCTTGGAATTGCATGGTACGACATGTTTTTGAATTGCTTTAATTGACATGAACTATGTTCCTAAAATAAAAACAAAAAAATGATCCAGAACCAGGGCTTGCTTTTCTTTTCTAACTTTAATGCCATCTCCACACTATCCCATTTTACCATGTGGAGCAAGACTTTTGAAAAGCACGAAAAAATTAAGGCCGTTTGTCACTAACAAATTGAAAATAAAAATAAAAACTGAATGGCAACTGCAAGGATCAGCTCACAATTGTTGTGCAAGTGTTCCTTGGAATCTTGGTTGCATGAATTTCACGAGGGCAAGCAATAACACAACTAAATGGTGATTTCTCACAAACTGGGAACTTCGTATGATGAAGCAACTATGAATATGACCACATCCAGAAGTACACTACTAACATGAACAAGAGCACGACAGCAAATAGCCAGAGTTCCAGGCTAAAAGTTAAAGACCACTAGAGACAACTGTAGGCCAAGAGGATTACAAATTTATCCTTCATCAGATGTACACAAATTTCAAAGGTAAAACAGAAACAATGATCTCCGAGATATGGGCTTACATTATAGTGGAGCGGATGCTATAGACCCGCGGTCCGTGCGTGCTAAGTGACATATACAAAGATTTGGCAGTCGCATACCATTTTTACCTCGCCGAGCATTTGGGACTGCAGTGATAAACATTAACCAGCTGACCTTAGCGTCGACATGGGTGGCGAACGAATTTGTATGGCCGCGCTGAAATACGGTCATCGGCTCACAGGCATGCCTTGAGGAGGACGCCATTCAACAAGTGTCCTTAGAGCCCAAAGAAGACGAGAAGCAAGAGCAACATGCATCGCACTAAATTATATCAATAGAGATATAATCATAGAATACATTAGGTATTACACCAATATAAATAAAGAATGAGTCCACAATAGTATCAAAAAGTGGTGATTTATTTGCTTATACGAACGGATCTCATGAGTTTTCTTGTTATGTTTTGTGTTGTGAAGTTTTCAATTTTTGGGTAAAGATTTGATGGACTATGGAATAAGGAATGGCAAGAGCCTAAGCTTGGGGTGCATAAGGCCCTGAAGGTAATATTCAAGGATAACCAAGCATCTAAGCTTGGGGATGCCCTGATGGCATCCCCTCTTTAAATCTTCGTCTCATCGGTAAATTTACTTGAGGCTATATTTTTATTCACCACATGATATGTGTTTTTGCTTGGAGCGTCTTGTATGATATGAGTCTTTGCTTTTTAGTTTTCCAAAATCATCCTTGTTGTACACACCTTTTGAGAGGGACACACCTGAATCGTGAATTTATTAGAATACTCTTTGCGCTTCACTTATATCTTTTGAGCTAGGCAATTTTGCTCTAGTGCGTCACTTATATCTTTTTAGAGCACGACGGTGGCTTTATTTTATAAAAATTATTGAACTCTTATGCTTCACTTAAATAATTTGGGAGACTTTCTAAACAGCATGGTAATTTGCTTTGGTTATGGATTTAGTCCTAATATGATGGGCATCGAATAGGGATATAATAAAAACTTTCATATAAAGAGCGTTAAATAATATGAGAAGTTTGATTCCTTATGATTGTTTTGATACATAAAGATGGTGATATTAGAGTCATGCTAGTGAGTAATTGTGAATCTATAGAAATACTTGTGCTAAAGTTTGTGATTCCCATAGCAGGCACGTCACGGTAAACCATTATGTGATGACGTCGGAGCATGATTTTTTTATTGGTTGTCTTCCTTATGAGTGGCGGTCGGGGACAAGCGATGGTCTTTTCCTACCAATCTAACCCCCTAGGAGCATGCACGTAGTACTTTGCTTCAATGACTAATAGATTTTTGAAATAAGTATGTGAGTTCTTTATGAATAATGTTGATTCCATGGATTGTATGCACTCTCACCCTTCCACTGTTGCTAGCCTCTCTAGTACCGCGCAACTTTCGCGGTGCAGTACACCCACACTACTAGGGAAAACCCTAGCAGTAGCGGCGTGTTTAAAGCCTATCAAGATGGCGGGGTACCGCTTCTACAAGTAAGGCGCTACAGCTAAAGGTTAGCAGTAGCGTCGGTTGGACCACGCTACTGCTATATCGACTTAGTAGCAGTGCTTTCCGCTATGAGCGCTACTGGTAATTAGTAGTAGCGCTTCTCCTAGGACGTGCTACTACTATTATTCCGTATTTCTTTTTCATTTCATGTTGTATTCATACACCTTTATACAAGTTTTCATACCGCAACAATTTAGAGAATGATGTTTCATCATAATGAGTTATTACATCAGTGGGAGAAAGAACCGTGGACTAGTTTCAAGTGGATGGACATCCACTTGAAACTAATCCGAGGTTCTTTCACCCAATGATATAATAAATATCATCATCATCATCATCATCATCATCATCATCATATCATTAACAACTTATCATCATAATACTTCATTGTCATATAACACCTCCTCATGATCATCGTTTTCATCAATGAGACATTACATACAAGTTGGTCACTAGACATAATCAAAACTAGGGGTGGGCATATTAACCGAGCACCGAACTACCAAACCGAAAAAACCGGGACCGAAGCCGAAAAGACCGAAACCGAAAATTCTGATCCTTAGTTCGGTCTGCAATTTGTAAAAACCGAAATTAATTTAGGAATTTCGGTCTTGTACTTTAGTTAAGCGAAGTAACCGATGAGACCGAGTGGATGTGCACATGGACAAATTTCTACGTAAAAGCCGGCCCACACACAGCCCAACATCTCAAGCCTTTGCTCCTCCTGTACGTATACGTGCCTCCTGCAGTGGCCCATCCTACTAATCTCAGCCTCACTCCCGATCGATTCCCCACTCCTTACCCTAGCCACTATCGCGTCGTCTCTCCTTCTCCTCGCTCTGAACCCCAACGGGCGACGGTGGTGGCCTCCGGCCTACACATATCTCTTCCCTCTGATCTCCCGCCTCCTCTTTGATTGCTTGATGCTAGCATCTTTTTCTATTTCTATATGATTTGGAGCTTCTTGATAAGCTCATGAGATCCTGATGAGTTCACAGGATGGTTCTTGCTAGTAGGATCTGATTTTTCTACTCACGGGATCTACTTCTTGTGTGTACACAAGGTTAATTTGATGATTAAGTTCAGAAGTGTGCCTGTTTTTGCTTTCATTCTCTGATATATCGGTCAATTCGGCCTTAACCGAGGACCGACCCGAAATCTCGGTCCCCCGAATGCTCGGTTAGCAGTTCTTCAGGTCACCGATCGGTCATACTTTTCCAAAACCGAACTTGTTTAAAACTCCAAAGAACCAGACCGAACGGTTCGGTTTAACCGAACGCATGATCCTGATCACAACTACTCATCATCATCAACTCTCATAAACATATTGTACCTCATAGGACCTACTACATTCTCTTAGGACCTACTATATTATCTTAGGTAAAATAGCATAAAACAAGATAGCCCCTGACTCTCCATTATGGAGAATGGAGATTATCATGTCTCCAATTCTTGCCTTTTATACAATGTTGCTTCCAAGAACCTCCTTACGACTGTCCATACATTTCTTCAATTCTTTGATTATCATGTGTTCACTGTTTTTAGGAATCCGGTATGGACATGTGAGATTAAATAGAGACGACCTGGCTGTATGTTCAAAACATCAAGGCGACCATTCTCATACATCAAATGAGGCACACAATCCATCGGAATTTTCTGTTGAAAAACATAGTAATAACTTAAATGCCGTTAGCAATGTAGTTCAGTTTTAGAAGTATGCAAAAGATGCATGGATGTCGTAATAGTAAAAAATCTTACCAGGATATCTCCATGGAAGTTATGATGGTTCAACACGTGCACTAGTGGCAAGTATTCACCATAATTTGGAGGAGTTCGATACAAGGCATTGTAATTCTCAATTTCAGTATAATATGCGACGGATGATTTTTCTCTTAATAAGTTAACTCAAAGCCATCGGTGTAGTTGGTTCTGCCTACCATCTTTCGCACACTCTTTGATGAATGAAAATAAGCTATCAATGGAAATAAGCTGTCAACTATTTTGAAATAAATAATATAAATTACTTAATAACTATGTTTGAGGAACTCACATAGCGGTAGAATTGGAAGCGTATCAACAAGAACCCAAATGTCCAAATTGTCTTGGTCGATGTCAGGATCACCAAGATACATGGTGACAAACATACCCTCTTGAAAATCATACATCTTGCAAAATGCTTCCCAACCCGGGCAACCAAAATTGGACACGCTCTCAGAATTGTATAGATTTTCCTCAAAATCCATACCATGATGGGTCCTTAGGTTAATTTTCTTTGTTTCATTCCTCTCATGATCTTCAAAACCCATGCTCTCCAAGACATAACGTCTTGCATGACATGGGATAAGCTAGTCAGTGATGGTAGCTCCTCCTTTCATTCCAGTGCATTACACCAAATTTTCTATCACATGGGAACGAAGGAGAAGCTACCCCATGACAACAATTGGGATTCTTCGTCCTCTCATATATGATGGATACTCTCCCTCACTGATTCCTCTCGACATTTATGGCCGTCGGTGATGGTCGTTACTCCTCCTTCCCCTAGTGCATAACAAAGGTCTAGCACCCGGAGAAGAAGGTGAAACGACCCCCACGAAAACAGTCGGGATTCTTCAGCCTCGACAGTCTTAAAGTCAACCCAAAATATAGTTCAATTATCTTTCTAGAAAATCCAGGCCACTCAACATTTCCTACATATTCTATCACAAGTCATGTAAAAATTCACGAAAAATTCCGGCATGACCTTTGCTAAAACAGGACATATCGAGCGCCTGAAATTTGCCGGAACGGAAATTAGTCAACACTCCGGCAAACCATAGGCCACTCGGAGGTGTAACCTGCAAACATGACTGGCTACTTGGGCAACCACATATCCTATTTGAGCAACACAAGATATACATGTTTTTATCTACATCATATCTTATAGGACTCATATTGACATGGATATTTGGCTGGTCTCACCTCGAGGTCGGAGGGGGTCGGTGACGGGGACGACGGCGGGGATAATGGAGGGGCTCCTTAATTTCTGCAAAAGCAAAAACCCTATAAGTTATCACTAATACATCCCGAATAGTATCATACATATAACATCACTAATACAACTAAAACCCTAGCGAGCAGCGGGTATCGATTGACGAGGATGCGGGATAGGCATCGTCGACGTCGATGCGGGAATAATTTCTTAAACTAAAAAAATAACAACAAATGTGACATGTTCAACTAGTTCTATTAATTCAACTAATTCTTAATAAAAATAAACTTACTATAAATAGAAATAAACTAGTTGTTTCTAAAAATAAACTAGTTCTTTCTAAAAATAAACTAGTTCAACTAGTTACATTAATTTTCTTACTAAAAATACATTAGTTCTATTAATTCAACTCGTTCTTATTAAAACTAAACTAGTTCAACTAGTTTATTATTTACTTACTAATTATTTTAAACACTTACTAAAAACAGTATAAAAACTACATTATACAATAGTAAAAAACTACAGTGAAAAAAGAGATGGAGGGAGGAGGAAGGAGAGATGAGGAGGGAGGAGGCCGGTGGGATCGGAGGAGGGAGGCGGGGAGGATGGGAGGCGGCGGAGGAGGAGGAGGAAGAGGCGGGGTGGAGGAGGCGGCGGAGGAGGACGAGGAAGGGGACGGCCGGAGGAGGAGGAGGGAGGGGCGGTGGGAGGAAGGTGATACGTCTCCGTCGTATCTACTTTTCCAAACACTTTTGCCCTTGTTTTGGACTCTAACATGTATGATTTGAATGGAACTAACCCGGACTGACGCTGTTTTCAGCAGAATTGTCATGATGTTGTTTTATGTGCAGAAAACAAAAGTTCTCAGAATGACCTGAAACTCCACGGAACATCTTAGAAAAGATAATAAAAAATCCTCGCCAAAGATTAAGACGAGGGGGCCCACACCCTATCCACGAGGGTGGGGGCGCGCCCCCTACCTCGTGGGCCCCCTGGAGACCGTCCGACGCTAACTCCAACTCTATATATTTGCTTTCGGAGAGAAAAAAACTAGGGAGAAGAAATCATCGCGTTTTAGATTAAGGAGCCGCCGCCAAGCCCTAAAACCTCTCGGGAGGGCTGATCTGGAGTCCGTTCGGGGCTCCGGAGTGGGGGATTCGTCGCCGTCGTCATCATCAACCATCCTCCATCACAAATTTCATGATGCTCACTGTTGTGCGTGAGTAATTCCATCATGAGCTTGCTGGACGGTGATGGGTTGTATGAGATCTATTATGTAATCGAGTTAGTTTTGTTAGGGTTTGATCCCTAGTATCCACTATGTTCGAGATTGATGTTGCTATGACTTTGCTATGCTTAATGCTTGTCACTAGGGCCCGAGTGCCATGATTTCAGATCTGAACCTATTATGTTTTCATGAATATATGTGTGTTCTTGATCCTATCTTGCAAGTCTATAGTCACCTATTATGTGTTATGATCCGACAACCCCGAAGTGACAATAATCGGGATACTTCTCGGTGATGACCATAGTTTGAGGAGTTAATGTATTCACTATGTGCTAATGCTTTGTTCCGGTTCTCTATTAAAAGGAGGCCTTAATATCCCTTAGTTTCCGTTAGGACCCCGCTTCCATGAGGGTAGGACAAAAGATGTCATGCAAGTTCTTTTCCATAAGCATGTATGACTATATTCGGAATACATGCCTACATTACATTGATGAATTGGAGCTAGTTCTGTGCCACCCTATGTTATGACTGTTACATGATGAACCGCATCCGGCATAATTATCCATCACCGACCCAATGCCTACGAGCTTTCCATATACTGTTCTTCGTTTATTTACTTTCCCGTTGTTACTGTTACAATCATTACAAAACACCAAAAATATTACTTTTGCTTTCATTACTCTTTTGTTACCGTTACCACCACTATCATATTACTTTGCTACTAAATACTTTGCTGCAGATATTAAGTTATCCAGGTGTGGATGAATTGACAACTTAGTTGCAAATACTTGAGAATATTCTTTGGCTCCCCTTGTGTCGAATAAATAAATTTGGGTTGAATACTCTACCCTCGAAAGCTATTGCGATCCCCTACACTTGTGGGTTATCAAGACCAATTTAAAGGCGCCGTTAGGGAGCATAGCTCTATTCTTTGAGTTATTTGGGATTTATATCTGCTGGACATTATGAAGAATTTGGAAGACGCTAAGACAAAAATTTATCCCTCAACTACGAGGGGAGGTAATGAACTGCCATCTAGCTCTACACTTGATTCACCTTACATTATGAGTAAGCTTGCGACACCTAAACCTGCTTCTGCTATTCGTTCTGATATGTCACATGTTATTGATGATGCCACTTCTGCTATGCATGATACTTATGATGAAACTACTTCTATGATTGATACTACTATGCCCCTTGGTGTATTTCTTGATGAACAAATTTCTAGGGCTAGAGAGAAAGAAATTATTGAAACTGATAATGTTGATGAAATTGATGATGAAGATATGCCTATTATTCCTAAGGGTTATGTTTTTGATATGGAATCTTCTGCAGCTATTTTTTCCTGCAAAGATAGAAACAAACTTAAGAGGCTGTTAGTTAAATGGAGTAAAGAATCTCTTAGGGATAGAATGAAACCTGACCCTTCTTTTGCTACTTCACCTATTTGTGTTCCCGATAAGGATTATGAATTCTCTGTTGATCCCGATATAATTACTTTGGTCGAATCTGATCCTTTTTATGGCTATGAATCTGAAACTGTTGTGGCACATCTTACTAAATTAAATGATATAGCCACCCTGTTCACTAATGATGAGAGATCTCGCTACTTTTATATCCTTAAATTATTTCCGTTCTCATTAAAGGGTGATGCTAAGATATGCTTTAATTCTCTTGATCCTGGTTGTGTGCGTAGTCCCGAGGATATGATTTATTACTTCTCTGCTAAATATTTCCTTACTCATAAGAAACAGGCTGCTTTAAGGGAAATATACAACTTTGTGCAAATTGAAGAAAAGAGTCTCCCACAAGCTTGGGGAGGCTTCTCAAGTTACTTAATGCTTTGCCTGATCATCCTCTTAAGAAAAATGAAATACTTGATATCTTTTATAATGGACTAGCCGATGCTTCCAGAGATTACCTGGATAGTTGTGCTGGTTCTCTTTTCAGGGAAAGAACACCGGATGAAGCTGAAATTCTATTGAATAATATGTTGACAAATGAAAATAATTGGGCACCTCATGAGCCAGCTCCAGAGCCAATTTACTGAGCCTATTCCTAAACCAACTCCGAAGAAGAGAGGTGTTCTATTTCTCAGTCCTAAAGATATGCAAGAGGCAAAGAAATCTATGAAAGAAAAAGGTATTAAAGCTGAAGATATTAAGAATTTACCTCCTATTGAAGAAATACATGGTCTTAATTTACCGCCTGTTGAAGAAACACATGATGTTGATCCATTACCTATTGAAGAACCTCCAAATCTTGATATCCCGACACAGGTAGTAAGGGTAAATTCTCTCTATAGATATGATAAAGCTGAAGTCCCTCCTACTAAAATTTCCAGTCAGTGCTTGGATGAGTTTGATAACTTTATGTTTAAGCGAGAAGACTTCAATGCTTATTTTGGTAGACAATTAAAACAAAATACCTTTATGATTAAACACTTGGGTGATTATATGGCTGATGTTAGATGTAAACTTAAACTTGTTAGCAAACATGCTTCTATGGTTACCACTCAAGTAGAACAAGTACTTAAAGCTCAAAATGATTTGCTCAATGAAATGAATAGTAATAAAAATGATTATGCTGTTAGAGTGGCTACTAGAACTGGTAGAATGACTCAGGAACCTTTGTATCCTGAAGGCCACCCTAAGAGAATTGAGCAAGATTCTCAGAGAAATAATACTGATGTGCCTAGTTCTTCTAGAAGGAAGAAAAAGAAAAATGATAGGACTTTGCAAACTTCTAGTGAACCTATTGCTGAACCACCTGAGAATCCAAATGATATATCTATTTCCGATGCTGAAACACAATCTGGTAATGAACATGAACCTAGCGAAAATAATAATGATGATGTTCATGATGATGCTCAACCTAGTAATGATAATGATGTGGAAGTTGAACCTGCTGTTGATCTTGATAACCCACAATCAAAGAATCAACGTTATGATAAGAGAGACTTTGTTGCTAGGAAACATGGTAAAGAAAGAGAACCATGGGTTCGAAACCCATGCCTTTTCCTCCCAAACCATCCAAGAAAAAGGATGATGAGGATTTTGAGCGCTTTGCTTTGAAATGATTAGACCTATCTTTTTGCGTATGCAATTAAGCGATGTGCTCAAAACAAATCCTTATGCTAAGTATATGAAGGATATCATTACCAATAATGAAAAGATCTTTGGAAGCTGAAATTTCCACCATGCTTGCTAATTATACTTTTAAGGGTGGAATACCAAAGAAACTTGGAGATCCAGGAGTACCCACTATACCATGCTCTATTAAAAGAAATTATGTCAAAACTGCTTTATGTGATCTTGGAGCCGGTGTTAGTGTTATGCCTCTCTCTTTATATCGTAGACTTGATTTGAATAAGTTGACACCTACTGAAATATCTTTGCAAATGGCTGATAAATCAACTGCTATACCTGTTGGTATTTGTGAGGATGTGCCTGTTGTGGTTGCAAACGTTACTATTTTAATGGACATTGTTATTCTTGATATTCCGAGGACGATAGTATGTCTATTATTCTTGAAAGACCTTTTTTGAATACTGCAGGGGCTGTTATTGATTGCACCAAAGGCAATGTCACTTTTCATGTTAATGGTAATGAGCATACGGTACACTTTCCGAGGAAACAACCTCAAGTTTATAGTATCAATTCTATTGGAAAAAGTTCCATCGATTATTTTTGGAGGTTTTGAATTTCCTCTTCCCTCTTGTCAAGAAGAAATATGATATTCTTATTATAGGGTATGTGCATATCCCGTTGAGGTAACATAGTGTTATTGAAATTTCTCCGGTTCCATGTTAATCGGAATGAGTTTGTTAACAAGACTTGATCAACCTTGTTAGTGGATTCCTTTTGATGATCATGAGACGGATGAAACTAGAAGGCACAACCTTCTGTACCCTCTTTATACTTTCTGTTATTTAGTTGAAATAAAGTAAAAATAGTATTTTTCTGTCCGTTTCCTGACTTATCCGTGCAATATAAAAATATCCCGAAAAATAAAAGTCCTCAGAATGCCATGCCAATTTAATATGATTTTTTCGGGAATATTTGAGGATTTATGGTGCAAAAATCACCGCGGGGGGAGCTGCCACCTGGCCACGAGGGTGGAGGGCGCGCCCCCCTGCCTCGTGGGCCCACGGTGGCCCTCCTCCACTTATTCCTGCACCCATCCTCTTCTTCTTCCTCCCACAAACACGAATATCTGGCTCAAACACGAGTTCCAGCCCCCGTTGCTGTGATTTTTGATCTCTTTGCTCAAAGCACCTCTCACAAAACTGCTTGGGGAGATTGTTCCTTGGTATGTGACTCCTCCATTCGTCCAATTAGTTTTTGTTCTAGTGCTTTATTCATTGCAAATATGTGCTAAATAGGTGACCATGTTCTTGAGCTTGCATGTCAAATTTATATGGTTCCAAGTAGTTCTAATGCATGATATATCCTCTAGGCACTTGTAGGAGTAGTTGCTATCAATTTTATTGAAGTTGGTTCACTTTTGGTTGAAGTTACTAAAAATTTCAGATTATTTCAGAAAATAATGAAGAGACTTTTGAGGGGCTCGTCGAGCCAAAGCTCGAAGGAGAAAAAATGAAGAAGCACAGAGGCCCAAATATAATTTGCCTCGTACCGCGGAGGTCCGGCCGTGTGAATGGCCTTCCGATGACTTCTTGAGGAGAGCCGGGATTTATGAGGATTTTTATCTATTAATTGAGAATGCCGACCTCACCGACTTCCTCGGCGACCAACGTCATCAGTATCTCTTACTCACAAATACTTTTGTGCAAAAATTCTACTATTTTCCTAAGGAATCACCTCCTTCCGTAGAATTTCATTTATATGATGTTGTTAAGAAGATGCCTTTAGCTGAATTTTGGAAGGTTTGCAAAATACCCTATGAGGGTACCTTAGATGAACCACATCGTAATGAAGTGGAGGCATTTATTAACACTATCACTGTGGGAGAAACCAGGAAGGTTTCTGATGCAAGAATCACTAGCATACATTTTCCTGTTTTACGCTACTTTGCCTTATTTGCTACTCGTTGCTTGATTGGTCGTGAATTGTGGGAACCTTAGTGTTCCTGATATTATCATTTTGTCCCATGGGTTATACCTCGATAACTCCGTTAGTATGGGCGGAATTATTGCTAAACGGTTAAGTTTGAACCGTACTAAAGGCCCCATCTTTGGAGGTATTTATGCTTCGCGCCTAGCTGCACATTTTAACATACCTATTAGGCTTTATGAGAAAGAAGAAAAGTTGTTTCCTAGTGCCTATTTAGATTATAAAAGTATGCTAGCGCATGACTTTATTGTTAAGGGCAAGGAAGGGGAGCTTAAATATAAATTGTACTTTGATAAACATCACCCTGAGACTATTACTTTGCCTGCTCCTTCTTTGTTTAACTTGTTTGAAGGTCTTTATCTCGTTCCGTGTGCGGCCGTTCAAGCCTATCGGAATCCTGCACCAGCCCCGGAGCCGGAACCACAATACGAGCCTCCACGCCAGTCTGTTTATTCTTGGGATCCGGAGGTGGCTGCCAGCCAGTGGCAGTCAGAGTCCTCTTCATCACAGTACGACCCCAGCTACACCTACGGGTATCCGCCAGGCCATCCCTGGCAATGAACCAACTTAGGCCAAAAGCCTAAGCTTGGGGGAGTACGTATTTCCCACCGACATTACATTTATGTTCACACACACCCATTGCTAGATGTCGGTGCTCATACTCTTTCACTGTAATATCCATGCTTGTTTATTTTCTTTTTCCTACTTTCTTCTTGTATGTTTGTTAAACTTTAAGAAAACAACAAAAAAAATAGTGTAGCTTCTAGTTAGTTTACTTTTCTTGCTGTAGTAGTAGTAATTAAAAAGAAAACCCAAAAATATTTCCTGTTCTTCTTTTGCTTGGGAGCTTTCCCGTGTAAATAGTTTTTATTTTATTTTCTTTTCTTTGGGGGTCGATAGGAGAAGACCATGATTAAATTGTTTAAGTGGCTCTTATATGCATTATTGTTGATTTAACTAAGCGCCCATATTGCCTTGTCTTCTCCTACTTATTGAGTGCTCGCAGATTCTAGCTTAGTCCAATGCACGTGCACTCTTATTATTATTCACGTCGTTCGGACGTGCAAGTGAAAGGAAATTATGATGATATATGATGGACTGACTGAGATGGGAAAAGCTGGTATGAACTCGACCTCTCTTGTTTTTGTAAAGATGATGAGTTCATCGTTCTTGATTCAGCTTATTATGAGTAAACATGTTTGCAATGACAATTAGAGATCATAGTTGCTTATGCCATGATTGATTAGCTATGAGTTATAATGGTTTACCTTGCGTGCCAACATGCTATATATTGAGATGGTTATGATGTGGTATGATGGGGTGGTATCCTCCTTTGAATGATTTAAGTGACTTGACTTGGCACATGTTCACACATGTAGTTGAAACAAATCAACATAGCCTTCACGATATTTATGTTCATGGTGGATTATATCCTACTCATGCTTGCATCCAATTTTTATTAATTTTAATGCATGTTCATGACTGTTGTTGCTCTCTAGTTGGTCGCTTCCAGTCTTTTGCTAGCCTTCACATGTACTAAGCGGGAATACTGCTTGTGCATCCAATCCCTTAAACCCCAAAGTTATTCCATATGAGTCCACTATACCTTCCTATATGCGGTATCTACCTTCCGTTCCAAGTAAATTTGTATGTGCCAAACTCTAAACCTTCAAATAAAAATTCTGCTTTGTATGCTCGAATAGCTCATGTATCAACTAGGGCTGCCCTTATCTTCCATGTTAGGCGGGTTATTCTCAAGAGGAGTGGACTCTGCTCCTCACTCACGAGAACATGGCTGGTCACCGGGATGCCCAGTCCCATGCTTTATGCAAACTAAATCAAAAATAATTGCAAACAAAACTCCCCCTGGGACCTGATGTATGTCGGAGGCACTCGTTGTTTCGAGCAAGCCGCGTATTAATGCTTGTTGGTGGTGGGGGAGTATAAACTTTACCATTCTGTTTGGGAACCGCCTATAATGTGTGTAGCATGGAAGATATCGCCATCTCTTAGTTGTTATGTTGACAATTAAAGTATACCGCTCAAAATATTATTTATCTATTTTTCAAAACCGAGCTCTGACACCTCTACAAATCCCTGCTTCCCACTGTGAAGGGCCTATCTATTTACTTTTATGTTGAGTCATCACCCTCTTATTAAAAAGCATTAGCTGGAGAGCGCAGTTGTCATTTGCATTCATTACTATTAATTTATATTGGGTATGACTGGATCTCTTTTACCATGAATTACAATGTCTAGTCAGTCCTTGATCTTTAAAGGTGCTCTGCATTTATGTTTTGTGGTCTCAGAAAGGGCTAGCGAGATACCATCTTGTTATATCATATTATGATTGTTTTGAGAAAGTGTTGTCCTCCGAGATTTATTATTATGGCTCGCTAGTTGATTATGCCATTGATATGAGTAAATATGAGACCTGGGAATTATTGCAAATGTGGTTAGTTATAATCTTTGCTGAAAACTTGAATGCTGGCTTGACATATCTACAACAACAAGAGCAAACCGAGTTTGTAAAAGTTTTTCTTTTTCTCTTTAAATTTGTCAACTGAATTGCTTGAGGAAAAGCAAGGGTTTAAGCTTGGGGGAGTTGATACGTCTCCGTCGTATCTACTTTTCCAAACACTTTTGCCCTTGTTTTGGACTCTAACTTGTATGATTTGAATGGAACTAACCCCGACTGACGCTGTTTTCAGCAGAATTGCTAATGACCCACAAGTATAGGGGATCTATCGTAGTCCTTTCGATAAGTAAGAGTGTCGAACCCAACGAGGAGCGGAAGGAAATGATAAGCGGTTTTCAGCAAGGTATTCTCTACAAGTACTGAAATAAGTGATAACAGATAGTTTTGTGATAAGATAAATTGTAACGAGCAACAAGTAACAAGAGTAAATAAAAGTGCAGCAAGGTGGCCCAATCCGTTTTGTAGCAAAGGACAATCCTGGACAAACTCTTATAATAGGAAAAGCGCTCCCGAGGACACATGGGAATATCGTCAAGCCAGTTTTCATCACGTTTATATGGTTCGCGTTCGGTACTTTGATAATTTGATATGTGGGTGGACCGGTGCTTGGGTGCTGTTCTTACTTGAACAAGCATCCCACTTATGATTAACCTCTATTGCAAGCATCCACAACTACAACAAAAGTATTAAGGTAAACCTAACCATAGCATGAAACATATGGATCCAAATCAGCCACTTACGAAGCAACGCATAAACTAGGGTTTAAGCTTCATCACTCTAGCAACCCATCATCTACTTATTACTTCCCAATGCCTTCCTCTAGGCCCAAATAATGGTGAAGTGTTATGTAGTCGACGTTCACATAACACCACTAGAGGCTAGACAACATACATCTCATCAAAATATTGAACGAATACCAAGACTTCTCCCTTGTCCTCAGGAACAAACGTAACTACTCACAAAGCATATTCATGTTCATAATCAGAGGGGTAATAATATGCATAAAGGATCTGAACATATGATCTTCCACCAAATAAACCAACTAGCATCAACTACAAGGAGTAATCAACACTACTAGCAACCTACTAGCACCAATCCCGGACTTGGAGACAAGAATTCGATACAAGAGATGAACTAGGGTTTGGAGATGAGATGGTGCTGGTGAAGATGTTGATGGAGATTGCCCTCTCCCGATGAGAGGAGCGTTGGTGATGATGATGCCGATGATTTCCCCTCCGGAGGGAAGTGTCCCAATGAGCAGCTCTGCCGGAGCCCTAGATTGGTTCCGCCAAGGTTCCGCCTCGTGGCGTGAGTTTCGTCCCGAAAGGTTGCTTCCTATTTTTTCTCATCGAAAGACTTCATATATGAGAAGATGGGCGTCGGAGAGCCACGGGGGCCCACGAGGTGGGGCGCGCCCTAGGCGCCCCACCCACGTGAGGAGGGTGTGGGCCCCCTGGCCTTCATCTTTGGCGACGATTTTTCTTTATTTATTTTAAGATATTCCATGGAGTTTCAGGACTTTTGGAGTTGTGCAGAATAGGTCTCTAATATTTGCTCCTTTTCCAGCCCAGAATTCCAGCTGCCGGCATTCTCCCTCTTCATGTAAACCTTATAAAATAAGAGAGAATATGCATAAGTATTGTGACATAATGTGTAATAACAGCCCATAATGCAATAAATCTCGATATAAAAGCATGATGCAAAATGGACGTATCAATTGCCATGATGTTGTTTTATGTGCAGAAAACAAAAGTTCTCGGAATGACCTGAAACTCCACGGAAGATCTTAGAAAAAATAATAAAAAATCCTCGCCAAAGATGAAGACCAGGGGGCCCACACCCTGTCCACGAGGGTGGGGGCGCCCCCCCTACCTCGTGAGCCCCCTAGAGACCCTCCGACGCCAACTCCAACTCTATATATTTGCTTTCGGAGAGAAAAAACTAGGGAGAAGAAATCATCATGTTTTACGATACGGAGCCGCGCCAAGCCCAAAACCTCTCGGGAGGGCTGATCTCGAGTCCGCTCAGGGGCTCCGGAGAGGGGATTCGTCGTCGTCATCATCAACCATCCTCCATCACCAATTTCATGATGCTCACCGTCGTGCCTGAGTAATTACATCGTAGGCTTGCTGGACGGTGATGGGTTGGATGAGATCTATCATGTGATCGAGTTAGTTTTGTTGGGGTTTGATCCCTAGTATCCACTATGTTCTGAGATTAATGTTGCTATGACTTCGCTATGCTTAATGCTTGTCACTAGAGCCCGAGTGCCATGATTTCAAATCTGAACCTATTATGTTTTCATGAATATATGTGTGCTCTTGATCCTATCTTGCAAGTCTATGGTCACCTATTATGTGTTATGATCCGACAACCTCAAGTGACAATAATCGGGATACTTCTCGGTGATGACCATAGTTTGAGGAGTTCATGTATTCACTATGTGCTAATTCTTTGTTCGGTTCTCTATTAAAAGGAGGCCTTAATATCCCTTAGTTTCCATTAGGACCCCGCTGCCACGGGACGGTAGGACAAAAGATGTCATGCAAGTTCTATTCCATAAGCACGTATGACTATATTCAGAATACATGCCTACATTACATTGATGAATTGGAGCTAGTTCTGTGTCACCCTATGTTATGACTGTTACATGATGAACCGCATCCGGCATAATTATCCATCACCGATCCAATGCATATGAGCTTTCCATCACTAGTGCAGAACCGGGCAATAGCACTGGTTCGTAAGGCCCTTTAGTGCCGGTACCATAACCGGCACTAAAGTATGGGCACTAAAGCCCCCCCCCCTTTAGTACCGGTTCAGCACGAACCGGTGCTAAAGGGCAACACGTGGCACGAGCCAGCTCGGGGCTCGAGCCCTTTAGTACCGGTTGGTAACACCAACCGGTACTATAAGGTTTGGGATTTTTTTTAGTTTTATGATTTCTTTTTCATTTAATTTTGTGTTTC
Source organism: Aegilops bicornis (assembly GCA_021605145.1). Classification (NCBI taxonomy): domain Eukaryota; kingdom Viridiplantae; phylum Streptophyta; class Magnoliopsida; order Poales; family Poaceae; genus Aegilops; species Aegilops bicornis. The sequence goes on from CM038669.1 coordinate 51,645,058, forward strand.
CATTTTAATTCTTTTTTGTTTGCTGGTATTTTACGATACTACACATTGTACACGTTATGCATATATATATATAGAATTTCTAGTAGAACCAATCATGCATATATATATATCATCAATGTCTCACAAACCACCATATTAATTAATTCACACATACACACATGTATAGCTATATACAATTTCTCCTACATATGCATGTTGCCTTGAGCCAAAGTGGCATTAGCCTAATTGGTGCCTTCGGAGCACGATGACAATCGGAAGTGGTTCATGGGGGCGGTAGCAGGTAATAGTATTCTCCCTTTGGATTTATGACCTGGTCGAGAAAAAATCCTGCTATTTCCTCTTGAAGTGCTTCTACGCGCTCCGTTTCTAGGAGCTTGTCCCGCACCTCTATGAACTGTTAAGAAGGAGATCAATATGCATGTGTATTAGTTGTGTGACTAGATATCGATAATGGTGTAAAAATTGTGAATAGTGTTCTGACAAGCGTATCCATTCCTGTCTTTGAGATCTGCTCCTTCCGGACGCGATCATGCGAATGTTCTCGCAAACGCAGAATGCACACAGATCAGTCCCTCGCTACCGCTTGTGGCCTTTACAAGAATGGAATTTGATCAGATAATAATTAATCAAGCATGATAATTAAAGAGATGGCAGCTAGCTAGCTAGCTAGTACTACTTAATTACTTACCTTGGGTGAAACCATTTAAGCTTTTTTTTCCATTCGCCTTTCGTGACGCTGATGAACCTTGCCCAAGCCCTGCCCGCCGACAAAGAAAATGAATAAAGGGGTTATTAAATAGTTCATATCATGAAATGACGAACTAAATAGGCCGAGATATATAGTTAATAATGATTGAAATTACCTGTTGACTATCCCAAACAAGATGTTATAGTCAGTATTTGCTTTGAGTGGTGAGTCCAGTATTTCAACTGTTCTGACATCAACTTTAATGATACACAAGATCCAGTGAAATCTGCATGCACACATGTTTGCATGTCTTAATTAAGCGGGCATATGTAAGCAAAAACATGTAGCTAGCTAGTAGGCAAAAACAGAGAATTTGTAGTACAAGACAGTGTGACTCACTTTGGAAGTTGTAAGGAAGTAGTATATCTTCATTGTATTTGAGGTGCTTCAAGAACTCTAGCATGTTGTCCTCACGGCCTTTTCATGATGTGGATTTATTAGCCATATGTATTCATTAACGGTGTTTGGGTCAATGAACCCAATGCCAAAGCGCCCACCTTTTCTCATTTCATACATCTTCATCCTGCATAATACCACAGAAAAGAATATAGTGAGGATAATTACAGGTAATGATTGATCAAAAGGATCACTACTGCTAGCTTGAGACTTAAATTACAGAAAGAAATCACTTACAGACAATAGCAACTGACGATAGATTTGTCGAGTGCGTCTTGATTGTATAACTGAAATAGTTCAGAATACTCAACGGACAGAGCTTTCTCATGGAAGTAATGCTCCTCCTTGACATTCACCATGAGAGAAAATCGATTGGAAATATGCTTGGTCTTGCTATGTTGAACCGGATTCTCAGCGATCTTGATAGCACTTTCATTGTCACACCAAAGAGGCACTTTGTCACATTTGACACCATAATCCATCAAAGTTTGCCTCGTCCATAATAATTGAGAACAACAACTTCCGGTGGCAATGTACTCGGCTTCGGCCATAGAGAGAGATATACAATTTTGCTTCTTTGAAGACCAACTTACCAACGATCTCCCTAGGAATTGACATGATCCGGAAGTGGACTTGCGATCAACCTTGTCTCCGGCCCAATCCGAATCCGAGTATCCCATTAACTCAAAAGATGATCCTGGGATACCAAAGGCCCAAGTTTGGGGTATCAACCAAATATCAAAGGATTCTTTTCACTGCCGAAAAGTGGCTCTCCTTGGGAGATGATTGAAATCTTGCACACATACACACACTCAACATAATATCTGGCCTAGATGCACAAAGGTAAAGCAAGGAACCGATCATAGAGCGATATACCTTATGATCCACTTCTTTACCATTGGGATCAAGATGAAGTTGACCATTTGTGGGCATGGGTGTCTTCCTTGGCTTGACATCTTGCATTTTGAACCTCTTGAGCATGTCTTGGATATAACGTGATTGGTTGATGAAGGTTCCTCCTCTCAATTGCTTCACTTGAAAACCGAGGAAGAACTACAACTCGCCCATCATGCTCATGGAAAATTCCTTAGTCATAAGATTCCCAAACTCAACGTTAATAGCATGGTTAGTGGAACCAAAGATAATATCATCAACATATATTTGGCAGACAAACAACTCTCCTTTTACCCTCTTCATGAAGAGAGTGGAATCTATTACCCCAATCTGGAACCCCTTCTCGCTTAGGAAAACCGTAAGGTGATCATACCAAGCACGAGGTGCCTGTTTGAGTCCGTAGAGTGCCTTATGGAGTTCATAAACGTGAGAGGGGTGATCGGGGTCTTCGAAATCGGGAGGTTGCTTGACATACACCGGCTCCTTAAGAGGACCATTAAGAAATGCACTCTTCACATCCATTTGATATAATTTAAATTCATGATGAAAGGCATAAGCAAGAAAGATGCGAATGGATTCGAGACGGGCAACGGGGGCAAAAGTTTCACCAAAGTCCAAACCTTCAACTTGGGTGAAACCTTGTGGCACTAACCTTGCCTTGTTCCTTATTACTTGGCCATGTTCATCTTGTTTGTTCTTGAAAATCCACTTTGTCCCAATGACATTATGATATTCCTTGGGTCTTTCCACAAGGGTCCACACTTTGTTGCGGGTGAAGTTGTTGAGTTCTTCATGCATGGCATCAATCCAATCCGGATCGTCAAGTGCATCTTCCACCTTAAGGGGCTCAACACAAGAGACAAATGAGTGATGTTCAAAAAAGTTTGCCAAACGTCTACGAGTAGTTACCCCCTTTTTGATGCTTCCGTAAATGTTCTCGGTGAGGTGTTGAAGATGCTTTAGCTTGGCGGCCACTTTTTGCTCTTTGAGGTCAAGCTCTTCTTCACTTGGTTTTGGACTTGATGAAGAAGCTTGCCCTTGGGATTGTTTTAGCCTTGGAGACACTCTTCTCTTTGCAACCACAAGTTCTTGCTCATTAGGAAGTGACGAAGACAAATACACTTGCGGTTGGGGTTGATCTTGATCTTGATCATGACCTTGAGCTTGATCTTGAGCCTCAACGATTGGTTCTTCACTATTTGGAAGAGTTTGCTCTTGATCTTGCTCAGGAATATGAGGGACTTGATCTTGTTCTTGGATAGGTTCATGATCTCTCGAAGCATCTTGTACAAGTGGTGTCAGTGATGACTTCCCTTGTGGAGACTCCACAAGAGGGGCTCTTACCTCCTTCTTCTTCTACTTGGACATGGGGTGTTTCTTGTGGAAGAATGTGGCCTATCCCCATTGTCCTTATAGCTTGTGAAGGAGCCTCATCACATACAACACTAGGACAATTTGCTCAAGACGGAGCCATTATCATCATCAAACTCCACATTTACCGTTTCCTCAATGCACCCAGTGGATTTATTGAGAACTCGGTAAGCATGAGAGTTTGATGCATATCCAACAAATATGCCCTCATAAGTTCTAGACTCAAATTTAGCTAACCGTGATTTCTTGTTTAAAATGAAACACTTACAACCGAATACCCGAAAGTATTTGACGTTAGGCTTTCTCCCGATTAGGATCTCTTCTTGATCTTGCAAAGATAAAGCCGGTTTGAAGCATGGCAAGCGGTGTTGATGGCTTCGGCCCAAAGCTTGTATGGAGATTTGTACTCATCAAGCATGGCCCTAGCCATCTCAATAAGAGTCCAATTCTTCCTCTCCTCAACACCATTTTGTTGGGGGAGTATATGGTGCGGCATATTGGTGCTTTATCCCCTCTTCACTCAAGAATTCATCCATTGTATAGTTCTTGAACTCGGTGCCATTGTCACTTCGAATTGCCTTGATCTCACAGTTAGGTTGACGTTGAGCTTCTTTGGCAATGTTGATGAAGGTTTCTTGAGTTTCATCTTTGGTCTTGAGGAAGAACACCCAAGTATATCTTGTGAAGTCATCAACAATGACAAGGCAATACCTCCTCCCTCCCAGACTATCATATGTTGGAGGCCCAAACAGATCCAAATGAATAAGCTCAAGGGGCCTCAAGGTGGTGATGACAGTCTTCACTTTATGAGCTTTTTCATGAAGCTTTCCGGTAATGCAAGCACTACAAGGACGATCTTTGGCAAAAGACACATTGGTTAGTCCAAGGATGTGCTCCCCCTTTAAGAGAGCTTGTAAATTTCTCATACCCACGTGGGCTAGCCTACAGTGCCATAGCCACCTCATGTCGGCCTTGGCCATTAGGCATGTTGCAAGATGAGTTCTCTATTTTGAGAAATCAACCACGTAAAGGTTGTCTTCAACATGCCCAACAAAGACCACTTTGAGATTGCTTCTCTTAAAGACGGTCACATGGAATTTACCAAAATGTGAATCATATCCGGCACGAGCCAATTGAATAGTTGAAAGTGAATTGTAGTGAAGGGATTGGACAAGCATGACATTTGAAAGTGACGAATCATTAGAGATTACCACCTTGACCAAACCCAATACCTTGCCCTTGCTATTGTCACCAAAAGAGATGTTCGAAGAGTCCTTGAGTGAATCAACGAACTCCAAAAGCATCTCCCTTTCTCCGGTCATATGATTGGTGCAACCACTATCGATCACCCATTGAGTTCCACCGGAGACATAGTCCTACAAGAATCAAGCTTTGGTTATAGGTACCCATTTTGCAATGGGTCCTGGTGAGTTAGCAACAAGGGTCTTGGGGACCCAGATGGTCCAAGCATAATCATCATAGTTAGTCCCAACAAATTTTGCAAAGGTATAGCCATCATCTCCTCTCATGAGGACATAAGATGGATTGTTCTTGCCGGCAAAATTCTTGAGAGTGGCCTTGTCCCTAGTGATCTTGCCACTCCCAACACCCTACTTTTCCTTCTCCTTCTTCTTGTGCCTTTTGGGGAAGGGAAGGAGTCGGACCGATCTTCTTCTTGTTGTTCTTCTTCTTTTTCTTACCATTCTTAGATGTGGGATCAAACCCAACTCCCTCCTTGGCAACACACTCCTTTTGGTTGCTCAAGAGGTCGTTTAGGTTTTTCTCCCCTTGGATGCATGATACAAGCCCTTTCTCAATTTGGGCCTTCAACTTCTTATTCTCCTCTTTAAGGGAGGCACAATCATGAATAAAGTTAGCCGTACAAGCATCATCATTTAAATCTATATGAGATACAGAAGTGAGAGCTTTAATGGTTGTCGCTTTTAGTTGGGCATAAGACTCGGTGAGGGCAATGAGGTCACCTTTGACAACCTTGGAACTAATCTCAAGGAACTCATGCTCCTCAACAAGTCTTGTATGGTCAACTAGAAGCTTTTCAACTCTAACATTAAGAGCATATTTGTTCTCAAGAGCAAGTTGCAAAGCATCATTGGTTGTAACAAAGTCAATTTGATGAGCAGATAAGGCTTCCTCAAGTGATGCTCTCATGACACTCTCTTCATTAAGTTCGTGCTCGAGGAGATCAACTCTCTCTTTTTCCTCTATAAGGAGGTTTTCAACGTTCTCAATAAAGTCATCGCGTTCGGCAAGTGACTTAAGGAGATCGCCAAAACGATCACGAGCTTCACCATCAAGAGTTTTCATGAAACCCATTAAGGATTCCTCATCATTATCCACGCCCTCCTCACACTCATCCTCCACTATCTCACATGAGACATTGGGAGTGTAGTTGTCGGGTTTCTTGGATTTGGACTTAGTGTTTACCTCTTTGGCCATGAGGCACCGATGAGTGAACGGCTTGTCCTCATTTGGAGAGTCGAAGAGGCCGGTGGTGGAGGAGGAGGTAGTGGCATGCATGGCAAAGGCGGCCGTTCCCACTTGATCATCATCACCGTCATCTTCGTCTCCAGACATGTATTCTTCATGAACAAGTGCCTTGTCATCCTTCCTCTTTGCAAACTTGGTGAACTTCTTCTTCTTAAGCACAAGCTTCTCGGACATTTCTTCACGTCTCTCATACGGACAATCATGAACAAAGTGTCTTGGGCTATCATAATTGTAGCATTTCCTTCACCCAAAGGATCTTCCTTCAAGATTTTTTTCCTTTGTTTGCCATGGTCCTGGAGTACTTCTTGACTAAGAGAGCCAAATCTTCTGCAAAATCATTTGCCGGGCACGAGGTGTCATTGTCCTCCTCACATATCTCTTCACTCACTTCTTCCTCCCTTGAGGGTTGGCTTATCACTTTCTTGGCCTTCAAAGCAAGATTGGAGTTCTTGGTTGCTTGAGCTATTGCAAATGTTTTCTTGGACTTGGTTTCCAAAAGAACATGGGTAGAGAAAGTGGAGACAACTTGAGCCGCGGTCAACTTGTGATAGTCCGGACGTTGATGAACCATCATGACCATGGTATGTTCCGTGAGAACCATAGCATCTACGAACTTGTCCTTGATGAAATCATCATTTGCCCAAGTGCACCCAAAGGTTCTCAAGTTGAGCACAGGGACTTCAACCTTCGGTAAACCTCTTCTGCGGACTCACCCTCATTCCTCACAAAGAGTTTGACTTCTTGCTTGAGCAAAGCTAACCGAGATCTTCGAATTGGTTCATCTCCTTCAAGAGCCTCCTCAAGGCAATCCCAAATTTCCTTTGCGGTTTTGAGAAGATCAATGGAGTCACTATAGTCTTCAGTCACAGTTGTGCGAAGCATGTTGTGTGCGGTTGCATTGAGTTGGTCATCAACCGTTTCCCTTGGAGTGAGATTCATTGGGTCCTTGGGGTTGAATCCATTGACCACAATCCACCACAATTGAGTTGAAGCACTGCGCATGTGAGACTCCATATCTAGCTTCCACTTAGCAAACACATTAGCTTTCAAAGGGGGCGGAGGCCCAACATGATTAATGCGAGGATGCTGCAAAGGTTGAGGAGAGTAAAAGGGTTCCACGACATTGTATTTGGGGACTTGAGTACGAGCCAGAGAAGCAAGAGGTTCCCTCGAGTCCTCCGCATCATTAACAACATTTGGATCAAACGAGTTTGATGCGGAGGTTGATGGCTTCAAGCGAGCATCAATTTCCTCCTTGACCGAGGACCGAACTTCTTTCAACATAGAGGCTTTGAGGTCCGCAAACATTGAAAGAATATCCGCCGTGGTCAAAGGGGCACCCGGGTCAGGAGGAGCGGTGGGAGCAACGACCGGGGCACCAAGTGCCTCGTTTGCGGCGGGGGGTAGGTTTTGACCATTCCCTTCAACAGGTGCGTCACCTCCCTCATTCCCTAGATCGACCATATCCTCTAAGGTTGTAAAACCTTATATTAGAGCACGAGGCTCTGATACCAATTGAAAGGATTGATACGGTCGACTAGAGGAGGGTGAATAGGAGCCTACAAATTTTAATCTTTCTTGTCGTTTTTAAGGCTTAGCGGATAAATAGAGTTCACTAGATATGCAACTAGGTGAATGCAACCTATATGACAAACAAGCTCCAAGAGAAATATGCTAGGTAACAAACTAAATAGCACACCAACAAGCATAAAACAACAAAGTAAGGTGTGGGAAAGGATTAGCCACAAGTGAGACGAGGACGCGGATTTTATCCCGAAGTTCACTCTTCCTTGGGGAAGAGCTACTCTCTGTTTGGAGCGGTGCCAGAGCCAAAGCTTGCGGAACGCCACCGAAGGCTCACCGTAATCTCCTTCGAGTCACCCCCAACGGATGAGCCTCGAATCACTCGGGGTTGATCTTGAAGGCGACCACCACACCTTTACAAACTTCTCCGGAGCACACCACAAGCAAGGAAGCTTCCGAAGGAACCTCTAGCCGCCTAGGAGCCCAAGCTCCAAGAGTAAGAAGTCAATGGGGGAGATATGTTGCGGGGAATGCGATTTGGTTTGGTCAAGTTGTAGATCGGGTCTTGCTCTCCCAATCCCCAAAGTTTCAACAAGTTTGGGTGGAGGGATTGAGAGTATTGAGCAAAATGGGGTGTAGCAATGGTGGAGCTCAACAAGACATTAGGATTAGAGGTTGGTGGTGGAAGAAGGGCATATATAGAGTGTTCTTGACCGGTGGGGATTTCTGCCCGTTGGACCCCGTGCGCACGGGCTAACTCAGCCCCGTGCGCACGGGGTACTCAGAGACTTTCACACCACCCCGTGCGCACGGGGGTCAAAAGACCCCGTGCGCACGGGGTACTCAAAGAGTTTACATGGTACCCCGTGCGCATGAGGGTCAAAAGACCCCGTGTGCACGGGGTACTCAGAGAGTTGACAAGAAGACTGCGAACGGGGTCAAAAGACCCGGCGCACGGGGTACCCAAAGAACTTTCTGTAAGCGATCTGAGTACCACATCACACACACTAGATTCTTTAAGTGGTCGGAGTGGGAAGGATAAGAGAGTAAGGTTTGGCAATGGCATTCCCACATGACTTTCATCCACACAGACCCTTCTTAATAGTGCGGTCTTTCCTACGACTCGAAGCAAACCAAAACTAAAAACCTTCAAAGCGTCAAAAGACCATGCCTTTGCCCTTTTTGAAATGGGGGGTCGCACATCTCCGTTGTGGGCACTTAGAACCAATATCCCGAGATAAACTTTAGCAACCGATATTAGTTCAACTAACCAGATTGTCATCACACCAAAATATAGCATAAGTGCCACTTGCACTTTCACTTGCGCACTAAGCTGAGTAGGGAGTGTTGGATTGACGAGGAAGCGGGCACATCAGGGAACCAGTCCGAGAATAATCAGTGGTCCTCTATCTGGCATATCAAAGTTCCATCAAAACTTGGGTTTTTATTTGGAGACTAGCAAGACAATCCTTCCCATGCTATGTTCTGCTGCACCACCGTAACATGGCTACAACTGAAACTTGTGCTCTTTGTGGAGCTCGGGACACTTGGAGACATGCCCTACTTTCCTGCCCTATGGCAGGTAGTGTATGGGTTCTAGCGCCGGATCATATACTGGAGCAAATGAGTGAGCACATATAGGATAGTGCAAAGGACTGGATCTTTGCCTTACATAAAATCATGTCCCAAGACGATTTTGTGCGAGTGGTTGTAACTCTATGGGCAATCTGGGGAGCGAGATGGAAGGCCATTCATGAAAACATCTTCCAAGCACCAGCGACAGTTCATGGGCTCATCAACTCTTACATCATGGAGCTGCAAGAGATAAACGTAAAACCTTCACCTGTTGTTGCTAGCACAGCTCCACAACGCAGGTCACTCTGGATCCCGCCGGCTACAGGTTATTCGAAGTTCAACGCTGACGCCACTGTTTCTAGGCACAATTTTGGTTCCATTGGCGTCATTGCTAGGGATCAGGGAGGTACTTTCTTGGGTGCTTCAGCACTAGTTTTCAGATTCATATCGGACCCACCCACACTAGAAGCCCTTGCTATACGGGAGGCTTTGGCTTTGGCCAATGATATATATATTCAAAATATACAGGTGGCTTCCGATTGCAAAGTAGTGGTGGCGACATCCAAAAGTGTAGCTTGGCTTGCTATGGTGCAATAGTTCACGAGATTAGAGATATGTTTGGTTCTTTCACTTCATGTAATATAGTCTATGAAAGTAGGAGCTCAAATTTTGAAGCTCACAATTTAGCGAAGCATGCACTCACCCTGGGAGGTGGCCGCCATGTTTGGTTAGGCCATCCGGGAAATCTTTTGTCCGTCCCTGTAAACATTGTGACGAACTAATAAAACTTCGTGGAATTGTCTAAAAAAAATATATAAGTAGTGTGGTTGCTCTACCTGCCGGGTTTAGTCTCTTTGATGTCCAGATCTACAGCGTCTTGACTGCCCATTCTGTCCATGGTGCCGAGGTGTTGTCATGCAAGGACATGAGGCTCACGTGAGGCTGGTCCCTGAGTAATATGTGGCATGTTGATGTTGTGGAGTGGCGCCTACTGGAAATATTCCTTAGAGAAAATTACGGATATGATTATATGGAAGAACTTGACGAATGATGTTTTGCTGAACGACACATGCATGATAGCTAATCCAACCACCTACCGATGTTTAGACTTGTCCATGAATGGTATGATATGGCATGTCATCCAAATTTAACAAAAAGGTAATTTTCTGGTAATGCAGAGGAAATCATGATATGATTATACGGAAGAACTTCACGGATGATGTTTTGCTGAATGACACTTGCATGATAGCTAATCCAACCGCCTACTATGGTCTGATATGGCATGTCGTGCAAATTTCAGCTGGCGAGCGTTGTCCGCAGTAGTGCTCATGCATGATTATATTTCCATGTACCCGCGAGTTATTAAGTATAGCCCTTCAGGTAAATCTTGATACACATTGGTAAGTACGTGGCTTATTATTGGAACTCCTTTATGTGTGATGGTTATTCTAATGGTTCCTAGTGTGATGTGGAGACACATATTGTTAGACTAGCATACTACTCGATATATGGCCATGTTCCCATGTCACAGGTAGAGAGTACGGATTGGCACATCTATTTTGTATGAGAATGCCCTAACGTACATGGGCAAAGCTAGCCCAAGATAGGTGGTGGTGCACCGAAGTCATCGTGGTGCATATTACTTGTGTTAGGATGGTGCGTAAGCTTGTTTTTAGGCTAATTGCTATGAAAATTTGTTTGGAACCTGATGCCGGCGCATCCCTGGATGATTATAGCTCCACCCCTACTTACGGACGAAAGAACTTTAGTCTACAATACCCAGATTAACGGTGATATAGAACTTGTACTGCTGCCGCCTTGCTAGCTAAGAGAGGTCCAGCCCACTAGACAAACTAACGAATTCAACCAATAATCATGCTCCAACCAAGTCATGGAAGGTTGTCAAATGAAACTCTAGATCTAGCAAACTTGATGACTGCAGAGAAAGAAGTAAAAGGACATCGTAGAGTCTTCTTGGAAGCTGAGGATTACGGACATAATAATAGAAAACAGTGACTAGGTGCATATCAACCACAACAACTATTGTACTGCCATGATGTTTGATGAGTAGATCGGAAGTTTCTTCCACCAAATAAAAAAAAACCACAACAACTATCAAACTATCATGTGCAGTGTTCCTCGGCTACCTATGGACACATGTCTCGAGCATGACTGGCCACAAGAAGCGAGCAACACACTCTGAACTACATTATATCACCGGAGAAGGGAAAACAAAGTTTCTCGTGTTGCTACATTCCTTGATGCCTCCCAAACATAGAATTATTTGCGCTGCTACACAATGGTTGCCCAATTTCACATCCATTACCAAAGAAATTATATATTAACTTTGCATATATGATTGGTATGCATGGTATATGGATATGTAATGTATCTCTTCTTTGCAAAGGTCCTAGTGAAATTTTTCTTGGTTACTGAAGCAACTATCTTTGCCTCCAACTGCCGCTCCTTTTAAGAAAGAGAAAGGGCATCACCTTTAATTGGATATAGTTGAATGCAACAACCACGCAATAGGTGCAGAAATTAAAGTATCTCACGACTGATTTAACATGGACCTTCATTATGCTTGAAGCACCTACGGACCAACTGTTTTGAGACCCATATAAATATCTCTCATTGCCAGAAGGGCTCCAAATATTAGCCTAGTGAGCTAGGCAGGTCACATCAACGTGGGAAGTCCATCTGAACCGGGATGTTGGACCTTTGTTTTTGCTATTGAATAGTTAGTGATTTCTTGTTTTATCTGAATTAAGGATTTCTTGTTCTGAGTTTTTCATATTTGGGAAACACAACCACTCACATACACGCGCACACATCTTACCCTTATAAGCACCTCCGAGAGACTCTCTCGACAAATAGCATATCTTTGTTGCGCAAATGAATAATGAATGTCATGAGCAGCATTTATTAAATGAATCCAATGCCAATCTGTCTAGAGTAAAAACTTTTGCTAAATTAAAACAAATGAAATTTGCTAGAAGATACCCCGCTTTGCCCAACGGAATTTTCAAGATAAAAAATGTCGTGAAATAGTAGAAAAAACTAATACATTATACATGTGAGGAAAAACAATGATAAGGAGGAAAACCATTATATGCATTCACAAAATGTAATGCCTATAAAAATGACTAAACTTTAAATCCTATTTAATGGAAATCTCCGCTGTGTGGAAGGACGGGGAAAGGACCATATTGTACTCCTACACGGGTGACGAAATATTCATCATGGTTACCTGTAAAAATAAAGTTTCATTTTAAGAAGCATTGGAAAGCAGCTAGTTATGTAGCCAGTGAACAAAATTAAGAAGTAACCGAATGCAAGGTTAGCTTCATGCAAAGTTGAGTGAAATAAACATTTGGCATATTCTAGTGAGTGGAACGTTATCTAAAATGCTTACTAGCTTCAGTACACCCCCCTTCAAAAAATTTAAAGGTAAAATTGTCTGTTAAATTAATTGCTAATCACAATTAAAGGTGTAATCGTACATCAATTGAGAGCATCCTTCCGAGAAAAAGTGAGAATTCCCGCAAGGCCGCGATGGCCTCGGGGCTGGCTAGCTTTCCTGGTCGATTAATGGAGCTTAGGGTTTTCAAGGTGGATAAGGATCGAAGCATCATCCGTGTGTGCGTGTGTGTGCTATCAAAGAAAGAAAGGAGGTCATGGTGTGTTCTTACCAAGTGACCCCTTAGTCGCCCAGGCAACGACTCCTTTAGAGAGCTCATCTGGAAGGGAGGATGAAGACGTCATCATCTGGAAGAGAGATCACCTTTAGCGACCCCTCTGTCCACACGAGCGAGGTCGAGACATGGTCACACCTAGTAATTTCGATGCCATGTGTGTGAGAGCCTGACTTAATAGGGATGATAGAATACTCATATCACCAAGAAATTCCTTTTCCGGGATCACATTCGAGAAGAACTCCAAAGTCAAGCATGCTCAGCTTGGAGCAATTTCAGGATGGATGACCGACTCGGAAGTTTGTTCCGAACTCTAAAGTTAAGTGTGCTCGGCTTTGAGCAATCTTCGAATGTGTGACCGACTAGGAAGTTTGTCCTAGGTGCGCACGAGTAAGGACAAAGTGTGCGGGAAAGACGAATGGTGATCTATGGGGTCAGTCTAGATCCCGTCAGGAGTAAAGGCCAGTAACCGGCGGGTGTGTCCTGAGCATTACAATGTGTAGTGAGAACAAAATGCATAGGAAAGACTAGTGGTGATTTGTGGGGTCAGTTTAGATCTCGACAGGAGTAACGACCAGTAACTGGCGGGTTTGTATGGTGTGTTACAATGCGTACATACAATTAGCTTAAACCTTGACCATCATGCCATTTTAGTTGAAGGGTTATTTTTTTATCTTCACCATTGATTCAATTAGAGGGGTATACCGAAATAGAAGTAATAAACTAATATTTGAACAACTCTAACAGTAAGGCAGACATACCTAACCTACGTATGCCTTGGAGTGACTACAAATTGTTTCCAAATAAAGAAATCAGTTCATGAAGCTTCAGATTAAACTATTAAAACATTTTATTTTCTTTATTTTGATTCTAAATGGAGGTTATATAAACAAAAATCAAGCCTATAAACCTGAAGGTTCCCGGGAGACTACCCACTTAAAGGTTGCCTGCAAAATCTGAAGTTTTTTTTTACAAAGTACGTACGTAGACACACATATATACGTATATACACTTATCCCTATAGACGCACATATGCACACCCTATTCCTACAAAGTGCAACGAGAACTTTGCAAATTCAATGGTAAAAATACACAAGTACACAACAGCTCAAGTCCTCATGCAAAAAAATAGCTCCTGAGCATAGCTAATTATATTTTCCCCATCTCCAGTTCATTCTAAGGCTGCAAACAAATATTATAGAAATGTTAGAAAATTCACACATGAAAGTAATAAAGATGAATATTATCAGTAGTCACCTGAGATCTTCCTCGGCTCCTACTCTCCTTATGGTCCCTCTTTGTCCAGAGACAAACTATTTATCATGAAAAGTTGTTTTATGAATCTAAACAATCAGATAGGGTTAGAATATTGTAATGGAACTTCAGTAGATTGACATCACACACATGACACACGACTGTAGAATATTCAGCCATGTCAAGCAACCCAAGGAAACATGAATAATGGAGGAGGAAGAAACTGAACACCAGGCCGTGAATCAAAGAAAAATATACGGAAATTGAGAAGAATTCATGAAGGAGTGATCCTGGTGGAACAAGCTGGCCCATGAAGGCAGCCCCGGCAGCAATGGAACAACGCTGACCCATGGCAGCAATGGCGGCAAGAATAGGCCACGTGGAGGCAGCGACAGCGGCAATAGGATGTTTCATAGCATAGAATGCCATGCATAGGACACGGCCCATTAAACCTTTTCACCCTGCGCTTGCTCGTTGCCCGCCTCTGCTCGCTCCCTATGTTGTTTATGTTTCTGCTGTCTTTGTCTCAAGGTAAGAACAACATAATTTTTTTGTCAATTCGAAAAAGTTCATGCATTTGAAAAGGTTTGCCAATTTGAAAATGCTTGTAGATTTAAAAAAAATCAAAAAAGAGATAAAAAACAAAAGGAATGAACAAAAAATAAAATGAAAATGAAAAAATGAAAGAAAAAGAATAAAAGAACAAACCCCGTCCTAGAAAACCCAAAAGAAAACTGCCCAAAAAAACCAGGGAAACACTCTAGAAGGTTCTCAAAGCCGATGCGAAAAATAAAACCTACACGGGTCGGCTGACGTAGGAACTAGCATAAGGGATGTGTGAAGGATTTGTACGGTTAACGCCTTAACCAGCGCGGAATAGGATTTGGTGAGCGAAAGTCCCTTCATGACCTACCACGATAATTAGGTGGGCTAATACAAGACCAACTATGCCAATACATGGGTTACCACCAACCACCAGAAAAGTTCTTGAATTTGAAAAAAGTTCATCAAATGGGAAAAAGTTTGCGAAATTACTAAAAAACTCACAAAATAAAAGAAACACAAAATTGAAAAAACAAAGTTCACAAAATTATTAAAAGGTTCCTAAAGTGGAAAAAGGATCCAAATTTCGAAAAAGGCCGGGAATTAAAATAAATAAAAAATAAATGATAAGATAAAAATAAAAATGGAAAAACCCAAAAACCAAACAAGACCAAGATAAACTATATGGGCCGGCCCATTTGCTAGCGAGGGGGGAATCGGGTGTGGGTGTGAGTTAACAGAATAGCTTGTAACTGTGCCTTAAGCGCCAAACAGGAAATGCAGAGAAAACACAACAACAACATCTTCCGTACAACAATGACAGAAATTAGAATTTTGTGGCCTCACAGAAGCCAGGAAAAATCAGATAGTGGGGTGGTCCTTTTTTTAGATGCTAGAGAGCTTTTATTTAGATATATAATAGATATGATATGTATCTTCTCCGTCAACGTCCAAGGTGATGTTTTCCTATATTTTATCCTAAATGTCACAACAAATCGTAGTGAAACTTTACAGGTTAAGCGTAACTCGATCTACTAATACATTGTATAGAATTGATTTTTGCATATATATTTTCGTACAGTGAAATATATTAAACAATGGAGGGTATAGTACACTCGAGCTCAAAATGTCCACTTTCCTCAAGCAATAGCAGCGTCTTTAGCTAAACCTGGTCCAATGTATCAACCCTGCAGCCAATATGCCCAGAGATCAGCATGTATGATTTATGAACGTGATTGTGATCAATGGACCTACTAATTCAGACCTCAGTGGAGGAAGAAAATATTGCCAAGCAGAAAGGATCAAAGGACTCAAATGTTAACTTGGCGAGTTAACGGAACACACATAGTCACCCGCCAAAAAAAAAGAAAAAAGGAGCGCACATAGAATTAAGTGTGGAACAACGTTGCCAGAGATGTATTGGTTGTTGAATTACTTTGTGCTTGAGCAACTACGCAATTAGAACTTCTGCCGGTAGCTCGTTGTATTCTCTTTCTATCCCCAGCCTAGCATGGCCTTAGTGTCGACTTCGGTAACATGCTCACTGAAGCTGCAGAAGATGAACACAAGAACGGAAATTGGAGATCTAGCTGCAACGGTCACTTTGTTGCGCATTATTCCTCAGATGAGTGCCCAAAGCGCCGCAGGAATGAGAAGCAAGGAACACAATACCATCGGTCGATAGAGATATACAGTCACAGCAGATGTACGTATTGCTGCATTCCTCGATGCCTCCCAAGCTTAGACCTGAAAATGTGTACTTCTACTACACAGTGGTTGCCAAGTTTCACATCCATTACCGAAGAAAGTCTAGATTATCTCTGCATATATTGTTGGTATGCATGGTATCTGCATATGTATCTATGTCTTCTTTGCCCAAGTTCATGGTGAGGTTTCTCTCGGTTATTGAAGCAACTATCTTTTCTTCTAGCTGTTGCTCCTTTTAATAAAGGGAAACATCACCGTCTTTAATTGGATCTATGCAACTACCATGGAATAACAAATGTGCCTCAAGACCGATGTACTGCTTTGGTCAGTATGGTTATATTGACTTTTGACGTGCAGTTCAATTAATTTGGTTTGTTTAGACTTACTGAAAAAAGCGTACTGGATGAATAGATCAGAAGTCCCGGTGTAGTGCTTCCTTAATATGCTTCCATGCATGGTTCATTATTATATCCTGGAATTACATCCTATGATTTCTTATAAATCGGTTTAGTTCACCACTTCTGCACCCCTCTAAACACATCAACGGTTTAGATTACCCAATACCCCTTCATAATAAAGAGCAAGGTGGTCTTTTAAGTAAGTCGCGAGAGATCGTATAAGAATTGCACCTCGCGATTGGGCCGGCCCATTAACTCATGTCCCTCCTACCACGTTCAATTTAAGTGATGTAAAAATACTGAGAAAAAGATAAGCTCATGAGGGCTAGAACTCAAGACCTCCCACTTAAAAGGCAAGTGTTGCAAACCACTTCCTCCCGCCAGTATTCATGGTATTTTGTAGCGCCAAAATATATAAGAAAACAAAGGAGCGTTAATATGTATGAAATATTTTCTTAAAAAATCGAATCTTTTATTTCAAAAAAAATATGTGAACAATTTTGAAATGCCGAATAATTTTGTCATTATGAACGAAATTTTAGCAAATATGTTTTGAATTTGGACAAATTTTTGAAACATGAACAATTTCTGAACATCTTCCGAAACATGTTGTGGTTTTATTTTTTCGGTGTTTGTCTGTCTTGTTTTCCTTCTAATTTTTATTTTTATTTTTTTCATTTTCTTTTCAATATTAGAATCATCAACCTTTTTCTTAAATCCGTGAATTTTTCAAATTCATGAATATTTTCTTAAATTCACGAACTTTGTTTTCAAATCCGTGAACTTTTTTCTCAATTCATGAACCCTTTTTAAATTTTATAAACATTTGTTAAAGCTTGCAATATTTTTTCAAATTCATGAAATTTTGTTTTTAAATTGATGAATTTATTTAAATCCGCGAACGATTAGGTTGGCCCAACAGGAACCGGACGGGAGCGATGTCGTTACCTAGTTGAACCAAGGCTGAGCATATTTTATTTTATTTTTCTATTTTTGTCGTTTTCTTTTTTTCATTAATTTATTTTTATATTTTTTGAAATTTATTATTCTTTTTGAAACCTGTTAAAAATTGAATTTTTTTTGGGAATGCCATAAAATGTTGATGTTTTCAAATATTGTTTCAGTTATGAAAACTATTAGGGAATTTGAAAAAAATGTTCCTCTTTTCGAAATTTTTTGTTCACAAATTTAACAAATGTTTGCGTTTCAAAGATTTGATAATTTTTTTTAGAAAAGTATGTGGTTTGCAATTTGTGTACAACATCAATTGTTGAGAATTTGTTCACAATTTTGGAGAAAGCGTCTAAGTTTATAATATTTTTGTATACAATTTAAATTTCTAAAATTGTTCCCAAATTTCAATAAATTGTTTGGATATAAGAAAAGGTTCATGTTGGTTGATGATGACGGAAATTCCAAATAACATAGGCATTCAAATTAAACACAACTACATGGTCACGGATGCACCCGTCTCGAACTACATGCTCACGGATGCAGCCGTCTCGCCTAGTCTAGCACACTCCTAAAGTTAGTATTTTTTGGACTATGAATAAATGACACCAACATTTGCCAGTGTGTGGACATGCCCAAGGCAGTCCCCAACGCAAAATTTGAACGAGTTCAGATACCCAAACACACGTTGTGTCACGTGCGGGCAGTATTTTAGGGGTTTTCAATGGGAAGACCATAGAAAATGCATATAATATTAGAAAGCAATAAACCTATCATGCATGCCTTCCGTGGAGATGCCAATGTGTGGAATTCTTTTGGCTCTATTTGGTTAATGTGAAAAAATTGGTTTGAGACTTACACTGCCGACATAACCGATCAGTCCCGATTGAACATTGTGTAGGTCTTGTCGTGCAGGAAATGACACCAACTTTTGCCAGCGTCTGGGCATGCCCGTTGAGGGCCTCCATGCCAAATTTCAAATGATTTGGTCATCAAATGCATGTTGCGTCACGTGCAGGTAGTATTTTTGGATTTTTTTCACTTGAAAAACTCTACAAATGCATATAATGTCAAAAATCAAGGAACATGCCTTCCATGGTGATGCCTGTGTGAGGGATTTTTTGTGGCTCCATTTGGTTAATGTGAAGAAAAAGCTGGTCCAAGACTTACCCTACCAGCAGACACGAACGATCCCGATCAAACATGGTGTAGGTCCTGTCGTGCATTAAATGACACCAATTTTGCCAGCGCGTGGGCATGCCCATGGATGGCCTCAATGCAAAATTTGAACAAATTCGGATACCAAACATACGTTGCGTCATATGCGGCAATATTTTAGGGCTTTTTCATGGGGCAAACCATAGAAAATGTATACAATGTAAGAAAGCAATGAAACTTGGCATGCATGCTTTCCATGGTGATACCAGTGTGTGGAAATAAATTGATTCCAGTTTATGGACATGAAAAAAACTGCTTCGAGACTTGTCGTACCAGCAAACCTAAACGAACCCGGTTGAACATGATGTAGCTTCTATCGTGCATGAAATGGCACCAAATGTTGCCAGTGTATGGGCATGCCCAAGGTAGTCCCCCACGCAAAACTTGAATGAATTTGTACACCAAGTGCATGTTGCGTCACGTATGGGCAGTATTTTAGTGTTTTTCAGTGAGAAAATGTGAGAAAGCAAAAAACTTGGCATGCATGCCTTCCATGGTGATGCCAGTGTGTGGAATTTTTTGTCTCCATTTGGTTCTTGTGGCCCAGACTAGCCACCACACTCCAGCTAAGTCGGTCTGATCTCGTCATTGTCGCTCCGGTCTAACCGACGCTACTCCTCGAAGAAATCCATCTTTGGACGGTGCTCATGTTCTAGTAGGGGCTTCGTCCCGTTATGCTTCGTTGTTTATGTCTTGTTGTATGGTAGCAAAGTCCAATATATATTGGAAGAAAATTATGATGTCATTTATAAGTAAAACGTTGATGGAAGCATACATCAATCAGAAAGTTGGCCACTGAAACAAATTTCAACATCATTGGAAGCACATGCTCATTTTGTTTGAAGCAGATGTATTTGTTGGTTGCACATGTATGATACACCATCTTACTAATTTTGTATCGAACATGTCTCTATTTTCCTTCCTGCCCAAAAGAATGAAGCTTCGGTTACACAATAACCAAGAGGTGTAGGTTCTCATGAAACATTTATGCTTCCTACACAGTTCAACAAAGTTCCGGTTAGACACTAATCATGCTTCAAACAACAACACATTAGGATTCCTATGCGCCCAAACAATGAATCTCTTACACACTAATCATGTATGCTTCCACCATTGCTGTGTGCTGCTTCAAGGGATTACATGTTGTCTACAACCCAATGTTTCAGTATAAATGTCCTAGTTTCAATTGAGAATATATACACTTGTTTTTTTAGTTGAGAATATATACATATGGTGCGGATTTTGGAGTACCTTTATTTTGGAAGCATATTTTTCTGAATAATATGTTTCCATTCCATGTGCTTCTATCGGAAGAAAAAATGTTTCCATGACGTTTGAGTTGCTAAGAAAAACATCCAGAAGCAATTGATTTTCTTTATTTGTTTATTTATCGGAAGCACATCTATCCCATAGAAAAACTCGAAAGAAAATATGTAATTTGTGGGAAGCATTATTTTTGTGTTTGTTTGTTGGAAGCAGTCACAACCTACCAAAACAATTAGCGTAATTTCTGGGACCAGTTATTAGTTTGCTACTAGAAGCACAAAATTAATTATCGATGCCTCGATGGAGAGACTAGAGGGAGGAGATGCTATATACTCCCTCCATCCCAAAATAAATGTCTCAACTTTATACTAGAGCTAGTACAAAGTTGTACTAAGGTTGAGACACTTATTTTGGGACGGAGGAAGTATGTGGGAGTGATTACTAGAAGCACTGATTTAGGAAGGAAAAATTCAGCGCCTAACCATTGTATCAGATCGTACGAACAACACAATGTTAATCCAGCGGCCACCCAGACGAAGGTACTAATAGTGCAGTCATACCAGAATTTGTCACAACCGCTAAGTTGATCTTCTGGTACCGCGGTACATACGATTGCCGGAGGTCTCTAGTTTGATGTTGCCTGTTGCATATTTTTTGAACACTTACATAAGAGAAAAAAAGTGTAATTGGGTCGGCCCATGATGAGAGGGCGAGTTGACGTATTTCATAGACGATTCATCATACATATGAAAATGAGTAGTACTATTGTTAAAAGTCCATATTGCCCTTTATACGTTTTATAAGGGGGGGGGGGGGGGGTGCACCGAAGTGGGTCTCTTAGTTCAAACCTATGTTCCTGAATAAGGGTTAACTATTTGTATTGTTACCACAGTGAACAAGACTTTTGAAAAGTAATTTTTATCAAAAATGCTAGACTTACGGACTCTTACAGGCTAATACGAGCTCTTTCCTTAATTAAACTGCCCCTTGATTTTCAGCTGGGGTGGGGCCGCTCATCCTGATTTGAACCCAATTAAAAAAACCCACCTCAGCCAATCCATGAACCCCATAAAATTGTTGCCCGTGTGTATAGCATTGCCCAATTTTTATTTGCCAGCATTGTCACCAGAAGTGACCCTGCCATTTTAGGTCCCATTTGTCCCAAACAAAATGAGTGGCAAATGAAAATGATATCTTCTGCTGTGGGAAGTGTTCTTCGGATACGCATATTATGTACACAAGGAAAAGCAATAAAATAATGGTTAATGGTGATATCTCAAAAAATGGGAAACTTTGCATGCTGATAGCTAGTATGAATACGATCACCCATCTCGAGAATAAAAGAGAATATGACCACAGCCAAAAGTACACTGTTAATAAGAACATTGGGATTTGGGAGGACAGCCAATGATGAGTTTCAGATTAAAATTTAAGACCAGCGGAGGCAGAGTTTTTTACTCAAAACCATCATACTTGAGGCTAGGATAACAACTTGGTACCACATTTAAAGCAGGGCACAAGAAACCATCATATTTACGCCTAACATATAACAGAGAACACTGATTGTCTGATTTAATCGTGAAAACAGCGGAACCGACAAGTTGGTCCCACTTGTCGGGCTGACATGGCAAAGACGAAGCACGAAAAAAATTGAACAGCTTAAGTGGCAGATGAGATGTGGACCCCCTGTCATTGACTACATGATCATGTTCTTCCCATCTTTAACTTATTGTCCATTACCTGTTCGGGACGCAGCTTCAGTGCCTTAAAGGCATACGCGCTTTGGAGTTCTTGACATGTGGGCCAGCCACCTGTCGGACCCACATGTCATAGGCACAAAGGCATGTGCCTTAAGGCACCAAGCGCAGTCCCTGTTCGATGTATTGCCGTGGAAGGAGAGCAGCCTGACCCGCCGCCGTGGTTGGGCGAGCTACAATCTGGGAGCAGCGATGGCGATGATGACTTGGAGCTTCACGGCGGCGAATCCACGGCCTTGAATTCCGATCGACCATGGGCGCTGGTTCGCCCCGCCCAGCACACATCAAGGCCCAGCTGACGCCGTCATGGGCGCCACCAAGTACCCTGCGACATAGGGGGCGAAGACGCACGCGTTCCCATGGATGCCCTGCGATGTTTGTGTCAGCGGCGGCGGCGTCGTGCCGAGCTGCTCCGCCAGCCACCGACGAACCGCCCCTCGGCTCGCCGTTGCTGCGGCACGTGCGTCGGGCCGTTATTACGGGCGGCGCTTAGCAGCGGTGACGCCGACAAGCGCCCTGCTGAGCACGAGCAGTCCGAGACCACCGTCGCCTCCACAACCCCAGAAGAACACCATGGGCGCCGCCCGAGCTACTCCCTGCCGCGGCTGCATGCATCGGCTCCATGGCGCACACCGCGCGGCCCGCCTCGCTCAGCGGACGATACAGGCTCGCTTGGTCGTGGCTGCGGTAGAAGGCTAGCACCAAGCCAGTCTACCCGAGAGCACGGCACCCGGCGGCAAGCGGCGACATTTCCAAGCGTCGCCCATAGCATGTTTGTTGAAATGCAAGAGAAAATGGAGGAAGAAGTAAAAAAAAATTGCAAAAGAAAAAAACCTTGAGTCATTGACAGGTGGGACCCTTATCCAACTCAGCAGATTATCCACACAAGCACGCCACGTCAGCCCAACAGGTGGGCCCAACTTGTCAGTTTTGCTGTTTTTCTCGAGCTTATGGGACAATCAGTGCTCTGTGTTAGTCGTTAGGATTGCACATTCGGGAGGGGGGGGGGGGGGAGGGAGGGAGGGGGGTTGTTCTGAGAATGAGAACAGCGATCTCCCAGTCAGCTACCTCATGTCAGTCTTCACTGCATGGAGCAATGCTGGAGGAAATGCCTTCACTGAACAATTAACAGATACTCCATCCGTAAAGAAACATAAGAGCGTTTAGATTACTAAAATAGTGATCTAAACGCTTTTATATTTATTTACAGAGGGAGTAGTCCGCTGCGGCGTTTGTTAAGCTAGAACAATTAAAGAGCATCCAGGACCTATGGAAGATAATTTCATGATTCCGTTCCAACTACAAATGCGGCAGATTAGCACATGCAACTCGATCTATTGTGTAACATCTGACATAATTATTAGCTTACCATTTATTTTAAAAGCATATTTACAATCTTTGATCGTTGGTAGTACACGTCGTGAGTCGTGGGTCCATCCGCAGTACTCCCTTCGCTTAGAAAAGTATAAATAGGTTCTAGTCAGTTGGCTATAAGATGTTCCACATCTGCAAAATCTTAACTGGAGGAGAGAGAAAGTAGAAGTGAGATGGGCGCCGGCGCTTCGTCAATCGCTAGCGATAACACAAGCTCCGATGGAATCGAGCCAACATGCAGCCCGCACAATGACTAAAGGCAAGCGCCAGCCAATCAGTTCTTCTGCATCTTTCTTGATGCAAGCATTAAATACTATAGCTAATCTACAGCCAGTTTATTATATAAGCAGGCTATATGGCTGACCTGGCAGTGCTATAGAGCCGGCAGCCGGCTCTTCTATTAGCTTTGCTCTTAAGTGTGTAAGTCATCTTACGTTGTGCATCGCGATCAAGGCGAAGAGAAAAACGAGAAAACTTAATATCTTTTTGCTAACTAATAGCATTACATGCAATGAACTAACCAATGCATGTCATGTTTGATAGTCTCAAGTGATTGAAAGCATGCACGGCCCACATCTCTTATTGGTTGATATGTCACAAAATAAGAAACGAGGAGGGAGTAATGTATCGTGCCTAAATGTTTTGAAATTATTTGGTTTTCGTAAGGTGACTTCCACAAGACGGAAGGAGTAATATGATCGAATTGTTTCATGGATGCAGTGAATCATCAAGGCCAGGACGCATCCACATGTACTGCATGCAGCAATAACTAGCAGATGAAGGGAGAAGGAGTCAGAGAGTTCCGCCAGAGAGAGCCGAGAGAGGGCGGCTAGCACGGCAGCTGGCAGGACGTTTTTTTCTTTCTTTTGATGAGGACGGCCGCTGGCAACACATGATAGCGTGAGCTCAGGAAGGAAGTGGGCCAGAGATTGGTCTATCTCTCTTGTGCGGGAATTATTTAAACGAAAGAAACCATCTGTTTGTTAAAAAAATTATTTACAGTACCATAAAAACTAACGGTGGTTTCTCAAAAAACTATGAAATAAAACTTTCGATGATTTCAATTAAAGATTGTGATCCCTCCGTCTCAAATTAATTATCTTAAATTTGTCTGTCTTAAATATATATGTATTTAGAGATGTTTTAGTGGTAGATATATCTGTATCTAGACAAATTGAAGACACAAGTAATTTGGGACAGAGGTAATAGTAGATAGCAAATACAGTGGCAGCAGTAGAGAGTCACCAAACAAGCGTCCTGAAGCACGACAGAAGACAGAGCGCAAGCAACGGACGTTTCACAACACTGAATAACGGGAGATTCAAGGAGTCGGATGGGTCTGTCCTGTGTTTCCGCATTCCGTAATGCCTCCCAAATTTAGACTTGAAATGTGTACCACTACTACACAATATTTGCGATGTTCGACATCCATTCCCAAAGAAATTCTGAATGTCTTTGCATGTATGGTCTGTATGCATGGTACATGGACACTCTTCTTTGCCAATTCCTTCACGTTTCGCTTGGTTGCTGAAGCAACTCTCTTTGGCTCCAGCCGTAGCTGCTCCTTTTAAGAAAGAGCGAGGGCATCATCTCTAATTGGATCTACTTCAATGCAACAACCATGTATGGATGCAGAAATAATGTGCCCAAGACCGGTGGACTAATTTACCAGGCAACTACATTATGTTTGAAGCACTTTTGGACCCATCATTTGGGCCAAAAATCACCTAACCGAATGGGATCGAAATTCTAGCCTAGTAGCTAGGCAAGCCTCATCAAGGTGGGAAGTCCATCAGGATAGATTGGACTTCTTTTTTATTGCACTTAATGGTCAATGAGACTATGTTGTGAATCACGGCGCATTATTATTACAAAAGTATAATACTCCCTCCCTCCGGGATTACTTGTCATAGAAATGGATGTATCTAAACATATTTTATTTCTAAATACATCTGCAAGACCACAACAAGTAAGTCGGGACGGTGGGTTTACAATTAAGTGCTGATTTCTAGAAACTCGGATCTTCATAGTGAATCACAGCAAGAATTACAAAAGTATGTATATGACTATGTGAATGTTTGTGAGAATTACCGAGTGTTTTGCATGTGACCTCACTTATCAGATACTAAAGGCCATTATTTGAAGCCATCAAAAACTTTAATGAGTGATATTGTCTTGGTTGATTTTTGAGTGTTTATTTTATTGTTTTATTGAGTGTTCCGGTAAGAGTATAACTGACAGAAGTTCCTATAGCTATCGTCTTCCAATCCTCTGGCCCAAACTCCTCCCAATGATCATGACATGTGGGAAAACCCTAAAAATATTTATTGCAAATTATTTTGGCCAGAAATATTTAAGCCTTCTTTGTTTCCCCAAACCCTAAATTAGAGGTTTTAACTACAAGTATTTGTTTTGCAAAACAATGATTTATTAAAGAGTATATATGAGGTGTACTGTGTAAGACCACTATATTCATCAAAAATAATAATTTGAAAAGAATTTGAGTGCCCTTGAAAGCTGATTTTATAAATGCGAGAATTGTAATTAAATAAGGAATTATATTTTATTGTTTACTAAAATTCTGAGGAAAAATATGAGATACTTGTTTGATCAACTAAGATCAACATACTTGAGTTTAACCACATGGTCATGAATGTCATCTTGCACAAAACAACATCAAACAACTTCTGCAAATTCTTAGGGTTCAATTTTTTGCTACATTTGAAACTCCTGCTAAATTACCCAAAATTTTATCACATACTCACCTGTTACCCTCCTTATCCCAGCTTCATTGAGCAGAGCCTTGTGGAGGTAGGGTAAAAACCCATCAAACACTTTACACTAGTACATAATTGGGCTTTGATAGATGGGCCGCCGGCGGTTGCTAGTACCATCTGAAAGCTTATGTCAATAATACTCAGCATAACGGAGGCAGTTTTGACGTGTTTCGAATGCTGTGTTACAACAACTTCAAATGCCTGATACACCGCAGGCGGTTTCATTATTCAACACTTGCAATAAGTTTGCAGTAAAGTTTATGTTTTCATCCACCCCCATTTATTTTTTAAGATCAAGTCTATATTCATAATTCTAAAATAGTCATGGGAAGGAAAAATGAAAGTAAGGTTCAAATAAACATAGGCATACATCATTTATTTACGCAAAGCTTTTTGTCCCATAACAAATAGGCATATATCATATACATGTGCATTTACACACTTCACATCTTCAGTTTTATCCTCTATGTTGAGTCGAACACCTAAAATAAGAGGGTATCCCAAAAAGCAACATCACCAATAGTTTTATCCTCTATGGTGAGTCGGACACCCTTGAGGCTTCATATTTTCTTCAAATATTTTAGTGCAGTGCAATGAGAAAAAACACCTGCAAAAAGTATATTTCAAGTTAGATCTGCTTGAGTTTTAATACTGTCGTGGATATAATCCTTATAATACTAGGGGGTGTGAATATAGAGGTAAATTTATCTACCGATCACTACGGATGCGTGTGCGCACAAGGGATTATATAGGTTAGTGCCCTCTTTGGTGGAGGTAATACCGTACTCCTATGAGGTGTTCATGTTCTTGGTGTAGGTTACAGTGAGTGAGTGTTCAACCCTCAGCCCCGCGTCCTCCTCCTGGCTTATGTAGTGGGTGCTGGGATGGGTGTCATAACGGGGTGGTATTAATGCTATTGATGACCACATGTATGATCGACTACTCGTGGCTATTACTGCTTGTAACTGCCTTATTTAACTAGATTATATCACAGTTGGGTAACGGTGGTAATGAATGCCTCGTGGGGATCACACTATCCTAGGACACGGCCGACTATACATTTCTTCCTAGTGACCAACAAACAGGTCTCATCCGTTAGGGGGCTCAGGATCCGGCTTTAGGCACTTGGCCTCCTCGCGAGTATCACCCCTCATATCCGACGCCTTGGGCTGCAGTACCAATGGGCTTGGTGTATAGCCCCTTGGCCCATTGTCTTCTAGACCTTTTTCTTGATTGGCTTGGCCCCTAGGCTGGGTCGTAGGTTTACTTGGGACTGGCCCTTAGGTATAACCCTGACAGTAGCCCTAAGTCTGCCGAGGTCTCGTTGCTTTGAAACCATTGCACATCATCAGGAAGGATTCCTATTGTTTGATGGACTCATTATGCTGCTGGTTGGTCAGCTGAGAGACCTCGGCGGACTCTTTTGATCATACCTCCTGGAGGTGAAGGGCGAGCAATCTGGAGAAAACTTGGTGATGCCCATTAGCAATCTCTGCGGGAGAGGATGGCTTATGGACCGACTGTGGGTGCATCATCAAATTCTGAGTGGTAATCTGAGATGCACGGGCTTGATATGATCAAGTTTCCCCAGTCTATATCCTTCATAAGGAACGTTGGTCAAACACCACTCTTGCGAAGCTAGTTTGCGCAGCCAGGCATTCGATTTTTCCTGGAGAAAGTACAACTCGTGCCTCGAGGGATGCCCTGGGTGCTCCTTCCTTTGCATAGAGCAGATCTGTGATAAGTGTTGTTTCACTCGGTTTTCCTCGAATCCTTCGCAGTCATATTTTCGTCGTGATGTATGCATGGATTTTTTTGACTCGGGATTGACCCTGATAGTTGAATAAGCGAATTCCACGAGCCGACTGAATACTTCTTCCAACTGGAAGGTGAATCGTCAAATGTCATTATTGTGAATGTTTTTGAGTTATCACTTCAAAGTCTTTTGTGTGTTGTCTGACCTCCTGTGTGTCTCGTTTGTGAGAGTGGACTCCTCGGCTTCTGTGATTCAACGGAGAAGAAATTCGGGTATCGCTTCGTGTGCTTAGTGGGTTTTAAATGTTGGTCGTCTAGGATTCTGCGCACGTGCTTGACGTTTTGGCTTCCCTTTTTGATGTGTGTCGCATTGGATTTTCATGACGGTTCCCAGTCTTCCCCACTATAAATAGCAGGGACACAAGAGGGAGAGGGTTTGCACATCCTCTTCCCTCTTCCCCACGACGCCATCGAAGCAACCGCCTGTGTGCAGTTCCTCTATCCCCCATCCTTCCCTACTCCACTCATCACGAATGTCAACAATGAGAAAGCTAAGGAAGGTGAAGGCTGTGAGGTCTTCGGCTGTTGTCGAGATCTCCATCGCCACAACCGCAATGGTACATTCGCGGCGATCGGCTTCCAAAGACCGGCTGGCGGGCAACGAATCCTGGCGAACAAGAGCCTGCCCCACACCCTAACGAGCGGGTGACTCTCACCACCTTTTTTAACCGAGGGTTATCCCTCCCGATCCAGTTGTAACCTAGGAGTGTGTTGTTTATGCCTCCCAAACTTAAGACTATAGATGTCTGCTACTACTAGTCTACTACTACGCGGTGGTTGCCCCATTTCATATGCATTACCAAAGTTCATGGTGAGGTATCTCTTAGTTATTGAAGAAACTATATTTCCTTTTAGCTGCTCCTCCTTTTAAGAAAGAGAAAGAGCACCGTCTTTAATTAGATATAGTTCAACACAACAACCACGCAATGGATGGAGAAATTAATGTCCTTCACGACGGATGTACTGCTTTGATCTATATATTTGATTACTGTTTCCTACAGTACCCCCTCGGTTTTTATTTACTTTTCATTTATCTTTGTCCGAAATCAAACTTTACAAACTTTGACAAAATATAAAGAAAAGTATTAACATATACATGACAAAATCAATACCTTTAAATTCATCATTGAATATTTTTTACATCATATAGATTTTTTATTGTGAATGTTCATATTATTTTCTAAAAATTTCGTCAAACTTTATAAAGTTTGACTGTGGAAGTTAATATGCGGTCTAAATAAAAACACATCAAGTATGGTCTAGTACTAATGTTTTCCTTCCATGTGGACTTCAATTAATATGCTTTGTTTAGATTTACTGAAATTAATGTAATGTTTTCTTTGTATTATTCTTTGACGGTTCAAATAATTTTGGTATCTTGGAATTGCATGGTACGACATGTTTTTGAATTGCTTTAATTGACATGAACTATGTTCCTAAAATAAAAACAAAAAAATGATCCAGAACCAGGGCTTGCTTTTCTTTTCTAACTTTAATGCCATCTCCACACTATCCCATTTTACCATGTGGAGCAAGACTTTTGAAAAGCACGAAAAAATTAAGACCGTTTGTCACTAACAAATTGAAAATAAAAATAAAAACTGAATGGCAACTGCAAGGATCAGCTCACAATTGTTGTGCAAGTGTTCCTTGGAATCTTGGTTGCATGAATTTCA
Organism: Aegilops bicornis; assembly: GCA_021605145.1. Classification (NCBI taxonomy): domain Eukaryota; kingdom Viridiplantae; phylum Streptophyta; class Magnoliopsida; order Poales; family Poaceae; genus Aegilops; species Aegilops bicornis. The sequence goes on from CM038669.1 coordinate 51,674,505, forward strand.
CGAGGGCAAGCAATAACACAACTAAATGGTGATTTCTCACAAACTGGGAACTTCGTATGATGAAGCAACTATGAATATGACCACATCCAGAAGTACACTACTAACATGAACAAGAGCACGACAGCAAATAGCCAGAGTTCCAGGCTAAAAGTTAAAGACCACTAGAGACAACTGTAGGCCAAGAGGATTACAAATTTATCCTTCATCAGATGTACACAAATTTCAAAGGTAAAAACAGAAACAATGATCTCCGAGATATGGGCTTACATTATAGTGGAGCGGATGCTATAGACCCGCGGTCCGTGCGTGCTAAGTGACATATACAAAGATTTGGCAGTCGCATACCATTTTTACCTCGCCGAGCATTTGGGACTGCAGTGATAAACATTAACCAGCTGACCTTAGCGTCGACATGGGTGGCGAACGAATTTGTATGGCCGCGCTGAAATACGGTCATCGGCTCACAGGCATGCCTTGAGGGAGGACGCCATTCAACAAGTGTCCTTAGAGCCCAAAGAAGACGAGAAGCAAGAGCAACATGCATCGCACTAAATTATATCAATAGAGATATAATCATAGAATACATTAGGTATTACACCAATATAAATAAAGAATGAGTCCACAATAGTATCAAAAAGTGGTGATTTATTTGCTTATACAAACGGATCTCATGAGTTTTCTTGTTATGTTTTGTGTTGTGAAGTTTTCAATTTTTGGGTAAAGATTTGATGGACTATGGAATAAGGAATGGCAAGAGCCTAAGCTTGGGGTGCGCAAGGCCCCTGAAGGTAATATTCAAGGATAACCAAGCATCTAAGCTTGGGGATGCCCCTGATGGCATCCCCTCTTTCGTCTTCGTCTATCGGTAAATTTACTTGAGGCTATATTTTTATTCACCACATGATATGTGTTTTGCTTGGAGCGTCTTGTATGATATGAGTCTTTGCTTTTTAGTTTTCCAAAATCATCCTTGTTGTACACACCTTTTGAGAGGGACACACCTGAATCGTGAATTTATTAGAATACTCTTTGCGCTTCACTTATATCTTTTGAGCTAGGCAATTTTGCTCTAGTCGTCACTTATATCTTTTTAGAGCACGACGGTGGCTTTATTTTATAAAAATTATTGAACTCTTATGCTTCACTTAAATAATTTGGGAGACTTTCTAAACAGCATGGTAATTTGCTTTGGTTATGGATTTAGTCCTAATATGATGGGCATCGAATAGGGATATAATAAAAACTTTCATATAAAGAGCGTTAAATAATATGAGAAGTTTGATTCCTTATGATTGTTTTGATACATAAAGATGGTGATATTAGAGTCATGCTAGTGAGTAATTGTGAATCTATAGAAATACTTGTGCTAAAGTTTGTGATTCCCATAGCAGGCACGTACGGTAAACCATTATGTGATGACGTCGGAGCATGATTTTTTTATTGGTTGTCTTCCTTATGAGTGGCGGTCGGGGACAAGCGATGGTCTTTTCCTACCAATCTAACCCCCTAGGAGCATGCACGTAGTACTTTGCTTCAATGACTAATAGATTTTTGAAATAAGTATGTGAGTTCTTTATGAATAATGTTGATTCCATGGATTGTATGCACTCTCACCCTTCCACTGTTGCTAGCCTCTCTAGTACCGCGCAACTTTCGCCGGTGCAGTACACCCACACTACTAGGGAAAACCCTAGCAGTAGCGCGTGTTTAAAGCCTATCAGTAGCGCGGGGTACCGCGCTACAAGTAAGGCGCTACAGCTAAAGGTTAGCAGTAGCGTCGGTTGGACCACGCTACTGCTATATCGACTTAGTAGCAGTGCTTTCCACTATGAGCGCTACTGGTAATTAGTAGTAGCGCTTCTCCAAGCACGCGCTACTACTATTATTCTGTATTTCTTTTTTATTTCATGTTGTATTCATACACCTTTATACAAGTTTTCATACCGCAACAATTTAGAGAATGATGTTTCATCATAATGAGTTATTACATCAGTGGGAGAAAGAATCGTGGACTATTTTCAAGTGGATGTACATCCACTTTATAATAATCCGATGTTCTTTCACCCAATGATATAATAAATATCATCATCATCATCATCATCATCATCATCATCATATCATTAACAACTTATCATCATAATACTTCATTGTCATATAACACCTCCTCATGATCATCGTTTTCATCAATGAGACATTACATACAAGTTGGTCACTAGACATAATCAAAACTAGGGGTGGGCATATTAACCGAGCACCGAACTACCAAACCGAAAAAACCGGGACCGAAGCCGAAAAGACCGAAACCGAAAATTCTGATCCTTAGTTCGGTCTGCAATTTGTAAAAACCGAAATTAATTTAGGAATTTCGGTCTTGTACTTTAGTTAAACGAAGTAACCGATGAGACCGAGTGGATGTGCACATGGACAAATTTCTACGTAAAAGCCGGCCCACACAGAGCCCAACATCCCAAGCATTTGCTCCTGTATGTATACTTGCCTCCTCCAGCGGCCCATCCTACTAATCTCAGCCTCACTCCCGATCGATTCCCCACTCCTTACCCTAGCCACTATCGCGTCGTCTCTCCTTCTCCTCGCTCTGAACCCCAACGGGCGACGGTGGTGGCCTCCGGCCTACACATATCTCTTCCCTCTGATCTCCCGCCTCCTCTTTGATTGCTTGATGCTAGCATCTTTTTCTATTTCTATATGATTTGGAGCTTCTTGATAAGCTCATGAGATCCTGATGAGTTCACAGGATGGTTCTTGCTAGTAGGATCTGATTTTTCTACTCACGGGATCTACTTCTTGTGTGTGCACAAGGTTAATTTGATGATTAAGTTCAGAAGTGTGCCTGTTTTTGCTTTCATTCTCTGATATATCGGTCAATTCGGCCTTAACCGAGGACCGACCCGAAATCTCGGTCCCCCGAATGCTCGGTTAGCAGTTCTTCAGGTCACCGATCGGTCATACTTTTTCCAAAACCGAACTTGTTTAAAACCCAAAGAACCAGACCGAACGGTTCGGTTTAACCGAACGCCCAGTCCTGATCACAACTACTCATCATCATCAACTCTCATAAACATATTGTACCTCATAGGACCTACTACATTCTCTTAGGACCTACTATATTATCTTAGGTAAAATAGCATAAAACAAGATAGCCCCTGACTCTCCATTATGGAGAATGGAGATTATCATGTCTCCAATTCTTGCCTTTTATACAATGTTGCTTCCAAGAACCTCCTTACGACTGTCCATACATTTCTTCAATTCTTTGATTATCATGTGTTCACTGTTTTTAGAAATCCGGTATGGACATGTGAGATTCGTAGGACGACCTGGCTGTATGTTCAAAACATCAAGGCGACCATTCTCATACATCAAATGAGGCACACAATCCATCGGAATTTTCTGTTGAAAAACATAGTAATAACTTCGTCGTTAGCAATGTAGTTCAGTTTTAGAAGTATGCAAAAGATGCATGGATGTCGTAATAGTAAAAAATCTTACCAGGATATCTCCATGGAAGTTATGATGGTTCAACACGTGCACTAGTGGCAAGTATTCACCATAATTTGGAGGAGTTCGATACAAGGCATTGTAATTCTCAATTTCAGTATAATATGCGACCAGATGATTTTTCTCTTAATAAGTTAACTCAAAGCCATCGGTGTAGTTGGTTCTGCCTACCATCTTTCGCACACTCTTTGATGAATGAAAATAAGCTATCAATGGAAATAAGCTGTCAACTATTTTGAAATAAATAATATAAATTACTTAATAACTATGTTTGAGGAACTCACATAGCGGTAGAATTGGAAGCGTATCAACAAGAACCCAAATGTCCAAATTGTCTTGGTCGATGTCAGGATCACCAAGATACATGGTGACAAACATACCCTCTTGAAAATCATACATCTTGCAAAGTGCTTCCCAACCCGGCAACCAAAATTGGACACGCTCTCAGAATTGTATAGATTTTCCTCAAAATCCATACCATGATGGGTCCTTAGGTTAATTTTCTTTGTTTCATTCCTCTCATGATCTTCAAAACCCATGCTCTCCAAGACATAACGTCTTGCATGACATGGGATAAGCTAGTCGGTGATGGTAGCTCCTCCTTTCATTCCCGAGTGCATTACACCAAATTTTCTATCACATGGGAACGAAGGAGAAGCTACCCCCATGACAACAATTGGGATTCTTCGTCCTCTCATATATGATGGATACTCTCCCTCACTGATTCCTCTCTGACATTTGCGACCGTCGGTGATGGTCGTTACTCCTCCTTCCCCTAGTGCATAACAAAGGTCTAGCACCCGGAGAAGAAGGTGAAACGACCCCCACGAAAACAGTCGGGATTCTTCAGCCTCGACAGTCTTAAAGTCAACCCAAAATATAGTTCAATTATCTTTCTAGAAAATCCAGGCCACTCAACATTTCCTACATATTCTATCACAAGTCATGTAAAAATTCACGAAAAATTCCGGCATGACCTTTGCTAAAACAGGACATATCGAGCCTGAAATTTGCCGGAACGGAAATTAGTCAACACTCCGGCAAACCATAGGCCACTCGGAGGTGTAACCTGCAAACATGACTGGCTACTTGGGCAACCACATATCCTATTTGAGCAACACAAGATATACATGTTTTTATCTACATCATATCTTATAGGACTCATATTGACATGGATATTTGGCTGGTCTCACCTCGAGGTCGGAGGGGGTCGGTGACGGGACGACGGCGGGGATAATGGAGGGGCTCCTTAATTTCTGCAAAAGCAAAAACCCTATAAGTTATCACTAATACATCCCGAATAGTATCATACATATAACATCACTAATACAACTAAAACCCTAGCGAACGACGGGTATCGACGACGAGGATGCGGGATAGGCATCGTCGACGTCGATGCGGGAATAATTTCTTAAACTAAAAAAATAACAACAAATGTGACATGTTCAACTAGTTCTATTAATTCAACTAATTCTTACTAAAAATAAACTTACTATAAATAGAAATAAACTAGTTGTTTCTAAAAATAAACTAGTTCTTTCTAAAAATAAACTAGTTCAACTAGTTACATTAATTTTCTTACTAAAAATACATTAGTTCTATTAATTCAACTCGTTCTTATTAAAACTAAACTAGTTCAACTAGTTTATTATTTACTTACTAATTATTTTAAACACTTACTAAAAACAGTATAAAAACTACATTATACAATAGTAAAAAACTACAGTGAAAAAAAGAGATGGAGGGAGGAGGAAGGAGAGATGAGGAGGGGGAGGAGGCCGGTGGGATCGGAGGAGGGAGGCGGGGAGGATGGGAGGCGGCGGAGGAGGAGGAGGAAGGGGCGGGGTGGAGGGAGGCGGCCGGAGGAGGACGAGGAAGGGACGGCGGAGGAGGAGGAGGGAGGCGGTGGGAGGAAGGTGATCGTCTCCGTCGTATCTACTTTTCCAAACACTTTTGCCCTTGTTTTGGACTCTAACTTGTATGATTTGAATGGAACTAACCCGGACTGACGCTGTTTTCAGCAGAATTGTCATGATGTTGTTTTATGTGCAGAAAACAAAAGTTCTCGGAATGACCTGAAACTCCACGGAACATCTAAGAAAAAATAATAAAAATCCTCGCCAAAGATTAAGACGAGGGGCCCACACCCTATCCACGAGGGTGGGCGCGCCTCACCTCGTGGGCCCTCGGAGACCGTCCGACGCTAACTCCAACTCTATATATTTGCTTTCGGAGAGAAAAAAACTAGGGAGAAGAAATCATCGCGTTTTAGATTACGGAGCCGCCGCCAAGCCCTAAAACCTCTCGGGAGGGCTGATCTGGAGTCCGTTCGGGGCTCCAGAGAGGGGGATTCGTCGCCGTCGTCATCATCAACCATCCTCCATCACAAATTTCATGATGCTCACTGTTGTGCGTGAGTAATTCCATCGCAGGCTTGCTGGACGGTGATGGGTTGTATGAGATCTATTATGTAATCGAGTTAGTTTTGTTAGGGTTTGATCCCTAGTATCCACTATGTTCTGAGATTGATGTTGCTATGACTTTGCTATGCTTAATGCTTGTCACTAGGGCCCGAGTGCCATGATTTCAGATCTGAACCTATTATGTTTTCATGAATATATGTGTGTTCTTGATCCTATCTTGCAAGTCTATAGTCACCTATTATGTGTTATGATCCGACAACCCCAAGTGACAATAATCGGGATACTTCTCGGTGATGACCATAGTTTGAGGAGTTAATGTATTCACTATGTGCTAATGCTTTGTTCCGGTTCTCTATTAAAAGGAGGCCTTAATATCCCTTAGTTTCCGTTAGGACCCCGCTTCCATGAGGGTAGGACAAAAGATGTCATGCAAGTTCTTTTCCATAAGCATGTATGACTATATTCGAATACATGCCTACATTACATTGATGAATTGGAGCTAGTTCTGTGTCACCCTATGTTATGACTGTTACATGATGAACCGCATCCGGCATAATTATCCATCACCGATCCAATGCCTACGAGCTTTCCATATACTGTTCTTCGTTTATTTACTTTCCCGTTGTTACTGTTACAATCATTACAAAACACCAAAAATATTACTTTTGCTTTCATTACTCTTTTGTTACCGTTACCACTACTATCATATTACTTTGCTACTAAATACTTTGCTGCAGATATTAAGTTATCCAGGTGTGGATGAATTGACAACTTAGTTGCAAATACTTGAGAATATTCTTTGGCTCCCCTTGTGTCGAATAAATAAATTTGGGTTGAATACTCTACCCTCGAAAGCTGTTGCGATCCCCTACACTTGTGGGTTATCAAGACCAATTTCTGGCGCCGTTGCCGGGGAGCATAGCTCTATTCTTTGAGTTATTTGGGATTTATATCTGCTGGACATTATGAAGAATTTGGAAGACGCTAAGACAAAAATTTATCCCTCAACTACGAGGGGAGGTAATGAACTGCCATCTAGCTCTACACTTGATTCACCTTCTGTTATGAGTAAGCTTGCGACACCTAAACCTGCTTCTGCTATTCGTTCTGATATGTCACATGTTATTGATGATGCCACTTCTGCTATGCATGATACTTATGATGAAACTACTTCTATGATTGATACTACTATGCCCCTTGGTGTATTTCTTGATGAACAAATTTCTAGGGCTAGAGAGAAAGAAATTATTGAAACTGATAATGTTGATGAAATTGATGATGAAGATATGCCTGTTATTCCTGAGGGTTATGTTTTTGATATGGAATCTTCTGCAACTATTTTTTCCTGCAAAGATAGAAACAAACTTAAGAGGCTGTTAGTTAAATGGAGTAAAGAATCTCTTAGAGATAGAATGAAACCTGACCCTGCTTTTGCTACTTCACCTATTTGTGTTCCCGATAAGGATTATGAATTCTCTGTTGATCCCGATATAATTACTTTGGTCGAATCTGATCCTTTTTATGGCTATGAATCTGAAACTGTTGTGGCACATCTTACTAAATTAAATGATATAGCCACCCTGTTCACTAATGATGAGAGATCTCGCTACTTTTATATCCTTAAATTATTTCCGTTCTCATTAAAGGGTGATGCTAAGATATGCTTTAATTCTCTTGATCCTGGTTGTGTGCGTAGTCCCCAGGATATGATTTATTACTTCTCTGCTAAATATTTCCTTGCTCATAAGAAACAAGCTGCTTTAACGGAAATATACAACTTTGTGCAAATTGAAGAAGAGAGTCTCCCACAAGCTTGGGGGAGGCTTCTCAAGTTACTTAATGCTTTGCCTAATCATCCTCTTAAGAAAAATGAAATACTTGATATCTTTTATAATGGACTAACCGATGCTTCCAGAGATTACCTGGATAGTTGTGCTGGTTCTGTTTTCAGGGAAAGAACACGGATGAAGCTAAAATTCTATTGAATAATATGTTGATAAATGAAAATAATTGGGCACCTCATGAGCCAGCTCGAGCCAATTCTTGAGCCTATTCCTAAACCAACTCCGAAGAAGAGAGGTGTTCTATTTCTCAGTCCTAAAGATATGCAAGAGGCAAAAGAAATCTATGAAAGAAAAAGGTATTAAAGCTGAAGATATTAAGAATTTACCTCCTATTGAAGAAATACATGGTCTTAATTTCACACTTTGTTGAAGAAACACATGATGTTGATCCATTACCTATTGAAGAACCTCCAAATCTTGATATCCCGACCACGGTAGTAAGGGTAAATTCTCTCTATAGATATGATAAAGCTGAAGTCCCTCCTACTAAAATTTCCAGTCAGTGCTTGGATGAGTTTGATAACTTTATGTTTAAGCGAGAAGACTTCAATGCTTATTTTGGTAGACAATTAAAACAAAAATACCTTTATGATTAAACACTTGGGTGATTATATGGCTGATGTTAGATGTAAACTTAAACTTGTTAGCAAACATGCTTCTATGGTTACCACTCAAGTAGAACAAGTACTTAAAGCTCAAAATGATTTGCTCAATGAAATGAATAGTAATAAAAATGATTATGCTGTTAGAGTGGCTACTAGAACTGGTAGAATGACTCAGGAACCTTTGTATCCTGAAGGCCACCCTAAGAGAATTGAGCAAGATTCTCAGAGAAATAATACTGATGTGCCTAGTTCTTCTAAAAGGAAGAAAAAGAAAAATGATAGGACTTTGCAAACTTCTAGTGAACCTATTGCTGAACCACCTGAGAATCCAAATGATATATCTATTTCCGATGCTGAAACACAATCTGGTAATGAACATGAACCTAGCGAAAATAATAATGATGATGTTCATGATGATGCTCAACCTAGTAATGATAATGATGTAGAAGTTGAACCTGCTGTTGATCTTGATAACCCACAATCAAAGAATCAACGTTATGATAAGAGAGACTTTGTTGCTAGGAAACATGGTAAAGAAAGAGAACCATGGGTTCAGAAACCCATGCCTTTTCCTCCCAAACCATCCAAGAAAAAGGATGATGAGGATTTTGAGCGCTTTGCTGAAATGATTAGACCTATCTTTTTTGCGTATGCAATTAATCGATGTGCTCAAAACAAATCCTTATGCTAAGTATATGAAGGATATCATTACCAATAACAGAAAGATACTGGAAGCTGAAATTTCCACCATGCTTGCTAATTATACTTTTAAGGGTGGAATACCAAAGAAACTTGGAGATCCAGGAGTACCCACTATACCATGCTCTATTAAAAGAAATTATGTCAAAACTGCTTTATGTGATCTTGGAGACGGTGTTAGTGTTATGCCTCTCTCTTTATATCGTAGACTTGATTTGAATAAGTTGACACCTACTGAAATATCTTTGCAAATGGCTGATAAATCAACTGCTATACCTGTTGGTATTTGTGAGGATGTGCCTGTTGTGGTTGCAAACGTTACTATTTTAATGGACATTGTTATTCTTGATATTCCCGAGGACGATAGTATGTCTATTATTCTTGAAAGACCTTTTTTGAATACTGCAGGGGCTGTTATTGATTGCACCAAAGGCAATGTCACTTTTCATGTTAATGGTAATGAGCATACGGTACACTTTCCGAGGAAACAACCTCAAGTTTATAGTATCAATTCTATTGGAAAAGTTCCATCGATTATTTTTGGAGGTTTTGAATTTCCTCTTCCTACTGTCAAGAAGAAATATGATATTCTTATTATAGGGTATGTGCATATCCCCGTTGAGGTAACATAGTGTTATTCGAAATTTCTCCGGTTCCATGTTAATCGGAATGAGTTTGTTAACAAGACTTGATCAACCTTGTTAGTGGATTCCTTTTGATGATCATGAGACGGATGAAACTAGAAGGCACAACCTTCTGTACCCTCTTTATACTTTCTGTTATTTAGTTGAAATAAAGTAAAAATAGTATTTTTCTGTCTGTTTCCTGACTTATCCATGCAATATAAAAATATCCCGAAAAATAAAAGTCCTCAGAATGCCATGCCAATTTAATATGATTTTTTCGGGAATATTTGAGGATTTATGGTGCAAAAATCACCGCAGGGGGAGCTGCCACCTGGCCACGAGGGTGGAGGGCGCGCCCCCTGCCTCGTGGGCCCACGGTGGCCCTCCTCCACTTATTCCTGCACCCATACTCTTCTTCTTCCTCCCACAAACACGAATATCTGGCTCAAACACGAGTTCCAGCTCCCGTTGCTGTGATTTTTGATCTCTTTACTCAAAGCACCTCTCACAAAACTGCTTGGGGAGATTGTTCCTTGGTATGTGACTCCTCCATTGGTCCAATTAGTTTTTGTTCTAGTGCTTTATTCATTGCAAATATGTGCTAAATAGGTGACCATGTTCTTGAGCTTGCATGTCAAATTTATATGGTTCCAAGTAGTTCTAATGCTTGATATAGGCTCTAGGCACTTGTAGGAGTAGTTGCTATCAATTTTATTGAAGTTGGTTCACTTTTGTTTGAAGTTACTAAAAATTTCAGATTATTTCAGAAAATAATGAAGAGACTTTTGAGGGGCTCGTCGAGCTGAAGCTCGAAGGAAAAACAAAATGAAGAAGCACAGAGGCCCAAATATAATTTGCCTCGTACCGCGGAGGTCCGGCCGTGTGAATGGCCTTCCGATGACTTCTTGAGGAGAGCCGGGATTTATGAGGATTTCTATCTATTAATTCAGAATGCCGACCTCACCGACTTCCTCCGCGACCAACGTCATCAGTATCTCTTACTCACAAATACTTTTGTGCAAAAATTCTACTATTTTCCTAAGGAATCACCTCCTTCCGTAGAATTTCATTTATATGATGTTGTTAAGAAGATGCCTTTAGCTGAATTTTGGAAGGTTTGCAAAATACCCTATGAGGGTACCTTAGATGAACCACATCGTAATGAAGTGGAGGCATTTATTAACACTATCACTGTGGGAGAAACCAGGAAGGTTTCTGATGCAAGAATCACTAGCATACATTTTCCTGTTTTACGCTACTTTGCCTTATTTGCTACTCATTGCTTGATTGGTCGTGAATTGTGGGAACCTTAGTGTTCCTGATATTATCATTTTGTCCCATGGGTTATACCTCGATAACTCCGTTAGTATGGGCGGAATTATTGCTAAACGGTTAAGTTTGAACCGTACTAAAGGCCCCATCTTTGGAGGTATTTATGCTTCGCGCCTAGCTGCACATTTTAACATACCTATTAGGCTTTATGAGAAAGAAGAAAAATTGTTTCCTAGTGCCTATTTAGATTATAAAAGTATGCTAGCGCATGACTTTATTGTTAAGGGCAAGGAAGGGGAGCTTAAATATAAATTGTACTTTGATAAACATCACCCTGAGACTATTACTTTGCCTGCTCCTTCTTTGTTTAACTTGTTTGAAGGTCTTTATCTCGTTCCGTGTGCGGCCATTCAAGCCTATCGGAATCCTGCACCAGCCCCGGAGCCGGAACCACAATACGAGCCTCCACGCCAGTCTGTTTATTCTTGGGATCCGGAGGTGGCTGCCAGCCAGTGGCAGTCAGAGTCCTCTTCATCACAGTACGACCCCAGCTACACCTACGGGTATCCGCCAGGCCATCCCTGGCAATGAACCAACTTAGGCCAAAAGCCTAAGCTTGGGGGAGTACGTATTTCCCACCGACATTACATTTATGTTCACACACACTCATTGCTAGATGTCGGTGCTCATACTCTTCCACTGTAATATCCATGCTAGTTTATTTTCTTTTTCCTACTTTCTTCTTGTATGTTTGTTAAACTTTAAGAAAACAACAAAAAAAATTAGTGTAGCTTCTAGTTAGTTTACTTTTCTTGCTGTAGTAGTAGTAATTAAAAAGAAAACCCAAAAATATTTCATGTTCTTCTTTTGCTTGGGAGCTTTCCCGTGTAAATAGTTTTTATTTTATTTTCTTTTCTTTGGGGGTCGATAGGAGAAGACCATGATTAAATTGTTTAAGTGGCTCTTATATGCATTATTGTTGATTTAACTAAGAGCCCATATTGCCTTGTCTTCTCCTACTTATTGAGTGCTCGCAGATTCTAGCTTAGTCCAATGCACGTGCACTCTTATTATTATTCACGTCGTTCGGACGTGCAAGTGAAAGGCAATTATGATGATATATGATGGACTGACTGAGATGGGAAAAGCTGGTATGAACTCGACCTCTCTTGTTTTTGTAAAGATGATGAGTTCATCGTTCTTGATTCAGCTTATTATGAGTAAACATGTTTGCAATGACAATTAGAGATCATAGTTGCTTATGCCATGATTGATTAGCTATGAGTTATAATGGTTTACCTTGCGTGCCAACATGCTATTGAGATGGTTATGATGTGGTATGATGGGGTGGTATCCTCCTTTGAATGATTTAAGTGACTTGACTTGGCACATGTTCACACATGTAGTTGAAACAAATCAACATAGCCTTCACGATATTTATGTTCATGGTGGATTATATCCTACTCATGCTTGCATCCAATTTTTATTAATTTTAATGCATGTTCATGACTGTTGTTGCTCTCTAGTTGGTCGCTTCCCAGTCTTTTGCTAGCCTTCACTTGTGCTAAGCCGGAATACTGCTTGTGCATCCAATCCCTTAAACCCCAAAGTTATTCCATATGAGTCCACTATACCTTTGTATATGCGGTATCTACCTTCCGTTCCAAGTAAATTTGTATGTGCCAAACTCTAAACCTTCAAATAAACATTCTGCTTTGTATGCTCGAATAGCTCATGTATCAACTAGGGCTGCCCTTATCTTCCATGTTAGGCGGGTTATTCTCAAGAGGAGTGGACTCCGCTCCTCACTCACGAGAACATGGCTGGTCACTGGGATGCCCAGTCCCATGCTTTATGCAAACTAAATCAAAAATAATTGCAAACAAAACTCCCCCTGGGACCTGATGTATGTCGGAGGCACTCGTTGTTTCGAGCAAGCCGTATTAATGCTTGTTGGTGGTGGGGGAGTATAAACTTTACCATTCTGTTTGGGAACCGCCTATAATGTGTGTAGCATGGAAGATATCGCCATCTCTTAGTTGTTATGTTGACAATTAAAGTATACCGCTCAAAATATTATTTATCTATTTTTCAAAACCGAGCTCTGACACCTCTACAAATCCCTGCTTCCCACTGTGAAGGGCCTATCTATTTACTTTTATGTTGAGTCATCACCCTCTTATTAAAAAAGCATTAGCTGGAGAGCGCAGTTGTCATTTGCATTCATTACTATTAATTTATATTGGGTATGACTGGATCTCTTTTACCATGAATTACAATGTCTAGTCAGTCCTTGATCTTTAAAGGTGCTCTGCATTTATGTTTTGTGGTCTCAGAAAGGGCTAGCGAGATACCATCTTGTTATATCATATTATGATTGTTTTGAGAAAGTGTTGTCCTCCGAGATTTATTATTATGGCTCGCTAGTTGATTATGCCATTGATATGAGTAAATATGAGACCTGGGAATTATTGCAAATGTGGTTAGTTATAATCTTTGCTGAAAACTTGAATGCTGGCTTGACATATCTACAACAACAAGAGCAAACTGAGTTTGTAAAAGTTTTTCTTTTTCTCTTTAAGTTTGTCAACTGAATTGCTTGAGGAAAAGCAAGGGTTTAAGCTTGGGGGAGTTGATACGTCTCCGTCGTATCTACTTTTCCAAACACTTTTGCCCTTGTTTTGGACTCTAACTTGTATGATTTGAATGGAACTAACCCCGACTGACGCTGTTTTCAGCAGAATTGCTGATGACCCACAAGTATAGGGGATCTATCGTAGTCCTTTCGATAAGTAAGAGTGTCGAACCCAACGAGGAGCAGAAGGAAATGATAAGCGGTTTTCAGCAAGGTATTCTCTGCAAGTACTGAAATAAGTGATAACAGATAGTTTTGTGATAAGATAAATTGTAACGAGCAACAAGTAACAAGAGTAAATAAAAGTGCAGCAAGGTGGCCCAATCCTTTTTGTAGCAAAGGACAATCCTGGACAAACTCTTATAATAGGAAAAGCGCTCCCGAGGACACATGGGAATATCGTCAAGCCAGTTTTCATCACGTTTATATGGTTCGCGTTCGGTACTTTGATAATTTGATATGTGGGTGGACCGGTGCTTGGGTGTTGTTCTTACTTGAACAAGCATCCCACTTATGATTAACCTCTATTGCAAGCATCCACAACTACAACAAAAGTATTAAGGTAAACCTAACCATAGCATGAAATATATGGATCCAAATCAGCCCTTACGAAGCAACGCATAAACTAGGGTTTAAGCTTCTGTCACTCTAGCAACCTATCATCTACTTATTACTTCCCAATGCCTTCCTCTAGGCCCAAATAATGGTGAAGTGTTATGTAGTCGACGTTCACATAACACCACTAGAGGCTAGACAACATACATCTCATCAAAATATTGAACGAATACCAAGACTTCTCCCTTGTCCATGGAGTTTCAGGACTTTTGGAGTTGTGCAGAATAGGTCTCTAATATTTGCTCCTTTTCCAGCCCAGAATTCCAACTGCCGGCATTCTCCCTCTTCATGTAAACCTTATAAAATAAGAGAGAATATGCATAAGTATTGTGACATAATGTGTAATAACAGCCCATAATGCAATAAATCTCGATATAAAAGCATGATGCAAAATGGACGTATCAATTGCCATGATGTTGTTTTATGTGCAGAAAACAAAAGTTCTCGGAATGACCTGAAACTCCACGGAAGATCGTAGAAAAAATAATAAAAAATCCTCGCCAAAGATGAAGACCAGGGGGCCCACACCCTGTCCACGAGGGTGGGGGCGCCCCCCGTACCTCGTGGGCCCCCTAGAGACCCTCCGACGCCAACTCCAACTCTATATATTTGCTTTCGGAGAGAAAAAACTAGGGAGAAGAAATCATCATGTTTTACGATACGGAGCCGCGCCAAGCCCTAAAACCTCTCGGGAGGGCTGATCTGGAGTCCGTTCAGGGCTCCGGAGAGGGGGATTCGTCGTCGTCGTCATCAACCATCCTCCATCACCAATTTCATGATGCTCACCGCCGTGCCTGAGTAATTACATCGTAGGCTTGCTGGACGGTGATGGGTTGGATGAGATCTATCATGTGATCGAGTTAGTTTTGTTAGGGTTTGATCCCTAGTATCCACTATGTTCTGAGATTAATGTTGCTATGACTTTGCTATGCTTAATGCTTGTCACTAGAGCCCGAGTGCCATGATTTCAAATCTGAACCTATTATGTTTTCATGAATATATGTGTGCTCTTGATCCTATCTTGCAAGTCTATGGTCACCTATTATGTGTTATGATCCGACAACCCCGAAGTGACAATAATCGGGATACTTCTCGGTGATGACCATAGTTTGAGGAGTTCATGTATTCACTATGTGCTAATTCTTTGTTCCGGTTCTCTATTAAAAGGAGGCCTTAATATCCCTTAGTTTCCATTAGGACCCCGCTGCCACGGGACGGTAGGACAAAAGATGTCATGCAAGTTCTATTCCATAAGCACGTATGACTATATTCAGAATACATGCCTACATTACATTGATGAATTGGAGCTAGTTCTGTGTCACCCTATGTTATGACTGTTACATGATGAACCGCATCCGGCCTAATTATCCATCACCGATCCAATGCATATGAGCTTTCCATCACTAGTGCAGAACCGGGCAATAGCACTGGTTCGTAAGGCCCTTTAGTGCCGGTACCATAACCGGCACTAAATTATGGGCACTAAAGCCCCCCCCCCCCCATTTAGTACCGGTTCAGCACGAACCGGTACTAAAGGGCAACCACGTGGCACGAGCCAGCTCCGGGGGCCTGGAGCCCTTTAGTACCGGTTGGTAACACCAACCGGTACTATAAGGTTTGGGGTTTTTTTTAGTTTTATGATTTCTTTTTCATTTAATTTTGTGTTTCCATTTTAATTCTTTTTCGTTTGCTGGTATTTTACGATACTACACATTGTACACGTTATGCATATATATATATATAGAATTTCTAGTAGAACCAATCATGCATATATATATATATATATATCATCAATGTCTCACAAACCACCATATTAATTAATTCACACATACACACATGTATAGCTATATACAATTTCTCCTACATATGCATGTTGCCTTCGGAGCCAGTGGCATTAGCCTAATTGGTGCCTTCGGAGCACGATGACAATCGGAAGTGGTTCATGGGGGCGGTAGCAGGTAATAGTATTCTCCCTTTGGATTTATGACCTGGTCGAGCAAAAATCCTGCTATTTCCTCTTGAAGTGCTTCTATGCGCTCCGTTTCTAGGAGCTTGTCCCGCACCTCTATGAATTGTTAAGAAGGAGATCAATATGCATGTGTATTAGTTGTGTGACTAGATATCGATAATGGTGTAAAAATTGTGAATAGTGTTCTGACAAGCGTATCCATTCCTGTCTTTGAGATCTGCTCCTTTCGGACGCGATCATGCGAATGTTCTCGCAAACGCAGAATGCACACAGATCAGTCCCTGCGCCTGCTTGAGGCCTTTACAAGAATGGAATTTGATCAGATAATAATTAATCAAGCATGATAATTAAAGAGATGGCAGCTAGCTAGCTAGCTAGTACTACTTAATTACTTACCTTGGGTGAAACCATTTAAGCTTTTTTCCATTCGCCTTCCGTGACGCTGATGAACCTTGCCCAAGCCCTGCCCGCCGACAAAGAAAATGAATAAAGGGTTATTAAATAGTTCATATCATGAAATGACGAACTAAATAGGCCGAGATATATAGTTAATAATGATTGAAATTACCTGTTGACTATCCCAAACAAGATGTTATAGTCCAGTATTTGCTTTGAGTGGTGAGTCCAGTATTTCAACTGTTCTGGCGTCAACTTTAATGATACACAAGATCCGATTGAAATCTGCATGCACACATGTTTGCATGTCTTAATTAAGCGGGCATATGTAAGCAAAAACATGTAGCTAGCTAGTAGGCAAAAACAGAGAATTTGTAGTACAAGACAGGTGTGACTCACTTTGGAAGTTGTAAGGAAGTAGTATATCTTCATTGTATTTGAGGCGCTTCAAGAACTCTAGCATGTTGTCCTCTCACGGCCTTTTCATGATGTGGATTTATTAGCCATATGTATTCATTAACGGTGTTTGGGTCAATGAACCCAATGCCAAAGCGTCCACCTTTTCTCATTTCATACATCTTCATCCTGCATAATACCACAGAAAAGAATATAGTGAGGATAATTACAGGTAATGATTGATCAAAAGGATCACTACTGCTAGCTTGAGACTTAAATTACAGAAAGAAATCACTTACAGACAATAGCAATCGACGATAGATTTGTCGAGTGCGTCTTGATTGTATAACTGAAATAGTTCGAGAATACTCAGCAGATGAGCTTTCTCATGGAAGTAATGCTCCTCCTTGACATTCACCATGAGAGACAATCGATTGGAAATCTTGGTAATGTTCATGTACCATTGATGCAATTCATACATTCTCGTTGGGAGGTTCTTGACCTTGTGCAGCTCGACCAAAGGTTGGCCCCGGACATATTTCCGTTTTATTTCATCCTCTGTAAGCACAGTGCATGGGCTCGATCTCGAGGAGTTGTCCAACAGTGATGTTGAGAACTTCAGCCTGCATTATATGGTCCTTGGTTATTACCACATTGCCCACCTCGAACGTAAACTGTTTGCCCACAATAATATTGGGCGCTTGTCATCACGTGTTGTTGGCACAAAAGCGAGGGATCGATTACGCCGCTGTTCTCCCAGGTGGGAATGGTTTTCCGTATTTTTGACAGCTGCTTGTTGTTTGCTCGATCCCGAGCTCGCCTCCTTACGTAGACGTGCTCGATTTAACTTCCCGATGTGGCGCTCATAGTCTGTGTCAACAGGCTTGGGAGCTGGTGGTTGAGCCATACGAATGAAGTGGTCAATCGTTTCCTCAGGCACTTTCTCCCTTGGCGGCGGTGGCGGTTTCGGTGCAAAATGGGCTTCCACCTCGGTCTTCGATATGGCTGCGTTTTCCTCCTCGGACTTGTCATAAGGCCTCTGCGGTAGAGGGGTGAGGCTTGGACCATATTTATATCGCTTGCCTTCGCATGTACTTCATGTACTACCTCGACTCGTACCGCTACGCACCATAGTTGCGGGGTGTCTCTTTTGCGATTCTTGTGCGGAGACGGCAGCCGACGGGCTGAGTTGGACGAGGAGGAGTGGCTCAAGCTGTGCGGACTTGGAGGAGGAGTGGCATGAGGTTGTGACGGACTTGGAGGAGGAGTGGACGTCGGCGATGTGGCGGACTTGGAGGAGGAGGAGTGGCCTGACACTTTGCGGACTTGGAGGAGGAGTGGTCGACACTTTGCGGACTTGGTGGACTTGCAGGAGCGGAGTCTGCTGACTCGGTGGCGGACTTGACGAGGAGTCGGGCGACGGTGTCGGTGGCCTTGAAAGATGATGCAATCCTTTTTCCATAGGATGATAAGATGTTTGGCCTCTCCAGAAAGTGCTCGTCTTCACCTCCAGGAATGTCAAGCTGTAGCTCCGAATATGGGTCCACCACCTCATCAACCAAGACACGAGCATAGCCCGCTGGAATCGGGTTGCAATGGAAGGTTGCCTCGGGGGGATTTGTAAAAAGCAACGGCGTCCGCCACCTTAATGGGTATGTTTTTCATTTTGACGTGTAGCTCGCAGTTAGTGTTCTCCGTGATGTCATCCACGGGGTATCTATCCAGCATTGCGTCGTCCGGGGCGGAACCCACGCTGCTTCTTGGCATGGATGGGGCGGTGCTATCCAATGGTGGATCATTCGCTAGTTGCTGCAGCTGCTGAGACCCCCTTTGTTGGGTAAGTGAGTCGATCTGCTCCTACTGCCGCTGGAATTTGACTGTCAATTCCGCTTGACTTGCTTCTAGGCCTTGAAGGCGTTCATAGTCCCGCTTCCTCTGCTCCTCCTCCATCTTCTTCTTCTTCTCCTCCGCAATCTTCTTTCTCGCACGGGTTCTGTAGTCGGTGTTCCAGTCTGAAAACCCCTCATACCACGGAATAGTGCCCTTGCCTCGTGTTCTTCCCGGGTGTTCAGGATTTCCCAGGGCACGCGTAAGCTCGTCGTTCTCTCTATTGCACTGGAACACCCCCGATCGTGCCTCTTCTATTGCAACAAGTATCGCATCATCGGCTCCCTTCAGACTTGCCCTCATCGAAACATTGCCTGTCTTCGGGTCCAACTCCACCCCATGCACATAGAACCAAGTCCTGCACCTAGGGGGCCAGCTCTTAGTAACCGGAGTGACACCTGCATCCTCCATCTCTTTCTCAGACTTATCCCACTTAGGCATTGCCACCGCAAAGCCACCGCCCTGACTTATGGAACTTATCCTTTTTTCGCATTCTTCTTGTTTATTCTCGACCGTTCCTTAGCTAATTCCAAATCCTTGAATTTCACGAAATCGTCCCAATGAGCATGTTGGTTCTCTAGTGTTCCCTCGAATACTGGAGTCTTCCTTCCTCCCTTGACGTACTTGTCCCATTCACGATTCTTGTGGTTCTTGAATGCAACCGCCATCTTCCTAAGAGCAGCGTCCTTGACTTTCTGCACATCTGCTTCTGTGAAATGATCTGGTAGGGTGAAATGTTCCATGAGAGTATCCCAAAGCAGATCTTTTTGTATTTTGTCGACAAAAGTAACATCTGGACGTGGAGCAGTGTCCTTTTTGTCTTTTTGTCTTTTGTCTTTGCTGGCTCTCTCCATTCTTGAAGGGAGATCGAGTTGGTCCTTCACAACAACTCAAGACCGACGAACGAACTTGTCCGCAATCTTCTTAGGCGCTAATGGTTCGCCATTAGGTCTGATTGCCTCGATATTGTACTTTACGCCCTCCTTCAACTTTTTGTTCGGGCCTCGTTTAGTCCTTTTGCACGAAGATTTGCTCGATCCGGATGGCTGAAAGAACAAAGATCGATTTGTTAATATATCTTCAAGTCATTTAAAACATGTGATGATCACCAGATGCCTGCTTATATAAATATATATACCTCGCCGGTCTTTGTTGTTTCAAGATCAACATTTTCTTCGTCATCATCATAATCATAGTTCATGACTTCATCAATTCGGTCGTCGCGATCGAATATCATATCACCCTCTCCGGTGTTGTTTAGAAATTCGGAGCCGTCATAATCTTCTTCATTCTGATCATCATCTGGCCCGTGAGGATGGCATATCATATCAAACATGGCATGTTCTCCCTCTCTGCCAGTATTGTCCGCCATAGCTTTTATTTAACTAATCCAAAAGAAATATAAAACAATTTAGTATTCAAATTACATCGTCTCGAATAATAGATATAATCTCGAATACATCGTCTCGAATAATAGATATAATCTCGAAAACATCGTCTCGAATAATAGATATAATCTCGAATACATCGTCTCGAATAATAGATATAATCTCGAATACATCGTCTCGAATAATTGATATAATATCGAATACATCACTGGCTAGGTAGCTAATAAAGATCGAATACTACAGAAGAATCTAGGACACTCGCGGTTCCTGCGGCGCAGGCGGTGGACACCCAAAGAGAAGGAACCCTCACAGGATCATAGCTGAAGTGAGATCCCTGAAGAAACTGCCAGGTCTTGGAGAACCTGCCGCCCTCTAACGCAACCATGTAGCGATGGACGTGCTCATCCTCCTCCCTGACACGGCGACGTACCACCTCCGGCTGGGCCAGCTCCCTCCGCGCCGAAACTGGCCCGCGAACGCCACCAAACGAGATCAGGGTCGACGACGGGACCCGGGGCCGGGTTCCTCATCAAGCGGCGCGCCCCTCCACGCAGCACCTCCCAGTGCCAGCCAGTGAGCCCAGTCCCGGACATGGGTCAGCCGGACGTCGTCATGACGTGTCGACGGCGAGGATGCGGGTCGGGCATCGTCGAGAACAAATACTAGCTATATGCCCGCAAAAAGTAACATTTTTTAATGATTGGATTTTGATAACTTAAATTTCTAACATTTCTATATAACTAACATTTCTATAACATTTCTAACAATGCTATATATAACTAACATTTCTATAACATTTCTAATATTTCTATAACTAAAAAACAGAAAAAAATTATAACATTTCTATATATATAACTAACATTTTTATAACTATTTCTATAACTAAAAAACAGAAAATTTTCTAACAATTCTAACTTTTTATAACTATTTCTATAACTAAAAAACAGAAAAATTTCTAACAATTCTAACATTTCTAACTATTCTAACAATTCTAACATTTATAACTATTCTAAAAATTCTAACATTTCTAACTATTTCTGAAAAACATAAAAATTTCTAACAATTTCTAAAAACAGAAAAATTTCTAACTATTTGTATAACTAAAAACAAAAATGTATGTGTGTGTGTGTGCGCGCTCACCGGCGAGTGAGGGCAGCAGGCGGCAGGGGTGGTAGCCTTGGCGAGGGCAGACGGCAATGGCAGCTCTGACAGGATGGCAGCAGACAGGGCAGACGGCGGCAGGCGGGGCAGGGGACGGGCCAGGCAGACGCGGCGGCGGCAGCAGCAGGCGTCTGGTAGCGCCCGGCACGGGGGCAGGGGCAGCAGAGATGGGCAGGGCAGGCGGCGGTGGCAGCAGGGGCAGCAGGGGCAGGGACAGCAGGGGCAGGGGCAGCAGGCGGCGGCACGGGGGAGGCGGCGGC
Source organism: Aegilops bicornis (assembly GCA_021605145.1). NCBI lineage: Eukaryota > Viridiplantae > Streptophyta > Magnoliopsida > Poales > Poaceae > Aegilops > Aegilops bicornis. The sequence goes on from CM038669.1 coordinate 51,696,200, forward strand.
AGGCGGCGGCGAGGTGGAAACGTCTGAGGCGGCGAGGCGGCAGTGCGAGAGGAGAAGAAGCCAGATGAGAAACTGAAATTTTCGTAAGTGTTGTTTATATAGGAGGGGCCTTTAGTACGGTTTGTGCCACCAACCGGTACTAAAGGCCAGTTCTAACCAGCCCAAGCGGCGGGAAGCGACCTCCTTTAGTACCGGGTGGTGGCACAAACCGGTAGTAAAGGCCCCCCCTTTAGTACCGGTTTGTGCCACGACCCGGTACTAAAGGGGGTGCACTGGCGCAGGTGCGGTGCGGCAAGTTTAGTCCCACCTCGCTAGCCGAGGGGCGACCTCACTGGATTATAAACCCTCGTGCGGTCGCTCTCTCGAGCTCCTCTCCAAAGCAGGCCTACTGGGCCTACGTGTTCTTTGCTGCCCTGTGGACCCACTTGGCCTTTGCGGGCCTGCATCCTGGCCCAATAACAGGTTGCTTAGGGCCTTGGATGAGCACTGGCATCATAATGAACTTCCGCTTCATGCACAACCAAGGAGGAAGGTTATACAAACATAGAGTCACAGGCCAGGTGTTATGGTTGCTGCTCTGCTCCCCAAAAGTATTAATGACATCCGCGCTTAGACCAAACCATACGCTCCTTGCGTCATCTGCAAACTCCTTCCCGTACTTTCTTTCGATTTTTCTCCACTGCGACCCGTCGTGGTACTCTCAACTTTCCGTCTTTCTTACGGTCTTCTTCGTGCCATCGCATCGCCTTGGCATGCTCTTTGTTTTGGAACAACGGTTCAACCGTGGTATTATAGGAGAATACCACATCACCTTGGCAGGAATCTTCTTCTGGGCGCCGCCCTCGACATCACCAGGGTCATCGCGGCTGATCTTATAGCGCAATGCACCACATACCGGGCAAGCGTTCAAATCCTCATCCTCACCGCGGTAGAGGATGCAATCATTAGGGCATGCATGTATCTTCAGCACCTCTAACCCTAGAGGGCAGACAACCTTCATTACCAGCAACTTTCGAAATCCCTTGTCAGATACACCATTCTCTGCCTTCCATTGCAGCAATTCCAGTGTGGTGCCCAGCTTTTTCTTGTCACCTACGCAATTCAGGTACAATAATTTTTTGTGATCCTCTAACATGCGCTGCAACTTCTTCTTCTCCAAATCACTTGCGCAGTTTCTCTTTGCATCGGCAATGGCCTGACCTAGATCATCAACGGGCTCATCTGATGCCTCTTCTTCAGCTTCTTCCCGCATTGCCGGCTCAGCTTCTTCCGCATTACACGGCTCAGCTTCTTCCCCCATTTTTGTATCATCGTATTCTGGGAACCCATGGCCAGGATAGCTGTCGTCGTCCTCTTCTTCTTCATTGTCTTCCATCATAACCCCTCTTTCTCCGTGTTTGGTCCAAACATTATAGTGGGGCATGAAACCGAACTCAAACAGGTGGACGTGAATGGTTCTTGACGTAGAGTAATAGCGACCATTCTTACAGCCAGCACATGGACAAGGCATAAAACCATCCGCCCGCTTGTTTGCCTCGGCCATAGCAGAAAAGTATGCACGCCCTCAACGAACTGGGGAGAGCATCGGTCATCGTACATCCATTGCCGGCTCATCTTCATTACACAACACCGAATAGAACAAATTAATACAAGTTCATACAACACTTAAATGCAACAAACAAATAACTCTCTAGCTAAAGCATTTAAATGCAACAACAAAGGCGATCAAGATCGCAACTAAGGTAACAACTGATCCAACAGCATAATGATACCAAGCCTCACTATCGATGGCATATTTTCTAATCTTTCTAATCTTCAAGCGCATTTTCTCCATCTTGATCTTGTGATCATCGGCATTTACATAGGCAACATGCAACTCCAATTCCATCGTCTCCCCCTCAATTCTTTTCAATTTTTCTTTCAAGTACTCATTTTCTCTTTCAACTAAATTTAACCTCTCGACAATAGGGTCGGTTGGAATTTCCGGTTCACGTACCTCCTAGATAAAAATATCTATGTCAACTTGATGGGCATAATTTGTCATAAACACGAAATGCAACAAATAGTTTTAAAAGAGAATATACCACATCCGAATCATAACAAGGACGAGGGGCCGACGGGACGGATATCAAAACCATTGCACTATGTATAACAAACAACGTCTGGGTAAGATAATTATACGAGTAACTATATATCCAAATCACACAAACATCAATTTTTATATAAAATTTCATGAACAAGAGGCTCACCACAAGGTGGTGCCAAGTGGACGGCAGTGCAGGCGATCGACGGTGAATTCTGACGGAGATTTAGAAGGCACTAAGTAAAACACACCTACATATGCAAACTAAGTGTTATTTTGACCTCAAATTGCATATAAATCAAATACTACCACATATAATTCCTCCCAAATTACTAAAACCCACAATTAATCACTATATAAATCAATGCAAGAGCTAATCTAGCAATGAGAGATGAAAGGACAAAGTTGCTAACCTTGGTGATCATTTGAATGGATGGGGGCCTGCAAATCTTGACAAATTTGGGGCAAATTTTGTGATGAACTCGAGAGGAAGAAGGGAAGAACAGAGGAGCGGGAGAGGGGAAAGGGGGAAGAACAGAGTGCGGGTGGATGAAGGGTTTATATAGGACGACCTTTAGTACCGGTTCGTGCCACCACTTTCTTTAGTACCGGTTCGTGACACGAACCGGTGCTAAAGGTTCGCCACGAACCGGTACTAAAGATCTCCTCCCGCCTAGCAGTTGGAACCGGCACTAATGGACACATTAGTGCCGGTTCTGTTACAAACCGGGACTAATGTGTCTCACATTTGACCCTTTTTCTACTAGTGCATATACTGTTCTTCGTTTATTTACTTTCCGTTGTTACTGTTACAATCATTACAAAACACCAAAAATATTACTTTTGCTTTCATTACTCTTTTGTTACAGTTACCACTACTATCATATTACTTTGCTACTAAATACTTTGCTGCAGATATTAAGTTATCCAGGTGTGGCTCAATTGACAACTCAGTTGCTAATACTTGAGAATATTCTTTGGCTCCCCTTGTGTCGAATCAATAAGTTTGGGTTCAATACTCTACCCTCGAAAGCTGTTGCGATCCCCTACACTTGTGGGTTATCAGAAGGCGGCTAGAGGAGGAGGGGGAAGGAGGGAGTACCTCGGCGAGGAGCAGCGCGGCGGCGGCAGACGACGGGTTCGGCGCGGGCGAGAGCGAGTGAGAGGGAGAGTGAGTGAGAGGGAGTGAACCGCTCCAGGATAAGATAAGTAAGTAGTAGCGCATTTCAGAGATACGCGATACTGCTATGGGACGTAGCAGTAGCCCTGGCAAGGCATACGCGCTACTGCTAAGTGGCGCTAACCATTTGCACCCAGTACAAGTATAGCAGTAGCGCGCTTTAGCAGAACGCGCTACTACTAAAGTAGTAGGAGTAGTACGGTCTAATTAAAAACGCTACTACTAAGTAGCAGTAGCGCCCTGTTTTGTCCAGCGCTACTGCTAAGATGTTGTGTATAAGGTTTTCCCTAGTAGTGCCACCATATACCCTTCCTCAAAACAGCCACCATACCTATCTATTATGGCATTTCCATAGCCATCCTGAGATATATTGCCATGCAACTTTCACCGTTCCGTCATATTTTTGTTTTAAGTATCGGGTTGTAATTCTTGAGTTGTAAGTAAATAAAAGTGTGATGATCTTCATTATTAGAACATTGTCCTATGTGAGGAAAGAATGATGGAAGCTATGGTTCCCTCACAAGTTGGGATGAGTCTCCGAACTTAAAAAAAATAAAAGAGGCCAAAGAAGCCAAGAAAAAATGTGATAAAAGAGAGAAGGGACAATGTTACTATCATTTTTTCACACTTGTGCTTCAAATTAGCACCATGATCTTCATGATAGAGAGTCTCCTATATTGTCACTTTCATATACTAGTGGGAATTTTTCGTTATATAACCTGGCATGTATATTCAAATGACGGGCTTCCTCAAATTGCCCTAGGTCTTCGTGGGCAAGTGAGTTGGATGCACACCCACTTAGTTTCTTTTTGAAATTTCATAAACTTAGCTCTAGTGCATCCGTTGCATAAAAATCCCTACTCACTCACATTGATATCTATTGATGAGCATCTCCATAGCCCATTGATATGCCTAGTTGATCTGAGACTATCTCATTCTTTTTGTCTTCTCCACAACCACCATATTAAATTCCACCTATAGTGCTATATCCATGGCTCACGCTCATGTATTGCGTCAAAGTTGAAAAAGTTTGAGAACATCAAAAGTATGAAACAATTGCTTGGCTTGTCATCGGGGCTGTGCATGATTTAATACTTTGTGTGATGAAGATGGAGCATAGCCAGACTATATGATTTTCTAGGGATAACTTTTTTTGGCCATGTTATTTTGAGAAGACAAGATTGTTTTATTAGTATGCTTGAAGTATTATTGTTTTTATGTCAACATTAAACTTGTGTTTACTATCTTATGGAACTGAACATTTATGGCACAATAAATAAAATTACTTGGATAAATATGTTAGGTAGCATTCCACATATAAAATTCTGCTTTTATCATTTACCTACTCGAGGACGAGTAGGAATTAATCTTCGGGTAGGAAGTAAGCTTGGGGATGCTTGATATGTCTCAAACGTATCTATAACTTTTTTTTGTTACATGCTATTATATTATCTGTTTTGGATGTTTTATATGCTATTTTATATTATTTTTGGGACTAACTTATTAACCAAGAGCCCAGTGCTAGTTTATGTTTTTTCCTTGTTTTGAGTTTTACAAAAAAGGAATATCAAATGGAGTCCAAGCGGAATAAAACTTTATGATGATTTTTCTTGGACCAAAAGACACCCACGGAGCTTGGACGCCAAGTGAGAAGAGTCCCGAGGACTCCACAAGCCTCTAGGGTGTGCCCTAGGGGGGGAGCTGGCTTGTGAGCCCCTGGGAGTCCACCGGCCTTTCTCTGAGTTCTATAAATCCCCAAATATCCACCAAAATACTTTTCCGCCACCTTAACCTTCTGTTCCAGTGAGATCCCATCTTGGGGCCTTTTCCGGCATCCTGCTGGAGGGGTATTCGATCATGCAGGGCATCTACATCAACTCTATCCGATGAAGCGTGAGTAGTTTACCACAGACCTACGGGTCCATAGCTAGTAGCTAGATGGCTTCTTCTCTCTCTTTGATTCTCAATACCATGTTCTCCTCGATGTTCTTGGAGATCTATCCGATGTAATCTTATTTTGCGGTGTGTTTGTCGAGATCGATGAATTGTGGATTTATGATCAGCTTATCTATGATTATTATTTGAATCTTCTCTGAATTCTTATATGCATGATTTGATATCTTTGTATTTCTCTTTGAATTATCGGTTTGGTTTGGCCAACTAGATTGGTTTTTATTGCAATGGGAGAGGTGCTTAGTTTTCTGTTCAATCTTGTGGTGTCCTCACCCAGTGAAAAAGTAGGCGTAGCCAGGCACGTATTTGTATTGTTGCCATCAAGGATAAAAAGATGGAGTTTTCATCATATTGCTTGAGTTTATCCCTCTACATCATGTCCTCTTGCTTAAGGCGTTACTCCGTTCTTATGAACTTAATACTCTACATGCATGGTGGATAGCGGTCGATGTGTGGAGTAATAGTAGTAGATGCAGGTAGAAGTCGGTCTACTTGACACGGACGCGATGCCTATATTCATAATCATTGCCTTGGATATTGTCATAGCTTTGTGCTTTTTATCAATTGCTTGACAGTAATTTGTTCACCCACCGTATTATTTGCCTTCGAGAGAAGCCTCTAGTGAAACCTGTGGCCCCCACATCTATTTTTCTTCATATATTTTCATATCTATATAAGAAAAGTACCAGAAATACCTTGCTGCAATTAATTTACTTTTATTTTGTTTTACATTTTAGTAATCTTTTATATCTATCTTTATCAGATCTCACCTTTGCAAGTTTGATTGTTTGTGTAGGTGCATGTATTGGGGACTTGCGTGTTTCTCCTACTGGATTGATACCTTGGTTCCTAGAGGGAAATACTTATGTCTACTTTGCGGTATCACCCTTTTCTTCAATGGAAAAACCAACTCAAGCTCAAGAAGTAGCAACACTGCCTGACGACTCCGAAAGAGATGCATGTGTCACCTGCTGAGCCGCATCGAACTCGATCTGTTGATGGAGGGGAGGTCCCATACCGCCACCAGCCTCAGAAAGGCCGCCACCAACTCGAGATCTAGATTCTGAGTCGCCCTCTCGACCATGGAGTCCGCGCCGCCATCGAAGAAGAGGGGCCGACGCCCCAATTCTGGGTGCTACAGGGAGCACCTACCGTCAGATCCAGGCACTAGGCCCTGAATCCTTTGCGCATCGCCCTACGGTCAGCCACACCCAACCTATCACCGCACTGACTAGTAGGATGCCTCCATATCCGCCGCCCGGGGTCGCTGCGCCAGAATCCGCTACTGTGCAGCAAACAAGAAGGCCATGACCAGAGGCCAAAGCCCTTCACTGCCCAGTCTTGGCCCTAGAGCCATTGCACGCACAGCTACACGGCGAGCACCGACACCTCCCTTGCCTCACCTCGAGTAGTGCTGCACAACTCGCCGCCAGCCGCCCGCGGTGAACCACTGCCTTCCCGCGTAGCCCACCATGAACGAGCCTCCACCGAGCAGAGGAACAAGATCCGTCGCCGACGGCTCCCTCCCGGCTTTGCCGGGGGGCTGTCGAGGGAGAGTGTAGGGAGCAGGGGTAGGCCGGAGATGCGCCGCCGCTGCCCATGTTGCCCTAGGGAGGGAGCGATGTGGGGCCCTCTCTTTTTGGATCGGGGGTTGCATCCTGCTTCGTCATCAAAAGTGCATCTGGCATCTAAAAAAAGTGAACCTGGCACTTGGAGCCCCGCCTATCGCTAACAAATTGAACAAAAATGAAAAGGATTGGCACATACTCCCTCCTTTCTGGTTTAGAGGCTTATCTCAACTTTTTCATTTTGCCGGTTTAAAGGGCTCATCTCCGTCTCCTATTGAGATTCCGAGGTGCATGGGGAAACAACCATGCAATGGTTGCAGATAATAATGTACCTCAAGACCGATGTACTAATTTGCTATGGTGCAACCAATTACAGTGAAGTCCAATTGGGCTTGGTTGGGGGGCAGGACTGAAACTTTATTTTCAATATTTGCTTCTTCCTGCGTGGTGGTACTACCTTGTATTTCCTGCATCGTGTAACATATGGTCTATGTTACACAATGTTTGTCGTTAAAGGAGCTTGTCAAGTGTCCTGAGCATGACATAAAGCAACATGATAACATATGGTCTATGTTTCACAATGTTTGCCGTTACACGAGCTTGACAAGTGTCCTGAGCACGACAATAAAGCAGCAACATGTGAGGCACACTACCTTGACTCAACATAGATCAAAGCAGTGGAAAAAGAGCCCAGAGTGTGTTGTTGTCTTCCATGATGCATCCCATACTTAGACTAGAGATGTATGCTACTAGCCTACAACTATTATGCAGTGGTCGAACCCATTTTGCATCCAATACTTAAGTTCCTGGTGAGGTTTATCTTGGTTACTGAAGTAGCTATATTTCCTTCTGGCTGCTCCTCCTTTTAAGAAAGAAAAGGGCACCGCCTTTAACTGGATATTATTCAACACAACAACCATGCAATGAATGCAGAAATTTATGTCCATCACGGCCGGTGTACTGCCTTGATCTAATGTGCTTCACGACATTTGCACTGTTTTGATTTACTACGGTTGATTCTTGTTTTCTATAGTATGTTATAGTACTGATGTTTTGCATCTCATGTGGTGTTTAATTAATATTCTTTGTTTTGATTCACCAAAATTAATGTAAAGCTTCCTTGGTGTCTTCGATGGTTCAAGTAATTTTGGTTTCTTGGAATTGCATGATAGCACATGTTATGATTTGCTTTATTTACATGTACTATGTTCCTAGAATTGAAAAAAATAACAAGTTCCAGAACTAGGGCTAGCTTTGCTTTTCCAATTTTAAGGTCATCTCCACACTAGCCCTTTTTACCACACGGAAGAAGACTTTTGAAAAGCACAAAAAAATTAATGCCCTGTCTGTTCAAGTGTTCCTTCGAATATTGGCTGAATGAATTTGACAAGGACAGCCAATAACAAAATTAAATGCCAATTTCTTGGAAACTGGGAATTTTGTGATGATAGCAAGTATGAATATGACCAGAGTCAGAAGTACACTGCTAATACGACATGAGCAGGACAGCAAATAGCCGGTTTCAAGGTTAAAAGTTAAGACCGGCAGAGAGATCTGTGATTACAAATCTGCTCTTCCCTGAGATGTACATGATTTTCAGGGGGTAAAAACGACAACAGCGATCTGCCGGCCTATGGGCTTACACATTACAGTGAAGCGCATAATATACACCTGGTTGCACCAAAACCCGATCTGTGTGCGTTAATTCACACAGATACAACGCTCTGGCAGCGTCCTGCCATTTTGATAGAAGCAAGTCGGAAAAAAAGGCAAGGCACAAATTGCCAAGCCATCTGTTCTACTAAATGGAGTCTATAGACTGTAGCCTATATGTTCAGGAGGAAACGGTTGTCATGGCTTATACCTCGCCTGACAGTCGCCACTGCATGGAGCCATGCTGGAGGAAATGCCTTCATTGAATTGATAGTTCACGGTTGTTTGTTAAGCTAGCAGACTACCCTAACCTAGTGTTAGCATTCAGCACCTCCAAAAGATTGTCGGATTCATGCTCCTTGAAAACCTACATTGTTCAATGATCAACAGGGGTTATAATCATAAGTGTATACTCCCTCCGTCCGAAAATACTTGTCATCAAAATAGATAAAAAGAGATGTATCTAGAACTAAAATACGTCCAGATGCATCCTCTTTTATTCATTTTGATGACAAGTATTTCCGGACGGAGGGAGTACAAGCTAAGTAAACGGACAGTACTTCCCCTGCTAAGATGCCCCAACATTCTATTCCAATATGAGGGGGTGAATTTTGTGATCAATAAGCATATATGAACATACCCAAAATCTATGTCTAGTGATTACTTTCGATAAAAGATAGCTTCAAAAACTCATTACCATTGTGTACTTGTGTTAACGACGGAAAAACAGTTTGACTTTCTGATTCAAGTAATTTCTGGATGACACAGCATACAAGGATCAAAAGGTTGTGGAACTACAATTACTACCAGTTACCAAGGGTTGGAATTTAAGATGTGCCCGTTTATGCAATTTGTAATGACTATAGAGTTACATTTCTGCCATGTGCCCTGAAATGATTCCTCTATATGGCCAACCATTGGTAACTGGTAAAATAACTGCTTGCTCGACTAGATCTGAGAAGATAAGTATGATTTGGTGGGGAGTTAAATAAATGTATGCAGACATCCGAGAGGCCTCGCCGGTGACCAAGGTTGCAATTAAGTTTTCATCTAGGCGTGTTGGCGGCGGTAGATGCATGTAGCATGGCCTGCGGAAGGAGGCAGCCATGGCCGTGCATGGTTGCTCGATCATGAAGGCCGCAACGAGTGTTTGAGCGAGACTTCGGGAGGGATTAGAATAGAGATCAAGAAAAAAAATTACACTTACATCAGCAAGACAAAAAGTCTAAAGTACCCTTTTGAACAAAGAGTCAGATTTAAATGGTACTCCTTCCTCTCCCTATGGAGTACCAGGATACAGTAAAAAAAGCTCTTGTAATGGAACTTGGGTAGATCAACATCACACACATGACACACGACTGTAGAATATTACAACCATGTCAAACAACCACGCACTATGCCTAGCAACAATCCAGGGCATACACAAAAAATGGAGGGGGAAGAAACTGAACACTAGGCGCCGTGAATCAAAGAAAAATAAAAGGAATGTGAAAGGAATAATCAAGGAGTGATCCAGGTGGAACAACCTGACCCATGGAGGTTGTCGGCAACGATGGAACCACACCGACCCACAATAGAGCACACAAGAATTGTTGAACAATTAGGAGAGGGCAAGGTTAAGAACTACTACAACACAAAATCCGGACAGTTTTTTTTTTATTTATTTGAAATTGTGAACAAATTTTTAAAAAGCGAGTCATTTTTGAAAATCTGATAATTTTCTAAAAACTCGAACAAATTTTGAAATATAAAAAACAATTGAAAAAATTGGACATTTTTCGACAAACAATTTTTTAAAATCCCAAAAAAATTCTGGAAAAACATCAACGTTTATGAATTTTGAGAACAAAATTTGGTAACGCGGTTTTTTATGAAATTTGGAACAAATTTTCGAAAGCGCTAACAATTTTTGAAATTCCTGAACAATTTTTTAGTTTGTGAAAAAATAAAAACAATAACATATTTTTGACATTATGAACAGTTTTTTAAAACACGAATATTTTTTGAAATTTCCAAATAGTTTTCAAAATAATGAACAAAATTTAAAAACACAAAGATTGTTTCTAATAAAATAAAAACAAAAACATTTTTTCAAATTTCTGAATATTTATCTATATCATGAACAATTTTTGACAAACCCCGAATATTGTTGAATTTGAAAATAACGCCAAACTTTTAAAAATTCTCAACATTTTTGGAAAACATGTTTTATAAAATTAAAATTAAACTTCAATAGTTTTTGAAAAAGAAACAAACAACAAAAAAGATAAAAAGATAAAAAGGAAATAGGAAAACAAAAGAAAACCCAAAGAAACGGCAAAACCGTATGGGGTGGTCCTTCTTTTTTTTGAGATGATGGGAGCTCCTATTTTGATATATAGCCCATATTCGTCTAAAAAAAGATATATAGCAGATATGGATACATTCTCTATCAATGTCCAAGGTGAGGGTTCCTATGTTCTATCCTAAATGGCACAACAAATCATCGTGAAACTGTACAGGTCAAGTGTAACTCGATCTAGCATTCATTGTTTAGAATTGTTTTTTGCATTCTTCTGTACATCTGTATAAATATATAAAACAATGGACGGTTCAGTACACACAGGGAGAATATCTGAATATCTAGTGCACCGGTGCTTGTGGTGCCACCAGTGCAGCGGTGCTTGTGATGCTACCGGTGCACTGAACTAATGTTGCGTTAACGTAGGTTGTCATATTCACACAACATTAATGTAAGCTGTCACAAAATTTCAAATCAAAATTCAAAACATAGATTTGAAACAAAAAATGACCAATTTAATAAAGACATCCAATGGGCATCTTAGATATGATTAACATTGAAAAAAAACAAAGGCTAGTACAATGGATAGACAACTGGACGTAAAATGATCAGCAAAAAAATAAAATCTATTTATATATAGATGGGTTAACCAGAAAAAGATAAATATACAAGAAAATTACACAATAATCAGAAATATCTAACCATTTATTTGGTGGACCTCTATCTGTAGTTAAATAATTATCAGGTTAGATCTAGCTTTTAAGAAGGAAAAAAAAGATTAATCTGATGATCGGCCTCCGCACGCACAGATCCTGGGTTTGTTGGCGCAGCCTTCCAGCCCACAACGGATTTGCTAAAAAAACGTCAAGGGATATCTAGAGGATGTCACTAGTAGATAAAGGGGCTTTTGTCCCGGTTGGTAAGGCCCTTTAGTCCCGGTTTTTGAAACGGGACTAAAGAGTCGTTACTAATGCCTCTCCCTTTTAGTCCCGGTTCTTAAACGAACCGGGACTAAAGGCCGCGGCCACGTGGAGCTCCACCTTTAGTCCCGGTTGGTTTACGATTTTTTTTCTTGAATTTTTTTTTGAATTTTTTTTATTTTTAAATTTCTGAATTACTTTAACCTCTAATCTCTAATCACCACCCCTCATCACTGCTCAATTTATACTCTAATCTCTAATCACCCCTCATCATTTCAAATCATCTAACTTCCCGAACGGTCACCCATCCTCTCACTCCCCCAGCCTGAGCACGCTTAACTTCCGGGTTCTACTCTCCCTCGTTTCCAAGTCTGCACTTGTTGTTTTCCTGACAATAGTAAGATGTCAATCCCATTAACCTTCAGGAATTTTGCTTGAGCATGAAGTGACACATTTCACTGTTTGAATTTGAAACTATTGTTTTAAAAAACAATAATTATTTAGTAACGCTAATATTTCTTGAATAATTAGTTTGACCATTGTTTGACCATAGTTTGACCAGATTTGACCAAAATTCAAAATAACTGCAATAATTATTTAGTAACACTAATATTGTAGAATAATTAGTTTGACCATTGTTTGACCACAGTTTGAAATTTTTTTGATTTTTTCCACTCTAGATCTAAAAAGGCCCGTAACTTTTTTCTGTTAGGTTTTTGAGGATTTTGAAAATGTTTAACGGGTTCCCCCAGTTAAATTTGGATGTAACTTTTCGAGTAGATGATTTTTCATATAAAAAACTTTTTCATCCGAGTTAGTATGCAAAAGTTTTGCCCATTTTTACAAATTCTCGAGAGATTTTGCAAATAAAGTCAAAATTCATATTTGCAAATTTTCCCAACAACTAGACCACATATCACATGGGAAACTTATTTTCTTTTATTTTTTGACATTTTCATCATTTTCTTTTATTTTTTTAAACAGAAAAGGCAATCAGGGGGGGTGGAGTTTGAAAATGGGACCTTTAGTACCGGTTCGTGCCATGAACCGGTACTAATGCCTCAAACCCCATTAGTACCGGTTGGTGCCACGAACCGGGACTAATGGGCATATGTGACGCCCCCGATTCAATCGTACACTACTCATGCACGCAAACGTGTACGATCAAGATCAGGGACTCACGGGAAGATATCACAACACAACTCTAAAACATAAATAAGTCATACAAGCATCATAATACAAGCCAGGGGCCTCGAGGGCTCGAATACAAGTGCTCGATCATAGACGAGTCAGCGGAAGCAACAATATCTGAGTACGGACATAAGTTAAACAAGTTTGCCTTAAGAAGGCTAGCACAAACCGGGATATGAGATCGAAGAGGCGCAGGCCTCCCGCCTAGGATCCTCCTAACTACTCCCGGTCGCCGCCGCTGGGCTGCACGTAGTAGTAGGCACCTCCAGGTGTAGTAGTCGCCATCGACGGTGGCGTCGCTCCTGGGCTCCATCGTCTCGTCGCAAAGAACCGGTAAAGAAAGGGGAAAAGGGGAACAAGGCAACCGTGAGTACTCATCCAAAGTACTGCAAGCAATGAGCTACACTACATATGCATGGATATATGTGTAAAGGGTCATATCGGTGGACCGAATCGCAGAATGCCGTAATAAGAGGGGATATCTAATCTCGTCGAAGACTACGCTCGGCAGCCTCCGTCTTGCAACATGTAGAAGAGAGTAGATCAAGTCCTCCAAGTAGCATCGCATAGCAATAATCCTACCCGGCGATCCCTCCTCGTAACCACGAGAGAGAGCGACCATCGGGTTGTATCCGCACTTGGAAGGGTGTGTTTTATTAAGTATCCGGTTCTAGTTGTCATAAGGTCAAGGTACAACTCCAAGTCGTCACATTCATCAAGATCACGGCTATTCGAATATATTTACTTCTGCAGGGTGCACCACATAACCCAACACGCTTGATCCCATTTGGCGGGCACACTTTTACGGGTCATGCCCGCCGCTGAAGATCAATACGTCGCAGCCCCACCTAGGCACACAGAGAGAGGCAGCACGCCGGTCTAAACCTAAGCGACAGTGAGGCCCATCGCCCTTAGCACACCTCGCACGCTATGTGACGCGCCGAAGCGTAACTAGCCCCCTTAATACAAGAGCAGGCTTACGTTGCAATCCGGCGCGCGCCGCTCAGTCGCTGGCATCACGAAGTGCTTCGGCTGATACCACGACGTCGAGTGCCCATAACTGTTCCCGCGTAGTTGGTTAGTGCGTATAGACCAAATGGCCAGACTTAGATCAAATACCAAGATCTCGTTAAGCGTGTTAAGTATCCGCGAATGCCGACCAGGGCCAGGCCCACCTCTCTCCTAGGTGGTCTCAACCTGCCCTGCCGCCCGCCATTAAAGTAACAATGGGGGCCGTGGGAACCCAGGCCCACCTCTACCGGGATGGAGCCACCTGTCCTTTCAGCCCCCATCTCCTAACAAAGATCACTGTAATGTAATAGTGTAAAGTATATAGTATATGCCCGTGATCACCTCCCGGAGTGATCACAGCCCGGTAGTATAGCATGGCAGACGGACAAGAATGTAGGGCCACAGATGGAACTCTAGCATCCTATACTAAGCAGTAGGATAGCAGGTAAAGGTAACAACAGTAGTAGCAAGGACAGGCTATGCAACAGTATAGGATTAACTGAAAGCAGTAACATGCTACACTACTCTAATGCAAGCAGTATAGAGAAGAATAGGCGATATCTGGTGATCAAGGGGGGGCTTGCCTGGTTGCTCTGGCAAGAGAGAGGGGTCGTCAACTCCGTAGTCGTACTGGGTAGCAGCGGCGTCGGTCTCGGTGTCTAGCGGAAGAAGAGGGGGAAGAAACAATGAATACAATGCAAACAGATGCATGACGATGCATGACAAAGCAAAGCGTGATGCTAGGCGTGCCCTAACGCGGTATGAGGTGATACTGGTGAAGGGGGGAAACATCCGGGAAAGTATCCCCGGTGTTTCGCGTTTTGCAAGAGGAGCCGGAGGGGGAAAGTTGCGAGTTTGATATATTAGAGGTGTGTGGCGGACGAACGGGCTGCGTATCCGGGTTCGTCTCGTCGTTCTGAGCAACTTTCATGTAGAAAGTATTTTCATCTGAGCTACGGTTTATTTTCTATTAATTTTAAAAGATTTAAATCATTTTCAGGATTTATTTAATTATTTTAATGCAACATTATCCACAGCATTACATCAGCATGATGTCAGCAGTCAATAGAGGTTGACTGGGTCAAACTGACATGTGGGTCCCGCATGTCATTGACTGTTAACTAACCTAATAGCTTAATTAACTAAACTAGGTGATTAGGTTAATCTAATCAAGATTAATTAAGTTAATTAATTCTTTAATTTATTAACTAATTAATATTTTACTTATTTTATTTATTTATGTTTTTTTATTAAATCTTCTTTTAATTAAACGTCCTGGGGCGGGGCCCCGCTCGTCATTGGCCAGGCCGCAAGCGGGCACTGGGCACTAGCGGGCAGCGGGCCGGGCGCCGCCGATTGGTGCCGCCAAGGCCAACCGAGGTCATGGCGGGCACGAAGGCTGCCCGGGCGACGGGCCGACGACGCGAGGCAGAGGCGACAGATCGACGAGTAGGCCCGTGTGGGGCTTGGCTGCGACGGGTTCGGCCGGGCGAGGCCTGGACGGACACAAGCCCACGCAGCGCGCGGCGATGCCGGGTGTGGCGGGGGCAGGAGCAAGGCCGTGGCCGTGGTGGTCGGAGCGGAAGCTCGGGCGGCGGTGGCGCGGCACCGAAGCGGTGCGGGCTCGCGTGCAGAGCGAAAAGGGAGGCGCTGCTGGGCGCCAGGTGGTGGCCGACGCACACACGTGCGACGCGAGGGAGTGGCGGCAGTGGCGCACGGGAGGAGGGGAGCACGGGGCGAGGAAGAGAGGAGGGCGCGCAGCTCATGGGGTAGTGTAGGAACGGGGCAATGGGCGCGGGGAGGTTCGGGGAGGACCGACGGGGACGATGGCGACGTGGGAGGAAGCAGGCCGGCGAGGGAGGCGCGGGCTCCGGGCGCGGCGTCCTGGCGCGGGACGGCGAGGTCGTCAGCTGGCGACGGCGACGGATCGGGGTTTGCCCGATCCAGATCCAGCCGAGGAGGGAGGAGGCTCGGAGGTGCTACTTGGCGAGGTGGCGTCATGAGGAGGAGGATGGAGGCGCGGTGGGTGCGGCGATGGGAGGCGTCGGGGCAAGGGCGTGGTCGCCTGTTCGATCTGGATCGAGGAGTGGGGGAGCGAGCGAGTCGTGGGGGTGTGCGTGGTGGTAGTGGGTTAGGGTTTCGGGATGGGGATATGGGGAGGCCGGTTGGGCCAAGGGGGGAGCTGGGCCGGCTGGCGGTCGTGGCCTGATTAGTAGGAGCTCGAGGGGTTTCTTTTCCTTCTTTTTTTTGTTTGTTTTTTTTCTTTCTCTTTTGTATTTTCCTTTATTATTTGTTTTCTGTTTTAATTCATTTAAAAGTATTTAGGCATTTTATAAAAGTGTGTTTACTTCACCCTAATTACCGATGCAACAATTGACATAGCCCGAACATTTTTATTTTAATATTTGAAAACTTTTGTCGCTTGACTTACTTAGGATTTAAATTTGAAACGGTTTTGAATTAACCCGAGATTAACTACAGTGACAGAGGTGACGTGTCATCGTTAACATGGGATTACTGTAGCCTAATTATCCGGGCGTCACAATTCTCCTCCACTACAAGAAATCTCGTCCCGATATTTAAGCGATGGAGTAAGGGGGAAAGTGCTGGTAGCGAAAACCTAACGAGTCTTCTCGGTCTTGGCTTCCCTTTCGAAGAGGTTGATCCCTTTCGTTGATGCCTTCGATTCTCTGCTTCAAGTCACCATGATCAAGTCGCCATCCTTTCTTCGGGATCTCCATCGTACTTACGAAAAGGGTAAGGGGTAGCTTCAAAAGGTCCGGCCTCTACAAGGTTGCTACCTGGTAGCTAACATCGGGGAAGGTGGCGAAAAGTAACTCTCGAACTAAAAATTAAGAAAATATCGAGAGCAAGTAAGGAGGTATCATGAGAAATTTCAAGCGGGCGGGCAATCGTTCGGTGCCTGAAACAAAGTGTGAAAGGGGGTTCAGAGCAACGAAATTAAGTATTGTGTTTAATACCAGAACGGCGGATCACACGGAAGGTGGCTCGTGAATTACATACGAAGCCAAGCGTGAGGAATATCTTTGGAAACAGGGTGTACATGAGAGTCAGGTTTCGATCATGTGGAACTGTGGGTTATGGGCCCACCATGTGGGTTAAAAGTAGGAAGGGTGATGACGTCTTGCACGGTCATGATAGCAAGGCATGTCAGAGAGTACCATGTCAGTTATGTCGGCAACAACGTTGGTACCAAGGGCGAGGGACGAAGAGAACCATTTTCCTGCTCGTTGCATCGAGGCGGACCAATAGGCAAAGTTCTCGTCCATCGATGGTTACCGAAATGTCACCAGCAATAGTAATGTGAGGGCTTATCGGCAGAGTTGTACCGAGGTGCTTACATAAGCGTAAGAATAATACTGCTTAGATTATATAGACCTCAAGAAAGGTTAAACCAACCAATGGAAAGGAAAATAAGATTATCGATTAAGCAGAACAATGGAAGGAAAATGTGTTTAAACACATATTTCAAGGGTATATCCTTCCCAAGGACAAGCAGAGGTGATATCCATGACAGGATATAATGTAGAAAACTCTTTAGGTAGGGGAGAGAAATTTCATGACATTACCCATACAGCGGTGTTTGGATAATTTAGCAGGAAACATTTAGCATTGGCTTCAAATGTCCTTGTTGAAAATCGGAGTACCACAAACATGCTTGGAGATAGCATTGCATGGTCTTCAAGCAAAGTTCAGACTTTGGAAACAAAAAGGGTCCATCAGGAAGAACTTATAGAATAAGTCTTACAATTTCCTCATGGAAGAAAGGATAGCCTGACTGAAAAGGAAACCATAACAATAGGGCCTCCGGCCAGGTGTGCTAGGCACGACATCACCTTACCGGGTCACATAAAGACCATTGTTATAACTCTTGGAAATATGTTCCAACCATCATATCTGACCGAGATTCAGATCTGATTGGTGTCAGGATACCTCATACTCACGACGCCGAGGAGAAAAAGGTGCGACACAAATTGACGAGAAGACATCGAAGATTCTCGGAAATGAACTATGGAAGCGAGTTCCGAAACAAGAGTTCATCATTAAATCAAGAAGAGGATGAGGAGGTGACTGATGGACTAAGCGATAACTCATCGAGGTATCCAAAAGATGGATCTCCACAATTATGTGGATAAGGAGATAACATTTGTCATATCAAATGATATAAGGAAGTAAGCTCGAGGAAGACATACACAATTAAACATTGGTTGAAAGCTGCGCCCGAAATATGGGTTGGGTTGCACGACCAATGTCGGAATGGTGATTCAATCATTAATAGTCTAAGAATGAATAGTCGACCATTAAGAGGGTTGCTAGGAGGGCAGAATCCAAACAACACCGTTCACTTGTGGGTACCCCGGTTGGAATCAACACGAGGACCACGAAAGAATGGTGATGGTGAGAAGTATCATTATAGCAAGGATTCTGAAGAGGTGGAGCAATCCTCACAACATTCTTGACATCAAAGATGGTAATACTCCGCGGTAGAATCATAACATAATAGGGTAGAAAGGAACTCAAGGAACAACATGAAACAGGAACAATTTTTGTGTTGGAGGGAATGCAATAATGTTGTGGATGATAACCCAAACCATCGAGGGCAAAGGATGCTAGTCCTCATCAAGAATTCGATAGATATCTTGGAAGACCCCAGAATGTTGATGATGATCACGACACATTTGTCGAGAGGTTTCGAGAAGATGTAACTGATCGGCGATGACATCAAGTCAACGGAAATGATGAAGCCAAAAGTCATTGGAACCATGGGTACGACACAAACTCATAATTAAGCTTGCTATTCAAGGCGAAATGATACGACGAGGAAGAATGGCGTAAGGTTATCTCATCGTCAAAAATTATGCTATTGGAAGAAGGACCAGGTAGTACAGTTAAAATTTAGTACAATGATATAGCCGATCAGGCTAGGACTGACTTGAAGGATTATTTAAACTCGTAAGCAATGAAAATTACTTAGAGTTATTGAATCGGAGTGCGGAATCGATTCACTTATCGGTGTTCTCGAGTGAAATAACTCAGAACCCGGGGAACTCCGAAATCGGTGAGAAGCAATAATAGATGAAGACTCATAGGAAGCAACAGTTCGTTGATATTCTCGAGATACTGGAGGGTATTACTCGAAGGAAGATTGACATAGGGGTTGCGGAGATGTATTGATCCGCAGAAGACAAGTGTTTTCACTTGCTTGAGAAATGGGATCAAGTAGAAAATATGGTCGGAACCACGATTGCAAAGGATCAATTCACAGATATCAGATGATATTATATCAAGGCAATAGTTATTATTACCAGAAGCTTCCATGATCGGATCTACAACGTGTCCATGGGCATGAACACAAGTTCAAGGTCGACTCCCACTTCTTCAATGTAAAACCTTCCATTCACCTCTCGCTTTTCAAAAATGACTTTAGTTGTTTGAAAGTTTTACCTGGTGCAATACCAGATAAGTATGACCCGTGAAATCTTTCGGGTTCACACTGATAAGGGAAGGCACTGGTTCAACCCATCGGGGCATCTTAGGAACCTATACCAGAAATTTTGGAGTAAATAACACAAGCTCGAAAGCAGAGCATGGTTGGTCAATCAGAGGATAGGATTTACCAATGGAGAAAGAACTTCCAAAGTGATTGCATATGAAGGACACTATCGGATAAAATCGAACAAAGGATCTGCCGGTCCACAACGGATCTGATGTGAGCATCGGTACTCAACCAGAGGAAGAAGAATGCACGGGCATCATATTATAGAACATCTGAATAATTCGATGCTTAGATAACAAAGGAATTACGATTTCCAAAACAAAGGATCAGAAGCAGTCGCTCTGATCAAGGATGGATAAGTTGGATAGACCAGAGTCACAATTGACGCCAAATAGTTTGGTCGAGAACCAACTCATGTTCAAAAATGATGTCTGAGCCGGAAAGATAATTTAAAAGGATCAACCGATGATTGCGTGCATTCGCACTCATGTTGAATCAATAGGATCCAAATGACGGTGTCTAAGGATACTAACGAATTTTGCCAGACATATGGAAAGCATCCATAATGCAAGCAGACAAGTATTTGTAGAGCAATAGGGCTGCAAGGATTTTCGGAGGATTTAATAGTATTTAAAAGACTTTTGTGGAACACATGAACAACTGGGGGATGAGCGGATACTCGATAAGTGCGAGAATTATCCGTATGGGTATTCAGGTGACAATGAACAGCAAGGCACTAAGCTCAAAGGATTATCGAAACAACGATTTAGTATTTCGGGGTATCTTGTAATAACAAGACCAACTGGGATGAATGTAAGAATGACAACTACAAGTAGTTATCATAAGGGTTGACGGTAGGAGGGAAACTGCAAAATGCGATGAACACAAGTTCTCGAGTTAACAGCGGAGAGTATCTTCGTGGTCTTACAGTGCAGCAGATCATCATCGCATAATAAGGGGCTCTCCGGGTGAAAGTGACAACGAGATCCTAATGTTAGATTTAGTAAAAATTCATTTAACCCGAGTAGAAGAGAGTTCAGAGTCCCAGAGTAAAGGTCGAGAAGTAAAAGATCCTAGTACCACCTGATGGCGACGTGGGCCCGTAAGGCACACAGCCAAGTTAGTAAAAGTTTTGCAATGTCTAGACTCGACTTCGGCCAAGGAGTGTGGAAGGGGGATTCCTATAGGCAGTCGGCTCTGATACCAACTTGTGACGCCCCCGATTCAATCGTACACTAATCATGCACGCAAACGTGTACGATCAAGATCAGGGACTCACGGGAAGATATCACAACACAACTCTAAAACAAAAATAAGTCATACAAGCATCATAATACAAGCCAGGGGCCTCGAGGGCTCGAATACAAGTGCTCGATCATAGACGAAGTCAGCGGAAGCAACAATATCTGAGTACAGTACATAAGTTAAAACAAGTTTGCCTTAAAAAGGCTAGCACAAACCGGGATACAGATCGAAGAGGCGCAGGCCACCTGCCTAGGATCCTCCTAACTACTCCTCGGTCGCCGCCGGGGCTGCACGTAGTAGTAGGCACCTCCAGTGTAGTAGTCGCCATCGACAGTGGCGTCTGGCTCCTGGGCTCCATCGTCTGGTCGCAGCAACCAGGTAAAGAAAGGGGAAAAATGGGGACAAGGCAACCGTGAGTACTCATCCAAAGTACTCGCAAGCAAGGAGCTACACTACATATGCATGGATATATGTGTAAAGGGCCATATCAGTGGACTGAACTGCAGATGCCGTAATAAGAGGGGATATCTAATCCTGTCAAGACTACGCTCGCCGCCTCCGCCTTGCAACATGTAGAAGAGAGTAGATGAAGTCCTCCAAGTAGCATCGCATAGCAATAATCCTACCCGGCGATCCCTCCTCGTAACCCCGAGAGAGAGCGACCACCGGGTTGTATCCGCACTTGGAAGGGTGTGTTTTATTAAGTATCCGGTTCTAGTTGTCATAAGGTCAAGGTACAACTCCAAGTCGCCCACACATCAAGATCACGGCTATTCGAATAGATTAACTTCCTGCAGGGGTGCACCACATAACCCAACACGCTTGATCCCATTTGGCGGACACACTTTTACGGGTCATGCCCGCCGCGGAAGATCAACACGCCGCAGCCCCACCTAGGCACAACAGAGAGGCCAGACACCGGTCTAAACCTAAGCGACAGGGTCTGGGCCCATCGCCTTAGCACACCTGCACGCTATGTGACGCTGCCAAAAGCGTAACTAGCCCCTTAATACAAGAGCAGGCCTACGTTCCAATCCGGCGCGCCCGCTCGGCTGGCGTCACGAAGTGCTTCGGCTGATACCACGACGTCGAGTGCCCATAACTATTCCCGCGTAGTTGGTTAGTGCGTATAGACCAAATGGCCAGACTCAGATCAAATACCAAGATCTCGTTAAGCGTGTTAAGTACCCGCGAACGCCGACCAGGCTGTGCCCACCTCTCTCCTAGGTGGTCTCAACCTACCCCGCCGCCCGCCACAAAGTAACAATGGGGCCGTGGGAACCCAGGCCCACCTCTACCGGGATGGAGCCACCTGTCCTTTCACCCCCATCTCCTAACAGTATCACAGGTAATGTAATAGTGTAAAGTATATAGTATATGCCCGTGATCACCTCAAGTGATCACAGCCCAAGAGTATAGCATGGCGCGGACAAGAATGTAGGGCCACCGATGGAACTCTAGCATCCTATACTAAGAAGTAGGATAGCGGTAAAGGTAACAATGAGTAGCAAGGACAGGCTATGCAAAGAAAGATAGGATTAATCGAAAGCGGTAACATGCTACACTACTCTAATGCAAGCAGATAGAGAAGAATAGGCGATATCCGGTGATCAAGGGGGGCTTGCCCGGTTCCTCCGGCAAGAGAGAGGGGTCGTCAACTCCGTATTCGTGACCGGGTAGCAGCAAGGCCGGTCTCTTGTCTAAGCGGAAGAAGAGGGGGAAGAAACAATGAATACAATGCAAACAGATGCATGACGATGCATGACAAAGCAAAGCGTGATGCTAGGCGTGCCCTAACGCGGTATGAGGTGATACCGGTGAAGGGGGGAAACATCCGGGAATGTATCCCCGGTGTTTCACGTTTTTGGGCAGAGGAGCCGGAGGGGGAAAGTTGCGAGTTTGATATATTAGAGGTGTGTGGCGGACGAACGGGCTGTGCATCCGTGTTCACCTCGTCGTTCTGAGCAACTTTCATGTAGAAAGTATTTTCATCTGAGCTACGGTTTATTTTCTATTAATTTTAAAAGATTTAAATCATTTTTAGGATTTATTTAATTATTTTAATGCAACATTATCCAGAACAGTGATTGCTGATGTCAGCATGACGTCAGCATGATGTCAGCAGTCAATAGAGGTTGACTGGGTCAAACTGACGTGTGGGTCCCGCATGTCATTGACTGTTAACTAACCTAACAGATTAATTAACTAAACTAGGTGATTAGGTTAATCTAATCAGGATTAATTAAGTTAATTAATTCTTTAATTAATTAACTAATAAAAATTTTAGTTATTTTATTTATTTATGTTTTTTTATTAAATCTTCTTTTAATTAAACGTCCTGGGGCGGGGCCCCACTCGTCATTGGCCCAGGCCGCAAGCGGGCACTGGGCACTAGCGGGCAGCGGGCGCTGGGCGCCGGCCCGATTGGGTGCTGGCCAAGGCCAACCGAGGCCGCTGGGCGGGGCACGAGCGCTGCCCGGGCGACGCGGGCCGGACGACGCGAGGCAGAGGCGACGGATCGACGAGTAGGCCCGTGTGGGCTCGGCTGCGACGGGGGTTCGGCCGGGGCGCGGCCTGGACGGACACAAGCCCACGCAGCGGCCGGAGCAAGGCCGTGGCCGTGGTGGTCGTGGAGCGGAAGCTCGGCGGGCGGTGGCTGGCGGCACTAAGCGGTGCGGGCTCGCGTGCTGGCGCTGCGGCGGAGGCGCTGCTGGGCGCCAGGAAAGCGCTGCCGGCGCACGCACGCCCGACGCGAGGGAGTGGCGGCAGTGGCACACGGGAGGAGGGGAGCACGGGGCGAGGGAGAGAGGAGGGGGCGCAGCTCACGGGGTAGTGTAGGGACGGGGCAATGGGCGCGGGGAGGAAGCAGACCGGCGAGGGAGGCGCGGGCTCCGGGCGCGGCATCCTGGCGCGGGACGACGAGGTCGTCGCGGCGACGGGCGACGGGATCGGGGGTTGCCCCGATCCAGATCCAGCCGAGGGAGGGGGAGGAGGCCGGCAGGTGCTGTGCCGGCGAGGTGGCGTCGTGGAGGAGGATGGAGGCGCGGTGGGTGCGGCGATGGGAGGCGTCGGGGACAAGGGCATGGTCGCTCGATCCCGATCTGGATCGAGGGAGTGGGGGGAGGGGGGAGTGCGTGGTGGTAGTGGGTTAGGGTTTCGGGGATGGGGGATGGGGGATATGGGGAGGCCGGTTGGGCCAAGGGGGAGCTGGGCCGGCCTGGCAGGTCGTGGCCCAGTTGGGCCGGTGGCCTGCTGGGCCGGAGCCCCGGGGGGGTTTCTTTTCCTTTTTTTGTTTGTTTTTTTTTCTCTTTTGTATTTTCTTTTATTATTTGTTTTCTGTTTTAATTCATTTAAAAGTATTTAGGCATTTTATAAAAATGTGTTTACTTCACCTTAATTGCCGATGCAACAATTGACATAGCCCGAACATTTTTATTTTAATATTTGAAAACTTTTGTCGTTTGACTTACTTAGGATTTAAATTTAAAACGGTTTTGAATTAACCCGAGATTAACTAAAGTGACAGAGGTGACGTGTCATCGTTAACGTGGGATTACTGTAGCCTAATTATTCGGGCGTCACAGCATCGCACCCTTTAGTCCCGGTTCATGGCACCAACGGGACTAAAAGGTCTAGACGAACCGGGACAAATGGCCCACGTGGCTCCTGGGCGCACGAACCGGGACTAATGCCCACATTAGTCCCGATTCTAGATTGAACCGGAACTAATGGGCTAATCCAAGGTGGACCAAAGGCCTCTTTTCTACTAGTGCGTGGACTCCGGTACGATCTACGGCCTTCTCGATCGGGAAGACAACAGAAGAAAAATCCTCTCCGGATGCTCTCCTCGGCACCGTTCGGCTAGCGTCCGTCCGCATGCAGCACCATGAAGCTTCCCTTTGATTGATGAAGACGTTGCCAACACATAGGTAGTGTCCATCTAGGTTTCATGATTTATCAAATCAACTCTTTTTTTTTGCCTTGGTAGTCCGGGAGATACTGATTATGCCGGTACGGACAAGTTCGATTCGAGCTGTGTCTAATTGGTGCGTGGGTAATTTGCCTTTCCGGCCGGCCGTATGTTGATTAGCTAGCGTGACTAACTTTCCTTGCTCCGTACGTGCCTGTATTGCTATTGAGATGCTTTGTGTGTGATGGCATGTTGCTAATCGATCGTAATGGAGCGGTCTAAGTTTGTGCAGTTGGCAACCTGCAGATGTCACAACGCATCCTTCAGAGCAAAACATGTTGCTGGCTATTACGGTGACATGCGCACTGTAGTAAGGTCGTACAAGACCAACAACAGATCCCACCAACTGTTCTACAACTGCGATGTCATTGGGGCCAGATAAGAAATTTTCATTTGAGCGCTATCTTCGTTATTAAGGTGAGATATACTACTCCAAATTGATCTTATATTTTATTTCCGGGGCAAGCAGAGTAGGAGAGATGTCCTCATACCCAAGCAATGTGCATCGTGATAGTGCAATATAGTAGTATTAGTTTGTCTTAACGAAACCTGAAAATAAATGATTCTTTGGTGACACGAAATTAGCCATTGTAGGTGTTGCTATGATGTTATTAAAAGTATTATTCTATTAAAATATATAAACTTTTGAAACATTTACTTTTAAGTATGATTTATTTAAGAGCAATACGATTTAGCCTTCACAAGTTTCATACTTTCTGTTGCTTTTTTTTTTGCATGACTTTCTATTGCTTTTATGTTTATATTCTACAGCAAACGTATAATTATTAATTATGATTTAGCCTACCATGAGTTCATCATGATCGGGTGATCTCTTCAGAATTTGGAACTGCCTACACTGCCAAAATTTTGATTTCTAAGTTCATGTGCTTAATCTTTAGATTAAATGCTTGCCTTTTCCATCTCCGAACTTTGTGCAGACATCATATGGAGGATCAGGTTATTGCTAATGAGAACTGACTATCATATTGTCACCACAGTTATTATGTGATTATTTTCTCAAATATTTTCCAAGCCTAATTCCTACCCTTAACATTTAGCTGCACCTTGCACACACGATTTTAGTACATCATGAATGTTTGCATCCTTGACTTGATAAGTGTGTACATGTTTGTATTGCCATACACGGGCTGGGGACAATAGGTCGACTCAGCCACTTTGCCCTCAGCATGGTATAACAAAGCAGTCAGAAGGTAAACTTTCTTCAAGTTGTTGTGGCAGAAAAATAAACAGATTTACCGTGCGTTGTTGGACCATATTGTTGAGATCCTTCAACTGTAGTTACATGTGTTTCAGGAGAGGTAGCATCGCAGTGCTTGTATAATCGGAATCATAATAGTTTCTGATAAACTATACATCGTCTGTTAACATAATCGGTGACCATCAAAGGGCGATGCTTTCTGTACGACAGATTCCATCCAATTTCACTACGATCTATTTGTCTGGACCGTTGGATCATCAACTCCTTTTAATCTGTATGGTCCAGAAGTAAGTATCGGAAATTTCACTACGATCAAAATTGTCATACGCACAGCTGTTTCGGCCATCTAGTTAGTGGTGTGGTGTGGTCTTGCGGTGCTTAGAAAGAGAAAGGAGATGCAGATTCCGAGGAGAAACTACAATATATGTGGGTCTAACATAATTTATATGTTTTCACTAGCCTTTCTCTTCCCTGCATAGAGTCGCATGTGTAAAAGGCTCTCAAAGAATTTCACCTGTGGTTTTATTTATATATGCATACCACACTCCTCTTTATTGCCTAGAATTACTGTCTCGGTACATGAGTTAGGTCGACGGACCAGACACTTTTCTGGGCCGGAGGGAGGTCGATAGACATCACGCCGGAGTGGACGTCGCGTATCAGCCAGGACGCGTGCCGGCTAGTAAGACGTGCGCCTCCTCGCCGCGCCCAGGAAACTGGGCCGATGGCCGGAGCCGCGCGCGCCGTCAGTGGCCGTGGTCGCTGCCGACTGAGCCGCAGACACGGGTAGGTCGAGCCACCGCGTAGCCGCGCGCGCGCTCGGCGCCAGTTGTCGCGTCTCGAAGGCCGCACGTCCGCGGTGCCGCACCGCTGTGTAGCCGTCCAGCTGCACACATGCAGGTCGTAGGCGAGCCTCGTCACCATCGTGTCGGCGGCAGCGCTACCGCGCGGCCTCGTCGTCGCTGCCAATGGCTTAACGCTCCGGGGTCGGAGGCAAGAACGGTTGAGGTCGTCGCCACGCCATTGCAGCCGATGCTGCCCGCAGGAGCCGCAGTGAAGGGCGCCTCCGGGAGTGCGTCGTGCGCTAGAGGGTGCTGCGACGCCGGGCGCCAGAAGATGGGAAGCAGCCCCCGACTTGTGCGCTCGCCATAGCTGGCCTGTGGTATGGGGAGCTGCACATCGTCCGGGACGACGCATGCGACGCGCTGCCGATCTCATTTTGGTGGTGGAAGAAAGCAGGATGCAACAAAGACAACTTCCCTGAAGGAATAGGTGCTGTCGTTTGGAGCAGAACAAGAGCGGCCACGACGAGCAGCGAATGAAGACGACAATTTTCCTTTATCTAGACTTAGATGTTCTCCTCTAGACTTGGATGTTTTCGATTCGAAAATTTGTTTCTGAGCAGGAGCTATGCGACATGAGCAGCGAATTGATTCGAGTATTCTGAACTGGGCCATGGCTCACTTTTGCGGTCGTCGTCCTGTCCCTATAGCTCAGAACTCCACCGTGACAGTGACGGAGTCAGCTCGTGCCCTCTACAAACAGCCCCACGCCCAGCACTGTAGATACCGTATAGCAGCTGTATTCCTTTTTCCAGCGAAACAAGCCTGACATGTCTGACGCACTTTTCCCCATCCCAACACATCTGCCAACGACCTAGATAACAGGTGCAGCTGAGCTCGAGCTCCAAATCGTCACTTCCTTTTCACTAGCCTTTCTCTTCCCTGCATAGAGTCGCATGTGTAAAAGGCTCTCAAAGAATTTCACCTGTGGTTTTATTTATATATGCATACCACACTCCTCTTTATTGCCTAGAATTACTGTCATGAAAAAAATCTCAAAAATATCAAGGCAGGTTTGTGAACTTCTTTTAGTTTGATTTCTTCAACTCTTGAGCAAAATATTTTCCAGGGTCAACCCCATGGCCTAACAAAAATAATAAGCTAGAGATAACGTGATTCCAAATAACAAAATTCTTCACTAACTTGGATATCATATTCTGTACCAACTTCTTGACAGAATGTATGATGTATAGTTCTAAATTGTGGAATATTATGCTAGCTGCTCTTTAGTGAATGATTTAGTTTTTCTCTTGCCTCCTTTTGCAGAACGGGTCATGATTTTCACACAAGTGCAGACCTATATGTAACCTATCAATTATTTAATAGTTATCCATTATTCTTTCATTTTCTTTGCCTTTGTCGGATAAATATAGTGTGTGATTATATTGATGGTACATCTGTATAGGCTTATATTGGAAGGTCATTGAATACACCATAGCAGTTGAATATGAGGTACATTTTTTAGTTCCCTACTATGTTTTCTACATTGCATGCCATCTAGACGTTACAAATGTTCCTTATTACAGCGGCACACGAGATGCTTTTTGTGCAACGCTTTGTGCACTCAACTTCTGTTGTAGTAACATCGGTTCATCGGGATTAAACATTCGCCATAAGCGCGAACTGGTATAAGCATTCACCACATTTTCTCCTGGCGCCTTACTGGAGGTAGGTTCATTGGCTGATTTCTTCTTTTCCTTTTTGTCCGTTTTACGACTCTGAGCTAAGGGGCCCATAGAAGATGGTTCTCCAGAATCGATTTTTTACTTTTGCTAAAATATAGTATGGCAATTATGAGTCATAAATCATAAATGAAAGAAAATTTTGACATGACCTTTGCTAGAAAGAGGACATAACGAGTGCCAGAAATTCGGCAAAATGGAAATGAATCAACGTTTCGTGAAAACATTGGCACTCATGTCAATACCTGCAAATATAAGCCAACCACACTACAGCGGGTCCTAGGGAAATAACGAAAGAAAAAATTCGACATGACCTTTGCTAAATATACGACATAACGAGTGTCAGAAATTCGGCAAAACAGAAATGAATCGACGTCAAAAACATTGGCACTCATGTCAATACCTGCAAATATAAGCCAATGATACTACAATGAATCTTGTAAAAAATATAGCCTAAGCACAAATAACACCAAGACACAGTACTCTAATTTAATCCGTGCTAAATATAGATCAAATTTGTACTTCTATTTACCTTAAACACAAATCTGACCATACCGGAGAGGTGCGCGCTTGGCGTTCGAAGGCGGCGTGAGGTCTCCGATGTTAGCAGAGGAGGGTGCCATGACCGCAGCACTAGCCATCGGGGAGGAGCTCGGCGGTGGCGGCGGCAGCGAGATGCCTCCAATGTTGGAGGAGGAGGCCATGCCCGCGGCGGCGAGGAGGGCTGCGATGAGGGCGGGCGACAGGCGACGAGGGCGGGGAAAATGCAAAATTTTGCTGGTGAATCGGTTTTTGGGCGAAAACTGAACCGCCAGCGTCGTGGGTCTACGAGTGATGGGGGCAGTATTGCCCACCACCCGTAAGGTGCGAAACACTGGCTGGCACTACCGACCACCCGCCACAACTAAAACTGTATACTATCAACCTCCTCCATGTCTTTTGTTAATGGTTACCACAATTTAGCTCTAGCGGGCAAAAGCTTTGCCTGTCACTATTGACTTAATAAGCAGCGGTGGGCATAAGTAGCAACCCTTAGATTTCATCACGCCGCCAAATTTGAAAAAGTCTATGTGTGGCGGGCATGTAGTTCTGCGCGCCACTGCTTCTCCAATAGTAGTGATGCTTTCTATTTCTTACTCGGCACTGCTACTTTTCCATAGTAACTACGGCGGGTGACTCGTCACACCCGCCACTAATTTACGTTCATCTATAAAAAAAATTCCAGTAGTGAATTATAGACTACAATATGAACAAATATTTCAGATTCTGATACGAAATTTTGTAACAACATACATTGATGTTGTGTCAATGTGATAGATTTTTTAAAAATTTAAAATATTCTTCGGCATCCGGGGCACCGGTAACCTCACAAATGTGGATGCACCGGATACATTCCCAGACTGATTCCCAGTAGACCCGAACTCAAAAAAATCCACTCTCCTCAGAGGCAGAGCAGCGTCTTTAGCTAAATCTGGTCGAATGTATCAACCCCGCACACAATATGCCCAGAGATCAGCATGTACTTATTTATGAACGTGCTTGTGATCAATGGACCTACTAATTCGGACTTCAAAGTGGAGGAAGAAAATATTGCCAGGCAGAAAGGACCCAAATGTTAACCTGGCGACGTAATGGAATGCACATATAACCAAGTATGGAACAACGTTGCTAGAGACGTATTGGTTATTGAATTACTTTGTGATTGAGCAACTACGCGATTAGAACTTTTCCTGGTGCACTAGTGGAAAAACAGGCTTCCGTCCAGCCCCATAAGTCGCGAAGCTGTAGGAACCGCGACTAATGGGACCTTTAGTCGCGGTTCTGGAGGTGAACCGCGACCAAAGGCCTGGGCCCAGGGCGCTCGGTGGCCAGCTGGTGCATCGTGAGGGCTTTAGTCGCGGTTGGCCAGGACAACCGCGACTAAAGGTTTTCGGCACCTTTAGTCACGGTTTGCCAGGCCAACCGCAACTAAAGCCCTCCCTATATATACCCATCCAGCAGCCAACACTTAGCCATTTGGAGCCATTCTCTTCACAAGTGGGTGTAGGTTTGCTTTTGGTTCCTCTTATGCACATAAGGTGTTTGATGAAATGCCCCAAGAGCATGAAACAAACATGACATGAAGTGTTGGAGCCACACTCTTCGATCGAGGTTAGCAACTTGATGAACCTTTGATGTGTCAATATGCATGTGTGTAGTTCATTGTTTAATTTATATTGTTTGTAGCTAGTTAGTTTAACAAATGCATGATGGTTAATTATATATTTTATATTATAATAATGCAGATGAATCGGCAATGGATGTACGGTAACCGACTCTCCGGCGAGTTCACTACGGGTTTGAAAGATTTCCTCGTAGTGGCTAATGCGAACAAGCGGGGGTTTTGTTATCTGTCCATGTGTTATCTGTAAGAACGAGAAGGGTTACTCTTCCTCAAGAGTTGTTCACATGCATCTGCTTGAAGGGTTTCATGCCAAGCTATAATTGTTGGACCAAGCATGGAGAAAGAGGGGTTATAATGGAAGAAGATGAAGAAGGGGATGATTTCATCGATGAAAGCTATCTTGCTCATTTCGGTGATACTTTCATGGAGGATGCTGAAGGTGAAGGGAAGGTGAAGAAGAGGCACGTGATGATCCCGTTGATGATCTTGGTCGGACCATTGCCGATGCACGGAGACGCCGCTAAACTGAAAAGGAGAGGGAGAATTTGGATCGCATGTTAGAGGATCACGAGAAAGGCGCTGTACCCGGATGCGATGATGGTCTGAAAAAGCTGGGCTGCACTGGATTTGCTGAAATGGAAGGCAGAGGCAGGTGTAGCTGACTCGGCATTTGAAAACTTGCTGAAAATGTTGAAGAATATGTTTCCAAAGGATAACGAGTTGCCCGCCAAGACGCGTCTGAAGCAAAGAAGGTTGTCTGCCCTCTAGGTTTAGAGGTTACGAAGATACATGCATGCATCAACGATCGCATCCTCTACCGCGGTGAATACGAGAATTTGAATGAATGCCGGTATGCCCGCATTGCGTTATAAGATCAGAGGCGATGACCCCGGTGACGATGTTGAGGGCCAGAAACCGTGAAGAGGGTTCCCGCCAAGGTGATGTGGTATGCTCCTATAATACCACGGTTGAAACGTCTGTTCAGGAACAAAGAGCATGCCAAGTTGTTGCGATGGCACAAAGAGGACCGTAAGTCGGACGGGGAGTTGAGACACACCGCAGATGGAACGCAATGGAGAAAGATCGACAGATGGTTCAAAGATTTTGCACTGACGCAAAGGAACATAAGATTTGCTCTAAGCACGGATGGCATGAATCCTTTTGGCGAGCGAGCTCCAGCCATAGCACTGGCCCGTGACTCTATGCATCTACAACCTTCCTCCTTGGTTGTGCATGAAGCGGAAGTTCATTATGATGCGGTGCTCATCCAAGGTCCGAAGCAACCCGGCAACGACATCGATGTGTACCTAAGGCCATTAGTTGATGAACTTTTACAGCTGTGGGGTGGTGTCCGTGTGTGGGATGAGCACAAACAAGAGGAATTTGACCTCTGACGTTGCTTTTCGTAACCATCAACGATTGGCCTGCTCTTAGTAACCTTTCGGGACTGTCAAATAAGGGATACAATGCATGCACGCACTGCTTACATGAGACTGAAAGTGTACATTTGCCAAATTGTAAGAAGAACGTGTACCTTGGGCATCGTCGATTTCTTCCGAAAATTCATCCAAGAAGAAAGAAAGGCAAGCATTACAACGGCAAGGCAGATCACCGGCGAAGCCTGCGGAACGACCGGTGCCGAGGTATTTGATATGGTCAAGGATTTGAAAGTCATCTTTGGAAAGGGTCTGGCGGACAATCAGTTCGAAGGGAGCCGACGGGCACGCAGCCATGTGGAAGAAGAAATCTATATTCGGGAGCTAGAATATTGGAAAGTCCTAGATGTCCGCTCTGCAATCGACGTGATGCACGTTCTGAAGAATATTTGCGTGAACCTCCTAAGCTTCTTGGGCGTGTATGGGAAGACAAATGATACAAAGGAAGCACGGCAGGACCAGCAATGTTTGAAAGACCACGATGACCGGCATCCGGAATGGTTTCAAGGTCGTACCAGCCTACGCCTCGACCAAAGAAGAGAAGGTCATCTTTTTGAATGCCCGAGCAGTATGAAGGTTCCGTCTGGATTCTCGTCCAATATAAAGGGAATAATAAACATGGCGGAGAAAAAGTTCCAAAACCTGAAGTCTCACGATCTGCCACGTGATTATGACGCAATTGCTTCCGATTGCTTTGAGGGGCTCTGCGGAAAATGTTCGAGTAGCCATTGTGAAGCTATGTGCATTCCTCAATGCAATCTCTCGAAGGTAATCAATCCAGAAGTTCTACCACGGTTACGTAACGATGTGATCCAATGTCTTGTCGATTTCGAGTTGGTGTTCCCGCCATCCTTCTTCAATATTATGACGCACCTCCTGGTTCACCTAGTCGAAGAGATTTTCGTTCTCGGTCCTGTATTTCTACACAATATGTTCCCCTTGAGAGGTTCATGGGAGTATTAAAGAAATATGTTCAGAACCGTGCTAGGCGAAGGAAGCATCGCCAAGGGCTATGGAAATGAGGAGGTAATTGAGTTTTGTGTTGACTTTGTTCCTGACCTTAAGCCGATTGGTCTTCCTCGATCGCGGCACGAGGGGAGACTAAGTGGAAAAGGCACGATCGGAATGAAATCAACGATATGTATGGACGGCCATTCTCCGATGAAGCACACCACACTGTCTTGACCAATTCCAGCTTGGTGGCTCCGCATTTTGAGAAACACAAGAATATTTTACGTTCGACAACCCGGGAAGCCTGAATCCTGGATTAGGAAGGCCCACATGGAGACTTTCGGCAGTTGGTTGAGAAAACATTTAATGAATGACAATGATGTTGTAGATCAGCTGTACATGTTGGCCAAGACACCATCTTCGACTATAACGACTTTCCAAGGGTACGAGATAAATGGGAATACATTTTACACGATCGCCCAAGATAAAAAGAGCACCAACCAAAACAGTGGTGTCCGCTTTGATGCAGCAACCGAGAATGGGCAAGAGGTCACATATTATGGTTACATAGAGGAGATATGGGAACTTGACTATGGACCCTCCTTTAAGGTCCCTTTGTTCCGGTGCAAATGGTTCAAGCTAACAGGAGGTGGGGTAAAGGTGGACCAGCAATACGGAATGACAATGGTGGATTTCAACAATCTTGGTTACCTTGACGAACCATTCGTCCCTAGCGAAAGATGTCGCTCAGGTTTTCTATGTGAAGGACATGAGTAGCAAACCGAGGAAGCGGAAAGATAAGAAACGATCAGTACATCATGCGATGATTCAAAGCACCACATTGTTCTTTCAGGAAAAGAAACATCGTGGGAGTGGAGGACAAGACAGACATGTCAAGATTATAATATGTTTGCTGAAATTCCGCCCTTCAAAGTGAACACCGACCCAAGCATTAAGTTAAATGATGAGGATGCTCCATGGATACGGCACAATCGTAAGCAAGCAGGGACACAAGGGAAGAAATGATGTGTAATAATTTATTGTACCAAACTTTGTTGAATGGATCATGTGAATTATATTACCCGTGATGTGTTTGGTGTCCATTTTCGAATTTGAAAACTAATGGCACTAACAGAAAGTTTATAATTTTTCTAAAACTAAAAGCAAAAAGAATTAAAAAATAAAGCAAAAACAACAAAAAATAAATAATAATGCAGAAAACTAAAATAGCAACAATAAGTATTTTGTTGTAAGTAGAAACAAAATAAAATAAATAAAGCAACAAAGAAAACAAAAAAGTGTTTTCAAATTTGAAAACTAATGGCACTAACAGAAAGTTTATAATTTTTCTAAAACTAAAAGCAAAAAGAATTAAAAATAAACCAAAAACAACAAAAAATAAATAATAATGCAGAAAACTAAAATAGCAACAATAAGTATTTTGTTGTAAGTAGAAACAAAATAAAATAAATAAAGCAACAAAGAAAACAAAAAAGTGTTTTCAAATTTGAAAACTAATGGCACTAACAGAAAGTTTATAATTTTTCTAAAACTAAAAGCAAAAAGAATTAAAAATAAAGCAAAAACAACAAAAAATAAATAATAATGCAGAAAACAAAACAAAAAACTGGAAAAAATAGTGCCCTCATCGGACCCCCACGGCCTGAATACGACTAGAAACCCTACATGGGCCGTGATCTCAGACCCAGGAGGCCAAGTAGGCCCACAGCACATAGCTAGTGATGATTAGGCCGAAGCCTGCAGTTGAGAGGAGCTCGAGAGGGTGGCGCAGGGCGCTTATAAACCACTCTCGAGCTCTCTCAACTAGCGAGGTGGGACTAAACTTTGGGCGCAGCGGGCAGCCTAAGGCCTTTAGTCGCGGTTGGGCAGGCGACCAGCGACTAAAGGTACCCTTTAGTCATGGTCGCCTGCCCAACCGCGACTAAAGGGGGGCGCGGATCGCAAAAAACCGTAAACCCCTTTAGTCGCGGTTGGGCAGGCGACCGCGACTAAAGGGTACCTTTAGTCGCGGTCCTCGCCGCCAACCGCGACTAAAGGGGGGCTATAAATACTGTTCCGTTTCGTCTTCTCCGATTCCCTTTGTTAAATCGCGCCCTCGGCCGCCCGCCGTCGCCCTCGCCCTCGACGCCGCGCCGTCGCTGGTCGCCCTCGACGCCGCCGCCCGTCGCCCTCGCCCTGTAACCCCTAAATCGACGCCCTAGGGTTTCCGCCGCCTCAGCCCTAGCCGCCCGCCTCGACCTCCCTCCCTCCCCGTCCCTCTCCACCTCGGGCCGTCGGCCCTCGTCCATGTGCCACCCACCTTCCCGATCCCCTTGGCATGCCGCCGACCTCCGCCTCGTTCCTCGACCCTCCACGCCGAGAAATCGCCTGCCGCCCCCTTGGCCCCGGTCTTCCCGCCCGGGCGATTCGTGGCCGGCCCTGCCTGCTCCCCTCGCTTTCGTGAACAACTCCGCATCGGCCTCCCGAAGCTCCTGCCCCCCTCCTCCTTGATTTTTTTGATCATGTATTAAAAAATGTTAAACTCATATATGAAAATGTATAACGTGTATTTAAAAAATATTCTTGATACAAAAAAATGTAGAATGAAAACCAAAATAAAGAAAGAGGGAAAATGAAAAACAATGAAATCTAAAAAGGAAACTAAAGGAAAAATGAAAATGAAAAATAAAAGCAAAGAAACAAACGCATAAAAAAATAGAAAACTATGAATACCGACAAAGAAACAAAGAAAAACAAAAACTCGCTGAAAACTAAGAAGTAGACAAAAACCAAAGGAAAAAAGAAGGAAAATTTGAAAAAGGGAAAATGGATAAAACCATGAAAGAAACAAAGAGAAACCAAAAGAAAACGAAAAAACAAGATATAGCAACAAAAAAAGAATACCAAAAACCAAGAAGAAAGAAAAACCAAACAAATCACAAAAAGAAACAAAAAACGAAGAAATAAAAACAACTCCGGCTTTCATCCTAAATTAGGAAGCGCCTCATTTAGTTCCACGACCCCAACAGTTGCGCAATGGCTAACAACACCCTCAACTACGGAGGCGACCTAGGATCATATCCTCGCATGCCCTATTTTTTTCTTCCTTTTCTCCCGCTTTAGTACTGCTACTGGGTCGACCCATTACTGTATTGTCTTCATGTGAGTGATCCTTCCATCTCGCGTGAAGACGTGGTTGACAAATGTTTAATTGCTTGCAAAGTTTCTTCACAAAATGACATTCGTGAAGACGTGGTTGTCTGTTGTCCTCGCCTCCCTCTCCGTGTGTGTTGTCCTCGCCTCCCCTCTCCGTGACGCTTGCTGCCGCCCGCCTCGCGCTCTACCGCGACACCCTCTCCCACCCTTCCTCGGCCCCCTCCTTTTGCCACCGCCCTTTCGCCACCGCCACCGCCACCGCCCCTTCTTCACTTAATTAATTTGTTTTTACTACATGTTTTCAGGACTGACATAATGGCGATTTATAGAGCTGACCCGATTATGGACAACTATGATCCGGATGGTGAAGCACATATATTCGCATCATAAACGGCGATATTCAATATGTGCCGACCGGAGAAGAAGAAGATGATATCTCTTCTTATCTGAACCTTGACGGTGAAGATGAAGGGCGCCACAAGAAGAAGATGTCAAGAAACGCCGATAAACGCATTTATCTTCAAATGGAAGTAGCAACCACCTCCGGCCACGAGGTATATATATACATTGAGCCTCTGGTGATACAAACTAACTGATTTGAATAAATATGTGTGTACTAACGCAGCGACTCTCTTTCTTATTTTAGCCCTCGGCGGATCGTCAAACAATCGAGTACGCCGTCAAAGCGTGGCGCAACCAAGACGATGAAACAAGGAGAAACATGCACCATCGAGGTTGTCGACGGTGCAACCGGCAGGTCAGCTGGAGCCCCGCAAGAACGCCACCAAGTTTGTCAGCCAATGCGGAGCCATTGTTAGAGACAACGTCTCGATCACCGCCCAGGAGTGGAATGAGCCAAAGAAGGCACGAATTGATGGTTTCACTTTTGTCGATAAGAGAACAAAAAGATTGCTTCAAGAAGCTTATGGAACATTTCGTTCTACCTCCGGAATACAACAAATTCGATGAGGAGGGTAACAAGATTGAGGAAAACAAGGAGAGGAGGAGGCTAGTCAAACAGTTCGCTTCTTCATAAGATGGCCGACGCATTCCGGAAATTCAAGCAAAATCTAGCCCGTGACTTTGTCAAGCAGAACAAGACTCGGATTTCAAAGGACAATATGAGAAACTGAAACATGATTGGCCAGAATTTGTGAAGCAAAAGAAATCGGAGCAGTTCATTGAAATATCGAAAAAAATAAGGAAAATGCGGCTAAGAAGGAGTACAATCATGTTATGGGGCCAGGAGGGTATCGCATTTTGGTGCCTAGGTTGGAGAAGATGGAGAACCAGATGAGGGCGCGAGGAATCCGTCCAGTGCGGAGGGATGGGACCCAAGGGCCAAAAGCTGGTGGTACGGGCATGGGGAACGCTGAACCCGGAGACAGGGGAGTGTGTTTACCGGGCAAATTAATTAAACCCACCCAAGCCCTTATTGACGCAATGAAGGATGCTCAACAGGGAAGATCAAGTTCAACAGAGAGAACGACGCTACGACAAAAGCCCTCGGGAATCCTGAACACGGAGGACGTGTACGAGGCATGGGGCACATTCCGTGGAAAATAGGGTTCCCCGTGACGATGACCCGTGACGGTTCTGAAGCCGTAAGAGAAAGATGGATCGGGAATCAGATGTTGTGGCGCGGTTGGCATCGGAAATGGATGTGATGAAGAAAACCATGAGTGTACTAGTAGCCGAAAGAGATGCAGCTCGGGTGCAACATGAAGATCATCCAGCGGATCTCGGAAGCCAGCAGCGGAGAAGCAGCGTGGCTTCCACGGAGGCCCCACCGGCTGGTGCAGATGCACCGACGATCGAAATTACTGCACCGGAGCCTCCGGTGGTCGAAATTACTGCACCGGAGCCTCTGGTGGTCGAAATTACTGCACCGGAGCCTCCTCGCTACCCGTGGACGATATAAAGGAGATGAAAGAATGTCATCTGTATTATCCTATCGGGAACATGTCCATGAAGGTAGCCATCGGCAGTGCTTTACCATGTTTACCGAGCACTCCACCACAACAACCCCATTCAAGATGGCTATGCTCGTGTCACGGTGGAGGACATAGTCCAAGGGTTTGAGGACACGGAGATTGACATTGCTACACAGAAGGGGAGAAAAGACTTGGAGATGTCAAGCGCCATTTCATTCTATGGCAAAAGAAGTTTATCAAGTTTCAGGCGAGGCGCCAAGGACAACAAGTCCACCCCTACGGTGGTGGTGGTGGCGGTGGCGGTGGTGGTGGTGGTGGTGGTGGTGGCGGTTCACCTACACCTCCACACGCCACCCGACGCCGCCCCGATCCACAACGTCCGTGGTGATCAGCCGCCCCAGTCCTCGTCCGGCCGGGTGATCGACGCCGCCCCAATCCACCTCCGACAAAGAAGCGAAGCAGTCCTGGATTATTAACCCGGACCCTTATGTACCTAAGACCACAAAGGTACCGGAGCCATCATCAAGCCTCTCCCCACAAGGCCTTGGGAACGTAGTGCCGAGGAAGTCCACGCGCTGCTGCTCATTATGAGAAATGGAAGGCGGACTGCAAGAAGAAAAGAGAGCCCGAGCCCAAGCCGGTGTATTACGATGAGCAAAAGAAGTGGGCTAAGTCATTTTGAGCACACCGTCCCAAGTTGCCAAGAATCTGCTCGACGACTATGCACGTGAACTTGTGAGGCAGGCACTCATGTTCAAGGAGAACAAAGAGCGGAGAAGGCCGAAAGTAAAAAGCGGGAAACAAGTTGCCCAGCTCGGGAACAAAGTAAACAATCGATTGCCCCGCTTATAGTGGAAGCCCCGGATGCCCCGAGATCATACAAGCCGCGACAAAGACATGGATTGACTGTAACGAGTGCGGAGAACAAGCGGCCAGCTTAGGTATTACTCTTCGTGGAACTGTTAGGCCTTGATGAGGCGCCGATGAAGGATGTAGTAATTACATATGTCAAGAATGGGCCTCTCGTCGAGCCTCTTGCAGAAAATGATCTACGACCAAATGAAAGGTCTGCTGAATTGGTACAAGGGTTACATAAAAATAAAACGCCAAAGAATATATTTATGCGGAAGTTAGACATGAACATCACTTCAAACATTACTATGTAACAATTGCACCGAGTGAATTGTTCCAGCTTTTCAATCTGCGCGAGCTCGACAAATCTATCATCGGTTGCTACATACGCTCGTAAGTGATTTATTAATTTCTACCCCATCTCGTTCATATTGCCTGCACTATATATATGTCCTAACTATATTGTTGTGTCCGCTATTATACATGCAGAATGAAGATTAAGGAATGCAGAGTAAGGAACATCCATGATGTTGGGTTCATTGACCCACACATCGTTAATGGACATGTGTTGGAGCGTCACCCCATCGACGTGGAGGCAGACCTGTGGCAGTTTCTTACAAAGCAGGAACTCAAAAGTGATATTCTATTTCCTTACCATTTTGGGTGAGTGTTTCTGTCTTGAGCACATTAATTCTCTTTTGTTTACTCCATGCATGGTATGTGGCGGCTAATCGATGAGTTATGCATGACGATCTGTGCATGTATCGTGTCCGCAGGTTCCACCGGATTCTGCTAGTAATTAAAGTTAACACCTCGTAATGTCTCGCCCACGACTCTCGAATATGGATCCAAAGCTTTGGGCCGACATGAGAAGAATGCTGCAGAAGTAATTATTTTCATTCATTTGCGCTCTATATCGATCGGCCTATTTCGTTCATTTCCTAATATCAAGTAACTAATAACTCTCTTGTTCACTTAATTTTCTTTGCCTCGTAGGGTTTGGAGACGGTTCAGTAGATACAAAGGTCGGTGAATTCAAAAAGAGCTAGAATTCAAAATGTTAAAGCCTAAGAATGCTGGGGATATTCAGCCACCGGAGACCAATCTATGTGGATACTATGTTCAGAGAGGATCCGAGATACACCTCTGAGCGGGTTCCGAGTGATACCAATGCTCAGAGGAATAACCTCCGGATGATGCTTAGTCTAGAAGCTCGCTTCCGACCACTTCAAGAGGAACTAGCTGGATGGTTCAGCAGGGAAGTCCTCCATCCTAAAGGAGAACACTATTACGAGGACGTAGAACTTTATATGGATTAAATCATGTATGGAAACTTGTTCAAAATTGTATATGGTCATCCGATGATATTGAATATATATTGTATATTCCTCTTGAATTCTTTTGGTTCTAATTTCAAATTTATTTGAGATTGTACATTCATATGCATGTATGTAGTACAGTAGAATATATGAAACTCCTTCAAAATTAAAATAAAGCACAAAAGAAATAAAACAATACAAATTAAACAGAAAACAGGTAAAATAAAGCACAAAAGAAATAAAACAATACAAATTAAACAGAAAACAGGTTTAGGGGGGTGGCTAAAACCCTAAACCTGTGGCGGCCTTTAGTCATGTTGGCGGAAGAACCGCGACTACAGGTCCTCCGCCCCGCCGGCCGCCTGGCGCCCACGTGGACGGGCCTTTAGTCGCGGTCCTTAAGCAGCCGCTCATAAAGGTGGGGGGCTTTTGTGGCGCTTATTTGGTCGCGGTTGCGCAACCGCGACTAATGGCAGTTGCGAACCGCGACCAAAGGCCTTTTTTCCACCAGTGGTGGCTCGTTATCTCTTTCTATCCTCAGCCTGTCCGAACACAGGAGTGTAGCTCTCCATCTTTAAAGATAGAGAGTGGGTGTGGCACGCAATCCTTACTACCATGGCCATAGCTTCGACCTCTGTGGCAGTGTCATCAGAGCTGGGGAAGATGAACACGAGAATGGAAAATAGGGATCTGGCTGTAACGGCTACATCATCTTTGTTGCGCAATATTTCTCATTGTACGGGCTTGATGAGTGTCCCAAGCGCCCCTAGAGATGAGAAGCAAGCAACACAATACCACCAGTCGATATAGATATAATCAGGCAGAAACAACTTGCCAGTGTTGCTGCATTCCTCGATGCCTCCCAAACTTACACTTGAAATATGTACTTCTACTACACAGGGCCGAGCCGATAAAATCAGAGGCCCCGTGCAAAATTCTAAAATGGGTCCTATCTTGCTTAAGAAACACTACGAGTATAATTGGTTTGATGCCAAAAATTGGCATGCCAATATTTGACAAATGCCAAATGTTGGCTAGTGATTGATTGGCTACCAACTTTTATTGTCTATCTCACAAATAATTGCTAAATTGTGATAAGTTTTGGTTTTGCCAAATATTGACAATGCCAAATGTTGGCATCAAACCAATTATGCTCTACATAAAAAAATATAGTAACATAAATATCACAATATCTTACATGCCAACTAGAAATATCAAGAATCGTACCTATTCTTGGTTGTATAGTCTTCACTTAAACAACATCATCTTTCTGAGACTGAGTTAAATCCTCTAATTTTTTTTCTCCAAACACTTTTGGTAACCAGATTCATTTTCTCTAAATGAAGACATGACTTGCCACTTGGTTCTGCAATACTAAACGCCTAATAGATGAAAAGAATAAAATTAACCA